>CM038680.1:396183414-396783414 GCA_021605205.1 Aegilops longissima
ACTCCTTGGTACCCTAAACCTAGATCCATCAAGAGCTGCTGGTCCACAGTTCAAAATTTTCAAAATTTGCTTGCTGCAAGTTTGGACAAGATTTGCCATTTTTGGTGAAATTCATTCTTTTTATTTTCCAAAAATTCTGAGATAATTTAGGCAGTCTCCAGATGCAGCAAGAGATCACCTCACCAAGGTTCAGCTCAAGAAAAATTTTCCACATGCTTAAAACATTTCATGGAGCAGCTTACAGGCAATCGTTCTGCTCAAATTCGAAAAATTCGGTGTTTAGTTCATTCCATGATGTCGTTTTCTTCAAAGCTTCACGTCGATCTCACCAGTAACTGCAGTGGCGCCATGCTCCCTGTTCCTCCTTCTTATCCATCACGCCGCACGGTCGTGCGGGCGGGTCTGGCGTCGTGATGGTGGCGGCAGGGTGCATCGCCCCCGTGAGCGGCGACAGCAATGCTCGCAGCGGCCGCCAGAGAAGCTCAGCGAGGAACGGCGCCGTCCAGCACCGCCCACACCACCCCAAGCCTCCGCGTGGCCGTCCTCTCCTCTGTGCGCGCTGCAGAACCGTCGGCGTGGCCTAACAAGCGCAGAGCACGCTCTCTGCCACCGACGTGCCCGTGAGGCCGTTCCGTCGAAGGCCTGGAGCATCGCCCAAGTTGTACCAGGATTAGCTATTGAATGGAGCCAGTGGACCAATCCGAAGATGCCCAGTCACCTAAACCTCCAGCCCGACCACTACCTCGCCGTAATCGCACGCCAGAGTGATCCCGTTCTCGGCAACCGCCTCGGACCGGCTATAAATGGAGGCCCCGAGCTGCGCCTTGACCCAAACCACTCCTCCACCTCACCGAACCACGACCACCGCTAGAAGGACCTCGAGGAGGCCTTCTTCCCCAACTCCGGCCGCCCCGATCCACTTCGGGCTCCGGCAAGATTCTCTCTGGTGAGAGTACCCCCGCCTCCCAAACTATGCCAGTAGCCTCCTAGTACACCCACTCCCCTGACCCGCGCTTCAATTTGGCGTTTGCAGCTCTCTTCGGAGGGATCCATCCTCGACCGAACCGCCGGCCCCCGGAGTGGAGGCTGTCGTCGACGTGGTGCTCGCCGACGACCAACTCCACCACCCACAGACGCGGGAGAACTCCGTGAGTCCGTAGGTACCTTCCACTCCCCCTACCTCGCCGTGGATCGACACTGGCGACCACCGCGAGCCTCGGGCGCCGGCGGGACTCTGTTCTGATTTTTAAACCTGACATGCGGGACCCCCTCGTCAGCCTCTCCTCTCTTATTCAAACCGTTTTCTGAAAGCGCCTTCGGGCAAAGTATGTTTTCCCTTTGGGTTGGTGTATTTATAACCAAAGAGTTTTTTGTTTTTCTAAACTAGCCCCTGGAAAGTTTCTGTTTCATCACAGATTAGTCCCTGAACTAAAACCTTTATAACTTTTAAACAAAAGATGATTTTGAGTTGATTCTTTTTCTGTCATATTTATTTTTTTATCTAGTTTTTATCATATTTATTTGGAAAATATTTGGAACAATTTTTGTAAACGCACGGTATTTACGTTAGTATCCGATTTCTTTTACAATGTAGATACCGAAGGAGGTGATGGAGCCGCAAACTTCGCCGAGCTAGACTCCGACTACTCCGAACCAGACAACCATGTTTGAACCTTTGATATGATGAGTGTTTTGCATGTTTGCTTGAGTGTTTTTCTCATGGAACGTTTAAATAAGCATATGTGAACGTTATATTGCATGCAAGGCAAGCTACAAGTGAGCTTCAAAATTTGATGTGTTCATATGATGGTGAGATAACCTGATCATGTGGTGGCATGATGGGTTGTAAGCTAGTATTGTTGAAGCATGCCGGTTTTATATCAACTGTTTAACTCCAGTATTAACGTGGATCAAGTCTTGTTCCCGTTCGTCCCCTTCCGTGCTACCACATGTTTTCTGTAAAGAATGCGGTTTAGTAAGTTGCAAACCTCTTTCCTTGTACACACCAAATAGAGGGGCCATGATGAGGGTTCCATGGCCCTGGATTAAAGCCCGTCATCCGGTCAGGGGGCATGGGTGTTTCCGGTTGGGGCCGAGAGGGGGCACCCCTTAGAGCGCGCGATATAAAATTGATCCCATACTATTCGAGGTTGTAGCCTCCCCGTCTTAGAGTTTTTCTTGAACGTTGCCTAGGGTGATTCCTAGCAGCGGAACGTGGAATGGGTGTGTACCGGTTAGATGTGTTTCTTCTAAAATACCGTAAACGAAACTAGTCCTTTGTGACTACTGAAATCTGTTGGCTGTGGGTAAAGAGTACAAACTCTGCAGATTCAAAACCATTCAAGTAACCATGTCCATGGTCAAGGACTTGAACAACATCTCGATGTCGATGTCGGTCTCGGTGTTAGTCTCGATGACGCCTCTCGATGTCGATCCACGGTGACAATCCCGGAGAATAAGCATGAAACTGAGAGTGGTAACCCTGCTGAATGTTATTCCTGTGGATGGACTAACCAATTTATTACCATGTACCGAGTATTCCGTGGAATGATGTTACCTTTATGAGCTACTTGAATTCGAACGATGAGATATAAGCCCTTTATGTGATGTCGCCCAGACGTCCGACTGTGGCATTCTTGTTATTTACTTTTGATATAAGCCCTTTATGTGATGTCGCTCAGACGTCCGACTGTGGCATTCTTGTTATTTACTTTTGATATAAGCCCTTTATGTGATGTCGCTCAGACGTCCGACTGTGGCATTCTTGTTACTTACTTTTGATATAAGCCCTTTATGTGATGTCGCTCAGACGTCTGACTATGGCATCCTTGTTATTTACTTTCATTATCAGCCCTTTTCGAGATGTCGCTTAGACGTCCGACTGTGGCACGTACTGTCATTTACGTTTTAATATAAGCCCTTTATGTGGTGTCGCCCTGACGACCGACTGCGGCATGTTAATTTATTTTTATTTTTTTACCTTTCGAGGCGTCACTTCAGACACCCGATCGGTCTTCAGTTATCTTATTGGGATTTCGGGAGGACTACCGCCTGACTTCCTTTTGATTTATCATGTAGTGCAAATTTATTATCTGAGTGCGCATTACTAGTCTGCTCATGTGCATCATGTTAGCATTTGTTATATCTTATGTCCAGACTGTCTTGCGAGTACATTCAAAGTACTCACCTGGCTTGTTGATTTGGCCAGATGTTGACGAAGGCGATCTTATGGATGAAGAGTACGATAGAGAGTCCGATGCCTAGAGGAGTCCCAGTCAGTCTCGTGCGATCCTGGAGTTGGTCACTTGTATTATATCCGCTTCCACTACCATAATAAAATCATCGAGCCCCACTCCGGCGCTTGATGAGCTGTAAGGATTTGGAGTCATGTCACCCACTTCACTGTGACATATCCACCACCACTTTTATTATGAGTCAGTAGTTATGCCACCATACCCTTTGTGTCATATCCGCCTTTATGTATAACATCGGTGTGCTTGTAATAAATTGTTGAGCAGCCTCAGCTCAACCTTGTATAATATTTAGTACTTCGGATTTACGATCAAGGATTTGTCTACCAGTAAGGAAGATTTTCCTATACTGGTCTGATAAAATGGTCGATTTTTCAATAAATATTTTATTGGAAAACCGGTCCTGGCAACCACCACCACCACCTGTTGATCACTTAGCACGTTTTCTAAGGCTGAATCCGCTGGTGTTCTCCAGTAGCACCGAGCCGATAGTTGTAGATGACTGGCTCCGCAAGATTGGAAGGGAGTTGACCACTGCAGGATGCACAGATGCGGAGAGAGTGTGTTTTGCCGCACATCAGCTTGATGGACCCGCAGCATCATGGTGGGAGAATTTCACAGCCACTTACCCCATCGACACTGTCACACGGGACCAGTTTCAGCAGACTTTTTGCACTACTCATGTATCAACAGGATCTATGGCCATGAATAAGTGCGAGTTTCACAACTTATGCCAAGGAGGACGCACCGTTGGCCATTATGTGGACGACTTCAGTAAGCTAGCACGTTATGCCCCAGATGACGTCGCTACGGATGCAGCAAAATAGGAGAAGTTTCTGGAAGGATAGAATGATGAGCTGAGCATGCAGTTGATGGTGGCAACTTTCAATAACTACCAGGAGTTGGTAGATAGAGCTCTCATGATTGAAGGGAAGCAGCAGCAGATTGACAATCGCAAGAGGAAGTATGGACAAGGGAAGTATAATTCTGGAGCTCAGCAGAGACCCCGTTTTACCCCGAACTCGGGAGGACCCCTTCAACATAACCATGGAGGTCACAATCACAATGGAGGGATGTCACACAACCATAGTGGCCCCAAGAACGGGAATGGTAATGGAGGAAGCAACGGCCAGAACCTTACCAACCCAGCAACGCCCGCCAAGAAGGATCTAAGTCACATTACTTGTTTCAAGTGCGGGAAGAATGGACATTATGCCACGGAGTATTCTGAAGCAAAGAATGGGAATGGCAATGGAAGCTCTGGGAAGAAGCCCAACCCTTTCAACAGGGGACAAGTGAACCACGTTAGCGTGGAGGAGGTTGAAGCGCAACCCGATGCAGTAATAGGTAAGTTTTTGATTAAGTCATTTACTGCAATAGTTCTTTTTGATACTGGTGCATCGCATTCATGCATATCAAGGGGATTTGTGGATAAGTTTAAACTGCCAACCCAAGCCCTTAGATCACCCATGTTAGTAACCTCACCAGGAGCAGAGTATATGGCTAGCCTATGGTGTGATCGGTTACCATTAATGATTGGTAATTACCTGTTTCCCTCAGACCTAATAGTATTGGAGTCACAAGGACTGGATGTGATATTAGGCATGGATTGGTTATCGAAGTATGGAGGGAACATTGATCGCCCGATAAGTCGATTTTTCTTACCACCCGAAGGAAGAAGAATCAAGTATGTATCCCGGCATGTGCCGAATAGGACTCAAGTGAATTCCTTATCAGGAGTTGTACAGGAGGAAGTACCAGTGGTGAAGAATTTCCCAGATATATTTCCAGAAGAGTTGCCAGGCATGCCATCGGATAGAGACATTGAGTTTTGATCAAGCTTTTGCCAGGCACAGGGCCAATATCTAAGAGACTGTACAGGATGCCCGCTAAGGATTTAGAGGAAATTATGAAGCAGATTAAGGAGTTACTGGATAAAGGCTATATTCACCCAAGCTCGTCACCTTGGGGATCACCATTGCTTCTATTGGAGAAGAAGGATGGATCGTTGAGGATGTTTGTTGATTATCGAGGGTTGAATGAGGTGACGATCAAGAACAAGTACCCACTGCCGATGAACAGTGATTTGTTTGACCAGCTGCAAGCAGCTAAGGTGCTTTCCAAGATCAATCTGCGATCAGGGTACCACCAGCTGAAGATTCGAGAGCAGGATATACCTAAGACAGCTTTTACCACAAGGTACGGGCTATATGAGTATACCGTTATGTCATTCAGTCTGACTAACGCACCTGCCTATTTTATGAACATGATGAACAAGGTGTTTATGGAGTTTTTGGATAAGTTCGTCGTGGTGTTCATTGATGATATTCTAGTCTACTCGAAGAATGAAGAGGAGCATAAAGAGCATTTGCGTCTGGTACTTGGTAAGCTCAGAGAACACCAATTATATGCCAAGTTCAGCAAGTGTGAGTTTTGGTTGAAGGAAGTTGGATTCCTCGGACATGTTATATCCGGAGAAGGAATAGCAGTAGATCCTACCAAGGTTGTCACTGTGACAAATTCGGAAGCACCCACGTCAGTTGGAGAGATCCGGAGTTTTCTTGGACTCGCAAGATACTACCGGAGGTTCATTGAGAATTTCTCAAATATTGCAAAGCCCATGACGGAGTTGTTGAAGAAGGACACCAAGTTCAAATGGACTGAGGAATGTGAGGCTAGTTTTCAGGAGTTGAAGAAACACTTGGTTACAGCTCCAGTGTTGATTCTTCCAGACCAACGCAAGGATTACCAGGTGTATTGCGACGCTTCTCGTCGAGGACTTGGAGCAGTGCTTATGCAGGAGGGAAGAGTTGTTTCATATGCCTCACGACAGCTTAAACCCCATGAGTTGAATTATGCTACCCATGATTTGGAGTTAGCAGCCGTAGTGCATGCGTTGAAGACATGGAGACATTTTCTCATCGGAAACCATTGTGAGGTGTACACGTATCACAAGAGTTTGAAGTATATCTTCATGCAGAAGGTGTTGAATCTCAGGCAGAGGAGATGGTCGGAGCTTATTAAGGATTATGATATGAAGTTGCATCATCATCCCGGAAAGGCTAACATAGTAGCCGATGTGTTGAGCCGCAAGAGTCATGTCAATACACTCATGACCGGAGAGTTACCCAAGGAGTTAGCAGAGGATCTTCGTGAACTATGTTTGGAAATAGTTCCGAGAGGTTATGTAGCAGCATTGGAGATTCAGTCTACTTTGATGGATAAGATCCGAGAAGCTCAAAAGACGGACAAGGAGATTGCCGAGATAAAGGAAAGGATGAGCAAAGGAAAAGCTAAGGGATTTCGTGAGGATGAGCACGATACCCTATGATTTGAGGACCGCGTATATGTGCCAAATGATCCAGAGATCAGGAAGTTCATTCTGCAAGAGGCCCATGATTCGCCGTATTCGATTCGCCCAGGAAATACCAAGATGTATCTGGATTTGAAGGATAGCTTCTAGTGGACCGGAATGAAGAAGGATATTGCAGAGTATGTAGCAGTTTGTGATGTATGTCAGAGAGTGAAGGCAGAACATCAGAAGCCAGCGAGATTGTTACAGCCATTGCTGATACCCAAATGGAAGTGGGATAAACTAGGCATGGACTTTATCACGGGATTGCCCGGGACTCGTTCAGGCTATGACTCGATATGGGTTGTAGTCGATCGTTTGACGAAGGTAGCTCATTTCATTCCAGTGAAGACCACTTACACCAGTGCTAAGTTGGCAAAGATATACATGACTAGGATCGTATGTCTACATGGAGTTCCGAGGACCATTGTATCAGATAGAGGAACCCAGTTTACCTCGAAGTTTTGGAATCGGTTGCATGAGACTTTGGGAACCAGGCTAGAGTTCAGTACAACATTTCACCCGCAGAAAGATGGACAGACTGAGAGAGTCAATCAGATTCTGGAGGACATGTTGAGAGCTTGTGCGCTAGACTATGGGCCTAGTTGGGACGACAATTTGCCTTATGCAGAGTTCTCTTACAACAACAGCTATCAAGCCAGTTTGAAGATGGCCCCTTTCGAAGCATTGTACGGAAGGAGGTGCAGGACACCATTGTTGTGGGATGAAGTTGGAGACCGTCAGTTGTTTGGACCAGATTTGATTAAAGAGTCTGAAGAGAAGGTTAAGCTGATACGCGATAGACTCAAGGTAGCCCAGTCCAGGCAGAAGAGCTATGCAGATGCTAAACGCAAGGAGACAGTTTACAAAGTCGGAGACAGAGTGTATCTTCGTGTATCACCACTTCGAGGAGTGAAGCGTTTTGGAGTTAAGGGAAAGTTAGCACCACGTTTTGTGGGACCATACAAGGTTTTGGAACGTATGGGAGAAGTTGCCTACAAGTTGGAATTGCCCGAAGGATTGTCAGGAGTTCACGATGTTTTCCACGTTTCTCAGTTGAAGAAGTACCACGCATAAATGGTTGATATTCCTCTGAGAGATACAGTGCCACTGGAAGCGATTCAGTTGGATACCGATTTGACCTACGAGGAGAAACCAGTCAGGATTCTTGAGTTTGCCAGCCGAGTCACACGCAGTAAGGTTATCAAGTTCTGCAAAGTTCAGTGGAGCCACCATACCGAGGATGAAGCCACATGGGAACGAGAAGAAGACCTATGGAAGGATCACCCTCACCTATTTTCTGGCCAACCCGAATCTCGAGGGCGAGATTCATCTTAAGGGGGGTAGGTTTGTAACATCCCAAATTTTCAATTTGGAATGTTATACATTAGATCATCATTGCATATCATATTTTATTGCATTTTGGCTTGGTCCTAGAAATTCTACGCGACTCAAGGACCCCCTGAGAGAGTTGGGGATTTTGTTATTCTCATATTTGAGTATTCTCAAATTTTGAAAAGAGGATCATTTGATTTTAATTATTTTTCTCTTCAAATATTTCCTTTATGAAAATAAAAGAGAGGGGATAAAATGACTTCCCAAAAATAAAGAAATATTGGAGATTTAATATTAAAATCAAATAAGATTTTATTCGGAGTTTTATCGCTATTTTATTTGAATTAGGAAAAATATGTGTTTTTCAAAATTGCATTAGAGGCCCAAATAAATGTTCACCTTGTCCGCTATATTTTTAGAGGACGAGAAAATTTTATTTCAGGATTTTTGGAGTCCGTTTAATATTTATTTTCTTTGTTTTTCTGCGCGTCGGAATTATTTTAAGAAAAATGCCAACCGCCTTACCAGGCCGTGTCCGACTAGGACACTGCACCCGGCCGGCCTTTTTAAGGCCGAGGCCCGAGCCACCCAGCCCCAAACCCTAGCGCCCCGCCCCGCCTCAAAATCCGCGCCGTCGCCGATGGATTCGCCGCACCTGCCGCCACGTCGTCTCGCCGTGCCGCCTCGCCCGACGCCGAGCCCGCCGCCCGTTGCCGTAGCCGCGCCGCCGAGAGTTCGCCGCCGCTGTCCCGATCCGCGAGGTAGCCGTCAATTTTATTCCAAAAAACGTTCGGTTTTTACACGAAAACCTAGATGCGTTTTTTAGATTGGTTTTCTTTTTTCGGTTTAGTTATTTAGCGAACGCCCGTTCGTATGTTCGTTTTAACAAACGGTTTTCACCCGTTAACCGCAGACAACGAACGTTCGTTCGTTAGCCTATTCGTCAGTTTTGTTTTTCCAGGGATTTTCCGCGATTATTTTCGATCGCGATTTCTGCCCTGATTTTCGTTTTAGTTTATCTTTTTGCTCGTTTATCGGAATCAGGCGATTCAAGCGCCTAGATCTTCGTTTCGAAGCCCTCTTTCTGTTTAATCAACTTGAACAAGATTTTGCTACTGTACAATTTGACATTAGTCCAAATTAGTAATCAAATCTTGTTTCTTCGCAGTTTGAGTTTCGTTGCTTCGTTTGGTTTGATTCTTTTTGCAAACTGGAGTTCTTAAGTTGAACTTTCTGGTTAGATCTCTTATTTGAGTTTTACCCGTGCTTCTAGTTGAGTGCTTATTGTATGCTTGTTTGTTTGCGATAGAGTACCCGGAACGCGAAGCGTGCTACTACGAGTCTCTAGGTTTCGCGGATCATCAGCAAGGCAAGTAACACTTTGATCATACCAGTTTACTACCCAGTTTTATTGCATTAGATCAATCCTGAAACAATTGCATGGTTATGATCTGATTAAACTAGTGGGTTTGGGGGAGTAGATGAGGTAGTACCTATTCACCTGTTTATTTTCAAACCTATGGGAGTTACTTCTGCGTTGCTTATATTGCTATGCTATGCTCGTAGACGTTGATTGGGTTTGAGTGTATCCATGACAGATGTGAGTTTGTTAATTAATGGTTAACTTAAGGTGGCTACTTAAATACACATCTGGGTGGATTGCTTGTGGGCACCTGGAGAATCCAGTGTTGTCCTAGGATATCCCGGAAGACCAGTGTGATCATCCTACGGTCCACCACCCAGGCTCTAAGGGATCATAAGATTATTCATGCTAGAAACTTCCGTGTGCAGCCACAAGCCATTATGGGCTCTGGCATAGTTGAGTATGTTGCGTGAAGCTCTTGAAGAGGTAGACTAGCAGATGTAGTGGGTTGTAGGTGGTACTGTCTATCCAGAGTAGAGAGTTAATGCTTCAGAAAGACTGTGTCTCAAATCTCCGACCATGGATGTATTCGAGTCTTGTGGGGAAAAGTGCGCAAACCTCTGCAGAGTGTATAAACTAATCATGGTTAGCTGTGTCCCCAGTTATGGACATCTTGAATATCTGGTTCTTGGATTATCATGTTGATCTCATCACTCTTAAGATAAATTGATTGGGTTTAATGATGATGCTTAATTGGGATTGAGTTGGAGGAACCATCTCAATGTTTAACAACCACCATGATAGTTAAATAAAATTTATTCCTTTGTTGTAGGGCAAAATTGGCTTTCTGCAAAACTGTAACCATAGAGCTTACCACCAGACAAATATGCATGTAGTGATAGCAATCATTCTGTTCATTACTCTATGTGTTACATTGCCAGCATATTCCATGTGTTGGCCCGTTTCGGGCTGCAACGTTCATGTTGCAGACTTTTCAGACGACGAGTAAGGAGCCATAGGTCGTTGTCTTTCACTCAGTGATGTCGTTGGAGTTGATGGACTCATTTTATCTTCCAAGCCTTCCGCTGTTATCGATTTTAGATGGCCTTAAGCCATATTTATTGTAATAAGATCTCTTTTGAGACATTCGATGTAATGAGTGTGTGATTGCTACTCTGTTATAAATCCTCAAGTACTGTGCGTGTCAGCATTATCGATGCAGGGATGACACTGATGCACAGAGATTAGACTGTTTGAGGTCTGGTCACTAAATTTATAATCACACAGTTACGTTGTGACATTTGATAGCACACTAAGTGTTCCTTCGGTATTCGGGAGTTGCATAATCTCATAGTCATAGGAACATGTATAAGTCATGAAGAAAGCAATAGCAATAAACTAAACAATCATAGTGCTAAGCTAATGGATGGGTCTTGTCCATCACAACATTCTCTAATGATGTGATCCCGTTCATCAAATGACAACACATGTCTATGGCTAGGAAACTTAACCATCTTTGATTAACGAGCAAGTCTAGTAGAGGCATACTAGGGACACTCTGTTTGTCTATGTATTCACACATGTATTAAGTTTCCGGTTAATACAATTCTAGCATGAATAATAAACATTTATCATGATATAAGGAAATATAAATAACAACTTTATTATTGTCTCTAGGGCATATTTCCTTCAGTCTCCCACTTGCACCAAAGTCAATAATCTAGATTACATAGTAATGATTCTAACACCCATGGAGTCTTGGTGCTGATCATGTTTTGCTCGTGAGAGAGGCTTAGTCAACGGGTCTGCAACATTAAGATCCATATGTATCTTCCAAATTTATATGTCTCCCTCCTTGGCTTGATCGCGGATGGAATTGAAGCGTCTCTTGATGTGCTTGGTTCTCTTGTGAAATCTGGATTCCTTTGCCAAGGCAATTGCACCAGTATTGTCACAAAAGATTTTCATTGGACCGATGCACTAGGTATGACACCTAGATCGGATATGAACTCCTTCATCCAGACTCCTTCATTTGCTGCTTCCGAAGCAGCTATGTACTCCTCTTCACACATAGATCCTGCCACGACGCTCTGCTTAGAACTGCACCAACCGACAGCTCCACCATTCAATATAAATACGTATCCGGTTTGTGACTTAGAGTCATCCGGATCAATGTCAAAGCTTGCATCGACGTAACCATTTACGACGAGCTCTTTGTCACCTCCATAAACGAAAACATATCCTTAGTCCTTTTCGGTATTTCAGGGATGTTCTTGATCGCTGTCCATGATCCACTCCTGGATTACTTTGGTACCTCTAAACTAATAGCAAGGCACACATCAGGTCTGGTACACAACATTGCATACATGATAGATCCTATGGCTGAAGCATAGGGAATGACTTTCATTCTCTCTGTATCTTCTGCAGTGGTTGGGCATTGAGTCTGACCCAACTTCACCCTTGTAACACAGGCAAGAACCCTTTCTTTGCTTGATCCATTTTGAACTTCTTCAAAACTTTATCAAGGTATGTGCTTTGTGAAAGTCCAGTTAAGCGTATTGATCTATCTCTATAGATCTTGATGCCCAATATATAAGCAGCTTCACCGAGGTCTTTCATTGAAATTTTTTTATTCAAGTATCCTTTTATGCTATTCAGAAATTCAGTATCATTTCCGATAAATAATATGTCATCTACATATAAATCAGAAATGTTACAGAGCTCCCACTCACTTTCTTGTAAATACAAGCTTCTCCAAAAGTCTGTATAAAACCATATGCTTTGATCACACTACCAAAGCGTATATTCCAACTCCGAGAGGCTTGCACCAGTCCATAAATAGATCCCTGGAGCTTGCACACTTTGTTAGCATCTTTTGGATCGACAAAACCTTCTGGTTGCATCATATACAATTCTTCTTTAAGATATCCATTAAGGAATGCAGTTTTGACATCCATTTGCCAAATTTCATAATCATAAAATGCGGCAATTGCTAACATGATTCGGACAGACTTAAGCATCGCTACGGGTGAGAAGGTCTCATCGTAGTCAACTCCTTGAACTTGTCGAAAACCTTTTGCAACAAGTCGAGCTTTGTAGATAGTAACATTACCATCTGTGCCAGTCTTCTTCTTGAAGATCCATTTATTTTCTATGGCTTGCCGATCATCGGGCAAGTCAACCAAAGTCCACACTTTGTTGTCATACATGGATCCCATCTCAGATTTCATGGCCTCAAGCCATTTTGCGGAATCTGGGCTCGTCATTGCTTCCTCATAGTTCGTAGATTCGTCATGGTCAAGTAACATGACTTCCAGAACAGGATTACCATACCACTCTGGTGCGGATCTTACTCTGGTTGACCTACGAGGTTAGGTAGTAACTTATCAGAAGTTTCATGATCATCATCATTAGCTTCCTCACTAATTGGTGTAGGAATCACTGGAACTAATTTCTGTGATGAACTACTTTCCAATGAGGGAGCAGGTACAGTTACCTCATCAAGTTCTACTTTCCTCCCACTCACTTCTTTCGAGAGAAACTCCTTCTCTAGAAAGGATCCATTCTTAGCAACGAATATCTTGGCTTCGGATCTATGATAGAAGGTGTACCCAACAGCCTCCTTTGGGTATCCTATGAAGACACATTTCTCCGTTTTGGGTTCGAGCTTATCAGGTTGAAGCTTTTTCACATAAGCATTGCAGCCCCAAACTTTAAGAAACGACAACTTGGGTTTCTTGCCAAACCACGGTTCAAATGGTGTCGTCTCAACGGATTTAGATGGTGCCCTATTGAATGTGAATGCAGCCGTCTCTAAAGCATAACCCCAAAATGATAGCGCTAAATCAGTAAGAGACATCATAGATTGCACCATATCTAATAAAGTACGATTACGACGTTCGGACACACCATTACGTTGTGGTGTTCCGGGTGGCGTGAGTTGCGAAACTATTCTGCATTGTTTCAAATGAAGACCAAACTCGTAACTCAAATATTTACCTCCAGGATCAGATCGTAGAAACTTTATTTTCTTGTTACGATGATTTTCCACTTCACTCTGAAATTCTTTGAACTTTTCAAATGTTTTAGACTTATGTTTCATCAAGTAGATATACCCATATCTGCTTAAATCATCTGTGAAGGTCAGAAAATAATGATACCCGCCGCGAGCATCAACACTCATCGGGCCGCATACATCAGTATGTATTATTTCCAATAAGTCTGTTGCTCGCTCCATTATTCCGGAGAACGGAGTCTTAGTCATCTTGCCCATGAGGCATGGTTCGCAAGCATCAAGTGATTCATAATCAAGTGATTTCAAAAGCCCATCTGCATGGAGTTTCTTCATGCGCTTTACACCAATATGACCTAAACGGCAGTGCCACAAATAAGTTGCACTATCATTATTAAACTTATATCTTTTGGCTTCAGTACTATGAATATGTGTATCACTACTATCGTGATTTAGTAAAAATAGACCACTCATCAAGGGTGCATGACCATAAAAGATATTACTCATATAAATAGAACAACCATTATTCTTTGATTTAAATGAATAACCATCTCGCATCAAACAAGACCCAAATATAATGTTCATGCTTAACGCTGGCACCAAATAACAATTATTCAGGTCTAAAACTAATCCCGAAGGTAGATGTAGAGGTAGCGTGCCGACGGCGATCACATCGACTTTGGAACCATTTCCCACGTGCATCGTCACCTTGTCCTTGGCCAATCTTCGCTTAATCCGTAGCCCCTGTTTCGAGTTGCAAATATGAGCAACAGAACCAGTATCAAATACCCATGCACTACTACGAGCATTAGTAAGGTACACATTAATAACATGTATATCAAATATACCTTTCACTTTGCCATCCTTCTTATCTGCCAAATACTTGGGGTAGTTCCGCTTCCAGTGACCAGTCCCTTTGCAGTAGAAGCACTTAGTCTCATGCTTAGGTCCAGACTTGGGCTTCTTCACTTGAGCAACAACTTGATTTCCGTTCTTCTTGAAGTTCCCCTTCTTACCTTTGCCCTTCTTCTTGAAACTGGTGGTCTTGTTGACCATCAACAATTGATGCTCCTTCTTGATTTCTACCTCCACAGCCTTTAGCATTACGAAGAGCTTGGGAATTGTCTTATCCATCCCTTGCATATTATAGTTCATCACGAAGCTTTTGTAGCTTGGTGGCAGTGATTGAAGAACTCTGTCAATGACACAATCAACCGGAAGATTAACTCCCAGCTGAGTCAAGTGATTGTGGTACCCAGACATTCTGAGTATATGTTCACTGACAGAACTATTCTCGTCCATTTTGCAGCTGTAGAACTTATTGGAGACTTCATATCTCTCAATCCGGGCATTTGCTTGAAATATTAACCTCAACTCCTGGAACATCTCATATGCTCCATGACGTTCAAAACTTCGTTGAAGTCCGGTTCTAAGCCGTAAAGCATGGCACACGAACTATCGAGTAGTCATCAACACGCCGATCGCCGTGCATTCACAATGTCTGCAGTTGCCGGCGCGGGTGGTACACCTAGCGGTGCTTCCAGGACGTAATTCTTCTGTGCAGCAATGATGATAATCCTCAAGTTACTGACTCAGTCCGTGTAGTTGCTACCATCATGTTTCAACTTAGCTTTCTCTAGGAACACATTAAAATTCAATGGAACAGTAGCACAGGCCATTTATCTACAACAACGTAGACATGCAAAATACTATCAGGTACTAAGTTTATGATAAATTAAAGTTCAATTAATCATATTACTTAAGAACTCCCACTTAGATAGACATCCCTATAATCATCTAAGTGATCACGTGATCCATGTCAACTAAACCATGTCCGATCATCACGTGAGATGGAGTAGTTTTCAATGGCGAACATCACTATGTTGATCATATCTACTATATGATTCACGCTCGACCTTTCGGTTTCAGTGTTCCAAGGCCATATCTGCATATGCTAGGCTCGTCAAGTTTAACCCGAGTATTTTGCGTATGCAAAACCGGCTTGCACCCGTTGTATGTGAACGTAGAGCTTATCACACCCGATCATCACGTGGTGTCTCAGCACGACGAACTGTCGCAACGGTGCATACTCTGGGAGGACACTTGTACCTTGAAATTTAGTGAGAGATCATCTTATAATGCTACTGCCATACTAAGCAAAATAAGATGCATAAAGGATAAACATCACATGCAATCAATATAAGTGATATGATATGGCCATCATCATCTTGTGCCTTTGATCTCCATCTCCAAAGCACCATCATGATCACCATCGTCACCGGCTTGACACCTTGATCTCCATCGAAGCATCATTGTCGTCTTCGCCAACTATTGCTTCTACGACTATCGCTACCGCTTAGTGATAAAGTAAAGAAATTACATGGCGATTGCATTTCATACAATAAAGCGACAACCATATGGCTCCTGTCAGTTGCTGATAACTATTACAAAACATGATCATCTCATACAACAATTTATATATCATCACGTCTTGACCATATCACATCACAGCAAGCCCTGCAAAAACAAGTTAGACGTCCTCTACTTTGATGTTGCAAATTTTACGTGGCTGCTACGGGCTTAGCAAGAACCGTTCTTACCTACGCATCAAAACCACAATGATTTTTTGTCAAGTGTGCTGTTTTAACCTTCAACAAGGACAGGGCGTAGTCACACTCGATTCAACTAAAGTTGGAGAAACAGACACCCACTAGCCACTTGTGTGCGAAGCACGTCGGTAGAACCAGTCTCATGAACGCGGTCATGTAATGTCGGTCTGGGCCGCTTCATCCAACAATACCGCTGAATCAAAGTATGACATACTGGTAAGCAATATGACTATTATCGCCCACAACTCTTTGTGTTCTACTCGTGCATATAACATCTACGCATAGACCTGGCTCGGATGCCACTGTTGAGGAACGTAGTATTTCAAAAAAAAATCTACGATCAAGCAAGATATATCTAGGAGAAGCATAGCAACGACCGGGAGAGTGTGTCCATGTACCCTCATAGACCCAAAGCGGAAGAGTTTAGTAACGCGGTTAATGTAGTCGAACGTCTTCGCGATCCAACCGATCAAGTACCGAACGCAGGGCACCTCCGCGATCTGCACACATTCAGCTCGGTGACGTCCCTCGAACTCTAGATCCAGCTGAGGCCAAGGGAGAGTTTCACCAGCACGACGGTGTGGTGACGGTGATGATGAAGTTACCGACGTAGGGCTTCACCTAAGCACTACGACAATATGACCGAGGTGGAAAACTATGGAGGGGGCACCGCACACGGCTAAAGATCAACTTATGTGTCTATGGGGTGCCCCCCTCCCCCATATATAAAGGAGAGAGCAGGGGAGGGACGGCCGGCCCCTAGGGCGCTCCCCAAGAGGGTATCCTACTAGGACTCCAAGTCCTAGTAGGAATCCACTAAAAGGGAGAGCGGAGAAGGGAAGGAAAGGGGGGCGCCGCCCCCTTCCCCTAGTCCAATTCGGACCCAAGGGGGGGCGCGGCCAGCCCCTCCTGGCCCTTCCTCTCTTCCCACTAAGGCACATAGAGGCCCATTAGTTCTCCCGGGGTTCGAGTAACCCCTTCCAGCACTACGGCCGATTTTATACGAAACTCACCAGAACACTTCCAGTGTCCGAATAACATGGTCCAATATATCAATCTTTATGCCTCAACCATTTCGAGACTCCTCTTCATGTCTGTGATCTCATCCGGAACTCCGAACAACCTTCGGTACATAAAATCACATAAACTCATAATACCAATCATCATCGAACGTTAAGCGTGCGGACCCTACGGGTTCGAGCACTATGTAGACATGACCGAGACACCTCTCTGGTCAATAACCAATAGCGAAACCTGGATGCTCATATTGGTTCCTACATATTCTACGAAGATCTTTATCGGTCAAACCGCACAACAACATACGTTGTTCCCTTTGTCACCAGTATGTTACTTTCCCGAGATTCGATCATCGGTATCATCATACCTAGTTAAATCTCGTTATTGGCAAGTCTCTTTACTCGTTCCATAACGCATCATCCTGCAACTAACTCATTAGTCACATTGCTTGCAAGGCTTATAGTGATGTGCATTACCGAGAGGGCCCAGAGATACCTCTCCGACAATCGGAGTGACAAATCCTAATCTCGATCTATGCCAACTCAACAAACACCATCGGAGACACCTGTGGAGCATCTTTATAATCACCCAGTTACGTTGTGACGTTTGATAGCACACTAAGTGTTCCTCCGGTATTCGGGAGTTGCATAATCTCATAGTCATAGGAACATGTATAAGTCATGAAGAAAGCATAATTAAACAATCATAGTGCTAAGCTAACGGATGGGTCTTGTCCATCACATCATTCTCTAATGATGTGATCCCGTTCATCAAATGACAACACATGTCTATGGCTAGGAAACTTAACCATCTTTGATTAACGAGCTAGTCTAGTAGAGGCATACTAGGGACATTCTATTTGTCTATGTATTCACACATGTATTAAGTTTCTGGTTAATACAATTCTAGCATGAATAATAAACATTTATCATGATATAAGGAAATATAAATAACAACTTTATTATTGCCTCTAGGGCATATTTCCTGCAATTCTAGCATGAATAATAAATATTTATCACGATATGAGGAAATATAAATAACAACTTTATTATTGCCTCTAGGGCATATTTCCTTCAGAAAATGCGTGTATGTTGTTGCCACTAAGAATAAAACGATAGTTGCTCTTTGAACGCGGGATGAAGATAATATACTATCTACGTCATGTCATCATAGTTAATGTAATACTCTGTTTTACTTGACAATTTGAGATGCATGTTGGATAACGGTCTAGGGTGGAGCATTAGCTATAGATTCAGTTGGATAATGGTCTACAAATATTTGGACGTGATGCCTATATGGAATTATGCCATATATATTCATACTGAGCTACAACTTAATCGATACAACTGTAATTTGTTCACCGCACCAAGTTATATTTTATTGGAGAGATTCCACTAGTGAAACTATTGGGCCCTAGCCCATTCATACCTATTGCTTTCAATCTCGATCAAAGACTCTTACAATTATTTGCTTGTATTTCTTTTGCTACAATCAATACTTCCAAACACAAGTTGTTTTAATCCCCCTAACTGGCAAGGGTAGCAAGACTAACAATCTTACTAGTTTTGTTGGGGGACGAGGCAAGTTTGTATTTATGTGTGCAGGTATTGATAATTGGTGGATATCAAATATTACCGGTGGAATAAACCTTAAGGTCATCCACTTGAGGGAAATTGATGCTCCCCTACAAACCTTTGCACTTGGGGGCCCAACACCTACCTAGGTTAGAGGAAGCAAGGCTTTTCTGACGCTGTTGCCAGGGAGTCTTTGATCACTACCATAGGTCCTACACTCTTTGTATTTATTTCATTGTTATCTATATTTCTTAGTTACTTTGTTTAGTTGTTTTGTTCCTTTTGTGGTTTCTAAAAAACACAAAAATATTTAAATCTCGGCAAGTTGTTACTTAGGCTTGAAATCATGTCTAATTTGCTCAAAACACCAAACTTTATGACTTCACAAGTAGTAATAATGATGATTTCATTACCACGCCTATTGCTCCACCAACCACTAGTACCGAATATTATGAAATTAAGCATGTTTTGTAGAACTTGGTAATGAAAGAACAATTCTTTGGTTCTTCTAGTGAAGATGCTGCTTTTGATTTAAATAATTTTGTTGAGCTATGTGGTATGCAAAAATATAAAGAAGTACAAGCTTATATTGTCAAGTTGAAACTTTTTTTGCTCCTTTTAAGAGCTAGGATAAAGCATGGTTGTTATCTCTGCCTAAGAATAATATTGATTCTTGGAATAAATGTAAGGATGTATTCATTGGTAAATATAATACTCCTACTAAAATTATTCAACTAAGGAATCTTATCATATATTTTAAACAACTTGAGCATGATCATGTAACCCATGCGTGGGAAAGATTAAAAACAATGACTAAGAATTGTACTACACATGGTTTAAGTGAGTGGATGCTTCTGTAAAGTTTCTATGTTAGCCTTAACTTTATGTCAAGAAATCTGTTAGACTTGGCTGCAGGTGGCACCTTTATGGCTGTAACCTTGGGGAATGCTACAAAGCTTCTTAATGAGATGACATCAAACTACACCCAATGGCACACTAAAGGAGCTCCAACAAGTAAGAAGATAAATTTTGTTGAAGATATCTCTTGTCTTATTGAAAAGATTGATATGCCTGTGTATATGCTTGCTTATAAACATGCTCCTTATTATCCTAAAGATGTTTCTATTGTTGCACTTGTTGAACAAAATAATGATCAAGTGGACGTGAACTTCATAAATAGAAACAATTTCAATAACAATACTTATAGAAACAATTTTGCTAATAATGGTGCTAGACTGTGTCCTCAAAACTCTTATATGAATTCTTGTGGTAATAAAAAAATATCTTCTGATTGGTGGCGTGTCGACTGGCTCCGTCTCCGTCGCTCGCTCCCTCCACAACTTCAACTGCAAGTAGTGTAGCTCCTCCGGTGCGATCGATCAGATCGATAGAATATCAAACGGCTCCATTTATAGTGGCGAGGCAAGGCGATGACGGAAGGGGTGATGGTAGGTGTCAAGGGCTCTATGGCGATGGGGTAGATCCATGGCGGTGAGATCGAGCGGCGAAGGATCTACGGTGGAGCTCAATGTTCTTGTGGAGTGTCTATGTAACGGCAGACGAGGAGCTTTCACTTATGTTCATTGGTATTGCGGTAAACCATTTCTCTTTGACCCCCTCCAATGAATAAAGCCACATGCGCATCCCGAGGTGCAGCTTCGTCCACATACTAGATCGATAACATAATTTTGGCGGGTGACAATCCCAACTTTTGGCGGGTGACAATCCCATTTAAACTCACGATTATTTTCACAATTTCAAAAAAAAGAAGGCTCGGGCATGAAATAAACTTAAGATTCCATTCACCTGCTTAAGCAAACGACTTATGTATCACCAAAGAAAGCCATGGGCAATGGTCATCGTTATTTGTCATTTGTAAATACAAGGCAAATACAAAGGCAGTATGAACATAATCATTTGCAGATAAGAAAACACCATTCAAATAGTTTACCTAACTTGTCAGTTGCATTTGGTTTTTGCCCAGTTATGGATCATTCATAAAACATGTTGTTCATAGATTGCTTGGCTACCATCGTTCTTTGCGTCAAGGACGCAACGAGTCATCTATTAATAAAATAGATGATAAGTCATGGTGATTCTTACCAAATCATACGACAAATGGATCCTATCTAGCTGAGAAATAACTATGTATCATTCACCTTACGTCCACATGTTGTTTTCACTCCGTTTGATATTCCCATGGGTCATTGGGTTGTTTCTTAGTTGCGGTTGTCAGTTCGGGTTTTTGTCTTTGCCTAGTTACACGCTTGCAATTGTGCACGAATGTGTCATGTGCAACTCATGCACATGTGATTAGTAGGGGGGAAATCAGGCCAACACCAATTGCATACGTGTTGCAACAATTGCAATTGCGCAAGGATGTGCCGCATGCAACTAGCACATGTGCAACTAGTAGGAAAAAAACAGGTCGACACCAGTTGCATACGTGTTGCGATGGGTGAATTGTGCATGGGTGCGACACATGCAACTTGCGCACATGAGACTAGTGTGAAAGTTTGACCCCAGCTGCAGTCGCTTTGTGTCAGTGCAATTGCAGTCGTGTTACAATACTTGAAGTTGTGTGTCTGGTGGTGGACATGCAACTAACCCTGACAACTCCACTCCCGACCTCAATTACAATCGCTTCGTGTCCATGCAGTTGCAGTCAGGTTACAATGCTTGCAATTGCATGTCTCATGGTGGACATGCAATTGGCCCCGATAACTCCCCTTCGTGTCCATGCAGTTGCAGTCAGGTTACAATGCTTGCAATTGCATGTCTCATGGTGGACATGCAATTGGCCCCGATAACTCCCCTTCAGACCCCATTTGCAGTCGCTTTGTGCCCTTGCAGTCAGGTTACAACGTTTGCGGTTGCATATCTAGTGGTGGACAATCGGCCCCGACAACTCCCCTCTCGACACCAGTTGTGCTCGTGCAATTGCAGTCGAGTTACAGTGTTCGTAGTTGCATGTCTGATGGTTGACATGCAACTGCCCGACAACCCCCCCTCACGACCCGAGTTGAGTTAGCACCCTATCCCGACTCCTATTGCAGTCGTTTTATGACCATACAATTGCAGTTGGGTTACCACGTTTACAGTTGCTTGTCTAGTGGTAGAAGGCATGCAGCTAGCACATTTATGGGTATATGTGTCATAAAAAGTTGTTCCTCGTATCAAAAGTATGTGGTCTGTTGGGCGACCCATTATCTGTTTTTTCTTACTATTTATGTGATCACATACTTTTGTTCCTCGTACAAACAACAAATAAAAACAGACCACACTGCAAAAAGAATTAGACACAACAACAAAAAATACAAGCTCAGTCCATAGCCACACACAAAACAGATAATGGGTCGCCCAACAGCACAGCACAAATCTTCGCGCATTTCAGATCAGATAGTGCATAAAAAAAACTCATCTAGCTGAGTTTTGGCAATTCCAAAAAGAAAACGGCAAGAACAAGGTCAACCACTACCCTGCGGCCTATCAGATTTTGCTCCACAAATAACAGATGTGATATATGTTATACATTGTACAGAAAAAATGGTCTTACAATAATTTGCAGTGTGTGTTCCTTTGCATGTTCATATGCAAGATATAAATACATGTTGTATTTTCTGCTACGATTCCCAAAGCGGAAGGGATGAAGAGCTAGCCAGAGTCATCAATTCATATCTCCTCTAGGCTTTTAGAAGGTAGTATATGGAAGGAACAGCCACTACCAAACTAAACATGTGCCTTGAATGTCCACAATAAACCGCAGAAGAGAAGTCAGATACTTCCGCTGTAAATCATCTTCATTGAGTGTATCACACACAGATACAACGTGTTGATGTGAAGCAACTGCATCTTCATATATATGTGGCTGTTCCAGAATATCTCAGTAAGGATACTGAAGATAGAATGAAAAATTGGTGAAACACCGGTAATAACACTGAAGTACAGCAGAGGAAAAACGTCATGTCATAGCATAAGATGTAAAATCTCATACCAGCCAAGCACAGAGCTAACCTCAACATGTTAGGAGAGGCTAGGTGACGTACGGATAATCCCTGTAGCCGAATAAGACGATGCATATTCTTCTATATTCTCCAACCTGAAAATATTGATAGTGTTAGAGAAGCTAGTCTCCGTGAAAGCCATCCAAAGGTATCCAGATTGACGTTTTGTTTTGATAAAAGGCTAAAAGCATACCTGTACAGATAATTGACCATGATACCTCCACTTTGTTCAATGCCCTTCTCGGATTGGTCGGCCATCCAGTTTAATCTCTCAACCATCTACCATAAAATAAAAGTGGTGTTCAGCTGTTATGTAATGCCCACTGAATTGTTTCAAACAGCTACTCCTTGAAACTCAATATAATTAAGCCCAAAGTTCATACGGAGAAACGCAACAGTACATCACGTTAGAAAACGAAATTACAACGTGGTTCTGGGACAAGCATTGGAATTTTAATTTCAGGTAGAAGACCAAAGAAAAAACAATCTGGTTTCTTAAGTCTGAGCCCAGCACAGCCACATCCAATACTCAGGATCAATATTGAAAGTTAAAACTGAATGGGGTGACAGTGGGTATCTTACTGCTCCATTTTGCAAGTGAAAATTAGCAACAGCATCTAGAGCTTTTCCTCGTATTTTCTCTCTGGTAAGATACCTATACACCATATGAGAAGGCTGTCAGCTTCTGCAATTGATAACATATAATGTTCCATCCATTCAGAGAATGAATAGTGTTAAACTCCAATCGTTGGTAACATTCCCAAATTCCAATGTGTCTTTTTACATACCTTGTACACAAACGCATAAGAGGAGATTTCAGCGCAGCAGATAATTTTTCAGACTTTACCCATTGACTTGATTTCAATATATCTTGCAAAAGTTCAATTCCTTGTTTACCGTTGATTTGATCGCTGCAGTAACAGTAAGAGCACAAATGACAATAAATCAAGAAGTGATCCTTTACCCTATTCGTTTTTAAAATGAATAGCCTAAATATTCACAGCAGAATTTTAAAATTAAGATACCCACTTTCTTCAGCAATTCAAAGTATATGAAAGAAAGTACCAAGGTCATGGGCACTAACTTCCCAAAAGAACAAAATAAAGTATTTCAGAAAAGGCTACACGTATAGAAGCCTTAGAAGGTGAAACTGGGTCAAGTGAAATTCGCCATTTTTTTCCTTAAATGGAACATACATGGCACTGTGTATCATCTTCTCTTCCTCCGGGAAAAGGATGGATTCTCTGAAAGTAGAACTGGCACCTTCTATCAAATTGCCCTCTTGCATCTCTGTCTCTGCTAATTTTATTTGAGAGGCCAACTTAGCGAGAAGCCATTGCATGAAACCAGGTATCGGGCTAAGAGTAGCAAAAATCTGTAAAAAAAATACCAACAAATAAATACATAAAATTAGATGTATCAGTAAACATAGCTATAATAAACTTTCTTCGCATGATGAATTATGCATTTATAATTGACGCTACACCCAGAGAAGCATGCAGTTTATTGCATTTCCAGACAACAATGATCGAGATATTAGAAGCGGTACCTGTACGGAAGGCATATCTTTTCTCAACATGTCAATGACACGCTTGAGTAGAAACTTTCCCAGATTAATACCTGATAAGCCTGGCTGACAACAGCAATAGACAATCAGTTCGTAGGTGCGAGTTTGTCGCTCAAGCTAGCACAATACTTCCCTTGGTATTTATAATCCTTAAAAACTTTGTTTACCTGGGTTGACGATATTGAGTAAAACAGTGCACATTTAGCTTCACATTCAGCGATTGGAGGGACATCCAACAAAACTTCCTGATATGACAAGAGAACATAAGGTGCAAAGAAGTAGAGTAGAGCACCCATTTATTAAAAGAAATCATCCAAACTATATTAACCTGTATAGATGTGGCCATATCTTTGAGGAGAGCAACTTCGATGAAAATCAGGGGCTCCCCTAGTGTTAATGAAGACAGTAATAGCACTCAGCCAAAGTTACTAAGAGATCTAAAACCATCACCCTAGAAACTGTGAATCACTCTGTTTATAATACTGTGAAAATATGTTTATTTTATCCCTAAGAAAATTTCAAACATGTGCAGGCAATACCACTGATATTGTGCAATCTAAATATCAACTCTTGGTACAACATCTGGTCATGTGTGGTCAAAATTTATAAGTTTCAGTTGTAGCATCAGCAGTAATAGTCCCGATGTGCAAAAATCACAATCAGAAACAAAATGTCCCAACTAACCTGGTATCGCAGGATGGAAGTAACCAAAACAACGTCGGCCCACACCCAGCCTTCTCTTCAAGTCTATCAGATTCCTGATTGGATGCACAGCCTGAAAAAAAAAAAAAAAGAGAACAAAATCATCAGCAAAACCACAAGAGAGCACATTGAACAATTTAATGGTGAGTCAAACACAGACTTCATAAGCCACAATCTTCTCCAGCAAGGAGGCAGGATCATCCCAGGTTATCTGGTGGAGTGCCAGTGCCGCTGGGCTGAGCCACGTCACGAGCTTCTCCTTCAAGTACCCATCCAATGCACGCAGCACTGGAGCATTCTCCTCCCTGCGTTGCACTTGTAAGTTTCAATTAGACCAGAGAACCAGGAAGGGGACATCTCGGTTAAGCCCCCTAATGTCCCCAGTATCAGGCAGTAACGGCAACAGCAAGGTGTCAATGTCAATGCCAATCTCACCCCAGCAAGGCGAGGAGATCGGCTCGGATGACCGCCAGGAGCTTGAGCCCGCCAGGCTGCGCGTTCATGGCCTCGAGGAACCCGGCGTACTTGGGCCGGAGCGCGTCCCGGAGCCCCCTCTCCATACGGTACAAAGCCGATGCGGCGCCGCCCTCCTCTCTCTCCGCCCCCGGCTGCTCGCCCCCACCCTCCCCGGTGGCAGAGACGCTCACGTACTGGCGCATGAGGTCGCGAACCCGCGCGCGGGGCACGTCGTAGTCTGTGGCGAGGGATCGGAGGATCTCGTGGCGGCCGCCTCGGTCGAGGGAGCGGTACCCGTCGGAGAAGCACTCGAGGGCGGCGGGAGGCGGGGAGGCCGCGCCGATTGAGGCGTGGAGCCAGTGGCGGACGGAGGAGGCGGCGGCGGGCCGGGCACTGGGGTCGGGCTCGGGGCTGGCGGGGGGTGACGGAGAGGGCGGCGGCGAGGGGATAGAGTCCGGGTGCATCCTGGCACGGAGCAGGACGGCGAGGGATTTCGGGGTGTGGCTCCTGGTCATGCGATGCGATCGGGGCTGCCGCCACCGGCGATGGAAGGAAGATAGATGTAGTCAGGAAGGGCGGTGTCACCGGCGCGCGCGCCGACGGAGGTTGCGAACCGGGAGGTTTGGAGAGGACGGACGGTGGCGGTGCGCCAACTATGCGGTTGGGTTCAGCCGGTCAGTCGTCACCAAAACAGTACGTGGTACAGTTGGTGTAAAGTTGAGGGCATTTAGGGCAACTCCAACAACAAATAATAAGGCTCCGTTTGATAACAAAGTATTAAAAAAATCAAAGTATTGCAAACTACAGTATTTTAACCTATAGGTGCAAGATACTACAGTTTAATATATCAGAGTAATTTAGAGTATTAAGAATACTTTGAGCTGTTTGGCTACCGCTGTATGAAGCAAAGTAAATTTGCCAGCTAGCCGTTATTTCCTTGTCTAGTAGGCTGTTGCAAACTCAACGGCCATGCACGAAGGCCATGGCCAAAATGAACGGCCATGCATAAAGCTCGGCGAGGCAGTCCAACAACCACTACACGCGGCGTGTCACCTCACGAACTCCTCAGCCGTCTTCTGCATTGCCGTTGAGGGGCACCAGGAGCTGCGCCTGGAGCTAGGACGTGCCGGCGTAGCCGGCGATGCACCACATGGCGGAGCTGTGCGTGGATGGAAACGGCTTGACCTTCTTCCGCGCCACTGTTGAGGAGCACCAGAAGCTGCATGCAATCTAGAACCGCGTGACCAAACTCGATGCCTTACGGTGGATCCGGTAGGTGGTGGCTTCTCACAAGCATTTCTTCAAACATATGGCATGCATGGCACATGAAACATCAAGCAAGAAAGAAAGAGGCCGGGAGACTAACATGGGAGTAATTTTTTCATTGGTCTATATTTCCTAACTGATCCCAGCCTCTAATCCAGTCTCTCATCCTCGGCAAGCAAACATGCCATGCGACTCGAGAAGAAAAGAGAGCGGACAATTCAGCCAAGAGCATTGAGAGGTGTGCCCTCTGGGGAACAGAGTGCATATAGTTGTTTGCTTCTGTTAACTTGTGTGAAAAAAGGTAGAGCCGGCATGGAGGGGAGGCACTGCCGATGAGGGAGAAGACGTAGATCGGGAGGAGACTATTTGAAGGATAATCGGAAACAGAGGGAGGAGCAAAAGTTGGAGGATGAAGGACAACATACTAATCGCTGTTCTATCCATCGCCGTGTCTTGTCCATGGGCGCCGACGGAGACGATCTCCAAGAGCAGGAGAGCAGCGGTGGCGGCTTGAAGTGAGGAAGAAGATAGCGACAGGCTCGTTTTTCGCTTGCTCAGTTTTTAAAAAAGAGGTACAAGGTTCTTTTTTTTATACAGAGGAAATACTGTGGTTTTGGAAATACTCTAGTTTTAATAACACAATTTCTAGTGCTAGCCAAATAGGTCACAGTAAATAAAACTGCGGTAATAAAATAACTGTGGTATTTTCAGAATACTTAGAAATTACTTTGCTATCAAACAGGGCCTAAGTGTACAGTCCCTCTCCGAGAAGGTAACAGCTCTACGTCTCATCCTCAGAGGCTTATTTTTTCTTAAGGGTGATTACAATGGAAGTTGAACCCTTGCCAAGGAGGAGGAGAGTGGCTTATATAGAGTGTGTCGCGGCCTCTTTACTCCGACGTTACAAGAGTGGTTTAATGGCTATAACTACGGCAGTTACAAGTGTTAATAGCCACAACTACGGTAGTTACCGGTAACGGTAGCCATGACTATGCTTTAAGCCTGACTTAAGACTATTCGACCGTTGCAACTCCCACGTCGCCCTTGCAACTCCCTTGTCTGAGTGATGATGGCCGGGCCGATTGGAGGGAAGACGTCCGAGTGCCATCGGTGTATCCGAGTGGATTTCTTGCAATGCACATCCAAATGCGTCTGTGGTCCAGGGAGCTACCAAAGATGGTGTGGGAACCCGGGTTGACCTTAGATGTCAGGTCCTTGACCCCACCAGTAGTAGGTGACCCATCATTAGCCCCCGAATCGATTGAGGTTCCGCAGGATGGGTGATTTGAGTCTTTGGACTGGTCCGAGTGATTCGGGTCACTCGGCGTCCAGTATCAATTGGTTATCCTTGAGTGAAACCACGACGAATTCTGGACTAAAGGTTTTCCGAGAGATCGGACAATGTTGATCGTTGGTCAAAACTTAGTGGCATTCATGTGTCTCTCGGGAGAGATAGACTTGCGGTCCGAGTGGGGACATACCATAAAAACCCGAGTGGCGATGCCGGTGTGTGGGCTGAATCTCCGGAGAGAAGCCACTCCGTATCCCAGGGGAATGTCAGCGCGGGCCAGCTCCGGGTCTAAATTTATGAGGCTTGCGCCTTGGAGCCTAGTAATAGGGACAAGTCAACCCATGGAGGGATGCCAAGCTCATCCCATTGCGATCTTGAAGATGACTTCGGTCGAGTGTTTTATGTGTCCGAGTGCACGGTGACCCGTGGAGGGCGGTTAGTCGGGCTGACTGGTGTCCTTTAGGAAAGGAGCGTCAGCAATCAATCGGATTGATTTGCTATAGAAATTTTGGGATTCGAAATTGAGTGTGCGCGCACGGAAGCGGTAATGGCGTGGCTTAGTGGGAAAAGTGGGGCACGACGCCTCGATTTTTGCCCCGGATGGAGTGCAAAGTGTGCGGGGGAGAAAGGGGATATGGGTTTACCCTAACTCTTTGAATATTTTATACCGTGCGTGAAGATCTCACCGCGAGTCCTCAGCCACAGATCTCTGAATCAACGGCACACTTCCAGCATACATTTTCTGAGAGAGAACCACCTACTCATGTGTTGAGACCAAGATACTCCATTCCAACCCCAAGAATCTTGATCTCTAGCCTTCCCAAGTTGCTTTCCACTCAAATCATCTTTCCACCAAATCCAAATCTATGAGAGAGAGTTGAGTGTTGGGGAGACTATCATTTGAAGCACAAGAGTAAGGAGTTCATCATCAACACACCATCTATTACCTTTTGGAGAGTGGTGTCATCTAAATTGGTTAGGTGTCACTTGGGAGCCTCCGACAAGATTGTGGAGTTGAACCAAGGAGTTTGTACGGGCAAGAAGATCGCCTACTTCGTGAAGATCTACCCTAGTGAGGCAAGTCCTTCGTGGGCGATTACCATGGTGGGATAGACAAGGTTGCTTCTTTGTGGAGGTGGAGCCCTCCGTGGACTCGTGCAACCGCTACCCTTCGTGGGTTGAAGTCTCCATCAACGTGAATGTATGATAGCACCACCTATCGGAACCACGCCAAAAATCTCCGTGTCTACATTGCGTTTGCTCCCTCCAAACTCCTCCCTTTACCTTCATATGCAAATTTTTTACATTCCGCTGCTATACTCTTAGACTTGCATGTGTAGGTTGATTGCTTGACCTGTGCTAAGTTGCTAAAATCTGCCAAGACTTAAAATTGGGAAAAGGCTAGATTTTTATTTGGTCAAGTAGTCTAATCACCCCCCTCTAGACATACTTTCGATCCTACAAGTGGTATCAGAGCTTTGGTTTCCATTTGTCTTTATTTCCATTGCTTTTGGTGATCATAGCCTTGGTTTCACAACCTAGGAGATTATGGCGTCTAGCGAGGGAAATTACCACCGTAGAGGTCCTTACTTTGATGGTACTAATTTTGCTAGTTGGAAGCATAAGATGAAAATGCATATTCTTGGACATAACCCCGCTGTTTGGGCTATTGTGTGTATTGGCTTGCAAGGTGAATTCTTTGATGGGAGAGAACCGAACCGTGAAGCTACCGCGGAAGAGTTGAAGATGTTGAAATACAACGCTCAAGCTTGCGATATCCTCTTCAACGGATTGTGCCCCGAAAAATTCAACAAAATCAGCCGTCTTGAGAATGCAAAGGAAATTTGGGATACTTTGGTTGATATGCACGAGGGTACCGACTCCGTCAAGGAATCCAAATTGGATATGCTTCAAAGTCAACTTGACAAGTTCAAAATGAAGGATGGTGAAGGTGTTGCTGAAATGTACTCTAGGCTTGCTCTCGTCACAAATGAGATTGCCGGCTTAGGAAGTTAAGAGATGACTGATAGATTCATCATCAAGAAGATCCTAAGAGCCTTGGATGGAAAATATGATACCATGTGCAATTGATCCAAATGATGCCCAATTACAAAAATCTCAAGCCAACGGAAGTGATTGGAAGAATTGTTGCTCATGAGATGTCACTCAAGATAAAGAAGATCTTCACAACAAGTCAAGTGGTGCTTACAAAGCCTCATGTGATGCTCCTACATCATCAAGTGAGAAGCAAACCTTTAATGAGGAATTGAGCCTAATGGTGAAGAACTTCAACAAGTTCTACGAGAGTAGAAGCAAGGAAAGAAGTTCCAAGTCAAGGTCCTACAATGATAAAAGATCTTCGAGTCGTGAGCATAATTGCTACAATTGTGGAAGACCCTTTGTATAGCTTTCTTTAGCTTTCGGTAGTTTCCTTTTCTTGTTTCTTTATTTTCCTCATCTTGAGGAATCCTTGTACTGGTGATCTTTTTATTAATAAAATGTTGTGGGGGCAAGCCCTGCAGTCTTCAAGGTCAAGAAAAAAACAATTATGGAAGACCCGGACACTACTCCAATGAGTGTACGGCTCCCTACAAAAGAAGAGAAGATTCACCCAAAAGGAGAAGTAGAAGAGAAGAATCACCTCCAAGAGAGAGAAGGAGTAGAGATGATCGTTATGAACGAAGAACCTCTCGGAGAAGTAAGGATTTGGAAAGGAAGGACAAAACATCAAAGAGCTACACAAAATTGGTGTATGGGTATCCGGCTCCAACTCCGACCGTCACTCCGAAAGAAGTTATCACTCCGACTCCAAATGTACTCAAGATGAAGGTGTTGTCGGTCTAGCACTTGTGTCAACCAACTCCTATGACATATTTGACTCACCAAATGAAGGAATTGGAAGATGCTTCATGGCTAAACGCCCAAAGGTATCACACCCCGAGTATGTTGATTTCAATAGTGATGAAGATGATTTGCTAGGTGATGATGATTTACTTGTTGACAATTCTAGTGATGAAATCTATGAGGAACTTGCTATCAATCATGCTAATCAAGATAAAACGAATGATGATGATAAGAAGGAGATTGAGCGTCTAACTAAAGAACTAAACACTCTTAAGTTAGCTCATGAAACTACCTTGGAAGATCATCGAGAACTTTTAAAGACTCGTGAGAAGTTACGCTTTGAAAAGCTCAGCCTTGAGCAAGAGCATGGGTTCTTAAAGGAAATCAATGATGATCTTCGCAAGAAAAGTTCTTCTTACATTGCCAAGCGTTTACTCTTGTCTACTCACATGCCACAAGTAAAATCTAGCAACAAGAGTAAGAAAGATTCTTTTTCTAGTAGTAACAATAATCATGTTAAATCCAATATTGTTGCTTCTAGTAGTTCTCTTGATTCCACTAATGACTCCTTTAGCCAGGTTACACTTGAGCAAGAAAATAGCTTATTGAAGGGAATTATAGAGAAAGGTGTTTACTAGAGCCTTGCCGGAAGTAAGCAATTTGAGGAAATTGTACGCAAGCAAGGAAGGCACCGGAAGAATCAAGGTGTTGGTTTTGAACGAAAGTTCAATGCCAATGGAGTTGAGTGGGAAAAAGATCAATACCCCAAGACGAAGTTTGTTCCTCAACAAGAGAAGTATGATCCTACTTCTTTCCAAGGGACACAAGCTCAAGATGATCTTCCACCACAAGACCACAAGAAAAAAAGGCAAGGACAAGCTTCAAGAAGAGATTGATGCACTTGAAGAAGCTCCTAAGGCCTTGGTCAAGTGGGTTCCCAAGACTACATCAAGTTCTACTTCATCAAGTACGACTACAACTCCAAGGATTCCCATCAAGATGATGTGGATTCCGAAGAAGAAGAACTAGAGAGTTCTTGAGGGTGACTCCGCCAACATACTTCACTCATATCATCTTGGCAAGGACAAGTGCAAATAACTTCCACATCTTGCACTAGTTCAAGGAGTCACAAACCCTCTTGTTGGTAAGCAAGGGACAAGGTAACCCAAAGCTTTCATGGACATCATCTTATGTGAACTTCACTCTATGTCTATGGATATCCTTATTTGTTCCTTGTGCGACTAACCCATGTAGGTATTGAAAGTGCAACTCACTCCAATGGGTTGCTCCGAATGATCTACATCAACATTGAGCATCCACATCTTCAACATCTACATGAAGTCATCATCGACAAAACCCAAGGTTAGTTCATCCCTCTTAGGGGGGTATCACATCTAGGGGGAGCTTTACTCTAAATATTGAGCTAAAGCAACTCTAATGGTGTGAACACAACAATGCTTTATGTAAAAGTGGTAACCCCACTTGTGCTTAAACGATGAGTATGACCTATGATCAAATGTTCTCATTTGACTCCTAAGTCAATATACTCATATATAGATGACCTAGTCATCGCCAATTGCTTGATAGATGCTAGAGTGTTTGTGCATGCTTTGTCACATATTTAATTTGGCATTTTATTGTTTGAGCATGTTGATTGCATATTTTACTCATTCGAGGACATCCATTTGTTGCTTTGCTTGTTTGGCTCTTTTTCTTTTGCCAAATGGATGGAAAATAATGCCTAAGAACTTCCTCTAGCTATCTATGCTTTTCTCATCTCAAACTCTATTCATGCTACATCACAAAGTTTGATCAAGTCAGATTCGAACACTCTGTGTGAGGAGCACTCGGAGTCCCTGATTCGTCATAGACTTAAACTTCCAAAACCTCTCTATGCATTTCGGTATGACCGATTCATCCTTTTCGGTCTGACCGAGTTCACTGAGTTGATCTAGGTTTCCAATCTCAGTGCAACTGATTATAACTTTTCGGTCACACCGAGTTGTAGTAACCGCTTGCGATTCTGCATCTCGGTGCCAACGAGTTGTTGTCGCACCGACAGTGTCAGGATATATATACCGTCGGGTCAAATTTTGGAAATTTCTCCAAAACCCTTCATCCCGCGCGAGTCCTGCTCTGCCGCCTCGGGTCTCCAGATCGTCCTCTCATCGCCAGCGACCTCCCGCCGCTGGTCTCCGTCGCCGTCAACGGAATTCAACCCCACCATTGCCGCTGTAGCGAACTCACCACCGAACTAGGGTATGAGTTCGAAACTTTGTGTTGTTCCTTACTCTGATTCTTAGCACAAAGCAAATGTCATGTTCTTTACCACATTTGAGATCATCCCGTCCAGCAATAACATCCCTTAGATTAGATTTGATTCACAAATCTAGGGTTAGGTTTCCGCCGAACTCATCTCGGACCGACCGAGTTGTGGAAATCGGTCTCACCGATTTGGCTTAGGCCATTACACTTGCACTTTTCGGTCTGACCGGAAATTGCAAATCGGTGTGACCGAGTTCAACTCTCTGTGAAACCCTAGCAATCTCAGAGTCACCGAACTGTGACTCGGTCTGACCGATTTCACTAGTTTAGACTCCAAAATTTGCTTCGGTGTCCCCGAGTTTAACAAGCCGGTAGCTCCGAAATGCTTTCTGTGGAAAACTAAAACTAAGTTTTTGACTCATTTGTTTTGCAAAAACTCTGCACTTTCTGATGCTCATCCACTCTATCTCATCTGTAACTATTCACAGGGTCTGCTGTCAGTTTGCTTTGCCAATATGTCTGATCAGAGTGATAGCCAAAACAAGTCAGAAGAGCAAGTGAACATGAGTGAGGGCACTAGTCCCTCTAGCAGCTATGATGAGGGCAGCAGGAGCACCCCAAGCAACTTGCCCAAAGCAGCTACAAGGACAAGGAAGAAGAGAAACTTTGACTCAGAGGATGAGGATTATGTTGCTGCTGAGGAAGAAGTGAGCTCCAAGAAAAAGGTTGTCAAGAAGGAGTTTGGCACAGTTGCATCTACTAAGCCAGGTCTGAACAAGAAGGCTCCAGCAAAACGAGTTCCTATGTCTAAGGCCAGATCCTCAACTCAAGAAACTATGGAGTTCACACTTGAACCAAAGGAGGCTGGTGAAGGCAAGTAGAGGAAAGAGAGGGTCAAGAAGACAATTGCCAAAGTCATTGGGAGATCCTCTATGATAAGAGATCTAGCTGAAGATGATGATGATGATGAAGAAGAAGAAGAAGAAGAAGAAGAAGAAGAAGAAGAAGAAGATGGTGCACCAACATCAAAGTCACAAAAGCTGATGGGGGATGCCATCAAGTCTGGGGCTGCCCCTTCAAAGCCAAATACTACGCCCAAAGCTTCTGCTCCAGCTCCAAAAACTTCAAAGCCCAAGAGGAGCACAAGGAATATTCTAGCTGCTGAAAAGAACAAGGCCCCAGTGCCCGAGATTGATGAAGAAGATGCTGAAGCCCAAGTGCTTAGGAAGCTCAAACCTAAGATTCCAGATCATGATGACAGCCATCCAGTGGAAGAAGATATGAACATCAGGAAGGGTGCAGGTCTCAGACTTTGGTAACAAACTGATCCATATGCTGTGAGGAGAAGGACTGCTGTGGACTACAGGTTCCATACCAAAGAGCAGTAGGATTTCTATGAGACCATCTTGCTTGACAAGAAGCCCATTGTTTGTGATATGAAGTGGGCGGATTGGGATTACATTGATGAGAATGAAGATCATTTTCCAGGAGTACATGAGAGCTTTAGACTTTGTGGAGTGGACAAGTTTGTGGGTTTGTGGGTCAGAAGCTGACCAAGAGGAATGATGAACTCATCATGCAATTCTACTCCACAACACACTTCTATCCTGATGGTAGAACTGTTTGGATGTCTGAGGGTACAAGGTACCAATCAACAGTTGATGAGTGGGCCAAATTGATCAATGCCCCTGAAGAGCATGAAGATGACTTGGATGTCTATGCTAAGAAGAAGAAAGACCACAACTCAATGGGCAACATGTACAGAGAAATTCCAGATAAAGCCTTGGAAACTCATAAGCTTGGGTCTGTTCATTATTTGTTGTCTGGTTTGGCCACAATCAACACTAGCCTGAGGCATACCTTATTGCCAAAATCTGGAGATCACAAGATGATCAGAGGCCATTCAATCAACTTGCTGCAACTGTTTGATGTGCCCATAAAATTCAAAGTCATGAGCCTGATTATGGAAACAATCAAGAGGACAGCTGCAGATCAGAAGAGATCATGTGGGTATGCTCCACATATTCAGGTGCTCATCAACTCCAAGATGGGCACAGGCACCTACTTGTTAGATAAGGAGCATCTGCCATTGAGACTAGATTTTGAGGAAAACACTGTTGTCATGAATGAAGAAGATCCCACATCCGTGCATGCACAAGAAAAGAGAGATAAAGCTAAGGCTGAAAAAGCTGCAAAGATGCCAAGTGTTGAAGAGGCATCTCAAGTGTTTCTCAAGACCAAACAAGATCAACTTGCATATCTGATTCAAGCAACCTTGAGGATAGAGAAGGGCTTGGCCACCCTGACTCAAAACCAAGAGAGCTTGGAAAGGATCATTGAAACTAAGTTCTATGATCTTGATCTTAAAGTAACAGAGATGCAGACAACAGTTGAGCAGCTCTAGGAAGAAGCCGAGGAGAGGAAAGGGCAGGCTACCACAGATGCCTTTCAAAGAGTGCCAAGAGGTCAGAGATCTGCTGCAGTGCCTATGGCTGACACTAGAGCAACTACATCAGCACGTGCAGCCACAACTTCAGTTCCACCTCTAGTTGCAACTCCACCAGCTCCATCAACTTCCACAGATGCATTCATCCTTGGAGTCCTCTCAACACCACCTCCCGAAGATCAAGCCTAGAGAGACACATAGCACTATGCATTTTCAAACTTTTTGGTAACTCGTTGCCAAAGGGGGAGAAATATATAGATCATAGGCTTCGAGAGAGAGTGTTTTTGCCTCTTTTGTTTGTTTTGCTATTTGATACTTATGTGTGCTTACTTAATACTTTATGTCTATGTGTGTGAGATACTTGTATGATCATGTGTTTGATCATATCTTACATTAATGATTGCGCTTGAATGATGTTATCTTTTATATCTCTTGTATGATCATTCAATTTGCCTTGGTGATGAGTGCATGTTTTTACTTTCTATCATTTTGAGCGCTCCACCAAGATGTATGTGACATGGAAGAGTAACCCATGATCCTAATCGATTGTGCATTTGCATTCAAGAGAAAAATTTAAATAATGCACAAATTTAGGGGGAGCTCTTACTTATCACGTACTTCTCAAAGCGACGATGCATTTCAATCTTATTATCATTTGTCGAAGCTTTGATCTATATGTTGTCATCAATTACCAAAAAGGGGGAGATTGAAAGTGCAACTATCCCTGGGTGGTTTTGGTAGTTCCTAACAACATATAGCTCATTGAACTAATGCTCTTTCAAGATGATCATTTCAGAAAGTTCAATGATTGCATGGCATGGACTAGGAATGTGGACCCCTCAAAATGCTAAGGACACATATTGGCTCAAGCTCAAGACTCTACCTTTTTCATTTTAGTGATCCAAGATCACATTGAGTCCATAGGAAAAGCCAATACTATTAAAAGGGGATGAGGTATTGCTTAATGGCTTGCTTGCTCAAAATGCTTAGTGATATGCTCCAAAAGCCCTCAACCACATTCTCATATCCACATATGTCCCAAACCAAAAGTCAAACTAGGCCCCACCAAAATGATCTATCCGGCGCCACCGAGTTCATTTGACATAGCCACTGCCAGAAACCCTAGTCAGTTCGGTCTCACCGATAGGGATCTCGGTCTCACCGAGATGGGATTACAAACTCTCAGTTTCCCTTCGTAATGTTTCGGTCCAACCGGGATGAGCAATCGGTCCCACCGAGTTCGCAATGCAAACTCTCTTTTTCCCTTTCATAACTTTCGGTCTCACCGAAATGAGCGATTCGGTCCCATCGAGTTTGCCTGACCAACTCTCTGTTTGCCTATTACAGAAATCGGTCCTGCCGAGTTTATGTGATCGGTCTCACCGAGATTACGTTATGCCCTAACCCTAATGAAATCGGACCCACTGAGTTGACATGTTGGTCCCACCGAAAAGCCTAACGTTCACATTTTGAACTAAATCGGTCTGATCGAGTTTCATGATTCGGTCCCACCGAGTTTGGTAAATTGTGTGTAACGGTTAGATTTTGTGTGGAGGCTATAAATACCCCTCCACCCACTCTTCATTCGTGGAGGAAGCCATCAGACGTGCCTACACTTCCAGCATACATTTTCTGAGAGAGAACAACCACCTACTCATGTGTTGAGACCAAGATATTCCATTCCAACCTCAAGAATCTTGATCTCTAGCATTCCCCAAGTTGCTTTCCACTCAAATCATCTTTCCACCAAATCCAAATCTGTGAGAGAGAGTTGAGTGTTGGGGAGACTATTATTTGAAGCACAAGAGTAAGGAGTTCATCATCAACACACCATCTATTACCTTTTGGAGAGTGGTGTCTCCTAGATTGGTTAGGTGTCACTTGGGAGCCTCCGACAAGATTGTGGAGTTGAACCAAGGAGTTTGTACGGGCAAGGAGATCGCCTACTTCGTGAAGATCTACCCTAGTGAGGCAAGTACTTCGTGGCGATGGCCATGGTGGGATAGACAAGGTTGCTTCTTCGTGGACCCTTCATAGGTGGATCCCTCCGTGGACTCGCGCAACCGCTACCCTTCGTGGGTTGAAGTCTCCATTGATATGTCTCCAACGTATCTATAATTTTTGATTGTTCCATGCTATTATATTATCTGTTTTGGATGTTTATGGGCTTTATTAAACACTTCTATATTATTTTTGGGACTAACCTATTGACCCAGAGCCCAGTGCTAGTTCCTGTTTTTTCCCTTGTTTCAGTGTTTCGAAGAAAAGGAATATCAAACAGAGTCGAAACAGAATGAAATCTTCTGGAGAAGTTATTTTTGGAAGGAAAGCAACCGGGGAGACTTGGAGTCCACGTCAAAGAAGCAACGAGGAAGCCACGAGGTAGGGGCCCCCCCCCCCCAGGCGCGCCCTCCACCCTCATGGGCCCCTCGTGGCTCCCCTGACGTACTTTTTCCTCCTATATATACCCATATACCCTAAAAACTTCGGGGAACAGAATAGATCGGGAGTTCCGCCGCTGCAAGCCTTCGTAGCCACCAAAACCCAATCGGGACCCTGTTCCGGCACCCTGCCGGAGGGGGAACCCTCATTGGTTGCCATCTTCATCATCCCGGCGCTCTCCTTGACGAGGAGGGAGTAGTTCACCCTCGGTGCTGAGGGTATGTACTAGTAGCTATGTGTTTGATCTCTCTCTCTCTCTCTCTCGTGTTCTTGATTTGGCACGATCTTGATGTATCGTGAGCTTTGCTATTATAGTTGGATCTTATGTGGCTTCTTCCCCTCTACTCTCTTGTAATGGATTGAGTTTTCCCTTCGAAGTAATCTTATCGGATTGAGTCTTTAATGATTTGAGAACACTTGATGTATGTCTTGCCGTGTGTATCCGTGGTGACAATGGGATATCACGTGATTCACTTGATGTATGTTTTGGTGATCAACTTGCGGGTTCCGCCCATGAACTTATGCTGAGGGGTTGGCACACGTTTTCGTCTTGATTCTCCAGTAGAAACTTTGGGGCACTCTTTGAGGTTCTATGTGTTGGTTGAATAGATGAATTTGAGATTGTGTGATGCATATCGTATAATCATACCCACCGATACTTGAGGTGACATTGGAGTATCTAGGTGACATTAGGGTTTTGGTTGATTTGCGTCTTAAGGTGTTATTCTAGTACGAACTCTAGGGCTGTTTGTGACACTTATAGGAATAGCCCAAGAGATTGATTGGAAAGAATAACTTTGAGGTGGTTTCGTACCCTACCATAGTCTCTTCGTTTGTTCTCCGCTATTAGTGACTTTGGAGTGACTCTTTGTTGCATGTTGAGGGATAGTTATATGATCCAATTATGTTATTATCGTTGAAAGAACTTGCACTAGTGAAAGTATGAACCCTAGGCCTTGTTTCCTAGCATTGCAATACCGTTTACGCTCACTTTTACCACTTGTTACCTTGCTGTTTTTATATTTTTAGATTACAAAAACCTACATCTACCGTCCATATTGCACTTTTATCACCATCTCTTCGCCGAACTAGTGCACCTATACAATTTACCATTGTATTGGGTGTGTTGGGGACACAAGAGACTCTTTGTTATTTGGTTGCAGGGTTGCTTGAGAGAGACCATCTTCATCCTACGCCTCCCACGGATTGATAAACCTTAGGTCATCCACTTGAGGGAAATTTGCTACTATCCTACAAACCTCTGCACTTGGAGGCCCAACAACGTCTACAAGAAGAAGGTTGTGTAGTAGACATCAAGCTCTTTTCTGGCACCTTTGCCGGGGAGGTGAGTGCTTGAAGGTATATCTTTAGATCTTGCAATCGAATCTTTTTGTTTCTTGTTTTAGCACTAGTTTAGTTTATAAAAGAAAACTACAAAAAAATGGAATTGAGTGTCTCATACGCTTCATCTTTTTAATATCTTTCGTGAAAATGATGGGAAGGAAAATTGTGCTCAAGTACTAGAAGAAGAATTACATAGAATGCTTGGCATAAAACATGTGAATGATGAGCATGATTGCAATGTTGTTAGTATGAATTCCTTGAATATCCATGATGCTAATGATATGCAAAGCCACAAGCTTGGGGAAGCTATGTTTGATGAAGAAGATATTTTTTGTCCCCCAAGCTTTGATGAGAAAATTTACTATGATGAAAGCATGCCTCCTATCTATGATGATTATTGTGATGACACGTATGCTATAAAGAATAATTATAACCATGAAACTTGTCATCTTGATCTTAATTTTCAATCACATGATATTTATTTTGTTGAGTTTGCTCCCACTACTATTGATGAGAATAGATTTGCTTATGTGGAGAGTAATAAAAATTCTATGATTATGGATCATGAAAAGAATGATTTAGGGGCTGGTTATATTGTTGAATTCATTCATGATGCTACTGAAAATTATTATGAGATAGGATCATATGCTTCTACATATTCCAATAATATCAAGTTTCCTCTCCATGTGTTGAAAATCTTGAAGATTTGCTTGTTTTGCCTTCCTATGCTAGTTGATTATTGTTCCCATAAATTGTTTGCTCACAAAATCCCTATGCATAGGAAGTGGTTTAGACTTAACTGTGCCAGTCATATTCTTCATGATGCTCTCTTTATGTTTCAATTCTTATCTTTTATGTGAGCATCATAGAAATCATCATGCCTAGCTAGGGGCGTTAAACGATAGCACTTGTTGGGAGGCAACCCAATTTTATTTTAGTTTATTGCTTTTTGGTTCTGTTTAGGAATAAATAATCCATCTAGCTTCTATGTAGATGTGGTTTTATGTTTTAATTAGTGTTTGTGCCAAGTAGAACCTTTGGGAAGACTTGGGTGAAGTCTTTATGATCATGCTGTAAAAAACAGAAACTTTAGCGCTCACGAGATTAGATAAAACTTTTTACTGGAGAGTGCTATTTAGTTTATTATTTTTGCAGATGATTACTAGACAAATTCCTCAGGTCCACCAATTTATTTTAGAATTTTTGGAGTTTTAGAAGTTTGCATTAGTTACAGATTACTACAGACTGTTCTATTTTTGACAGATTCTGTTTTCATTGTGTTGCTTGCTTATTTTGATGAATCTATGTCTAGTAAAATAGTTTATAAACCATAGATAAGTTGGAATACAGTAGGTTTAACACCAATATAAATAATTAATGAGTTCAATACAGTACCTTGAAGTGGTGTTTTGTTTTCTTTCGCTAACGGAGCTCACGAGATTTTCTGTTAAGTTTTGTGTTGTGAAGTTTTCAAGTTTTGGGTAAAGATTCGATGGACTATGGAATAAGGAGTGGCAAGAGCCTAAGCTTGGGGATTCCCAAGGCACCCCAAGATAATATTCAAGGATAACCAAGAGCTTAAGCTTGGGGATGCCCGGAAGGCATCCCTCTTTAAATCTTCGCTCATCGGTAACTTTACTTGGAGCTATATTTTTATTCACCACATGATATGTGTTTTGCTTGGAGCGTCATTTTATTTTCTTTAGCTTTGCTTGCTGTTTGAATAAAGTACCAAGATCTGAAATTCTTAAAATGGGAGAGTCTTCACATAGTTACATAATTATACAACTACTCATTGATCTTCACTCATACCTTTTGGAGTAGTTTGTTGTTTGCTCTAGTGCTTCACTTATATCTTTCAGAGCATGGTGGTGGATTTGTTTTATAGAAACTATTGATCTCTCATGCTTCACTTAGATTATTTTGAGAGTCTTAAATAGCATGGTAATTTGCTTAAATAATCCTAATATGCTTGGTATTCAAGATTTGTAAAAACTTTCTTATGAGTGTGTTGAATACCAAGAAAAGTTTGATGCTTGATAATTGTTTTGAGATATAAAGATAGTGATATCAAAGTTGTGCTAGTTGAGTAGTTGTGAATTTGAGAAATACTTGTGTTAAAGTTTGTGATTCCCGTAGCATGCACGTATGGTGAACCGTTATGTGATGAAATCGGAGCATGATTTATTTATTGATTGTGTTCCTTATGAGTGGCGGTCGGGGACGAGCGATGGTCTTTTCCTACCAATCTATCCCCCTAGGAGCATGCACATAATACTTTGCTTTGATAACTTGTAGATTTTTGCAATAAGTATATGAGTTCTTTATGACTAATGTTGAGTCCATGGATTATACGCACTCTTCTTCCTTCCACCATTGCTAGCCTCTCTAATACCATGCACTTTTCGCCGGTATAATACACCCACCATATATCTTCCTCAAAACAGCCACCATACCTACCTATCATGGCATTTCCATAGCCATTCCGAGATATATTGCCATGCAACTTTCCACCGCTCCGCTTATTATGACACGCCCATCATTGTCATATTGCTTTGCATGATCATGTAGTTAACATCGTATTTGTGGCAAAGCCACCGCTCATAATTCTTTCATACATGTCACTCATGAGTCATTGCACATCCCGCACATCACGGAGGCATTCATATAGAGTCATATTTTGTTCTAAGTATCGAGTTGTAATTGTTGAGTTGTAAGTAAATAAAAGTGTGATGATCATCATTATTAGAGCATTGTCCCAGTGAGGAAAGGATGATGGATACTATGATTCCCCCACAAGTCGGGATGAGACTCCAGACGAAAAATATAAAAAATAAAAAAAAGAGGCCATAAAAAAAGAGAAAAGGCCCAAACAGAAAAAAACAAAAAAATGAGAGAAAGAGAGAAGGGGCAATGTTACTATCCTTTTACCACACGTGTGCTTCAAAGTAGCACCATGATCTTCATGATAGAGAGTCTCTCATTTTGTCACTTTCATATACTAGTGGGAATTTTTCATTATAGAACTTGGCTTGTATATTCCAATGATGGGCTTCCTCAAAATGCCCTAGGTCTTCGTGAGCAAGCGAGTTGGATGCACACCCACTTAGTTTCTTTTGTTGAGCTTTCATATACTTATAGCTCTAGTGCATCCGTTGCATGTCAATCCATACTCACTCACATTGATATCTATTGATGGGCATGTCCATAGCCCGTTGATACGCCTAGTTGATGTGAGACTATCTTCTCCTTTTTGTCTTCTCCACAACCACCATTCTATTCCACCTGTAGTGCTACGTCCATGGCTCACGCTCATGTATTGTGTGAAGATTGAAAAAGTTTGAGAACGTCAAAAGTATGAAACAAATGCTTGGCTTGTCATCGGGGTTGTGCATGATTTAAATACTTTGTGTGGTGAAGATAGAGCATAACCAGACTATATGATTTTGTAGGGATAACTTTCTTTGGCCATGTTATTTTGAGAAGACATGATTGCTTTGTTAGTATGCTTGAAGTATTATTATTTTTATGTCAATATTAAACTTTTGTCTTGAATCTTTCGGATCTGAATATTCATACCACAATTAAGAAGAATTACATTGAAATTATGCCAAGTAGCATTCCACATCAAAATTCTGTTTTATCATTTACCTACTCGAGGACGAGCAGGAATTAAGCTTAGATGCTTGATACGTCTCCAACGTATCTATAATTTTTTATTGTTCCATGCTATTATATTATCTGTTTTGGATGTTTATGGGCTTTATTAAACACTTTTATATTATTTTTGGGACTAACCTATTGACCCAGAGCCCAGTGCCAGTTCCTATTTTTTCCCTTGTTTCAGTGTTTTGAAGAAAAGGAATATCAAACGGAGTCAAAACGGAATGAAATCTTCTGGAGAAGTTATGTTTGGAAGGAAAGCAACTGGGGAGACTTGGAGTCCACATCAAAGAAGCAACGAGGAAGCCACGAGGTAGGGGGGCGCGCCCTCCACCCTCGTGGCTCCCCTGACGTACTTCTTCCTCCTATATATACCCATATACCCTAAAAACTTCGAGGAACAGAATAGATCGGGAGTTCTGCCGCCGCAAGCCTCTGTAGCCACCAAAACCCAATCGGGACCCTGTTCCGGCACCCTGCCGGAGGGGGGAACCCTCACCGGTGGCCATCTTCATCATCCCGGCGTTCTCCATGATGAAGAGGGAGTAGTTCACCCTCCGGGCTGAGGGTATGTACCAGTAGCTATGTGTTTGATCTCTCTCTCTCTCTCTCTCTCTCTCTCTCTCTCGTGTTCTTGATTTGGCACGATCTTGATGTATCGCGAGCTTTGCTATTATAGTTGGATCTTATGTGGCTTATCCCCCTCTACTCTCTTGTAATGGATTGAGTTTTCCCTTTGAAGTAATCTTATCGGATTGAGTCTTTAATGATTTGAGAACACTTGATGTATGTCTTGCCGTGCGTATCTGTGGTGACAATGGGATATCACGTGATTCACTTGATGTATGTTTTGGTGATCAACTTGCGGGTTCCACCCATGAACTTATGCATAGGGGTTGGCACACATTTTCGTCTTGATTCTCTGGTAGAAACTTTGGGGCACTCTTTGAGGTTCTATGTGTTGGTTGAATAGATGAATTTGAGATTGTGTGATGCATATCGTATAATCATACCCACGGATACTTGAGGTGACATTGGAGTATCTAGGTGACATTAGGGTTTTGGTTGATTTGTGTCTTAAGGTGTTATTCTAGTACGAACTCTAGGGCTGTTTGTGACACTTATAGGAATAGCCCAACAGATTGATTGGAAAGAATAACTTTGAGGTGGTTTCGTACCCTACCATAATCTCTTCGTTTGTTCTCCGCTATTAGTGACTTTGGAGTGACTCTTTGTTGCATGTTGAGGGATAGTTATATGATCCAATTATGTTATTATCATTGAGAGAACTTGCACTAGTGAAAGTATGAACCCTAGGCCTTGTTTCCTAGCATTGCAATACCGTTTACGCTCACTTTTACCACTTGTTACCTTGCTGTTTTTATATTTTCAGATTACAAAAACCTATATCTACCATCCATATTGCACTTGTATCACCATCTCTTCGCCGAACTAGTGCACCTATACAATTTACCATTGTATTGGGTGTGTTGGGGACACAAGAGACTCTTTGTTATTTGGTTGCATGGTTGCTTGAGAGAGACCATCTTCATCCTATGCCTCCCACGGATTGATAAACCTTAGGTCATCCACTTGAGGGAAATTTGCTACTCTCCTACAAACCTCTGCACTTGGAGGCCCAACAACGTCTACAAGAAGAAGGTTGTGTAGTAGACATCATCCATCAACGTGGATGTACGATAGCACCACCTATCAGAACCACGCCAAAAATCTTCGTGTCTACATTGCGTTTTCTCCCTCCAAACTCCTCCCTTTACCTTCATATGCAAATGTTTTACATTCCGCTGCTATACTCTTAGACTTGCATGTGTAGGTTGATTTCTTGACTTGTGCTATGTTGCTAAAATCTGCCAAGACTTAAAATTGGGAAAAGGCTAGATTTTTATTTGGTCAAGTAGTCTAATCACCCCCCCCCCTCTAGACATACTTTCGATCCTACAAGGTGAAAAAGGCCGGGAAAACCACGTCGTCGAGCTCTGGCCCTCTGGTCGGCTGCGCCGCGGGGGATTGGATTCCATCATGCGTCTCGGAGAAGCGATTAGAGGACCTTGCCATGGAGGGGCTCATCTTGGTGGACGGGTGGAGACGTCCGAGGGCGGGCAAGGTCGATCCGGCGTCGCAGAAGGACGAGTGTGTCCTCTTGATCACCCACATCGAGCGAGGTTTTTCGATGCCTCCTCACCCTTTTTTCTGTGCTTTCTTGGACTATTCTGGAGCTTAGCTCCACCATCTCCCTCCAAACGCCATCGTTTATCTATCTGCCTTCATCTCTCTCTGCGAGAGATTCATTGGTTGTCACCCGCACTGGGGCTTGTTCAAACACATTTTCAAGTGCCAGTTGATGATCATGAAGAAGGACTCGCCGGCCGGTGAGAAGAATCATGTGACCCAGCTATGTGGAGGCTTGGGGATCCAACTCAAGGGTGGCAGTGCCTTCCCCAAGATGAGCTTTCCCGACTCCATTAAGGGGTGGCAAGGCACTTGGTTCTATTGTAGTGACATCCCTGGAGCCAACAGCCAGTCGGGCCTTCCTCCATACTCGGCGGAGAGGGTAAGGACCACCGTGTCTCTCACAATGATGAAGGAGGAGAAGTTGGATGTGGGCATCCTGGCTAATGCCATGGTTAGAGTTGTGAATGCCGACGTCAACGAAATGGATCTGTTGGAGACATTTGTTAGTCGACAGATTCAAGCACTAGAGGCTAGGGCGCACCCCATGTGGTTGTACGAGGGGCCGAGTGATCCCACTCCGGTGCACCAAGAGGAGCTCGCCGAGAAGGATGTGGGTGGAAAGATCAGGGCCATCACTTCTGCCCGAGACAACCCACGCTGGGCCAGGAGGGTGCCCCCGCATGACAAGGACACCTTGCCGATTGAGCTAACCCCATATTTGATCAGTCGGACTGTCTGTAAGTTTCTTTCTGTGCATTTGAATTTTGACTCTGTGATGACTTTATTTCTTTCCCCAGAGCTTCCGGTAGCTGGTCTCCAAAGTGACTGTAGTTGACCGATCGTCGGAGGATGTGACTAGTGACACGGAGCGTTAGTACTCTGAGGACAACAACAAGGACGAGGAGGAGAGCGACTAGGAAGTGAGCACCAAGGAGGGGGAGAAGGCCGAGTCCTCGCCGTCATCTGACGGCCCTAAGGAACCCCGCACTAAGGCACAACACGACCTGAGTGGTTGGGTGGGGGCGCTCTGCAGCCGACACGACGCCTAGCTCAAAGTGCGGGTGAGCAGAGGCGGAGAGCTCAACCAAGAAGCAGCTCAAACAGCCGAAGAAGATCTCCGTCAAGCCTCGGAAGGCCGCCGTGTCAGGGATCAAGGTGGTGATGCTGGTGGCTTTAACATAAGTGCCTTCGCTAAGCTCCCTTTTGTCGTCATTTTGACTTGGCTAAAAGCCGAGTGACTTTGTGATTTGTAGGAATGAGACATCGACAACCTCGTTGGACTCGAACGCCCCTAAGTAGGATCAGACGGAGGCACTAAGAAACACTTCTGTGATTATACGTGTTTGTCACAGTAGGTCACGTTTTCTGTCATGCATGTACATCCATGAGGATTTTATGACAGAATCAAGATAGTCATACATGTGATGTCGTAGAAGTGCTTCATGACAATACTAAAATTATCATCACGGAAGTGACCACTTCCATGACGATAAACGACGCGACATTGAAGTGTTTTCGTCAAGGGTAACCGACACGTGGCATCCACCGTAACGGGTCGCCATTAAGTTATCGGGTCTAGTTTTGGAACTGATAACCCATTAACAACAATGACCAATTGTGATTTTTCACGTGTAAAATTCTCACAGGCCGAAAGAACCACGTGTCAACTCCGCGTTGGGACACATGTCATCCAGCGAATGTACGGGACGCGCCTATGATACGTCGAGACGTGGCTCGGCCCAACAATGGCCCATTCAGGTCAAAAGGCTAGCCCGTTTGACTTGGTCGAAAGATAGCGGGCCGGCCCACGGAAAGCCTGTTAACGGCATGTTCGCATATAACCCATTTACAGCCCACTAAGTCATGGCCCATTATGGCCTACCTGAATTAGGCCCAGTAGCGTTATTTGGGCCGTCCAATATGATTCCAGCCCATTATAACTTCCGGCCCATGTATGGCCCATGACGTCTTTCGGCCCATATGATGCCCTTTGTAACTCTGGGCCCTTTAATGGCCCGTGGTGAAACTGGCCCATAATGAACAGTATATCTCTTTGTACCCATTAACGACCCATTATTTCATCGGGCCGTTTCCAGCCCGTGTTAACTTTCGGCCTTCTAAGGGCCCATTTATTCTTGGGCTCATTTCCAGCATTCGATTACGTATGGTCCGTTATTGGCCTGTCTGCATGTGGGCCACAGCCTGTGGTTACAGTTGGCCCGTTTGTGGCATGTTAATGCACTGGGCTGTTTTCATAGCGCATCTAATACGGCCCATTAACGACCCGTTATGCCAGTTGATAGAATTAAGCATGTTATACATATCAGCCTATTAACAGCCTGTTATGGTCGGCCCATAAATAGACGATTCCCATTCTAGCCCATTTAAGGCCCATATTGCGATCTGTTATTGGTCTACGAATTGTACGACCCATGTTTGGCCAATCGATCATACGGCCCGTACATGGCCCATTGATTCTACGACCTGTAGAAGTCCCATGGATCCTATAGCCCGTAGGAGGCCCATGGTCACTACAGCAGGTAGCAGGACCATGGTTACAACATTTCGTATGTTGCCCATGTTATTGTGGCATGGTTCTTAAAAAATATGTTATTGTGACCACTAGCAAACCACAGAAAAGGAACTGCAGTGACTACAAGCAAACAAATAAACAAGACAATAAGGAAATAAATAAGCAAGCAACTTAAGCTAGGCTATTACTGCCATTACACATATTACATCCATTGGGCATCAAAGTTCGCCACCAGTGCAAATATAAGGAACAAAGCAGCATATTACATACACTCGGCATCTAAGTTGGCCACCAGTGCAAATAAACATGGCAGCAAAACAAGTCCATAACTGAACAACTTCTGAAGAGCTCAAGAAACGTTATCCTAGGTATCCACCATGTTGGCAATAAGCTTAGCACGCTTATTAGCTTTCTCTTGTTTGGCACTAAAATCCTCCAACGCTTGTTGTTGCATGACATGGCTTGAATCTGCGTTGTATTTCCCCAAAGACGAAGGGATGATGCAGCACAACTACGAAAAGTATGTCCATCAGTTATGAAACCAAGGTTATCAATCCAGTAGGAGAATCAAGCAACACTATGTAAATGGTACCTGCACACAAAGAACAAATCCTTGTGACCCAACGTGTAAGAGGGGTTGTCAATCCCTCCTCGGTAAAAAGATAGATTAAATTGTATGAGATTGGATAAATAGATATGACTAAAACACAAAATAAAATAAGTAAAGAAAAAGTGCAGAAAGGTATTTTTGGGTTGTTGGAATAATAAATCTGAAATGATAAAAGTTAGACCCGGGGGTCGTAGATTTCACTAGTGGCTTCTCTTGAGAAAATAGCATACGGTGGGTAAACAAATTACTGTTGGGCAATTGATAGAAGAACAAATAATTATGACGATATCCAAGGCAATGATCGTGTATATAGGCATCACATCCAAGATTAGTATACTGACTCCTGCCTGCATCTACTACTACTACTCCACACATCGACCTCTATCCAGCATGCATCTAGTGTATTAAGTTCATGGAGAAATGGAGTGATGCAATAATAACGATGACATGATGTAGACAAGATCTATTGACGTATGAATAGACCCCATCTTTTTATTCTTAATAGCAACGATACATGCGTGCCTTGCTACCCCTTCTATCACTGGGTGAGGACACCGCAAGATTGAACCCATCACAAAGCACCTCTTCCCATTGCAAGAAAAATCAATCTAGTTGGCCTAACTGAACCAAAGATTCGGAGAAGAAATACAAGGAAAGATCAAAAGAAGACTCGAATAATATTCATGGATAGATCTGATCCTAAACTTGAACTTCATCGGATCCCAACAAGCACACCACAAAAAGTCATTACATCAAATAGATCTCCAAGAACATTGTATTGAGAATCAAAAAGAGAGAAGAAGCCATACAGCTACTGCCTACGGACCCGTAGGTCTATGGTGAACTACTCACGCATCATCGGAGGAGCACCAATGAGGATGATGAAACCCTACGTGATCGTGTTCCCCTCCGGCGGAGTGCCAAAAAGGGCTCTAATTGGATCTTATGGTTCTGGAACTTGCGGCGGCTGGAATTGTGTTTCGTGGACTCCCCTAGGGTTTCTGGAATATTTGGGTATTTATAGAGCTGAGAGGCGATGGAGGAGACCTCCATGGGCCCCACCACCCATCAGGGCGCGCCAGGGGCCTCTGACGCGCCCTAGTGGGTGGTCGGCCCCATGGGTCTCCCCCCAGGTGCTTCCCTGGCTCCCAAGTTGTCTTCTGGTCCAAAAAAATCTCCAAAAAGTTTTGTGGAATTTGGACTCCGTTTGGTATTGATATTCTATGAAGTAAAAAACAAGCAAAAAACAACAACTGGCACTGGGCACTATGTCAATAGGTTAGTCCCAAAAAATGATATAAAGTTTCTATAAATGATTGTAAAACATCCAAGAATGATAATATAACAGCATGGAACAATAAAAAAATATAGATACGTTGGAGACATATCATTGCACCAAAAAGTATGCATCTAAATTCTGCAGGGACTTCCTCGGTCCTTTGGCTTATTGTCGCAACACAACTGATCGATGTCTTTCAGCTTGTAGTTGAGACTCAAAAAACCGAACAGATTCACACAGTGAGTTCGAAGAGCTTGTGCTAGCGGTAGTGGCCAGTAACTCGAACATTGCATCAATACAGGACTTTGGGGTTGTCTCACTGTCATCAAGATAGTTTTCCTTAGTTGTTTTATCAGCTTTGTTGGAGACCAACAAGGATGTCTCACTATCATGAACCTTATCTGCATTACTTTCTTTACCATTGTTTAATAAGGTACTCTTCCCCAATATTTTGTCAGCATTCTAAAAGAAGAAACAAGCAGACACATAACATGTTTAGCATGGAGTATATGAAACTCATCTTGGTGAACCAGTTAAATAGTAAGGTGGACATGATTAAATACATGTGCTGTCGTAGAAGACAATACCAAAATTATCATCATGGAAGTGTCCACTTCCATGACGATAAATGGCGCGTCATGGAAGTGTTTTCGTCAAGGGTAACCAACACGTGGCATCCACCGTAATGGGTCGCTGTTAAGCTATCGGGTTCCGGTTTGGATCCGATAACCCGTTAACAGCCCAGACCAATGGGGATTTTCCATGTGTAAAATCCTCAATGGCTAGAGGAACCACATGTCGGCTCAGCGTTGGGACAGATTCATCCACTCATCGGACAGGAGGCGCCTATGATACGTCGACACATGGCACAGAATAGGAGTGGCCCATTCAGGTGAAAAGGCCAGACCGTTTGACTTGGTCAAAAGGTAGTGGCGGGCCCACGGAAAGCCTGTTGACGGTATGTTCGCATATAGCCCATTTATAGCCCGCTAACTCATGGCCCGTGGCCTATCTGAAATAGGCCTATTAGAGTCATTTGGGCCATTCAATATGATTCCAGCATGTTGTAACTTGTGGGCCATGTATGGCCCATGATGTCTTTTGGCCCATATGGCGCCCTTTATAACCCTGGGCCCATTAACGGCCCGTGGTGAAACTGGCCCATAATGAACAGTATATCGCTTTATACCCATTAAGGGCTCATTATTCCATTGGGCCGTTTCCAGCACGTGTTATCTTTCGGCCTTCCAAGGGCCCATTTATTCTTATGCTCATTTCCAGCATTCGAATAATTAGAGTCCGTTACTAGCATGTTCCGCTTGTGGGCCAAATTCAGCCCGTGGCTACAGTCGGACCGTTTGTGGCCCATTAATCCGTTGGGCCATTTTCATAGCGTCATCAAATATGGCCCACTAACGACCCGTTATGCCCGTCGATAGAATGAAGCCCGTTAAACATATCAGCCTCTTAACGGCCCGTTATGGTTAGCCCATAAACAAATGATTCCCAGTGTTCCCAGTGTAGCCCATTTACGGCCCACACTATGGTCCGTTATTGGTCCATGAATAGTACGACCCATGTTTTTCCAACCGATTATACACCCCGTAGAAGGCCCATGGATCGTTGGGCCCGTAGGAGGCCCTGATATGTCTCCAACGTATCTATAATTTTTGATTTTTCCATGTTGTTATATTATCATTCTTGGATGTTTTACAATCATTTTATAGTCGTTTTATATCATTATTTGGTACTAACCTATTGACATAGTGCCCAGTGCCACTTGTTGTTTTCTGCATGTTTTTACATCGCAGGAAATCAATACCAAACAGAGTCCAAACGCAACGAAACTTTTTGCGGATTTTTTTTGGACCAAAAGATATCCAGTGGGCCAAAGAAGTACCGAAGAGGGAGCCCGAGGTGAGCACAAGACACCAGGGCACGCCTAGAGGCCCAGGCGCACCCTGGTGGGTTGTGCCCACCTCGGTGGCCTCCCACACCGCCTCTTTGCTCTATAAATACCCCAATATTCCAGAAACCCTAGGGGAGTCGACGAAAATCAATTCCGGTTGTCGCAAGTTCCAAAACCACCAGATCCAATCTAGACACCATCATGGAGGGGTTCATCATGTCCATTGGTGCCTCTCCGATGATGCGTGAGTAGTTTATTGTAGACCTACGGGTCCTTAGTTAGTAGCTAGATGGCTTCCTCTCTCTTCTCTCTCTCTTTTGATTCTCAATACAATGGTCTCTTGGAGATCCATATGATCTAACTATTTTTGCGGTGTGTTTGTTGGGATCTGATGAACTTTGAGTTTATGATCAGATCTATCTTTTATCCATGAAAGTTATTTGAGTCTTCTTTGATCTCTTATATGCAGGATTGCTTATAGCCTCGTATTTCTTCTCCGATATTTGGGTTTTGTTTGGCCAACTTGATCTATTTATCTTGCAATGGGAAGAGATGCTTTGTGATGGGTTCGATCTTACGGTGCTTGATCTCAGTGATAGAAGGGGAACCGACACGTATGTATCGTTGCTATTAAGGATAACAAGATGGGGTCTATTTCTACGTAAATAGATCTTGTCCACATCATATCATCGTTCTTATTGCATTACTCCGTTTCTCCACGAACTTAATACACTAGATGCATGCTGGATAGCGGTCGATGTGTGGTGCAATAGTAGTAGATGCAGGCAGGAGTCGGTCTACTAATCTTGGACGTGATGCCTATATAATGATCATTGCCTGGATATCGTCATGATTATTTGAAGTTTTATCAATTGCCCAACAGTAATTCGTTTACCCACCGTTTGTTATTTTTCTCGAGAGAAGCCACTAGTGAAATCTACGGCCCCCGGGTCTCTTCTTTATTATATTTGCCTTTGCGGTCTATTTTCCTTTGCTTTTATTTTCAGATCTATTAAACCAAAAAATACAAAAATACCTTGCTGCAATTTATTCTTATTTGTATTATCTCGCGTTCCCGTGAGATCTATTTATCCAATCTATCATATTTTTATCCCGTCTACTTGCCAATTTCTGGCGCCGTTGCCCGAAAGGGATTGACAACCCCTTTAATACGTCGGGTTGCGGGTATTTGTTATTTGTGTGCAGGTGCCGTTCACGTAGTGTTGCGTGGTTCTCCTACTGGTTTGATAACCTGGTCTCATCACTGAGGGAAATACCTACCGTTGTTGTGCTGCATCATCCCCTTCCTCTTTGGGGAAATACCGACGTAGTTCAAGCAAACATCAAGCCCATGGTCACTACAACATGTAGCAGGCAACGGTCCGTATGTTGTCCATGGTTATTGTGGCCTAGTTTTAAAAAATAGGTTATTGCGGCCACTAGAAAAATGCGGAAAAAGAACTGAAGTGACTACAAGCAAACAACTAAACAAGACAATAAGGAAATAAATAAGCAAGCAACTAACGCTAGGCTATTACGTCTATTACACATATTACATTCACTGGGCATCAAAGTTCGCCACCAGTGCAAATATAGGGGACAAAGCAGCATATTACATACGTCGGCCATCTAAATTGGCCACCAGTGCAAATAAACGCGGCAACAAAACAAGTCCATAACTGAAACAACTTCAGAAGAGCACAAGAAACGTTATCCTGGGTATCCACCATCCTGGCAATAAGCTTAGCAAGCTTATTAGCTTTCTCCTGTTTGGCGCTAAAATCCTCCAACGCTTGCTGTTGCACCAGAAAGTTGTAACATCCCAAATTTTCAATTTGGAATGTTATACATAGGTCATCCATGCATATCAAATTTTATTGCATTTTGTTTTGCGATCCTCGAAATTCTAAGCAACTCAAGGACCCACAGAGAGAGTTAGGGATTTCACTGGTTTCATATTTGAATTTTCTCAAATATCGAAACAAGGATCATTTTGGTTTTAATTATTTTTCCCTCCGAAAATATTTCATATTAAAAATATATGAGAGGAGACAATATGACTTCTCCAAAATAAATGAAATATTGGAGAAAATATTAAAATCAAATAAATAATTTCATTCGGATTTTATTGCTATTTTATTTGAATTAGAAAAATATGCACTTTGTTCTAAATATTCACTTTGTTCTAAATATTCTATTTAGACGGTGAAAACTTGTTTTGGCATTTTTAGTTTTTTATTTTATTTTTTTAGGATTTTTTTCGGCGGAATCTGTTTAAAAAAAAGTCAACCGACCTAAACGGGTCGTGACTGACCCGGTCTCCTGCCGGGCAGGCTTTATAACCCGCCGCCCGAGGCCGCCCCAGCCCACCAAGCCGCCCCGCCCCGCGAACCCTAACCTTAGCGTTGCCACCGCCACGCCACGCCACCAAGCCGCCGCCGCCGCCACGCCCTGCGCCACCGCTTCGCGCCGTTTGCCAAAGATCGCGCGCCGAGCCGCCGCCACCGTTCGCCGGATCCGCCGTTGGTTTTTTCGGATTAGGTAAAAACCGATCCTTTTTTTAGAAAACCCTAGATGCGTTTTTTTTATTTTTATCGGTTCGATTTTCGACAGTTTATTTATTTAGCGGACGTTCGTCCGTTCGTTCGTTTTCACGAGTGATATTTGCAGGTTAGGTTCAGACAGCGAACGTTCGTTCGTTAGTCTTTTCTTTTATTTTATTTTCGCCCAGGGACCTTTCCGCGATTACCTTTATTACAGATTAGCCCCTGATCTCCAAATGCTCGTCGTTTCTTAACCGTTTGTCCAAATCCAGTGAAACCAATGCCAAAATCTTCGTCTCGAGCCCCCTCTTTCTGTTTAATCAACTTGAACAAGGTTTTGACAATTTAAAATTTGGTTTCAAGCAGATTTGTATTCAAAATTCTTTTGACCGTAGTTTCAGTTCCGCAGCTCCGATTTGATTGATTCTTTTTGCAGATCCAATCTCTTCAGTTAAGTTTTCAGATTTGATCTTCTTATTTGAGTTTTACCCATGCATCTTTGCTTGAGTGCTTATGTATGTAATTTTTTGTTTGCGATAGAATTCCCGGAGTGCGAAGCGTGCTACTACGAGTCACACTATGTGACGCCCGGATAATTAAGCCACAGTAACCCTCCGCTAATGATGCCACATCACCTCGATTATTGTTGCTAATCTCGCGTTGGTTCGAAACCGGTTCGAGTCCAAATTAAAAATCAAACGAACAATAAAAGTTTTCAAACCTTAAAACAAAAATGTTCAGGTTGTACCAAATATTGCATAGGTAATTATGATGGAGAAACCACATTTTATTAAGATGCTTAAATACTCTAAAATGATTAAAATAGTAGCAAAAACAATTATATAAATGAGGTTAAAATAATAAACCGTTACAAACTATTTTGTTTTAGTTCGAAGCTAATTGTGGTAGTGGCATAATTATTAATGCTCTTTTAGGTACAACTTTTGTATTCTATAAAAGCGAAAATTTAATAAAATAGAAAGGAGAATTAAATAAAAAGAAAAGGCAAACTGTAAATGAAAACAAAAATAAATAAAACGAAGGCCCTCCCCCATTGGGCCTCGTGGCCCAGTCGGCTCAGACGACCAGGCCGGCCCACACCGCACCTCCCCTGGCCTTTATGGCCCCCTTGCCCCCCTGAAACCCTAAAAACCGCTACCCCACTACCCAGTCGCCCCACGATCCCTTCTCCCTCCCATGATCTGGATCGGGCGACGCCCGCCGACGCGATCGCCCCAACCTCACCGGAGCTCCTCTGCCTCGACCCCGCCGACTCGCCCCGGTGCCCCATCGCCATCACCGACCTCCCCATCGCCGGAGCCCTTCCCGAGCCGACGCCTCGCCCCGAAGCGTTCACCGCTGCTCCCGCTGTCCCGCGAGCACACCAAGACCTGACGATCGCCGCCTCCGGCCAGCCAGCTTCTTCGTAAATCCTCGCGCCACGCCTGCGGCACCGCCGCCGCCCGCCGTCGTTGTCGCCGGAACCTCCTCGACCTCCTCCTCGCAGTCGCCGCCACGCCCGCCCGCTCCCGCCAACGGCTGTGGCGCCTCCTCCTCTCCTTTTCTCCTCGCCTTGTCCGGACGCGTCCCACGCCACACCCACCGACGCCCGCCGCCCACTTCCCTCCGTGCCGCCACGGTGACCGGCCGACCGCATGTGCCGCGTCCCCGCCACACCTTTGCTGCTCCCGATCGAGTACCCCGGCGCCGCTCCCACTGCAGGCGCGCCGCCCGCCCACGTCTCCGTCTGCCGGCCTCGACCATGGCCTCGCCGGAGCCCGTGCGCCACCAAGCCCCTGCCCTTCCCTCATGCGCGTTAGGTGCAGGGAGGGAGGTGGCCTGAGCCACTTACAGGTGGGGCCCTCCCCCTGTAAATCAAAAAAAAGGAAAAGAGTAGAGGAAAACGAAAATGGAAAATAAAAGGAAATAGTAAAGTGAATTAATTAATTAGTAATATAATTAGTTTAATTAATTAACCTTGCTTAATTTGTCCTAATTAACTAGCTTAGGTGTTTAAGCCTATTTTAACTAAATTGTGATAATTACATGTGGGTCTCACACGCCCTATTCACACCTTTGACCACCAACCGTTGACTTGGTCAGCAGGTCCCCCGCCCCACAGTGTCATAGGTCATGGCTGGCTTCTGCTTGTGTACACATAGCTTTTTACTACTTAAATTGAATTAAAATAATTTAGAAAATGAATTAAAACTTTAGAAATTAATATAAAATAACCGTAACTCGGATGAAAATACTTTGAACATGAAAGTTGCTCAGAACGACGAGACGAATCTGGATACGCAGCCCGTTCATCCGCCACGCGTCCCTAGCATAGTGAACCTGCAACATTTCACCTCAAGTTCATCTGTCCGAAAACACGGAACACCGGGGATACTTTCCCGGATGTTTCCCCCCTTCACCGGTATCACCTCGTACCATGTTAGAACACGTCTAGCTCTGCTTGTTGTCCCGTTATGCACTTGCTTGCTATGTATTTACTGTTTCTCCCCCCTCTTCTCTCCGGTAGACCCCGTGATGATGCTGATGCCCCTGTGGTCGACTACGTCACCGACGACCCCTCCTTCTTGTCTGAGCAACCAGGCAAGCCCCCCCTTTGATCACCAGATATCGCCTATTCTACTCTATACTGCTTGCATTAGAGTAGTGTAGCATGTTACCGCTTTCGCTTAATCCTATACTTGCTGCATAGCTTTGTCCTTGTTACTACTTGTTGTTACCTTTACCGCAATCCTATATGCTTAGTATAGGATGCTAGTATTTCCATCTGTGGCCCTACATTCTTGTCCGTCTGCTTGTGCTATATTAACGGGCCGTGATCACTCAGAGGTGATCACGGTATATACTATATACCTATACATGATACATGTGGAGACTAAAGTCGGGTCGGTTTGGTGGAGCACCCATGAGTGGATCTTTGTGGCGAGCAACAGGCAGGTTGAGACCGCCTAGGAGAGAGGTGGGCCTGGCCTGTTCGGAGTTCGCGGATACTTAACACGCTTAACGAGATCTTGGTATTTGATCTGAGTTGGCTACGAGCCTATACGCACTAACCAACTCGTGGGAAAGATATGGGCACTCGGCGTCGTGGTATCACCGGCACTTCGTGACGCCAACGATCGAGTGGCGCGCGCGGATTGGAACGTAAGCCTGCTCTTGTATTAAGGGGCTAGTTCGCTTTGACACGTCACGCGAACGTGCAGGTGTGCTATGGGCGATGGGCCCGCACCCTGTGGCGCTTAGGTTTAGACCGACGTCTTGGCCTCTCTGTTGAGCCTAGGTGGGGCTGCGGCGTGTTGATCTTCCGCGGCGGGCATGACCCAGAAAGTGTGTCCGCCAAATGGGATCAAGCGTGTTGGGTAAGTTGGTGCACCCTGCAGGAAGTTAATCTATTCGAATAGCCGTGATCTTCGATAACAGGACGACTTGGAGTTGTACCTTGACCTTATGACAACTAGAACCGGATACTTAATAAAACACACCCTTCCAAGTGCGAGATACAACCGGTGGTCGCTCTCTCTCGGGGATACGAGGAGGGATCGCGGGTAGGATTATTGCTATGTGATGTTACTTGGAGGACTTCAACCTACCCTCTTCTACATGCTGCAAGACGAAGGTGACCGAGCGTAGTCTTCGATAAGACTAGCTATCCCCTCTTATTCGGCATTCTGCAGTTCAGGTCCATCGATATGGCCCTTTACACATATATCCATGCATATGTAGTGTAGCTCCTTGCTTGCAGTACTTTGGATGAGTACTCACGGTTGCATTGTTTCCCCTTTTCCCCTATCTCTACTCGATTGCTGCAACCAGACGATGGAGCCGGAGCGACACCACCGTCGATGACGACTACTACACCGGAGGTGCCTACTACTACGCAGCAGCCCGCCGATGACGACCAGGGAGTAGTTTAGGAGGATCCTGAGCGGAGGCCCGCGCCTCTTCGATCTGTATCCCGCTTTGTGCTAGCCATCTTATGGCAACTTATTTAACTTATGTCTGTACTCAGATATTGTTGCTTCCGCTGACTCGTCTATGATCGAGCACTTGTATTCGAGCCCTCGAGGCCCCTGGCTTGTATTATGATGCTTGTATGACTTATTTATGTTTTAGAGTTGTGTTGTGATATCTTCCCGTGAGTCCCTGATCTTGATCGTACACATTTGCGTGCATGATTAGTGTATGATTAAATCGGGGGCGTCACACACTACTAGGAAAAGGCCTACTAATGGTGCACCAGTTTTGCCTACTAATGGCGCACTACTGGTGCGCCATTAGTATCACGCCACTAGTATTTTTTACTAATGGCGCACCAGTGGTGTGCCATTAGTATCTGGTATACTAATGGCGCACGCCTCGGTGCGCCATTAGTATAGGCCACGGTGCGCCATTAGTATAGGCCACTGGTGCACCATTAGTATAGGCCACGGTGCGCCATTAGTATTTTTGAATTTTGAAGGCGGGAAAATAGTAGTGGCGCACCGTCTAACCCCCACCGTGCCCATTTTTTTCTCGTTTTTTTGCTTGTTTTTTTGCACGATATTATTTCAAATTTTGTTCCCGTTTTTGGATCTTGTACGTTCTTTTGCCGTGTTCTTTTGCCGGAGAGAAGTTCGCCGGAGAGGAGTTCGCCGGAGAGGAGGAGGAGGAGGTGACCGCAGAGGCGCTCGCCTACATCACCGGAGAGGAGGACGAGTTCGCCGGAGAGGAGTTCACCGGAGCATTGGAGAGGAGGAAGGAGAAACCATGAGGGGATGGGAGGAGAGGACGGAGGAGGAGCTCACCGGAGAGGAGGGAGGAGGAGCTCACCGGAGATGAGGGAGGAGGAGCTCACCGGAGAGGAGGGAGGGGGAGCTCACCGGAGATGAGGGAGGAGGAGCTCATCGGAGAGGAGGGAGGAGGAGCTCATCGGAGAGGAGGGAGGAGGAGATCACCGGAGAGGAGGGAGGAGGAGCTCACCGGAGATGAGGGAGGAGGAGCCCACCGGAGAGGAGGGAGGAGAAACCGTGAAGGGAGGGGAGGGGGGAGAGGAGAGGAGGGAGGAGGAGGTCGCCGGAGAGGAGGATGAGGTCGCTGGAGAGGAGGAGGGTAGTATGGTGGAGGAGAGAAGGGAAGATGGAGTGGATGAGTGGAGGAGAGGTGGAGTAGAGGAGAAGAATGAAGAGGTAAGGAGGAGAGGACACGCCCAGCCATATATACGGCATAGTAATGGCGCACCGCGGGCAGGTGTGCCATTAGTAATTTTTTTTTATTTTTTTGATTTATTTTGAATTTTGAAGGCGGGAAGATACTAATGGCGCACCACGGGCAGGTGCGCCATTAGTAACTTTTTTTTATTTTTTTTATTTATTTTGAATTTTGAAGGCGGGAAGATAGTAATGGCGCATCATGGGCAGGTGCGCCATTAGTAAGTTTGAATTTTTTTTCCTCTCCAGATCTTAAAAGCCCCGTGTCTTTTTTTCTGTTAGGTTTTTGAGGATTTTGAAAATGTTTAACTGGGTTCCCCCGGTTAAATTTGGATGTAACTTTTCGAGTAGATGATTTTTCATATAAAAAACTTTTTCATCCGAGTTCGTATGCAAAAGTTATGCCCATTTTACAAATTCTCGAGAGATTTTGCAAAAAATTCGAAAATTCATGTTTGTAAATTTTGCTAACAACTAGACCACATATCACATGGGAATCTTATTTTCTTTTATTTTTTGACATTTCTATCATTTTCTTTTATTTTTTGAAACTGAAAAGGCGGTCCACGGGGGGTGTACTGGGGAATGTTTGGGCCAAATTACTAATGGCGCACCGTAGGATGGTGCGCCATTACTAGTTCAACTAGTAATGGCGCACCACTCCCACGGTGCGCCATTAGTAGTTTTGAAAAAAAAATTACTAATGGCGCACCGTGGGATGTGGTGCGCCATTAGTATTTGCACACTAATGGCGCACCAACACATGGTGCGCCATTAGTATTTAGTAATGGTGCACCACATGTACAGTGCGCCATTAGTGTCCATCCCATCTATAGCCCTTTTCCTAGTAGTGTCACTAGGTTTTGCGAATCCTCAAACATTGCATGATTAGGATATGATTAACTTGTGGGTGTTGGGAAGTAGATGATGAGGTAGAACCTATTGCCCTGTTTACTATCAAACCCTGGGAGTTACTTCTATGTTATGCTTATATTGCTATGCTATGCTCGTAGACGTGGGTTGGTATGAGAGATCCATGACAGATGTGAGATTGCTAATTAATGGTTAACTTAAGGTGGCTATTTTAATACACATCTGGGTGGATTGATTATGGGCACCTGGAGAATCCAGTATTGTCCTAGGATATCCCGGAGTACCCGTGTGACCATCCTATGGTTCGCCACCCAGGCTCAAAGGGATCATAAGATTAATAATGCTAGAAACTTCCGTGTGCAGCCACAAGCTATTATGGGCTCTAGCATAGTTGAGTATGTTGCATGACCTCTTTCAGTGGTGGGCTAGCAGATGTAGGGGAAAGTAGGTGTAACTGTCCACCCAGAGTAAAGAGTTAGTGCTTCTGAAAGGCTGTGTCTCGGTCACCCATTTCTCAAACACCATGTAGTGCGAGAAATCCAACGGAGGAGATCGAGTCTTGTGGGGAAAAGTGCGCAAACCTCTGCAGAGTGTACAAACTAATCATGGTTAGCCGTGTCCCCGGTTATGGACATCTTGAGTATCTGGTTCTTGGATTATCATATGGATCTCATCACTTTAATTTAATTGGTTGGGTTGATAATCACTTTTAATTGGGATTGAGTTGGAGGAACCTTCTCAATATTGTTCAACTACCATGATAGTTAAATAAAATATATTCCTTTGTTGTAGGAAAAAATTGGCTCTTCGCAAAACATTGTAGCCATAGAGCCTCCACCAGCCAAATATGCATGTAGTGATAGCTTTTTATCATGTTCAATGCTCTATTGTGTTACTATGCCAGCATATTCCATGTGCTGACCCATTTACGGGCTGCAACGTATCATGTTGCAGACTTTTCAAACGAAGAGTAAGGTGCGCTAGGTCATTGTCATGCACTCAGCTATGCCGTTGGAGTTGATGGACTCACTTTATCTTCCAAGCCTTCCGCTGTTATTTATTTAGATGGCCTTAAGCCATATTTATTGTAATAAGTTCTCTTTTGAGACATTCGATGTAATAAGTCTGTGATTGCACTCTGTTATAAATCCTTCGAGTACTATGTGTGTCAGCATTACCGATCCAGGGATGACACTTATGCATAGAGACTTGACCGTCTAAGGTCGGGTCGCTACAAAAGTATGCATCTGAATTCTCCAAGGACTTCCATAGTCCTTCAGCTTCTTTTCGCAGCACAGCTGATCAATGTCTTTCAGCTTGTAGATGAGACTCAAGAAACTAAACTGATTCAGACAGTGAGTTTGAAGAGCTTGTGCGAGTGGTAGTGGCTAGTAACTCAAACACTACATCAAGACAGGACTTTGGGGTTGTCTCGGTGTCTTCAAGATAGTTTTCCTTAGCTGTTTTATCAGCTTTGTTGGAGACCAACAAGTATGTGTCACTATCCTGAACCTTATCTTCATTACTTCCTTTACCATTGCTTAATAAGGTACTCTTCCCCAATATTCTATCAACATTCTAAAAGAAGAAACAAGCAGACACATAACATGTTTAGCATGTAGTATATGAAACTCATTGCGGTGAACCAGTTCAGTAGTAAGGTGGACAGGATTAAACTACCAAGTCTTCTATTGCCAAGCATCAAACAAACATATATCTATGTCCTATGGTCACTGCATTGTCTTGCCAAATCAAAATAGAGACACAGTTCAAATCATATCAGTTCAAGACAAAGCAACATTGAAAGAATACAAGTGTGGGAAACTACACTACACAACAAGATTTCAGATGGGTACCACGGGTATACATGTACAACAACACCACTGGCTCTGTTGTGATGCTACTAATGTGCATGATATGAGAAGTCAATTGTATACACAATTGAAATTGAAATCAACAGAGCAATTTAGAAGAGCAAACCTGTTAAAGAAACATGTTTAAAAATACATGTTGTGCAATTGGAGTGTCGATTGGATCCCTCATTTTAAAAATAAGTTTGTATGAGTAAATACAATGATACAAGAGCAAAGCAGTATGCACCATACCAATGGAATCTTAAATGAGAATAGTTGTTCTTCAGGTTTAAGCACTTGTTCTACACAAACAGAGTATAGTAAGACGCGGGCATATAGTACTTCAAAATACAAAAATGAGCTCATAGATCATTATTGGTTTGGGACCAGTACAGAACAAGGTGTTCCCAATCAACGTCCCGTAAATGTGTCTCTGTAGAAAGTAAGGGAATTTGATGAGTTTCCTTGCCAGTGAAGTATGTTTTCTTCACATAATTTGATACCGCCACAAGGCATTCTTGAAGATAGCAGAGGTATTAGCACAGGTTATCTTATCCTGAGCTTCCAAATCGGTCCTTCTCTATAGAGAAAAATGGGAACATTTCCAGTATTATAATCAGCATGGAGGTAGAAAGTATGGGACAAAGCAAAGTAATGCCATGAATAACATTATTTACACATAACTCGTGGACGAACACCTACAACTGGCTTTTTCCTTTATCTTTAGTATAATATTTCCATGGTGGGAAGATACGCACATAGGATTTAACAACATCAAATGCGATAGATGCTAAACTACGAATGGCTGGTTTTGCTTCGTCCATAGGAATGGGTGTACTAATTGGTGGCTCCACCGACGTACTTCTTCCTCCTATATATACCCATGTACCCTGGAAACATCATATACGGAGCCAAAACCCTATTTCCACTGCCGCAACATTCTGTACCCGTGAGATCCCATCTTGGGGCCTTTTTCGGTGCTCCGCCGGAGGGGGCATTGATCACGGAGGGCTTCTACATCAACACCATAGTTGGGCTTCGCCGTGGTAGTCCTGGTGCTTTGGGCACTGGAGCTGCCTTACTAACTGCTCTTGTTTGGGAGCTCTATGGTGGAGATGGTGTTGTGTCAGCTAGAACTAGGTTGTTATCTGCTAGGGTTGGGGTTAGATTGGGTGAAGATGGTTCTCTGTCCATCAGAGTAGGGCTACAATATGCGAGAGTCTGAGTTATGTGTGGTAGGGCTGGTTCTTGTGCATGTACAACCAGGGTGCTATCTCCACCAAGAGATAGCACTGTTTTATTTGAAGACCATGTTTTTGCTCCATTAGATACTGCCATCAGCCCCTCCAATTCAAATGGCTGATAAACAAGAAAAGTAGTTGAATGCGCAGACCTTGTATGAGAAACATGCAATAGATAGTGTGGAAAGAAGAGGGCATGAAATAGTTCACATATATATTATTTAACTAAAAAGGATAACATGACATAATTTCACATATATTATATCTATCTAAACTGGATAGCATAGCATGACATAATTCAAAAATGTGATGACTAACTAAATAGAATGGCATGAGATAATTATATGATGTCTTTAGTAAATAGGTTTGCATGACATAATTCACATACATGTTATCTAAGTAATCAGGATCACATGATATAATTCACATATGTGATTTATATACTAAGCAAATGGCGTTTCCATATATGATGTCTGATTCACATGAAGACTAGTTGAATGTACAAACATTGTCGACAAATGGGAATGTAATGAAAAAAAGGAATGACAAGATATAATTCAAATATATGATGCCTGGCTAAATAGTATGGCATTGCATATTTCACATATATTATGGCTGGCTAAAAAAGATGAGATTGCATAATTCACATATATGATATAGAAACTAAACATGTGACATTACATAACATGTCTAAACTAAGAAGATGACATATATGATGTCGAAAGTAAGCACTCAAAGGCAACATATTCATGATATCACCAACATCATCATGCCAAGTTAGATCAAACACCTCGGGGGTAAATAGGAGTGGTCAGCTCCGTCTGAATCCGCCTCTGAACATATATCTTCCTCTGGATTACAATCTAGAGGAGGGGAAGGGTTTGCCACTGCGCCCACGATGGAGCGATGTCTGGTGACATTGTATTGTCATGCAAAACTCTTCTCTTTTTCTCTACATGTTCAGCATGAGTGTGTACAGTATATGACATGCATACGAAAAAATATAGTGAGATTATGTAAGGAGAGCATGCAAAAATCTAGAGTGATGGTAACTTATGTCGGCTTGGACTACGTCGGTATTTCCCCAAAGAGGAAGCGATGATGCAGCACAACGATGGTAGGTATTTCCCTCAGTGATGATACCAAGGTTATCAAACCAGTAGGAGAACCAAGCAACACTACGTAAACAACACCTGCACACAAATAACAAATACTCGCAACTCGATGTATTAAAGGGGTTGTCAATCCCTTTCGGGTAGCGGCGCCAGAAATTGGCAAATGGATGTGATAAAAATATGATAGATTGGATCGTGGGAACGCGAGATAAAATAAATAAGAATAAATTGCAGCAAGGTATTTTTGTATTTTTGGGTTTAATAGATCTCAAAATAAAAGCAAAGGAAAATAGATCGCAAAGGCAAATAATATGAGAAAGAGACCCGGGGGTGATAACCCACAAGTATAGGGGATCAATTGTACCCTTTTTTGATAAGTAAGAGTTTCGAACCCAACGAGGAGCTAAAGGTAGAACAAATATTCCCTCAAGTTTTATCGACCACCGATACAACTCTACGCACGCTTGACGTTCGCTTTACCTAGAAAAAGTATAAAACTAGAAGTACTTTGTAGGTGTAATGGAATAGGTTTGCAAGAATATAAATAGCACGTAAGTAAAAACTAGGGGTTGTTTTAAGTAAAGAAGCAATAAAGTTAGTATAGCGAGTGTGTAAAAGTGGTGGTAGGAGTTGCGAAATTGTCCCTAAGCAATTGACTACTTTACTAGACCGATAACAAGTTTTATGTGGGAGAGGCCACTGCTAGCATGTCATCCCTGTCTTGGAATTCTATGCACTTATGATTGGAACTATTAGCAAGCATCCGCAACTACTAACATTCATTAAGGTAAAACCCAACCATAGCATTAAGATACATTGGTCCCCCTTCAATACCGTATGCATCAATTTCTATGCTAGGTTGAAGCTTCTGTCACTCTTACCCTCCAATACATAGTCCTATCAACATACAACTAACCCTATGGTGTGACACACGCGTGTGCTCATATGATGGGCACCAAAGGACAACAACATAACCACAAGCAAATTAAACCAATCATAGCAATTCACCAATTACCGATAGGACAACAAAAATCTACTCAGACATCATAGGATGGCAACACATCATTGGATAATAATATGAAGCATAAAGCACCATGTTCAAGTAGAGGGTACAACGAGCTGCGGAAGAGTGGACCGATGTAGATAGATGGGGGAAGGTGATGGAGATGTTGGTGAAGATGACGGAGGTGTTGGTGTAGATTGCAGTGACGATTGCTACCTCTTGAGCTTGCATTGGATTTCCCCGAAGAGGAGAGGATGATGCAGCAAAGTAGCGTAAGTATTTCCCTCAGTTTTTGAGAACCAAGGTATCAATCCAGTAGGAGGCCACGCGCGATTCCCTCGTACCTACACAAAACAAATAGCTCCACGCAACCAACGCGATTAGGGGTAGTCAATCCCTTCACGGCCACTTACGAGAGTGAGATCTGATAGAGATGATAGATAATATTTTTGGTATTTTTGGTGCAAAGTAAAATAAAAGGCAAAGTAAAGAGCAAAGCAATAATAAAGCGTGGGAAGATTAATATGATGAAAATAGACCCGAGGGCCATAGATTTCACTAGTGGCTTCTCTCAAGAGCATAAGTATTTTACGGTGGGTGAACGAATTACTGTTGAGCAATTGACAGAATTGAGCATAGTTATGAGAGTATCTAGGTATGATCATGTATATAGGCATCATGTCCGAGACAAGTAGACCGACTCCTGCCTGCATCTACTACTATTACTCCACTCGTCGACCGCTATCCAGCATGCATCTAGAGTATTAAGTTAATGAAAAGAGAGTAACGCCTTAAGCAAGATGACATGATGTAGATGAATAATTTCATGCAATATGATAAATACCCCATCTTGTTATCCTCGATGGCAACAATACAATACGTGCCTTGCTGCCCCTACTGTCACTGGGAAAGGACACCGCAAGATTGAACCCAAAGCTAAGCACTTCTCCCATTTCAAGAACTACCAATCTAGTTGGCCAAACCAAACGGATAATTCGAAGAGACTTACAAAGATAAACAATCATACATAAAAGAATTTAGAGAAGATTCAAATATTGCTCATAGATAATCTTGATCATAAACCCACAATTCATCGTTCTCAACAAACACACCGCAAAAAGAAGATTACATCGAATAGATCTCCACAAGAGGGGGAGAATATTGTATTGAGATCCAAAAAGAGAGAAGAATCCATCTAGCTACTAACTATGGACCCGAAGGTCTGAGGTAAACTACTCACACTTCATCGGAGAGGCTATGATGATGTAGAAGCCCTCCATGGTAGATTCCCCTTCCGGCGGAGTTCCGGAATAGGCCCCAAGATGGGATCTCGTGGATACAGAAAGTTGCAGCGGTGGAATTAGGTTTTTGGCTCTGTCTTTGATCGTTCGGGGGTACGTAGGTATATATAGGAGGAAGGAGTACGTCGGTGGAGCAAAGGGGGGCCCACGAGGCAGGGGGCGTGCCCTCCACCCTCGTGGCCACCTCCTTTCTTTCTTGACGGGGGGGGGGGGGGTCCAAGTCCCTGGATCATATTCGGTGAGAAAATCACGTTCCCGAAGGTTTCATTCTGGTTGGACTCCGTTTGATATTCCGTTTCTTCAAAACACTGAAATAGGCAAAAAACAACAATTCTGGGCTGGGCCTCAGGTTAATAAGTTAGTCCCAAAAGTAATATAAAAGTGGAAAATAAAGCCCAATATGGTCCAAACAGTAGATAATATAGCATGGAGCAATCAAAAATTATAGATACGTTGGAGACGTATCAGGCATCCCCAAGCTTAATTCCTGCTCGTCCTCGAGTAGGTAAATGATAAAAAGATAATTTTTGATGCGGAGTGCTACTTGGAATAATTTCAATGTAATTCTTCTTAATTGTGGTATTAATATTCAGATCCAAAAGATACAAGAAAAAAGTTCATATTGACATAAAAATAATAATACTTCAAGCATACTAACTAAGCAATTATGTCTTCTCAAAATAACATGGCCAAAGAAAGTTCATCCCTACAAAATCATATGGTTTAGTCATGCTCCATTTTCATCACACAAGAATGCTCTCATCATGCACAACCCCGATGACAAGCCAAGCAATTGTTTCATACTTTAGTAATCTCAAACTTTTAAACCTTCACGCAATACATGAGCGCGAGCCATGGACATAGCACTATGGGTGGAATAGAATATGATGATGGGGGGTTATGTGGAGAAGACAAAAAAAAAGGAGAAAGTCACAAATCAACGAGGCTAATCAATGGGCTATGAAGATGCCCATCGATTGATGTTAATGCAAGGAGTAGGGATTACCATGCAACGTATGCACTAGAGCTATAAATGCATGAAAGCTCAACAAAAGAAATTAAGTGGGTGTGCACCCAACTTGCTTGCTCACGAAGACCTAGGGCACTTGAGGAAGCCCATTGTTGGAATATACAAGCCAAGTTCTATAATGAAAAATTCCCACTAGTATATGAAAGTGACAAAACAAGAGACTCTCTATTATGAAGATTATGGTGCTACTTTGAAGCACAAGTGTGGCAAAGGATAGTAGCATTGTCCCTTCTCTCTTTTTCTCTCATTTTTTTTATTTGGGCCTTTTCTTTTTTTATGGCCTCTTTTCTCCCTTTTTTTATATTCCTCACTTGGGACAATGCTCTAGAAAATGATGATCATCACACTTCTATTTATTTACAACTCAATGATTACAACTCGATACTAGAACAATGTATGACTCTATATGAATGCCTCCAGCGGTGTACCGTGATATGCAATGAACCAAGAGTGACATGTATGAAATAATTATGAACGGTGGCTTTGCCACAAATACTATGTCAACTACATGATCATGCTAAGAACTATGACAATGATGAATGTGTCATGATAAGCGGAATGGTGGAAAGTTGCATGGCAATATATCTCGGATTGGCTATGGAAATGCCATAGTAGGTAGGTATGGTGGCTGTTTTGAGGAAGATATAAGGAGGTTTATGTGTGAAAGAGCGAATCATATCACGGGGTTTGGATGCACCGGCGAAGTTTGCACCAACTCTCAATGTGAGAAAGGGCAATGCACGGTACCGAAGAGGCTAGCAATGATGGAAGGGTGAGAGTGCTTATAATCCATGGACTCAACATTAGTCATAAAGAACTCATATACTTATTGCAAAAATCTACAAGCCATCAAAAACAAAAGCACTACGCGCATGCTCCTAGGGGGATAGATTGGTAGGAAAAGACCATCGCTCGTCCCCGACCGCCACTCATAAGGAGGACAATCAAAGAACACCTCATGTTTCAAATTTGTTACATAACGTTTACCATACGTGCATGCTACGGGACTTGCAAACTTCAACACAAGCATTTCTTAAATTCACAACTACTCAACTAGCACGACTTTGATATTATCACCTCCATATCTCAAAACAATTATCAAGCATCAAACTTTTCTTAGTATTCAACACACTCATAAGAAAGATTTTATTATTTTTGTATACCTAGAATATTTAGATTATTAAACAAATTACCGTGCTATTAAAGACTCTCAAAATAATCTAAGTGAAGCATGAGAGATCAATAGTTTCTATAAAACAAATCCACCACCATGCTCTAAAAGATATAAACGAAGCACATAGAGCAAAACTATATAGCTCAAAAGATATAAGTGAAGCACATAGAGTATTCTAACAAATTCCAAATCATGTATGGCTCTCTCAAAGGGTGTGTACAGAAAGGATGATTGTGGTAAACTAAAAAGCAAAGACTCAAATCATACAAGACGCTCCAAGCAAAACACATATCATGTGGTGAACAAAAATATAGCTCCAAGTAAAGTTACCGATGGAAGTGGACGAAAGAGGGGATGCCTTCAGGGGGCATCCCCAAGCTTTGACTTTTTGGTGTCCTTAGATTATCTTGGGGGTGCCATGGGAATCCCCAATCTTAGGCTCTTGCCACTCCTTGTTCCATAATCCATCAAAAGATTTCACCCAAAACTTGAAAACTTCACAACACAAAACTCAACAGAAATCTCATGAGCTCCATTAGCAAAAGAAAACAAAAGACCACTTCAAGGTACTGCAATGAAGTCATTCTTTATTTATATTGGTGTTAAACCTACTGTATTCCAACTTCTCTATGGATTATAAACTCTCTTACTAGCCATAGACTCATCAAAATAAGCAAACAACACACGAAAAACAAAATCTGTCAAAAACAGAACAGTCTGTAGTAATCTGTAACTAACGCAAACTTCTGGAACTCCAAAAAATCTGCCAAAATAGGAAGACCTAAGAAATTTGTTTATTGATCAGTAGAAATTGGAATCACTATTTTATCACGTTCTGGTGATTTTTAACAATTGTTTTCGTGAACAGAAAGTTTCTGGAAATTACAGCAAGATCAAACAACTATCATCCAAGAAGATCCTATAGGTTTAACTTGGCACAAACACTAATTAAAACATAAAACCACATCTAAACAGAAGGTAGAACAAATATTTATTCCTAAACAGAAGAAAAAGAAAAAGAAACTAAAAATAAAGTTGGGTTGCCTCCCAACAAGCGCTATCGTTTAACGCCCCTAGCTAGGCATAAAAGCAAGGATAGATCTAGGTATTGCCTTCTTTGGTAGGCAATTCTTCAATGAGACATCTATCTTTCTTAAGAATTTCTTCCTTTTTAGTGATTATCAAACATTTAGGCACAAAATCGAAAAATTCATTCGTAGCAAATGGTTCCTTAATGCTAGCAAAAAGATTGGGATGAATACTTATAGATTTAAGATCAGCAGTTTCCTTACTAGAGGATTCACCCTTATTTTTAGGAACATACATAAGCTTGGCAATTTGAGTAGGAGGACTCGGAGTATTCTTTACGGAAGAAAAAGCGGTTCCCAAATTGGTAATGATACCCTCAAGTTTATCGATTCTAGTAGAATCTTGATTTATTCTCTCATTAACTATGGGTTCCTTTTCCTTAATATTTTTCAAAGTTACTCCTACCTTAGATCCATATTGGGTAATTTGATTGTGGATCTTTTTATCTAGATTTTCAATTAACTCAATGGTAGCAACTTTATTTTTGATAATTTCAAGTCTTTGCATTACATGCTCCAAAGTTAACATAGTTCCATTAACCAAGAGAGGTGGTGAGCGAAATAAATCTATCATAGCATTATAAGAGTCAAAAGTGTGGCTGCCCAAGAAATTCCCTCCGGTAATGGTATCAAAGATATATCTATACCAAGGATTAGCAACTACATAAAAATTGCGGAGAAGAACTGAAGTAGATTGCTTCCTGGTAGATCTATTTTGAGCATTGCAAATTCTATACCAAGCATCTTTTAGATTTTCTCCCTCCCTTTGTTTAAAATTTAGGACTTCATTCTCGGGAGACAACGGAGAAGATAGAGGACTAGCCATAACGACAAGCAAGCGAGAAAAAGGCAAACGGAAAAGAGGGGGCGAATAAAAACGACAAGGGTGAAGTGGGGGAGAGGAAAACGAAAGGCAAATGGCAAATAATGTAATGCGAGAGATAAGGGATTGTGATGGGTACTTGGTATGTTGACTTTTGCGTAGAATCCCCGGCAACGGCGCCAGAAATTCTTCTTGCTACCTCTTGAGCTTGCGTTGGATTTCCCCGAAGAGGAGAGGATGATGCAGCAAAGTAGCGTAAGTATTTCCCTCAGTTTCTGAGAACCAAGGTATCAATCTAGTAGGAGGCCACGCGCGAGTCCCTCGTACCTACACAAAACAAATAGCTCCAAGCAACCAATGCGATTAGGGGTTGTCAATCCCTTCACGGTCACTTACGAGAGTGAGATCTGATAGAGATGATAGATACTATTTTTGGTATTTTTTAATATAAAGATGCAAAGTAAAATAAAAAGCAAAGTAAAAAAGCAAAGTAATAATAAAGTGATGGAAGATTAATATGATAGAGAATAGACCCGGGGGCCATAGATTTCACTAGTGGCTTCTCTCAAGAGCATAAGTATTTTATGGTGGGTGAACAATTCATCTGTTGAGCAATTGATGAATTGAGCATAGTTATGAGAGTATCTACGTATGATCATGTATATAGGCATCACGTCCGAGACAAGTAGACCGACTCCTGCGCATCTACTACTATTACTCCACTCATCGACCGCTATCCAGCATGCATCTAGAGTATTAAGTTAATGAAAACAGAGTAACGCCTTAAGAAAGATGACATGATGTAGAGGGATAAATTTATGCAATATGATAAAAAACCCCATCTTGTTATCCTCGATGGCAACAATACAATACGTGCCTTACTGCCCCTTCTGTCACTGGGAAAGGACACCGCAAGATTGAACCCAAAGCTAAGCACTTCTCCCATTGCAAGAACTACCAATCTAGTTGGACAAACCAAATGGATAATTCGAAGAGACTTGCAGAGATAACCAATCATACATAAAAGAATTCAGAGAAGATTCAAATATTGCACATAGATAATCTTGATCATAAACCCACAATTCATCGGTCTCAACAAACACACCGCAAAAAGAAGATTACATCAAATAGATCTCCACAAGAGAGGGGGAGAACATTGTATTGAGATCCAAAAAGAGAGAAGAAGCCATCCATGGATTATAAGCACTCTCACCCGAAGGTCTGAGGTAAACTACTCACACTTCATCGGAGAGGCTATGATGATGTAGAAGCCCTCCATGGTAGATTCCCCTTCCGGCGGAGTTCCGGAACAGGCCCCAAGATGGGATCTCGTGGATACAGAAAGTTGCGGCGGTGGAATTAGGTTTTTGGCTCCGTCTCTGATCGTTCGGGGGGTAGGTAGGTATATATAGGAGGAAGGAGTACGTCGGTGGAGCAAAGGGGGGCCCACGAGCCAGGGGGCGCGCCCTAGGGGAGGAGCGCCCTCCACCCTCGTGGCCACCTCCTTTCTTTCTTGACGGGGGGTCCAAGTCTCCTCGATCATATTCGGTGAGAAAATCACGTTCCCGAAGGTTTCATTCCGTTTGGACTCCGTTTGATATTCCGTTTCTTCGAAACACTGAAATAGGCAAAAAACAGCAATTCTGGGCTGGGCCTCCGGTTAATAGGTTAGTCCCAAAAGTAATATAAAATTGGAAAATAAAGCCCATTATGGTCCAAAACAGTAGATAATATAGCATGGAGCAATCAAAAATTATAGATACGTTGGAGACGTATCAATGATGATGGCCCCGTCGGCGTTCCGGCGCCATCGGGCGAGAGGGGGAGAGAGCCCCCTTCTTCTTCTTCTTCTTCTTCTTCTTCTTCTTCTTCTTCTTCTTCTTCTTCTTCTTCTTCTTCTTCTTCTTCTTCTTCTTCTTCTTCTTCTTCTTCTTCTTCTTCTTCTTCTTCTTCTTCTTCTTCTTCCTTGACCTTCTCCTAGATGGGAGAAGGGTTTCCTCCGTCCATGGCCTCCATGGCGGCGGAGGGCGAGAGCCCTCCGAGATTGGATCTGTCTCTCTCTGTTTCTCGCCTAGATTCGGCCTTTCACCGTTTCTTATATTCCCGAGATCCGTAATTCGATTGGGCTGAAATTTGGACACGATTTTATCCAGATATTGGCTTTCTTGTGGCGAAGAAGGACCAACCAACCGCTTACGGGTGGCCATGAGAGTCAGGGGCGCGCCCACCCCCCTGGGGCATGCCCCCTGCCTCATGGCCCCCTCAGGCATCGTCTCGCATTGATTCTTCTTCCAAAAAATCACATATACTCCAAAAAATCTCCGTCGGTTTTTATCCCGTTTGGACTCTGTTTGATATGGATTTTATGCGAAACAAAAAACATGCAACAAACAGGAACTGGCACTGGGCACTGGATCAATATGTTAGTCCCAGAAATAGTATAAAAAGTTGCCAAAAGTATATGAAAGTTGTATAATATTGGCATGGAACAATCAAAAATTATAGATATGACGGAGACGTATCAGCATCCCCAACTTAATTCCTGCTCGTCCTCGAGTAGTAAATGGTAAAAAATATAATTTTTGATGTGGAATACTACCTAGCATAATCTTGATCATGTAATCTAATCATGGCATGAATATTAAGACATGAGTGATTCAAAGCAATAGTCTATCATTTGACATTATGACAATAATACTTCAAGCATACCAACCAAGCAATTATGTCTTCTCAAAATAACATAGCCAAAGAAAGCTCATCCCTACAAAATCATATAGTTTGGCTATGCTTCATCTTCGTCCCACAAAATGCTCCCATCATGCACAACCCCGATGACAAGCTAAGCAATTGTTTCATAATTTAGTATTTTCAAACCTTTTCAACCTTCAAGCAATATATGAGCGCGAGCCATGGACATAGAACTATAGGTGGGATAGAATATGATGGTGGAGGTTGTGTGGAGAAGACAAAAAGTAAGAAAGTCTCACATCGACGCGACTAATCAATGGGCTATGGAGATGCCCATCAATTTGATGTCAATGCGAGGAGTAGGGATTTCCATGCAACGGATGCACTAAGAGCTATAAGTGTATGAAAGCTCAAACTGAAAACTAAGTGGGTGTGCATCCAACTTGATTTCTCATGAAGACCTAGGGCATTTGAGGAAGCCCATCGTTGGAATATACAAGCCAAGTTCTATAATGAAAATTCCCACTAGTATATGAAAGTGATAACTCAAGAGACTCTCTATATGAAGAACATGGTGCTACTCTGAAGCACAAGTGTGGTAAAAGGATAGTAACATTGTCCCTTCTCTCTTTTCTCTCATTTTTTCTCTCTTTTTTTGTAGGCTTCTTTGGCCTCTCTCTCTCTCTTTTTTGGGGGGCTTATCTGGCCACTTTTATTTTGATAACCTCACATGGGACAATGTTCTAATAATGATGATCATCACACTTTTATTTACTTACAACTCAATATTACAACTCGATACTAGAACAAAATATGACTCTATATGAATGCCTCTGGCAGTGTACCAGGATGTGCAAAGATCTAGCATAGCAAAGATATCAAAAAATGGACAAGCCATGAAAACATCATGCTAGCTATCTTACGATCATGCAAAGCAATATGACAATGAATGCTCGAGTCATGTATATGATGATGATGGAAGTTGCATGGCAATATATCTCGGAATGGCTATCGAAATGCCATAATAGGTAGGTATGGTGGTTGTTTTGAGGAAGATACAAGGAGGCTTATGTGTGATAGAGCGTATCGTATTACGGGGTTTGGATGCAACGGCGAAGTTTGCACCAACTCTCGAGGTGAGAAAGGGCAATGCACAGTACCGAAGAGGCTAGCAATGATGGAAGGGTGAGAGCGCGTATAATCCATGGACTCAACATTAGTCATAAAGAACTCACATACTTATTGCAAAATTCTACAAGTCATCAAAACCAAGCACTACGCTCATGCTCCTAGGGGGATAGATTGGTAGGAAAAGACCATCGCTCGTCCCCGGCCGCCACTCATAAGGAAGACAATCAAAGAAACCCCTCATGCTTCAAATTTGTTACACAAAGGTCACCATACGTGCATGCTACGGGACTTGAAAAACTCAACACAAGTATTTCTCAAATTCACAATTACCCACTAGCATGACTCTAATATCACCATCTTTATATCGCAAAACTATTGCAAGGAATCAAACATATCATATTCAGTGATCTACAAGTTTTACGTAGGATTTTATGACTAACCATGTGAATGACCAATTCCTGTCATCTCTCTAAATAGATATAAGTGAAGCAAGAGAATTTATTCTTTCTACAAAAGATATTCCCACAATCTAACAAATATAAGTGAAGCAAAATAGCATTCTACAAATGGCGGTTTTCTATGTGAAGAGAAACAGGCAATCCAAACTTCAAATGATATAAGTGAAGCATTCTATAAAACCATACTCAAAAGATATAAGTGAAGTGCAAAGAGCATTTTATAAATAAACCATGGACTATCTCATACCAGCATGGTGCATCAAAGAAAAGTGAAAACTAAATGCAAAAGACGCTCCAAGATTTGCACATATCACATGAACGAAACGAAATCGAAAACATACCGATTATTGTTGAAAAAAGATGGGATGCCTTTCGGGGCATCTCCAAGCTTAGACGCTTGAGTCTCCTTGAATATTTACTTGGGGTGCCTTGGGCATTGCGGGAGTCCTGGATTAGGGGGTACTTGGACAGCCGGACTATAGTACGGAAGTACTGTGCGATGGAAAGCGCCTGGAAGACCCAAACAAAATTTTGGGATCCTTAGGCTCTGACAAAACCCCCAGTTCGAACTAAAAGGGTGTACTCTCGTAAGTCACCCGATCCAATTACAAAGAAGCAAAAGCCCACTACAGGGCGTGGAACCGTATTGGAGGGATGGCATAATGGGCCATGCAAAAATCACAGTACAGCGGATACCATGCCAACACACAGCCTTAGAGCATGTTGGGTACTCCGGCAGGTGGCCAAGAGCGGTGAGGATCTCCTCATCAACAATACCGCAGAGCATCATCCCGTGGAGAACAACAATACAGTATTGACAGTCTTCGAGACCTTCGCCTCAAACTATAGGCGTAAGCGAGCACTCCGCAGCCTCACCGAAGTCTACCACGTTGCAGCAATAAATCCATGGAGCGATACGGCTATCACTTTCAATGCCAGTGACGAACCTAAATTCCGAACAGCCCGAGCACCAGCCACCTTGGTCCTTAGTCCAATTGTGGACGGCTTTCGGCTTACTAAAGTGCTCATGGACGGCGGCAGCGGATTAAACCTCATCTACGAGGAAACTCTTCCAAAAATGGAAATAGACAAAAGCCACATTGAGTAAAGCAGCACAATCTTTAGAGGAATCATCCCTAGTCGGGAGGCACGATGTGCTGGGAAAATCACACTAGATGTGGTATTCGGCACGCGGAGAATTATAGGTCCGAAGAAATCACATTCCAAGTGGCCCCGTTCAATAGCGGATACCACGCCCTTCTAGGGCGGGAGGCATTCACGATCTTCCAAGCTATACCCCATTACAGTTACATGAAGCTCAAAATGCCTGGGCCCAATGGAATCATCACTCTAGCTAGTGATCCGGACATAGCACTCCGCGCCGAAAATAAAACAGCCGCACTAGCCCTCGAGGCGCTATCCGAAGCCCTCGCGGCCGAAGAACTAACTACGCTGCACTCCACAGTGGACAGGGACGACGTGATACTCGAAAAAAGATCCAAGTCCACCTCTTTTAAACCAGCGGAAGAAATAGTCAAATTCCAAGTCCATCCAACGGACCCTACAAAAACAACATCCATCGGGGCACATTTAAACCCCACAGTAGACGTCGCACTATGGGAGTTCTTGCGTGAGAACTGGGACATCTTCGCCTGGCATCCTTCAGACATGCCAGGAATCCCACGTAGGCTGGCCGAGCATAGCCTTAACATCCTAAAGGGATTCAAGCCGGTCAAACAAGCTCTTCGGCGCTTCTCTGAGCCTATGCGACAGGCCATGGGAGAGGAGCTAGCCAAGTTACTGGAGGCCGGATTCATTCGAGAAATAAAACATCCGGACTGGCTAGTAAACCTGGTGATGGTACCAAAGAAGGACAAATCCTGGCGCCTGTGCGTCGACTTTAAGGACCTTAATAAGGCTTGCCCAAAGGATCTCTTCCCCCTCCCTCGCATCGATCAAATTATCGACTCTACCGGAGGACACGACTCATTGTGTTTCCTCGACGCATACTCCGGATACCATCAAAGTAAGATGGCGAAGTCCGATCAGGCCAAAAAGACATTTATCACTCCACGGCCCCTTCTATTTTAACACCATGTCTTTCGGGCTCAAAAATGCCGGTGCAACCTATCAACGCATGATTCAGACATGCTTGGAGACACAGATTGGCAAAACAGTGGAGGCATACATAGACGATGTGGTCATTAAAACCATGCACGTAGATTCCTTAATAGACGACTTGAGGCTCACGTTCGACAATCTCCGAACATACGACATTAAGCTCAACCCGGAAAAATGCGTCTTCGGCGTTCCCGCCGGAAATCTCTTAGGCTTCATCGTCTCCAACAGAGGAATCGAAGAAAATCTGGCTAAAATCCGAGCTCTGTCACAGTTGGCCATCCCAACAAACCTCAAGCAAATCCAGAAACTAACTGGATGAGTGGCTGCCTTAAGCCGCTTCATCTCCCGACTAGGAGAAAAGGCACTGCCTCTTTATCGCCTTCTGTGACGCACCGAACACTTCGAGTGGACGGATGCGGCCACAGCCGGATTAGAAGTAATAAAAGCCGTTTTGGCCACAAACCCAATCTTGGCCGCACCTAACGTCGGTGAACCAATGCTGCTATATATAGCGGCAACACACCAAGTTGTAAGCGCAGTGCTCGTTGTCGAATGATAGATGGACGGACATAAGTTCCCGCTTCAAAAGCCGGTATACTATGTATTCGCTGTCCTCACTCCATGCAAATCACGGTACCCACATTATCAAAAGATAGCATATGCGGTCTTTATGGCATCTCGGAAACTACGACACTACTTTCAAGAGTGTTCAATTACGGTGGCCTCTGAAGTGCCACTCAACGACATAATAAACAACCGCGATGCTACGGGCCGGATTGCTAAATGGGCTATCGAGCTCCTCCCGTTTGACATAACATACAAACCACGGCGAGCCATTAAGTCACAAGTACTGGCCGATTTCGTCGCCGAATGGACGGAAGCCGAACTCCCTAAAGAGTACGGTGCGTACTCCAATTGGATCATGCACTTTGACGGTTCAAAGATGCTGGCTGCTCTGGGGGCAGGCGTCGTCCTGACATCCCCCACCGGAGATACAGTCCAATACGTACTCCAAATATTATACACAGACTCCAACGATGCAGCAGAATATGAGGCCCTGTTGCATGGTCTCCGGATAGCAGTCTCCATGGGCATATAACGCCTAGAGGTGCGTGGGGACTCGAACCTCGCAATATCTCAAATAAATGGAGACTTTGACGCCAAGGACCTAAAAATGGCGGCTTATCGCAACGCTGTACTCAAAATGTCAGCTCGGTTCGAGGGGCTTGAATTCCACCATGTGGTCCGGGAAAACAATAAAGCGGCGGATATCCTCGCCCGCATTGGCGCCAAGCGCGACCCTGTCCCACCTAATATCTTCTTGGAAAGGTTGTTTAAGCCATCCGTGGTATGGGAAGGAGAGACCGGTAACAATAGTCCGTACCCGGCCACAACACCAGATACCAAACACTCTGACATAATCGGAGGCTCTGCCACCGAAATAACACCTTCCGCCCATGTGATAATGGCTGTCATCGCCCCGTGGACAGAACCATACCTATCCTACCTAACTAGGCAGGAACTACACAAGGACCCAAACTAGGCGCACTGCATTCTGCGGCGGTCTAAAGCCTACAAGGTCCATGAGGGAGAGCTTTACAAGAAAAGCGCTACCGGAGTCCTTCAAAGGTGCATCTCCGAAGAGGAAGGACGACAACTTTTGGCAGAAATTCATGCTGGACTTGGCGGCCACCACGCCGCAGCTCGGGCCCTTGTAAGCAAGGCCTTCCGTACAGGTTTCTACTGGACGATGGCCCGAGCAGACGCACAGGACCTCGTTCAACGTTGTGTCGGTTGCCAGCTTTTTGCAAACCAAAGCCATATGCCGCCTACCGCTCTCCAAACAATCCCCATTATTTGGCCCTTCGCGGTCTGGGGGCTTGATATGGTTGGACCCCTTAAAGGGGGAAGCCATAAGAAAAAATACTTATTGGTCATGGTGGATAAATTCACCAAATGGATAGAAGCCAAACCAGTTAAAACGGCCGAGTCTGGACCAGTGATAGATTTCATATCCGGGGTTGTACACCGTTACGGCGTGCCCCACAACATCATCACCGATAACAGCTCGAACTTTAAAGCCGAGGAGGTAAAACTTTGGTGCAACAATATGGGCATCAAGCTCGATTATGCTTCTGTCTATCACCCGCAAACTAACGGCCAAGTCGAGCGAGCAAACGGTCTTATCATGAGCGGCATTAAACCCAGATTGGTGCGATCCTTGAAGGAATCAAATACACACTGGGTAGAGGAGCTCGACTCCGTACTATGGGGGCCGCGGACCACGCCGAATCGCACTACCGAATACACACCGTTCTTTATGGTGTACGGCGCAGAGGCAGTACTGCCCTGCGATATAATTCATGACTCACCTCGAGTGCGCATGTATGAAGAGAAAGAAGCCGAGCTTGATCGGCAGGACAGTTTGGACGCCCTAGAGGAGGAGCGTGACGTGGCAAAAGCCCGTTCCGCATTCTATCAGCAACAGGCTCGAAGGTACCAAAGCAGAGAAGTACGGGCCAAAACTTATAACATTGGTGAACTCGTTCTACGCCTACCGTCTGCGGGAAGGTCCCTTCATTATTGACCAAGTTCTGACCGGTGGAGCGTACCGTCTGCGAGATGCATCGGACAATCGACTCGAGCCAAATCCATGGAACGCAGCCAGACTCCCAAGGTTCTACGCCTAGTGCCGGACTCTGTGTTCGTCTCCCTACCTCTGTCAATTTTTTACATATTCATTATCTGTCTTTTCTTTCTTTCTTCCTTCCCCTTTCTCTTCAATGCCTTATAAGGCTACAATGTGTCTTCACTACACAATCTTGACGCGCTAGCCGCGCTCATGATACCTGAGGGCTTCTCATACAGAAGCTTAATATAGCTACGTTCTGGGCTCTTGGCCCAACACATGTGTTACTTTTCACATGTTCCTTTTTTCGCCATTATATGCATCGATCTGACTTAAGTTTTGGCCAGGCTGGGTTGCCTGGCTCTTGTGTTTATGCCCTACGTTCCCGTTAATTCGGCTAGGGCATAAGGGGAGCACCTCTGCGATTGTTACTGCCGGGTCAGCCGGATGTGTGCCTCAGACTAGGTGAAGTCGAAAGCTAGCGTTCTTAAGGGAATATTCGGTCGGTGAACAAAAGATGATTTCTATTTTACTACATGCTGCCAGAAGTTTATATCCAGCGTCTCTTTTCGCAGTCCGGACATGCACATTAGGGCATGCGCACCCAAGGAAAGGAACCCTTAAAGGAACTATTCTCCCTGGAAGATGTTTCTTACTATCCATGTAATATAACATAGCTAGTTGGGTACTTGTCTGTTCAAGCACTTATGATCCCTACGACTGGTTTCCATGCATATCCCGGTTTTTACATAACTGAGCGGGTATTCGAATACACTCCGGACTGTCGGGTCTGGAGGTTGAAGCGAAAAGGTCCGCCATGAAAAATGATTTACAATCCGGCTATGGACAATATATGTCACTTGAAGTACAGAGTCACTTAGACTGACTAAATTCTTCTTCTATACCATCCAACAAGCTGTCTAGCCTACAGTCCTGTTGAGAATACTTTGCGGCTAATTCTACCTGGTCATAAACCAAACTGACGGGGATCTCTTTCCCGTCAGGCCCCACAGGTCCGACCTCGGCCATGTGGTTCGGGTCAGCCTTGGTATATCATGTCTTCACTATGGCCCAGGCTTCCCTTGCACCTTGTCGACAGACTGATATCTTCCATAATCGGAGGCACCGCCGCGCTCCCTTGAGCTTTTCTACAAGCTCTCTCATGCCTCCTGGCAGGGAGGCGGACGGCCACAAGGCTTGGGCAATGCCTCAGATACCCGCCGCACTTGTTCGTGCAGCCAGTGAGAGCTCCGGCGAAGATCGCCAGTAGACCCCAAGATCTCCTCCAGGGACGACCCACAAGATACCTACAGATATAACTCTGTCAGCCGGTTTCTTCGTCGAACTCTATAAAAGTTCGTTCAAGCACTTACTGAAAATGCTGCGTCGAAGCCTCTTATTCTCCTTTACGGAGTTAGCAAGCTGGGCCCGAACATCTTTCATTTCAACGCTCAGTTGGGTATTGGCGTCTTGGAGATCGTTTTTCTCCCGCCTAACTTTCGTAAGCACGTGCTCGCCAGCCTTTAGCTGTTGTTGAGCATGTTGCTCATCCGGATTCACTCCGGGACCATCTGCACACTCTATTGGTAGATTTGCACCCATGCTGCATACTACCTGGTGCATGACATTCTTTGCAATAAAAGCAAGTCTTACCCGATGGAGCCTTTTCGGACTCCTTCACCGCGGCAACTGCGGCCTGAAGTTGGGCTTTGCACTCCTCCAGCTCTAGAGACAACTGGGTATTCTTCTCCATAAGAACCTGTGCAAACAATGATCCTTAAATCAGTTGTGCCAACTATTTCAAGTCTCAGGGGCTACTGATATACATAATTATTAGATTTCCTTACCCGTATATCCTTTACATACTGGCCTGTGGCTCTGGCAAGACCATTTTGAGCAGCTCGGATGTACGCGTCTCCTGAGTTAAAGGAATCGAACGCCTCTTGGGAGAAACAAGCGTCACGGAGTACGGCCCGGCGACGCCTGTGATTCATGGCGCTCTCCACTTCGGAATTTGTAGCGGATAGCCTATCCGCATCCTCTGTAGGAGGAACATCCGGCTTCGGCCCCATGTCAGCTGACGCCTCTATGTCCGGCTCTGGAGCCCGACTGGTGGAGGCGTGACCGGCAACCTCTCCGGATATAGTCCGGTGAGCGTTTTTCCTACTAGGGAACATGGGCGTTATTATATTTTAAAAGACGACGACCATGGAGCGGGGTTCTCTTTCGTACCTCTGCGACGACGTCTCAGTCCCGACCGCCTTCCTTTTAAGCCTACCCGGCTTCGGTGCCCCTTGTTGGTGAGTCACTGCGGGTTCAGCATGGCGTCCCGAGGGCCTTCCGTCTAAAACACCTTATGTGTGCGGTAGGTGAAGTGCAGAAAAAGGGATCCTTCTTGGAAGTTAGGACTCCGGGTTTACTTACATGCGATGCGGGGAGCAGTCCAGGATAATCGGCTAAGATGGCCACCAAGGTACCGTCGCAGCTCAACTAATAGAACGTTCTGTCGACGAGCTCCACAAATGTGTCCGGATCTTCTTCGAGTCCGGGGTCGAGGGCCCGGTTAGGGTCCTCTGGTTGTGGAGACGGGCTGTGGACCTCCCTCACAGCTTTTCGCAGTTCCTGCTATGAAATAGCAGGGTAAATACTTATGACAAAGAATGCGGAAAGGACTGGAGTAGAAAGTAGCAGCTCACCCAGCTTGGGGGGTTGTACATGGAGAATCCATCCCGTGGCTTAATACAGAGGAACTCCTCTTCTTCTCCTTTATACAAACCGGATAGTATCTTTGCTAGGGCAGAGACGGAGTCCGGACCTTTGCGACCGCAGTGGGTGGCATCGTCTTCTCCATTGAAGTGCCACATGGGTTGTCCCCGATATTGAAGTGGCTGCACCCCCCACATTATACATTTGGACATAACCTCTATTATTGTCAATCCTGATTTGGCTAGCGTCTCTATCCGGCCCATCAGGTAAAGGACTTCTCCGCTATCTTCCACCTGGGGGCACTACAAAAAAATACACTTCCGTGATGATACGTGTTTGTCACAGTAGGTCGCGTTTTTTGTCATGCATGTACATCCATGAAAAATTTATGACAGAATCAAGATAGTCATACCTGTGCTGTCGTAGAAGTGTTCCATGACATTACCAAAATTATCATCACAGAAGTGTCCACTTCCATGACGATAAATCGCGCGTCACGTAGTGCTTTCGTCAAGGGTGACCGACACGGGCATCCACCGTAACGGAACACCGTTAAGCTATCGGGTCGGGTTTTGGATCCGATAACTCGTTAACAGCCCGACCAATGGGGATTTTCCACGGTAAAATCATCATTGGCTGGAGGAAACACGCGTCGGCTCACCGCTGGGACAGATGTCATCCACTCATTGGATGTATACGCCTATGATACGTCGACAGTGGCACGGCCCAACAAAGGCCCATTCTGTGAAAAGGCCGTCCCGCTTAACTTGGTCAAAAGGTGGCGGTCCGCCCATGTAAAGCCTATTAACGGCCTGTTCAAGATATAGCCCATTTACAGCCCGCTAACCCAAGGCCCGTTCGCCCTATCCGAATTAGGCCCAAGATCGCTATCCGGGCCACCCAATATGATTCCAGCTGTTTTCACTTCGCCCATGTATGGCCCTGTCGGCGCTCGGGAACGGGGTACGCAGACTTGCTCGCCCGCGCCTTGCGGCGTGGCTCAAGGGGTGGCCCAAAGACGCCCATCTTCATCAACAAGAAGCTCAAGACCTCGCGAGGGGCCAGATTGCTGGGCGGACGACAGAAGCTTCAAGGCACGGCCTCGTCAGCCGGGCTCGCGAGGAGGCGGAGAGATCAAGGCGGGTACCTCACGAGGTGCCCATGACGCAAGCCATGACGACCAAGGGCGCTTAGGGGCGCCAGCCCGCAGAAGTCCTCATTTCCTCTTTGGTGCAAACGGGCAAGCGCAGGCAAGAGCATCAAGCAAAGGCATCCGTTTCGGTGCAACAAGACCAAGACCGTCGCAACGACAGGAAGGAGGTCATCATGGAGCCCAAGCCGGCGTCGGCCAGAGCCTTTGACAAAGCGAGACCAACTTTAGTCAGATAAGTGTACCAGATGTTCCCTTCAAAATGGCCAATTGTTGGCGCCCTTCCCGCTCAATATTTGGGAAGAGACCCAGGGCCTCTGCCTATAAATAGGACTAGCCACCCACAGGGTAGAGGCATCTTAGAGAGATCTAGACATCTCATCTTAGCTTGATCCAACCCGATCGAGAGCCTAGCCACAAGAACACCTCACCCTCGCGAGGCTGTTCTTCCTTGTACTGTTCATCATCAGCCCAAGAGGCAATCCACCACACCACACACTGGAGTAGGGTGTTACACCACAATGGTGGCCCGAACCAGTATAAACCTTGTGTCTCTTGTGTTGTTCTTTTGGTAGTTTAGATCCTAGCGAGGCGACGAGGTGCAGTAGGTAGGGCGTGAGATCTCCGCGTGCCCCTGTAGTTCGAACCTAGAGGGTCTGCCGAACCCGAATCCGACATTTGGCGCGCCAGTAGGGTGCACCGAACTGCCTTCCGCCGCCTATTCTTCACCGCCCATCGCGTCCATGTTAGACGCTGCCGGGGCCCGCCCGCGCCGAAGTCGCTCGCTACCATGCCGCCCAGACGGCCCGCCGCGGCCGCTTCACCGTTTCCGTCGCCGCCATTAACGCCACCATCGACCAAGGGGAACGAGCAGCAAGCATCGCCCCAAAGATCCGTCCGTGAGGCGAGACGGCCGTCGCCACTTTTTCACTCGCCTACCTGGTTTCTTCTCTCAAGGCCCGCTCCGCTTCCATGGAGGCTCGAGCTGCGCTCATCGCGGCACATGAGCTCCTGCGCTACCGCCCTGTCAACAACGTCTACGAAGAGTGGCTCGACCGTGTCGCCGAGCTTGTCCGCGCCGCCAGGGGCTCCAGCGCCGCCCTTCTCGCTGCACGGGCCCGCCGCTGCTGGCGATGAAGCTCAGGGCGCCACCTGCCTCCCCTCAAGAAGGCGCCTTGGCCCCAAGGCGCGTGGCCCCTGGGCGGAACCCACTCCGTCCGGCACTATCGCAGCAAGAGCAGAGCTGTCAAGAGGTCCCTCGCCCCCAAGAAGCTGCCCAAGTGCTCCTCGCGCCGCCCACACGATCAAGGCCTCCTGCTCCAAAGACGCTAAGAGCTCGCGCTGCTCCCAGCGACAACAAGATGGGGACCCGCAAGACCAGGCTCTTCATCGCAAAGGCCCCCTGTAGCACAAAGAGTTGCCGCGCTTTCACCACCGAAGCGCAGCAGCAAGGTGGCTCTCGACAAGTTCAAGCTGCACCTGCCTCCTTGCTACGACGGCACGACCGACCCAGCTGAGTTCCTCCAGCTTCACGAGCTGGGCATCGGCCACCAACGGGACGAAGGTCATGGCCAACTGGTTTCCCATGGCACTCAAGGACGGGCCCGCACTGCTCCTGAACTCGCTCTCGCACGATCTCCTCCTCGACGAGATGCGCACCCGCTTCATCGCCAACTTCCAAGGTACTGTGGACTGCCTCCTGCCAGGAGCGACATGCGCCGATCAAGCAGCAGCCGGGGAGACCTGCAGTACATCCAGCGCTCAACAACGCTGCGCCAAGATTCCTAAGGTGACGAGGAGGCCATCATCTCTGCCTTCTCCGACAAAGGTGCGTGACGTCAAGATGAAGGAGGAGCTGGCGATGCATGAAGATCTTGGCACATCCTTGGAGCTGTTCAACTTGGCGACCAAGTGCGCCAGGGCTGAGGAGGGACGCCTTTCCCTCCTCGAGCTGCCAACCGCAGACCCAGAAGAGAAGAAGCCCAAGGCCAAGGACGTGAAGCGCAGGGGCTGCCGTGCTCTCATGCGTAACCGTATACCAAGCGAGGCAGAGATCAGCCCGAATCTTCCAAGGGAAGCCGGTGCTGTGTGTACCACGACCTCCACACCCACAACACCAACGAATGTCAAGAGCTCCGAGTTGTGCAAGAAGGGAGAATCCATCGACGCCCGACCAAGAACGACGAGGCTACGGCCGAGGAGGAGGAAGAAACACAGATGCCGGGAAGACTGTGGCCCTCGCCAAGGGTGGCGTGACCGACCTCGCGAGGATCGCCGGCAGGATCAGCCTCGCGAGGGAGGCCGAGGGATCAGCCTCGCGAGGATCACCCGCAAGGAAACGCAGGCCTCTCCTCCTGCTGCCGCAGCCAAGGAGAAATGAGGACCATCATCCGGACGAGGGGTCTGGGGCTTCCAGAGCCGCGCGCATCGCTTGCATCCCGGGTGGAGCCAAGCCCCAACCTCTCAACAAGATCTTCAAGCCAGTTCGCCCAGCGAATGCAGTCCTCCCAAGCTCGGCCACGCGCCTCTCAGTGGTCAGCGTGCGCCATCACGCTCAGCTCAGCAGATCAGCTCAAGTGCACGGCCACACCTGAGTCCTCCCGATGCTTTGTTCCCCAATCATCAAGAACGCAGTGTCACCAGACCTCATCGATGGCGGAGCAGGGCTCAATGTCCCGTCCAGAGACATTCAACAATCTCCAAGTGCCTTACAATCAGCTTCAGCCAACCAAGCTTTTCTCGAGTCGCCGATGGCTCCACAGTTCGATTGGGCAGGTCCGCCTCACACCTTCGGGCGCGCGATAACTACAAGACCGAGCCGATCGACTTCGATGTCGCCCACATTCTTCTGCCATACAATGCCATCCTCGGTACCCAGCTCGCTAAGTTCATGGTCCGGACTCATCACGGCTACAACGCCTTCAAGATGCCAGAAGCGGCGGAGTCATCACGGTGCCTTGTGAAGAAAGAGACGAGGTGCTCCCCCGAGCGAGCTTTTCAAGCTGCATCACTTGAAGACCCAGATCGCAGGAGCGGAGGCTCCCGAGACCGCCTCCCAAGAAGAAGAAGAAGACATCGCCAGCCCGACCCCTCGGGAGGCAGGCCCTCGTGGTCCGCGCCTGCTCAGGGGGCACCTCCTTCATCGTCAGATAGGAAGGCGCACCCGGCGCCTCCTCAAGCAAGGCTCGGGGCTCTCCTGAGGGCCACCGACCTTGCTAAGGTCACGAGGGAGGCGCTTGGGCACCACTTGGAGGCGTGTTTCAAAGCACATTTCCCTCAGAAGGAGCGAGGCAAGGAGGGCCAAACCTCGGAGTTCGTCACCAGATCATTCAGAGTTGCAGGAGTCAAGAGTCATGAGTGGCAGCCGCCGCCACCCCGCCGTAGCTCCCCATCCAGCGAGGATGGTGGGCTGCGGCGTCTGCATCGACATACCAGGCTCAACCGAGCCGCCTCAGAGCGCTTTTCCCTCACGCTGGGGCGCCTGGAAGGTCCACCTGCAGCTACGTCAGATGCCCCACGGCGTGCCGTACGCGGCCGCCACGTGCGAGCGCCTCATGGGGAGCAACCTGGAGGCTCAAGAGGCCAGGCGCTCCGCAGTCCTGGCGGAGATGGAGATGGTACGCGAGGAGCCACCAGCGCCTCCGGAGCCTCCCGAGGCTCCTGGGCCTGGGGGCTCGTGAAGATCGGCTTCCGCAGCCCACGACGTCCGCTTACTTCAGCATCCTTCGCCTTCAATGTTATCAGTGACATCCTTCAAGTTTCATTTCCACCGAGCGCCTCCAGGCTGCATCATTCCCGTGCCGTGGGTCCGCCCCGCAGCGTGTATCCCTTTTACTTCATGTTCCTAGATTACCTTATCGGGGGCGCCCCTCGGGGTGCATCATCCCCAAGTCGCTCGGGCCAGACCCAGCGACGTCTGCCTTCCCTGCACTTATCTAAATGAACTTGCTCCTTCGTGATTAACGTGCTTGACCTAGTTGCCCGCTTGACTGACACCAACTGATGGAGCTGCTCCCCAACGGCACGACGCTTGCACATGGGTCCGTCCCTGCAACGCCGACAAACCTGAATGGCTGAGCTCTGGCCGCGGCAGCCTCGCACGGCGCCACCTCGTCAGGCCTTTAGTGCCTCGTCACCCCTCTAAAGCAACCAACGACTGACCGTCGCTTGTCATGGCGGACTTTTGTTCTTCTTGTGGTGAGCCTGCAGGATCTCTTCAAGGCGCAGCGCCAGGCGAGGCCCTCACGGCGTCTTCTTCACTCTTGCCCGCGCGAACCGCTTGCACGCTAAAGGGGGGTACCAGAGCATCGCGACTCACGGGCTCCCATCGGCTCTCCAGCCCTCACCTCTCCGCCTTGTCCACGGCATCATGACCGCATACCAGCGACGGCCGAGACCCGCCGAGGGCCGGACCCGAGGACGAGAGAAGAAAGGGGAGCAAAGGCGAGAGGAAGAGGCACGCTGGGACCTCACCAGCAACCCCTCGCCGCCGCGCTGGACCTAATGTCGCACCAGGAAGCGGTTCCTGACTCCCGAGATAAGTCACCCTCCAGAAACACTGGCTATCGCAGCACCGACCTCGCACCTAATGCAATCCCGTGTTAGCACCGAACGATGGCTGCTTGAGCGCTAAAGGGGACCTCCTGAGCATCGCGACTCATTGGCTCTTACTGGACCCCGGGCCGCACACCTCCTGGCCTTGACCATGGCATCGCGATCTGGCATACCAGCGACGGCTGAAGCCTGCCTTGGGACCGGGACCTGTTGGCGCAGAGGACCAAGCCCTCGTGAGGTTCAAAAGGAGGAACTAAGCTGGGACGGAATGAGCATGTTGCACTACTTCACGACAAGGATCATATTAACAAATTGAACCACATGCACCTTACAAGCCCCCACGGGGCGCGCTTTTCGATTCCTCGCAGGGAACAGAGGGAGCAGATCCTAAAGAACGCTAACTACACGCACCTCCGCTGAGACGCCATCATCAACAAGGTCAGTGCAGCACCGGCGCCAACCTCATCCAGATCGAGGCGGCGACGGCTCGCCGAGCCCGCCTCGCCCGAGAGCGGCGCAAGCTCGGGGCTCAGAGCTGTCGTTGCTCGCCTCCGAGTTGCGAAGAGCTCGGGCGGAGTCGCTGGATTCTCCGCCGCCTCCGCCGCGAGGAGTTGCCGAGGAGCGATCGGCGGCCTGGTCCTGCCGCGCAGGCCCCACCACCTCTCTCGTGGCAGCATTCCAGCCGGCGCCCTTCCGCATCAAGACCTTGAAGAGCATCATGAAGCGCCTGTCAGACCTGTGGATCGCGAGGGTGCCCTCGTCCCAGACTCGGGCGATCTCGCCTAGCCTCGAGTCATGAAGACCTTGCCCGAGCGACGACCGCGACCTCCGCTTCGGTCGCGAGGGTGCTGCAGCCGGGCGGCGCAACCAGAGCTCCAAATATCCTTCTGCGGCATCATGAAGGCGAAGGAGAGGAAGGCGGATCCAAGACTGAGGAGGCATGGCGGCGTGAGCACAAACTCGGAGGAGCCTCGGCATGGACTCCGGGAGGGACAACGCGACCGCCAGGATCTGCCGACGCCGACGGCGGCGGCGTCCATGGCGCCAAGGCCAACTCCTTCAGGCCCTCAAATGGGCGATAAGGGCAGCGGAACCCCGGCGGCGGCCGCCGCACCAAGGCTCGACACCTCCGCCGGGCGCCTCATCTCGACGACATAGGGCTAGCCATTTCTTCGCGGAAGCGGGTCGGGACCTCTCGGGAGCTTTTCTTCTTCCGCGGAGAACCGGCGGATCGGAGCCATTGCCGCAAAGTGGAGCAAGGACGGAGAAGAAGGAGAAGCAAGTAGAGACGGACTGGAAGGGCACGCGCCGTTCCGTACTTATGGCCGGGGAAGGCCAACCGTCGACCTCCACGATCGCAGGTAATCATGACCCGCTTTACATGCAAGGACTTGTCAATTCGTGCAGTTACCGAGGCGTCGTGGGGAAGCAGGAGCGCCCACGTCCAATCAACCGCCATGCGGCGCCCAAGGCCGCAGGCTGTTAGGGCCCACAGCGCTTCGCACTTGCCCCTTCGCTTCTCTGCTGAGCCAAGTCCAGCGCGCTCGGGGCCCGGGCTATCGTCGGCGCTCGGGAACGGGGTACCAGACTTGCTTGCTCGCGCTGCGGCGTGGCCCAAAGACGACCCATCTTCATCAACAAGAAGCTCAAGACCTCGCGAGGGGCCAAGCCTCACGGGCGGACGACGTGAAGCTTCCTCGAGCACGGCCTCGCCAGCCGGCTCGCGAGGAGGCGGAGAGATCAAGGCGGGTACCTCACGAGGTGCCCATGACGCAAGCCATGACGCACTGGGGGCGCCAGGGGGCGCCAGCCCAAGTGAGGTCCTCATTTCCTCTTTGGTGCAAAGGGCGCAAGCGCGAGAGCATCAAGCAAAGGCATCCATTTCGCAGAACAAGACCAAGACCGTCAGAACGGCAGGAAGGAGGTCATCGTGGAGCCCAAGCCGGCATCAGCCAGAGCCTTTGACAAAGCGAGGACCAACTTTAGTCGTGATAAGTGTACCAGATGTTCCCTTCAAATGGCCAATTGTTGGCGCCCTTCCCGCTCAATATTTGGGAAGAGGCCCAGGGCCTCTGCCTATAAATAGGACTAGCCACCCACAGGGTAGAGGCATCTTAAAGAGATCCAGACATCTCATCTTAGCTTGATCCAACCCGATCGAGAGCCTAGCCACAAGAACACCTCACCCTTGCGAGGCTGTTCTTCCTTGTACTGTTCATCATCAGCCCAAGAGGCAATCCACCACACCACACACTGGAGTAGGGTGTTACACCACAATGGTGGCCCGAACCAGTATAAACCTTGTGTCTCTTGTGTTGTTCTTTTGGTAGTTTAGATCCTAGCGAGGCGACGAGGTGCAGGTAGGTAGGGGGTGAGATCTCCGCGTGCACCCTAGAGTTCAAACCTAGAGGGTCTACCGGAACCCGAAATCCGACAGGCCCATGACGTCTTTCGGCCCATATGAGGCCCTATGTAACTTTTTGGCCTATTAACGGCCTGTGGTGAAACTGGCCCATAATGAACAGCGTATTACTTTACACCCATTAACGGCCCGTGGTGAAACTGGCCCGTATTGAACAAAGGTATCACTTTATACCCATTAAGGACCCATTATTCCGCTGGGCGCTTCCAGCTCATGTTATCTTTCGCCTTCTCGAGCCCATTTATTCTGGGCTCATTTCAAAGATTCGCTTACTTACGACCACATCGCTATTTTTTCGCTTATGGGCCAAATTCAGCCCGTGGTTACAGTCGGCCCGTTTGTGGTCCGTTAACACGTTGGGCTGTTTTCATAGCGTCATGAAATACGGCCTATTAACGATGGCCCGTTATGGTCGGCCCATGAACGGACGATTCCAACTCTAGCCTGTTTACGGCCATAATGCGGCCTGTTATTGGCCCATGTTTGGCCAATCGATCATACTGCCCGTATAAGGTCCATTGATGATATGACCCTTAGAAGGCCCATTGTTTCTACGGCTCGTAGAAGGCCCATTGTTTCTACGGCCCGTAGAAGGCCCACTGTTTCTACGGCCCGTAGAAGGCCCACTGTTTCTACGGCCCGTAGGAGGCCCAGTGTCACTACAATAAATATTAGCCCATGGTTATTGTGGCCTGGTTTAAAAAAAATAGGTTATTGCAGCCACTAGCAAACCGCGGGAAAAGAACTGCAATGACTACAAGCAAACAAATAAAAAAGACAACAAGGAAATAAATAAGCAAGCAACTTACGCTTAGGCTATCACGGCTATCGCAAGATATTACATCCATCGGCATCAAAGTTCGCCACCAAGGCAAATAAACGCGCCGACAAAAGAATATACAAAACTGAGAGCACTTCGAAGGCACTAGGCCTGGCCAGTTGGCCCCCAAACAGTCAAGAAGCTGAGTAGACCTCGCCAGTCAACGATAGATGCATCAACACTAGATTTAAGGCATGATGGTGCGACGGTAGTCCTCCGACATCTTCATTGCATCTTTGACTTCAAGTCTGAGCTGAGCTGAAGCAAGCCTTTCCGCTTTAAGTTGAGACCAAGAAGTCGAACGGATTGAGGCAGCGATCGCACAGAGGTTGTCTCACACCCGCCGTGAGTAGCTTCAACTCATCGTCTTCATCAAGGCAGGACCTTGGGGTCATCTCGCTGTCCTCAAGATGGTTTGGCTCACTATCTTCCCTAAAGTTCTGCTCATGAAGAGATACGACTCGAAAGAGAAACAAGGAGACACGTAACAGGTTTCACAATTACATAAGCAAACAAATGGATCTGTTCAAGATAAGGAACATGTTTTTACAACTACAATTTGAAATCGGTAGTTGTTGCAAACATCCAATCAGATGTAAACAGCAAAGCAAACAGCAGAGGAGGCAATGATGCCTATCCAAATCTATACTAGAACAAAGTTTGAAGGCTTGAGAAGGATGAACTTACATTACATGTTAACACGGGCTGGACAAAGCCCTTCTCCATGTTGATGGAAGGATAATTCAATAAATTCCCCAAAGAAAATTCTTTATAAGCGTGCCCATTATTCTACATTTTGCAAAGAGTAAATATAGATCAAATAATATTGGAAGAAACAGAGGATAATGAAGCTCAAAAGTGATCGATGATACATAATCAAATAGCAATTAATTAAGTACAGCGTTACAAGGCAAAAGGAGAGAGGTAATCGACAAGAGCAATGCAGAGCCCATTATTGTTTTGAGATCGTATGATCCTTTGAGCAAGGAGATTCATCTGAAATTAGTTTTCATAAAAGAGAGAAGGTAAGGCACAAGCAGAAATTTAGGAGTTCAAATTTTGAGTTGATATCATAGACAGTACCTGACGCTGGGCTCCCAGCAGTTCTAATAGGGGTTTGGCCACTGTAGTAGGGGTAAAGTGTGGTATAGTTGGGCCTGTGTTTTCTGTGGCTGCTGATCTATCTGATTTAATAGGTACCACTACCTTTTCCAAATACCTAGTTTGTACTCCTTGAGGATCTACACTCACCCTCTTCCTTTTGGACATCTATCACGAAAGAACAACATTTGACTGGAAAAACATAGTGTGACGACACATGGAATAGGTACAGAAAATGGATAGTTATGGCATATACTCATATATGATGCTTAAACTAAGCAGATGGTGTAACAAAGTAGAAGAAATGCAAGAGGTCAGATGCAAAATATGTGCGACCAATACAACTTTGCAAAGTTAGAGCAAGCACCTTGATGGGTGAATAAGATAGGCCATCCTCCACCATGCCAAGTTTGTTAGCCAGTGGATCGTTCCGCAATATTCCTCTCGTGCGCCATTCTCATATTCATTTTGATAATGTTCAATATCTGACATGCATGAAAACATAAAAACAAGTGAGATTTTCTTTGTAATGCAGAAGTGATTCTAATCCAATACTGCCTCCTTGTAAACCCCTTTGTGCTATCTCTGCAACTCTTCATGCATGCTGTAATTTGTTGTGTGCATTAATATAATGTGGCCTACTACTCAAAATATGAGAGCTCCAGAAGTGATGACACTTCGCATATGATAGCTTCAACATGTAGTAAAGAAGAACAAGTCGACCTGACCTGACAGATTCAAAATATACTAAGGGAGAACAACTCGACCTGACCAGTCGACCGCAAGAGAAGAGTATCATCTTAAAGAAGAGCAGAAGAGCAAGTAGATTGAAGATATTACAAGTGTTTCAATACAATGTCGGTTGGCCACCCATGATGAACCAGAGCGCACAGAGAAATACTATTCTTTCCAGTCTCTCCATATGTGGCTCACATGCATTTCAAAACTAAAGTAGGAACATTTAGCTAACCAATTAAACATATCTTTGTTTTACTAATATCATCAATAATATCAGATATGAATTTGTACAACTAAGCTTGTTTAGCTCGATGGGTGGAGCAGTGCTATTACGACACGAACCACGTAGGCTGATTGTGGTCATCATAAAATGCAGAAAACATAAGCATGATCAGTACAATGTTGACCGTGGCAGTGGGATGGCAGATCTGAAGCTGCAAACCGCGCAAAGGGTAGTTAGCAACCGATGTTTGCTTTGAAATAACAACTAAGATTTGGTATGGACAAGAAAGTACGGTCAACAAGTGACAAAGAAATGCAATTATGCTGTCTATCTATATGTCGCCACATGCATTTGGAAACTCAAGTGGGACCTTTAGCTAACCAATTAAATGTGTCGGTTAACTAATATCAGTATCATATCACAATCATATTTGAACAACTAAGCTTTCAAATTCTGAGTGTTGTGTTGTTTAGCTTGAAGGGTGGAGTAATGCTAGTACGACAGAAAGCACCTACGGAGATCATAGTAGAGTAGATAAAAGGAGAAAACCCCTAAGCATCAAGAGAAAAATCAGGAAAGTGGAACTAGCTGGATCAGTGGGTGGCGCACATGCTTTTCGAAACGAATATAGGAACATTAGGTGACCAATTAAACGTTCTCTGTTTTAGTTATATGAGCATCATATCAGATTCATATTTGAACACGTAAGCTTTGGGTTGAGGTCTTGAGGAGCAGTGCAAGCACGACACGAAGCACCTACGATGATGCTAGTGAATATAAAGGGGGGAAACCATAAGCTTTACGAGTATAGTGCCCATGCCATGGCGGATCTGAAGGTGCAAACCGGACAAAGCTACTTCGCAACCAATGTTTGCTTTCAACTAGCCACTACGATTTGGTACGGACAAGAAAAGTACAGTAAACAAATTACGATCTATTTTCCGGGTGAGATCAATAACTTAAGCACATATGGAAGAGTACCACCTCTCTTGCGATGCCATGTAGGCCTATGCTGATACGTTGAGGGTGCTGCGGGTGCGATGGCTGTCGGCGGCGGGGAAGAAGACTTTAGACGGCAGACGGACGGGTCGGGGGATATATCCTGTTGCCGTGGACGAGGCGGTCGTAGGAGCGGCAACGGCAAGGTGGACGACGGCGCCAATGAAGCGAGAGGAGGCGATGAAAGGATCCTGGTCCAGCGCCGTGGATGAGAGACGTCCATCTCTTGCAGTGGACGACGGGGTAGGGGTAGCGGTTCCGGCAAGGTGGAGGATGGGGTGGCGGATGGAGGAGGCTGGCCGCAGTGCGGAGGTTGTCGTGCCGCCGACGGTGTATGAATGGGGAAATGGAGGGGGGGCGATCTCAAACTTTGGGACGCGCTTCTCTGAAATGGGGGAAAGTTACGAACTTATCCCCCGTTTAAAATATCAGACATCGCGTCGGTTGGGGATAGGACGGTAATCTCGCATCTCCCAAATATTTGCCGGTAACTATTTCGGGTGAGGAGAGGGTGTTTTGCCGCCCACGGTTGGCGCCCACGGTGTATGAATGGGGCTGACAGGTAGGGCGGTTGTGTCACGTCTGATGGAAGTTACACATCTGCCCCTATTTAAAATATTAGCCTACATCGATTTCAGACGAGGAGAGTTTGTTTTGCCGCCCACCATGTATGAATGGGGAAATGGAGGAAGAGACACATGTCTTTTGGACGAGCTTGAATCAAATGTGTTTTGCCACCCACGTTTGGCGTCCACCGTGTCTGAATGGGCTCGGAGGCCGTCGTGTCACGTCTGATTGAAGTTACTAGTCTATCCCTATCGACAGCAGTGTAAATCCGGTCGATAAGGATGTCAAGTGTCAGGGGTAGACAGTAATTTCCATCTCGCAAACACTTGCTTCGGGCAGCCCACAAATTATAGTGGGTGTTTAGCCGCTTCGTTCAAAACTTGGGAGAATTAGCATTCACGTTTGCCCTGGGACCTGGCAAACTAAATTCAAATCCAGTTTGTATTCGATTATGAATATCCACAGATAATTATACGTCTTGTTATTTATTTCATCTTGTTAACCAGTTAACTTGCCGATTAATCCCTACTTGTAGGGTCACCGAGTAGCCGATTAACTGATAAATCGTCCGATTAATTGATTAAATGGCCGATTAACTTGCCGATTAGCCGATTAATCCCCTACTCGCTAGCCAACCGAGCAGCTACCAGTTACGATTTCCTTAACAATGCCTTTATATATGATTATGATTTAGAAATGCCGCGATCTTCGAATTCAGTAGGTTGGATACACTCTGATTCAAACAGTTATTTCATCCAATACAATATGCTCACACGAAAAATAGTTCACCTTATGTCAATCATACAAGTACTGAGGATTACCTCGCCTAAAAAATTCGGATCATTACAACACATGGACAACATGGAATTCGGGACAACATAGGGGGTCTTGCAACATAATCCATTCAGAGACATGACACAACATGCAAGTACAATAATCTAATGCCAATTTCAACTGGTATCTAAAGAAGAACCGGGATTACCTTGGGCTTCAGATAGCAAAAACAGCAGGACCTCCTCCGTCTTCAAATGCAACATTCTTACTTCCTCCAATTCTTGGGTTGCTTGCATAATGCGTGCCGCTAATTCTGTAATTTCCAGCCTCAAGATAAATATTACCTCATTCATGGCAGCCACACCATCTCTTTCTGCCTCTAGTAGAGCCTCAAGCACTATAATATCTGTGCTCAGACTGCTCTCCGGCGGTGTTGCCTCTGAACTGCTACCATCTGGTAACATGGATGGCGCACTGCTTCCACAAATAGATTCTGGGGTTGTACATTGTGTCCTAGTGTGAACGGCATCCTGAAAGGTTTCACTGGACATAAGTAAGAGATAGTTATCGATGATCCAGGTAGTAAGCTTACATGGTAAACGATGATTTAAATTATTGCCGAGCATGGCAAACTATATTTAAATGGTTCAAAGCAGCATCAGCCGAAAAGAAATTAAAATGGTAAGATGAAAGTTGAAAGGGAGTGTACAACCGCTATATTTAAGTTGCCAAGGCATCTAAGCAGTTGAAATAATCTAAGAAAGCACTTAACAGTGTGGCCTCATATAAACTACGAAGACAGTCTTGTGATGAAGTTGATAGGAAAATTTAAGGACTCAAATGCATTTCTTTACGATAGTACAGCAGGCACTGCTGACATATTGGCCAACTCAGGTATAACGTAACAACAAACAAGCATTCGAATCAAGCAATACAGCAATGCAGACAACTGAACTATTTGTAATTCGGTAGGATTACACGTTGAGGGCACAAGCCAAGAAAGCAGCCCGCTCGCATTACATTTAACATGTACTAAAACACACTGGCTTACCATATGTTGCTGTGAAGCCTAGCTGCTGTTGCAATGTTCTTTGAGATATCGTCAGTATCCCGTGGTTGCAAATCTAGTGGTTGTAGTTTATTCTGCACCATCTATTTAGGTAAAATTAATTTTAATCGCATGCACTGGTCCGAATTGATCATCAATGGTTCATCTAAACTAATGAAAGAAGGGTGTGTGCATACACGACAATATATCTGCTTCCCTCTATTTTTATGCTTGTTCGAGGTGCCATCACCAAAAGAACAAAAAATTTGCTTGATGGGGTTGGCAGCTCCATAATTAATAGAAGCATCAAATTAGTCATGTAACTTGGGAAGATCAAGAACACACAAACAAGTAATGAACAGAGGCTCGAAGTAGTGATGTAATAGCTAGCATCAGAAAATGTAGGGTAAAACGAACAAAAAGCAGCGGAACCACATGCTAGTTTGCTGATGTGTAATTAAGCATAGAGAACATTAAGCAGTCTGATGGAACCAACAGGTGGCATCAGAACAAAACTAAAGCATATTAACTATATGTGCACTGGTATGTAATTTAACACATGTAACATGTTCACTTGCCGTAAGTATGGCCCTACAGTGCAAGCGTAATAACGCGCCTCATGAAAAACTGAATGATGCCCTGAAGAAATTCAAAGGTGCGGTGCTTATGCTAGGAAAGTGAACGTAGGCGCCGGCCGTTGGATAATAGTACCTAATTCTCGGTGGCGTATGGGTATCGTTGTCATACTTGATAGCTAAGGATCGTCGATGGTGCTCGTGTTGCGGTTGAGTTTGGGCGGTATCGCCGTCGCTGAAGCTGCTCCGATGCTTGCTATGGCGCTGTCGACATACCAGAAAGCTCATCTGTGGTAAGTGAACAGTTGCACGATAAAGAGAAAAACCGAAGGAGTACAAATCGAAATAACCTGATGAGGTTGCGGCGTCGGTAAAGCAGGGCTGGTGGAGTTGAATATGGCGTCCGTGGAGCGGGTCTGGTGCAGTGGACAAAGGCTTCGGCAGGCGCGTTGTATAGTGCTTTCGGTGAGGCGGATCTGTTGCGTCGGACGAGGGATTCTATGAAGGGCCAGCGAAGGGGCGGACGAGGGAGTCAGTGAAGGGCCTACGCTGTGGTGGAGGGCGCCGGTTAAGCAAATCCGGTGCGGTGGACCATGATGGCGGTCAAGGAGATCTGGAGCGGTGGACAAGCCAGTCGCTGAAGCGGCTCCGGTGAAGTGGTGAGTTAGCAGTTGGGGGTTCCAAGGTGCGGAAGGTAGATCCGTCGGGGTGTGAGGTCCACCATTGCGGCAGAGGACTAGATTCGGCGGCTTGCCGTGGTTGGGGGGGTCGGGGAGGGGAAGGGGAGGGGCTCTGGGGAAGAATGTTGGGGCAAAGAGGGGAAAACAATGGAGTTACCAAAGCAGCCCTTTTCCGCTCATGTGGCAGGGTAAAACAGGAATATCGCAGGCTAAACTTTGGTAGCGTGATATTTCGATGTGAGCGGGAAGTTTGAAAGCTTTTGGCACCTAAAATTATAAGTATTCTGCTCTTGTACGGCCGACTATGATATCATGGCCGACAGTTTGTTTTTTTTGCACGCAAAAAATGTGCAAGTTTTGAAAATCAATGTCTCCAACTCGAAACTTAGATTGTCCATTCAATTCAAATATGGATCATTGAGCTACTACAAGCAAATACCATCATACGGTCCAATTCAAATGAAATTCCAAATGTGTTTATCCTAAATATGATGACAAAAGCAAAATGTGTATGTGTATGAATAAAGTGAATGATTATAAAGTTTGAACATGCCCGTATGTGTATATCTCTAGGTTTGATATATGAATTTGAAATCACGAAATCCCGGCTTAAAAATGTACCTCCGCTTAAATGAATTACAAAAGCTAATGATGGAGTCAATTCCAAAATTCCAATCTTAGGTTTGTAATTCTGGTACATCAAGGTATATCACGATGTTCAAAAGTATCATTATCTCATAGTACAAACTGTGAAACAAATGGATCAACCATGAGTGCACAATATCTCAATTACGCTAAAGTCCCTCAAATATAGACACCTCACTCTTTATCTGAACCCCCCCCCCCCACACACACACACACACACACACATAGAGAAGTCGTTCTCTCCCCCAAACACCAACACACGAGCACATTAACACCCCTCTCTCTTGTAAAGTCCGGACCCCAACATAGGTCTCTAACACTTTGTCTCTCGGGCATGCACACATCTCTTCCTTCACTCTCTAGGTCTCCTGCTATCTCTCTTACCCAAGCACACGCACTATGTAGAGTGTATATTTCCCATACACACAAAACGTCGCCCCCAAACGTCTATCTCCCTACTTATGTGGTTCTCGCGCAATCACCTCACACACCACCCCCACTGCAAACAAGCACACTTTGTCTCCTTGTGCACCACTCTCCTCTTTCTATCTCTCCCACATGCGGACCCGCACCAGCTCCTTCCCTGCATACATATATGTCGTGACTCTTTGCATAGCTCCCTAATGTATAATCGTTCTCGATTTTGCACATTGTTCTCTACACCATCTATTCTAGATCTCTCATGAAGTCCCTATCACACACACGATGACTCGCTTCCCTTGCGTCTCCGTTCATAGGCCAATTTTGGACAACATCAACATTGTCTCCCTATCTATACGCCATTTATGGACACAAACGACCCCTCTCGCCCCCTCTCTTCCTCTCTCTCTCTCTCCATCGCTAGCTCTCTCTTTCTCTCGCTCTCACACCCTCTCCCACACACACACTCGATGTCTCTTCCAAATAGTCTGCTCCCCACGCCCGCACCCGTGCTATCCGCTACTACACATGTCACACCATTCCCCTTCCCTTATACTAGGTTTACATCATCAGTGGTCTCTCTATTCCACGTACACTCTCCCTCTCACACACAAACGCTGCACAAACACACACAAACACGCAAACACCCATTTATCTGGATCCTCATCTCTCCCCATGTCCGCATGTGTATCTCACACACTCACTCTCTAATTATGTATATGTGTCTCCATGTTACACAACACAAAGCCCCATGTACATGTCTCTCTATCCTCCACACACATAGACACAAAGAATCTGTTATCATTGCCTCAGCCTCTAACATATCACACACGCTGCACTCTCTCTCTCTCTCTCGCAAACACGCCATCAAGGGTTTCCCGTGAATAACTTACCGTCTATTCATCAACAATGTGGCAAGACGGGCGAACACGAGACGTGAAAAAGAATAAATCTACACGTGCTTAGACCACCTAGTATGACTATACTAGGACTAGAGCAAGCCAAAAAGCGCGCCGCCGTCACCCCCTCCTTGTCGGCGACGGGAAAATCTTTGTTTTACACAGTCGAGAAGTCATTGTGCTAAGGCCCCACATGCCGAGGCGTTGAATAGAATGTAGATGCTAGTTTACGGAAGCAAGTATCGATAATACGTTTGTATCTCCATACTTATATTTCTTCTCTTATAAAAAACCGAGGTGGTGATGATGGTACGTGTGCCATCTTGCAATATAGACCGTCCGATCTATATCTGACGGATGGAAATTAAACTAAAAGATACCCGCACCCTCTCCACATTTGCGACAAGGCCTTCCTCGCTCATCCCTATCTCCAACAAACCTCATTGTTGAGCAATTAAGAAAGGAAGCCTCGAACAAAGCTGCCTCGATGGCATTGCCGACGTCGTCAATCCCCATGCCTCCGCTCAGTCCGACCACCAACCACCACCACACCCCACTCCTCTTCACCTTATCTCATATTTCTCGAGATATCATTAGTTTTTACACATGGGATTACTCCCGCAAGGGTCAATCACAACAAGTGTTTTATAAAAAATGCATCTTGATGTTCCGTGCAATGCACGGATCTTGCTAGTACTCCTACACAAGACTAAGTTGGTGATGCTGGTGTGTCTGCCATCCGTCTCTTCGACCATTAGATCTACATCTAATGATTGTGAGGTAAGTTGTTGCCTTTTCTCACCAACATCCCACTTGTCTACCAATTTGCAGAAAAACCCATAATTAGTATCTTAAAACCAACCACATCCCTCCCTGACCTCACCAAAGCAGCCCAAGGAATATATTCTAATTGAAACATATGTATATGAAAATTAGAGTGTTTTGTACCAAGTTTGTGAATAAGTATTATTCTAATTATGATTCGTTGCAACAGACATGAACATTGCTAGTATTTCCAACCATGCATTTTTTCCTAGTATTCCATAGTTTCGAGTTTTCCATCAAGATATTAGTCACTCATGGTTGATATTTACTTTCAATCATGTACACATATGCACTATGTAACTAGCCTTGCTTATTGGCTTCCAAAGCTTAACTTTCACTCCTACTTACAATATGTAGAGTATTTAACAAAAAACTACCACTTTCAACCAGCCCTAGGAAGAATCTATTGTACAAAAAATAGCAAAAACATACCCAAAATTTTTTAATCCACGCCAAAAACTACTACCTAGTACTCCTACCGATTAGGTTCGTTTAAACCCATTTATGACAGGGTTGGCCCACACGTCCGTGCTGACGAGGCAGCTTAAACCAACACATTTTGTTTGACCATTGACACGAGGGACCCACATCTGACCTTCTATCCTGTTATTCCCCCTCAAATCATTATTTTTCCTGAACATTACTTCAAACAAGATCGATGCGTGTTCGCCGGTGGCGCCGGTGATGAGCGAGTTGGCCGCCGCTCACCGGACGGGCCGGACGCCGCTGCTGGCCTCCGCCTTGCGGGTTGGCAGGCTGGCCCGAGCGTGACTCACGAGCGAGCAAGCCGCCCGCTGCCTTTCGCCGAGCCGATGGATGGCTGGCCTTGGCGCTGCGAGCAAGCCGCCGCGCTGCCGTGCCAATCTAGCTAGCAAACCTTGCAGACAAGTAGCTGGACGGAGCTATCTTGGCTAGCTAGCGGCCGCGAGCGCCGGACGGAGCTGGCATCCGGGCTGCCGCAACATGGGCTCCGCACCGCCGGCGGTTTTGACCTCGCCGGCTCCCGACGGCGGTAGCTGCGTCCCATGGCCGAGGATGACTAGGTGGACGGGCCGGAGGTAGGAGGTCACTCGAGGATTTTTGTTGGTAAGAGCATGTATAATGGTTGATAAGGTAGTCTTATCTTAAGTCTGCCACGTATGCAAGTGGTAGTAGTTTCTTGGCATTTTAGTGGTTTCTTGCATTATTAGGGGTTTCTTGTAAGGAAATGTACGTACTACTAGCGACAAAAGGCGATTCTAGGTTGCGTTGTACTCCAACGAGTACTACTAGTGGTCCCGGGAGTGTATACCTCGTTTTGTGGGTTCGATCCCGGCCGAACGCACGGCGGCCTTAAAAAAAATAGTACTACTACACTTTGCTGCGAGCCATATTTTACACGGGTAGTTTGAGTTTTGAAGTCGAAATGACGTGCGGCCCCACAATCTGGGTGCACTGGACAGCCTAGCCACGTGAACGGGTATTCCTTCCCAGCATCCCGTGGCTCGCTTGCTCGCCCTAGCCGCACCTCGCTTGCAGCTTCCTCATCAGCTAGTAGCATATTTAAACTAGCGCCTCCCAATTAAGCCCGAGGAGCCGGAAAAAGCTCAAGGGGCATTGGGAATCAGTGCAATATGGCTCCGTACGTAAAGTGCTCTACTACTACTCTGTAGCTTGTGGCGTTGCACGCATGGACTTCACTCCATTATCGGCTCTACTATAAAAGAAATTCCACTTGATGTGTTTTTTTTAAACGGAGGCAAAAGCTTTGCTTCACCTCATTCATAAAGAAGGAACCAGTACTAACAAAGTTCAACGAGATCCATTACACCTCCACAATTAGAAGCGAAAAGCCTAGTCTCGCTGTATCAAATAACTCAAATGTTCTGCCCCCGCAGTAACCGTCGCTGATAAACAGGCTGCTAGTGTGTGTGCGTGAGAGGAGCAGCTGAGTAGGCCAGCTACTCCTACGTGAGGGGAGCGGCTGAATATAGCACCGAGAGTACCCACTAGGCCACTACGCAGTGTACTTCCCTGCATTGATAGTACATCGATGGTTCTAGAGAACGAGTACCCTCCACTTCCAACCGTAGCTCCTTGGCCCCGAGATTCAAGAGTTCAAAACTGGTGCACTATACTAGACTAGACTAGAAGTACAAATACATCGCACTACTAGTTGAGAAAAGCGATCTTGGTATGCTTTCTGATGAATACGTACTCCTCAGTCACATAATGTAAGACATTTTTTGACACTAGTTGGCGTGTACAAAAAATGCAAAAACATACCCAAAATTTCTTAATCCACGCCAAAAACTACTACCTAGTGCCAAAAATTTCTTACTAGTGCTATTATCTATAATACCTAAATAATTGATCCCCACTATCTTATTTCTCATCGCATGCAAGCTATCCACCTCAGCGGCCCTTCCACATCAGAGGAACGATCTACAGTTGGAAGGGACGAGGCCCTGCGGTTACTACGCTCTTATCTCCTCCTCGCCAGTTCCCCTCCCCCGAAGAGAAGGCAGTTCGTCGCTGCTCCCATGGATTCACCAGGCGGTTCTCCTCCTCGTCGGGGCTGGGAGACTGAGGGAGTCCTGGATTATGGGGTGTCCGGATAGCCGAACTATAACCTTTGGCCGGACTCCTGGACTATGAAGATACAAGATTGAAGACTTCGTCCCGTGTCCGGAAGGGACTTTCCTTGGCGTGGAAGGCAAGCTTGGTGATACTGATATGTAGATCTCCTCCCATTGTAACCGACTCTGTGTAACCCTAGCCCTCTCCGGTGTCTATATAAACCGGAGGGTTTTAGTCCGTAGGACGAAGAACGATCATACCATAGGCTAGCTTCTAGGGTTTAGCCTCTCTGATCTCGTGGTAGATCTACTCTTGTACTACCCTTATCATCAATATTAATCAAGCAGGAGTAGGGTTTTACCTCCATCGAGAGGGCCCGAACCTGGGTAAAAACATCGTGTCCCTTGTCTCCTGTTACCATCCACCTAGACGCACAGTTCGGGACCCCCTACCCGAGATCCGCCGGTTTTGACACCGACATTGGTGCTTTCATTGACAGTTCCTCTGTGCCGTCACCATCAGGAAGTATGCCTCATCCCGTCTTTAAGGCCGGCACTGTTGCTAAAGGAGCTTTGACTATCGGCCAAACTCTCCGGCTAGGCGGTTTTCTTATGACCACCTGTTCGGCCGCCGCGCCGATGATGACTTCTCGGGTCATCGGAAGCAACCTTCACGTCAACTCGGAACTCGCCGAGCAGTTAGATCCGACGGAGCTCTCTTCCTTTAACGAGCTCCTGGATCGCATCGCCGCCCTGGGAGTCGCTACAGACTACGATCAGATTGGGCCTAAACCCGATCTGAGAGAGATTAACTCTCCCCAGGTCACCCATCACGTTGCCGTGGTTGAGGAACAACGCGGCGACCCTTCATCTATCTTAAGGACTAGCTATATCCGGATTCCCGATCCCTCCAAGCCGGATACCTGCGGAGGGGAGGACGACACTCAAGACCTGAACTTAAAGTCAGGCAACGGGCTAGATTCATTGGACAACATCCAAGAATCCAAGCTTCCGAGTTCGGAAACTCCTTGGCCCTTGAGCCTTAGATTGGGTGAGGTTTCTGATCTAATTCCACCCACCCACCCGAACATAGTCGATCTATCCAAAATTAGGCAAGAGCCCGAGGAAACAGTACATCATTACTGGGCCAGATTCCTCCTGGTTATGAACAGGATAAAGGACTGCCGTGAGGAAGACGCAATCTCATTCTTCTGCAATAATTGCACGGACAAGGGAATCCTCAACGCCATAGGTCGCCGTGAAATTACACGCCGCTGACTTGGCGTCCATAATACGAAAGTCTTGTGCGATGGAAAGCGCTGGAAAACCAAGTAAGATTTTGGGACAATCCGCCCTGAATACAAACCCATCCGAAATAAAAGGGTGCATTATCGCCAATCACCCGGGTTAAAACACCAAAAAACAAAAACCCCCTATGGGGCATGGAACCGTACTGGAGGGATGGCTCAGTGGACCCTGTAAAATTCATATTACAGAGGGCACCACACCATAGCCTTAGAGCATGTTGGATACTTCGACAGGTGGCCAAAAGTGGCGAAGAGCTTCTAACCCCAGCATCCACAGAGCACCAGCCCAGGGATACCAGTATGGTATTAACAGTCTTCGAGACTTTCGCATCAAACAATATGCGAAAACGAACACTCCGCAGCCTTGCGAAGTCTACCAAGTAGCAACAATAAATCCATGGGTAACACGGCTATTACCTTTAATGCCAAGATGAACCTAAATTCGAACAGCCCGAGCACCAAAGCATTGGTCCTCGGTCCAATAGTGGGCGGCTTTCGCCTTACCAAGGTACTCATGGACGGTGGCAGCAGATTGAACCTCATTTATGAGGAAACCCTTCGAAAAATGGAAATAGACTGGAGCCGCATTGAGCGAAGCAGCACAACCTTTAGAGGAATAATACCCAGTCGGGAAGCATGCTTGGACGGCTTTCGCCTTACCAAGGTACTCATGGACGGTGGCAGCAGATTGAACCTCATTTATGATGAAACCCTTCCAAAAATGGAAATAGACTGGAGCCGCATTGAGCGAAGCAGCACAACCTTTAGAGGAATAATACCCAGTCGGGAAGCATGCTGCACAGGAAAAATCACACAGGATGTGGTGTTCGGCACGCCGGATAATTATAGGTCCGAGGAGGTCACGTTGCAAGTGGCCTCGTTCAGCAACGGATACCACGCTCTATTAGGGCGAGAGGCATTCACAATTTTTCAAGCTATACCCCATTATGGGTACATGAAGCTCAAAATGCCCGGGCCCAACGGAATCATCACTCTTGCTAGTGACCCGGACATAGCACTCCGCGCTGAAAATAAGACATCCGCACTAGCCCTCGAGGCACTATCCGAAGCCCTAGCGGCCGAGGAACTGACTGCGCTGCGCTCCACGGTGAACATGGACGATGTGATACTCAATAAAAGATCCAAGTCCACCTCCTTTAAACCAGCGGACGAAATAGTCAAATTCCAAGTCCACCCAACGGACCCTACAAAAACGGCCTCCATCGGGGCACAATTAAACCCTGATGTAGACGCCGCACTACGAGAATTTCTATGCGAAAATTGGGACATTTTTGCCTGGCATCCTTCAGACATGCCAGGAATCCCACGCCGGCTGGCCGAGCACAGCCTAAACATCCTAAAAGGATTCAAGCCGTCAAACAGGCTCTTGGCGTTTCTCCGAACCTAAGAGACAAGCCATGGGAGAGGAGGTAGCCAAACTATTGGAGGCGGATTCATCGAGATATAAAACATCCGGACTGGCTAGCAAACCTGGTGATGGTACCAAGAAGGACAAATCCTGGCGCCTATCGTCGATTTCAAGGACCTCAACAAGGCTTGCCCAAAGGATCCTTCCCCTCCCCGCATCGATCAAATTATCGACGCTGCCGCAGGACACGATTCATTGTGTTTCCTCGATGCATACTCCGGCTACCATCAAATCAAGATGGCAGAGCCTGACCAAGCCGCAACGACATTTATCACCCCATACAGCCCATTCTGCTTCAACACAATGCCCTTCGGGCTCAAAAACGCCGGCGCAACATATCAGCGCATGATTCAGACATGTCTGGCAAACCAGATCGGCAAAACAGTGGAGGCATACGTAGATGATGTGGTCGTCAAAACCAAGCATGTCGAAACTCTAGTGGACGACTTGAGGCTCACATTCGATAATCTTCGAACATATGACATCAAACTTAACCCGGAAAAATGCATTTTCGGCGTACCAGTCGGAAAGCTCTTGGGCTTCATTGTATCCGGTAGAGGAATTGAAGCAAACCCAGCCAAGATCCGAGCTCTATCACAATTGGATATCCCAAAAGACCTCAAACAAATACAAAAATTGACTGGATGCATGGCGGCTCTAAGACGCTTTATCTCCCGTTTGGGAGAAAAGGCATTACCCCTCTATCGCCTCCTCCGGCCTTTGAACATTTCGTGGATTTGATGCATACCACGCTGGACTCGAAGAAATAAAAGCCACATTGGCAACAAACGTGGTCCTGGCCGCGCCCAACATGGGCGAACCAATGCTATTATACATCGCCGCAACTCATCAAATTGTAAGCGCGGTGCTCGTTGTCAAACGAGAAACAGACGGACACAAGTTTCCCCTTCAAAAACCAGTTTACTACGTGTCCACTGTCCTCACTCCATGCAAGTCACGGTATCTACATTATCAAAAGATAGCGTACGCGGTGTTTATGGCATCCCGGAAGCTGCGACACTACTTTCAAGAGTGTTCAATAACAGTAACCTCTGAAGTACCTCTTAATGACATTATAAACAACCGCGACGCGACGGGCCGGATTGCCAAATGGGCCATTGAGCTCCTCCCATTCGACATAATCTATAAGCCACGACGAGCCATTAAGTCGCAAGTTTTGGCCGACTTCGTCGCCGAATGGACTGAAGCTGAAATCCCTAAAGAGTACGGCACATATTCCAACTGGATCATGCATTTCGATGGCTCCAAAATGTTGGCTGTTCTGGGGGTTGGCATCGTTCTGACGTCCCCAACAGGAGATATAGTTCAATACGTACTCCAGATAATGTATACGGACTCCAACAACGCAGCCGAATACGAGGCCCTTCTACATGGTCTCCGGATGGCAATATCCATGGGCATTCAACGCCTAGAGGTGCGCGGGGATTCAAACCTCGCGATATCCCAAATAAATGGAGACTTTGATGCCAAGGATCCGAAAATGGCAGCTTATCGCAACGCCGTCCTAAAAATGTCAGCTCGGTTTGAAGGGCTCGAATTTCACCATATAGCTTGAGAAAACAATCAGGCAGCAGACGTCTTGGCATGCATTGGCGCAAAGCGCGATGCCGTCCACCCCAATATCTTCTTAGAGAGGCTGTTCAAGCCATCTGTAGTATGGGAAGGGGAGTCCGGAAATAATAGCCCGGACCCAACAACACTGCCTAACACCGAACATTCTGACACAACCGAGGCTCGCCAACGAAGTAACATCTTCAGCCCACGTAATAATGGCAGTCATTTCCCGTGGTGGAACCATTCCTAGCCTACTTAACCAGGCAGAACTTCCGAGGACCAAAACGAGGCACACTGCATAGTCGGCGATCTAAAGCCTATAAAGTCCATGAGGAGAGCTTTATAAGAAAAGCACAACCGAGTCCTTCAAAGGTGTATCTCCGAAGAGGAAGGCGGAATCTTCGGCTGAAATTCATGCGGACTCGGCGGGCACCACGCCGCAGCCCGGCCCTTGTAAGCAAGGCCTTCCGTACATGATTTTATTGGCCGACGGCCCGGCGGATCTTCAGACTTTGTCCAACGATGCGTCGGTTGCCAGCTCTTTGCTAATCAAAGCCACATGCCACCCACCGCCCTCCAAACTATACCCATCACCTGGCCCTTCGCGGTATGGGGGCTTGACATGGTTGGACCCCTTAAAGGAGGAACCCACAAGAAAAAATACCTACTGGTCATGGTGGATAAATTCACAAAATGGATAGAGGCCAAGCCTATTAAGACGGCCGAATCCGGACCGGTGATAGACTTCATATCAGGGGTCGTACACCGTTATGGCGTCCCCCACAACATCATCACTGCACGACACGAACTTCACGACCGAAGAGGTCAAACTCTGGTGCAAAAACATGGGCATCAAGCTCGACTATGCTTCAGTCTATCACCCTCAAACTAACGGTCAAGTCGAGCAAGCAAATGGTCTAATCATGAGCGGCATCAAACCCAGGTTAGTGTGGTCCCTCAAGGAATCTAACATGCACTGGGTAGAGGAGCTCGACTCCGTACTCTGGGGGCTGCGGACCACGCCGAATCGCACCACCGGATTCACACCATTCTTTATGGTATACGGCGCAGAGGCAGTTCTGCCCTGCGACATAATTCATGACTCACCTCGCGTGCGCATGTACGAAGAAAGAGAAGCTGAGCTCGATCGGCAGGACAGTTTGGATGCCTTGGAGGAGTAGCGTGACGTGGCAAAAGCCCGTTCCGCATTCTATCAATAGCAGGCTCAAAGATATCAAAGCAGAGAAGTACGAGCCAAAACTTACAATGTTGGCGAGTTAGTTCTACGCCTGCCGGACAAGAAAAAGGACAAACTCAAGCCCAAATGGGAAGGTCCCTTCATTATCGACCAAGTCCTGACCGGTGGAGCGTACCGTCTGCGAGATGCATCGGATAACCGACTCGAGCCGAACCCATGGAACGCAGCCCGTCTCCGAAGATTCTCGCCTAGCGCGGATTCGAGTTCGTCTCCTTCCTCTGCCTATTTTTACACATTAGCTGTCTTAGATTCCTCTCCTTCTCCCTCTTTTCTCTTACAACCTTTAAAGGCTCGTTCGCGCATTGTTCTTTTACACTTGACGCGCTATCCGCTCCATTATACCCGGGGCTTCTTTAACAAAAGCTTATTTGCACGGGCTTCATGCCTAACACATGTGTAACGCTTCCGCATGTACCTTTTATTCACCATTATATGCATCGATATGACTTAAGTTTTGGCCAAGCTGGGTTGCTCGCTCTGTGCTTACCCCTCGTTCCCGATTGTTCGGCTAGGTGGTAAAGGAGCACCTCTGCGATTATTCTTGCCGGGTCAGCGGATGTGTACCTCGACCGGGTGAAGCGAAAGATAGCGTTCTTAAGGGAATATTCGGTCGTGAACTCAAGATGATTTCTCACTTATTTATTTATCTGCCCCGGATGCTTTTACTGCTTTTTTTACGCAGTTCGGACATGCACTTTAAGGCATGCCTCCTGTGAAAGGAACCCCTAACGGAACTATTCTCCTGGAAGATGTTTCTTACTAACCATGTAATATAACATAACTAGTTGGGCACTTATGCATTCAAGCACTAATGACCCCTACGCTTTGGTCTCCACGCATGCCCCGGTTCTTACATAACCGTGAGGGTATTCAGACACACTCCGGACTATAGGGTCCCGGGGTTGAAGTGAAAAGGTCCGCCATGACAAACGATCTACAATCCGGCTAGAAGGCATTTTAACATGTCATCTTCAATTACATAGTCAATTTGACTGGGTGTATTCCTTCTCAATACCATCTAATAGGCTGTCTAGTTTACAGTCCTGTTGGGAATACTTTGCGGCCAATTCTACTTGGCCGTACACTAAGCTCATAGGGATCTCCTTCCCATCGGGCCCCACAGGTCCGACCTCGGCCATGTGGTTTGGGTCAGCCTTCGTGTATCGCGTCTTCACCATGGCCCAGGCCTCCCTAGCGCGTTGACAGCAGGCCGATATCTTCCATAATCGGAAGTGCCGCTGCGCTCCCTTAAGCCTCTCTACAAGCTCTCCAAGGCCTTCGGGCAGGGAGACAGATGGCCACAAGGCCTGGGCGACGCCTTTCATCACCTGCCGAACTCGTCCGTGCAGTTGTAAGAGCTCGGGTAGAAGGTCACCCGTAGAACCGGGCATCTCCTCTGCAGGACGACCTATGAGCATACCTACAGACATAACTCTGTTAGTCGACTTCCTCGCCGAACTCTTTTTCAAAGTTCGTTCAAGCACTTACTAAAAATGCAGCGTCGAAGCCGTCGATTCTCCTTCACGGAGTCCGACAGCTGGGCACGAACATCCTTTAGTTCCTCGCCCAGCTGGGTGTTGGCATCTTGGAGATTATTCTTCTCCTGCCTCACCCTCGTAAGCACGCTCTCCCCGGCCTTTAACCGGCTCAAGAGTTGTTGCTTGTCCGGATCTACTCCGGCGCCATCTGCAATGATATTGTCAGATTTACACACACGCCGCACTTCACAACATACTTATCTTTCAAAGCGTATATTACCAGAGGGGGTCTCCTTGGCCTCCCCTGCAGCGGCTAGTGCAGCCTCAAGTTGGGCTTTGCACTCTTCCAGCTCCTGGGACAGTTGGGTATTCTTTTTTGTAAGATCCTGCACAACAAATGATCCTTAAATCAGTTATTCTAACTATTTCAAGTCTCGGGGGCTACTGGTATATATAACCATCAAATTTTCTCACCTGTATTTCTTTCACACACTGCTCCGTGGCTCTGGCTAGACCATTTTGAGCGGCACGGAGGTGCGCATCTCCCGAGTTGAAGGCATTCAATGCCTCTTGGGAGAAACATGCGTCACGAAGAACTGTTCGGCGACGCCTGTGATTCATGGCACTCTCCACCTTGGAATTGGTGGCAGATAGCCCGTCGGCATCCTCTGTCGGAGGAGTGTCCGACGCATGCCTCGTGTTCGCCTCCGCTTCTGGACCTGGCTTTGGAGCCTGGCTGGTGGGGGCTCGATTGGCAACCTCTCCGGATATAGTCCGGCGAGTGCTCTTTTTCCTGAAGGGAGCACGAGCGTTAGCATACCTTCCGGGAATAAAACCTGGAATAAGATAGCACGCCATACCGTTGCACCGGCGTCTCAATCCGGACCGCACTTCTTTTCAGCCTGCTGGGCCTTGCTGCCCCTTGTTGGCTAACCACCGAAGGCTCGGCCTTCCGCCTCAAGGGCTCCCCGCAAAACACCATTGATATCACGGTGATCAAAGATAAGCACGGATGGATCATTTTCAAAGTATTGGGACTTGGTCTTAGTTACCGTGAGGCTGGAAATATTTGGGGTGTCGGCCGTAATGGCGACCAAGGCATTGTCGATGCTCGCTTGGTAAAATACCCCATCGATCAGCTCCACGGATATGTCCGGATCCTCTTGAGAGGCCGGATCAAGGGACCGTTCAGGATCCTCGGGTTGTGGAGGAGGGCTGTTTATATCCTTTACAGCCCGGCGCAATTCCTGCGTCGAAATCACAAGATAAGGTACTTAACTATGGGAATATGGAACGGATGGGCATAAAGAAGTGTTAAGCTACCCAGCTTGGAGGATCGTACATAGAAAATCCGCCTGTGGATTGGCGTGGAGGAACTCCTCCTCTTCTCCCTTGTACAATGCGGACAAGGCCTTCGTTAAACAGCAACCGATCCTGGCCCCTTACGGCCGCAGCGGGTGGCATCATCCTCCCGTTGAAATCCCACATGGGGTGGCCTCTATCTTGAGCGGCTGCACCCCGCATAATGCATGTGGCCATGACCCGATCATGGTCAGTCCGAATGAGCTAATAATCTTATCGGCTCATCGGGTAAAGACGTCCCGTCATTTTCCTTCCGAGGGCTCCGTGGGCGCCAGCTTAGGCGCTTCTTCAAAGGAGCATTATTGAACTCAGGAAGGCTGATCCGAACAGGGTCCGGCAGGGGGACATCTTCTATATAAAACCATTCCGAAGGCTAGTCTTCGGATGCCTTCTTTGGGGTTCCGGATAGATATCCGGTCCCGGCGATGCGCCATAGTTCGGCTCCACCCACTTGATATATCGACCCCTCCTGAGAACGGGGCACAAGGCAGAACAGCTTCTTCCACAGCGCGAAATGAGCCTCAACACCCAAGAACAGCTCGCAAAGGGCTACGAAGCCCGCAATATGCAATATGGAGGCGGGCGTAAGGTTGTGCAGCTGGAGGCCGTAGAACTCCAGGAGCCCCTGGAGAAACGGATGAATTGGAAATCCGAGCCCTCTTATTAAATAAGGGACAAGGCATACCATCTCTCCTTTGGAGGGATTGGGGACGCTCTCCGCCCACTTTCCGCCATTATAGGTGGCGAGTCCGGCTCGAACCGGGACCATAAAGGCTTGGGGAAGAAATCCCTTAGTTTGGAGCGTCACTAGCTCGCTGTGTGGGACGGAACATGTAGGATCTTGAGAAGAGGTGTCTAGAGGGGGGGTGATTAGACACTAAGTACTAAAGTTGCAGTTTTTAACTTCTTTTAGGTTTAAGTGGAGTTTAGGCACAAGTTTAAAATTCTCAATACATAACAAGCAAGCATGCAAAGAGTATATAGGCAGCGGAAAATAAAGCATGCAACTTGCAAGAATGTAAAGGGAAGGGTTTAGAGGATTCAAACGCAATTGGAGACACAGATGTTTTTGTCGTGGTTCCGATAGGTGGTGCTATCGTACATCCACTTTGATGGAGACTTCAACCCACGAAGGGTAACGGTTGCGCGAGTCCACGGAGGGCTCCACCCACGAAGGGTCCACGAAGAAGCAACCTTGTCTATCCCACCATGGCCTTCGCCCACGAAGGACTTGCCTCACTAGCGTAGATCTTCATGAAGTAGGCGATCTCCTTGCCCTTACAAACTCCTTGGTTCAACTCCACAATCTTGTCGGAGGCTCCCAAGTGACACCTAGCCAATCTAGGAGACACCACTCTCCAAGAAGTAACAAATGGTGTGTTTATGATGAACTCCTTGCTCTTGTGCTTCAAATGATAGTCTCCCCAACACTCAACTCTCTCTCACATGATTTGGATTTGTTAGAGAGAAGATTTGAGTGGAAAGCAACTTGGAGAAGGCTAGAGATCAAGATTCATATGGTTGGAATGGAATATCTTGGCCTCAACACATGAGTAGGTAGTTCTCTCTTAGAAATAGGATGCTGGAAGTGTAGGCTTGTTCTGATGGCTCTCCCCACGAATGAAGAGGAGGTGGAGGGGTATATATAGCTTCCACACAAAATCTAACCGTTACACACAATTTACCAAACTCGGTGGGACCGAATCATAAAACTCGGTCGGACCGATTTAATAAACCTAGTGACCATTAGGGTTTTCGGTGGGACCGATATGCAACTCGGTAGGACCGATACGGTTAGGGTTAAGGCATAACGTAATCTCGGTGAGATCAATTACACGAACTCGGTGAGACCGATTTCGGTAATTAGTTAACCAGAGAGTTGGTCAGGCAAACTCGGTTGGACCGATTACTCAAACTCGGTGGGACCGATTTTGGTAATAAGTTAACCAGAGAGTTTGCATTGTAATCTTGGTAGTACCGATTACACAAACTCGGTGAGACCGATTTTGGTAATGGACATACACAGAGAGATTACAATCCCATCTCGGTGAGACCGAGATCCCTATCGGTGAAACCGATTTTCCTAGGGTTTGTGGCAGTGGCTATGGCATTTGAAATCGGTGGCGCCTGATAGAAAGAATCGGTAGGGCCGAGTTTGACTTTAGGTTTAGGTCATATGTGGATGTGAGAAAGTAGTGGAGGGTTTTGGAGCATATCACTAAGCACATGAAGCAAGAGGCTCATTAAGCAACACTTCATCCCTCCTTGATAGTATTGGCTTTTCCTATAGACTCAATGTGATCTTGGATCACTAAAATGTAAAATGAAGAGTCTTGAGCTTGGAGCTTGAGCCAATCCTTTGTCCTTAGCACCTTGAAGGAGTTCCCACATCCTTTAGTCCATGCCACTCCATTGTTGAACTTATCTGAAACATACTAGATAAAAGTGTTAGTCCAACAAGAGATATGTTGACATTACTTACCAAAACCACCTAGGGAGCATTTGTGCTTTCAGAACATCTCTCCCAATCTCCAGGCTGAGGGCTGGGAGGGCGAGAGGAGGAGCTACGTCGACTGGCCATGATGGAATGGATTTCTATCGGATGCGCTCCGATGAATGCTCGCAAAGGGAAGATGGTGTGATTCGGATCTAAATCCTCGTCTCTTTCATAAGGCAGCTTATTTGCACAACTAGGGGGGTAAAAGTAAAAACACCCTGGCTTTTCGCATTCGTTTGACACGTGGAAGACGGCCATTATTTGGCATGGAAGCCAAGGAGCACAATATTCACGAGAAGCCAGACACTATTCAACAGATACACAGAATTTGGAGAAGAACCCGCCTTGCAATGATGAAGACAAATCTGCGCGCCGGACTCATCGTCATTGAAGCCTCGTTCGGGGGCTACTGAGGGAGTCCCAGATTATGGGGTGTCCGGATAGCCGAACTATAACCTTTGGCCGGACTCCTGGACTATGAAGATACAAGATTGAAGACTTTGTCCCGTGTCCGGAAGGGACTTTCCTTGGCGTGGAAGGCAAGCTTGGTGATACGGATATGTAGATCTCCTCCCATTGTAACCGACTCTGTGTAACCCTAGCCCTCTCCGATGTCTATATAAACCGGAGGGTTTTAGTCCGTAGGATGAACAACAATCATACCATAGGCTAGCTTCTAGGGTTTAGCCTCTCTGATCTCGTGGTAGATCTACTATTGTACTACCCATATCATCAATATTAATCAAGCAGGAGTAGGGTTTTACCTCCATCGAGAGGGCCCGAACCTGGGTAAAAACATCGTGTCCCTTGTCTCCTGTTACCATCCGCCTAGACGCACAGTTCGGGACCCCCTACCTGAGATCCGCCGGTTTTGACACTGACAGAGACCTTGGACGACGATCCTCTGGGAGATATCGCATGCCGCTCCGACGTCCTCACCGCTGCAAGACTCGGTGCTTCCTGCACCAACTTTTTCAAGACGCTGCTTAAACAGGCTTGGGAAAAGGCCATGCTTGTTGGTCTTCCATGCGTCCTCGAGGAGAAGGTTCTTCTATGGGACAATCCTTCAAACAGTCCACCGCTCCCTGGCCATGGTTGCACGTTGACTCCGCTAGAGTTGCCGACGTTGAGAGGTAGTCGGATTTTGTCCGATGAGCAGGTCAGTAATGGAGTTTGATCATGTAGTACTTAGTTATTCCATTTCCATCCTGTAATTTCTCCGCTGCCCACCGTCTTATATATAGGTCTAGGTCGGTGCCAACGAATATTTGCTTGCATACCTCCGGCCGGATACCACCATCATTTTGCACAACATCCACAACAGTGCGGCCATTCCGGTAGACCCCTTCTCCACCATTGGGATCGGCCTTCCGGACTGGCTGGGCTTGAATACGTATGATGATGCCTACATGAGATTGAAGAAGATAGCAATTGCAGACCCGTCGACAAAGTGATGCGGCTACGACGATTACTATCTCATCGCGGTGTTCGACATAAGGATTGCCATCAATGCAAGATGCAGTAACGGCAGAGGCTGGCGCATGTTGGCGACGGCAGATTTGTACCCCTACACGTTCGAAGACGCCGTGCGCCATCTAGGCCGCTTCTTCGCGGTGACAAGCCAGGGGACTTGTTTCATCTGGTTGCCATCCTACGGTACGGGAGATTACAAACGAAATGCACAAACCATCATTTGCATCCCTAACGGTACTCCATTTTTTTGCAGGGACCAGCCATCCCCCGATCAAAATAAGATCGCTGATCCTGGATGTGCATTTGCATCCGCGATTCGGTCTAACCTGGAACCTTGTAGCTGACTTTGGCATATTGGGATCAACTATCTTAGCAGTCGTTACCCATGGTACCACTGATGTGCAACATGGTCACACAATCTACCACGATCGGACCGTCACCATCTACCCAGGTATTCCATTTTTTAACCCTCTCGCCTTCTCTTTCATTGTTGTACTAGTAGTATACTTAGTAGTACTAGTAGGAGTACTTTTTACCTTGGAGGACGCGTATAGCTAGCTAGGCCCTTGAAGACTTGAACCCACTAGCTGCCACCATTTTTGTTTTTCCATGTCTTACTATCTCATCCATGTAGCCAAGAGTGGCTATATATAATAAGTCGGTTATTTTACTTCCTCTATACCGGAGTAGTACTATTTGCTGCACACTATTACTGACCGCCATATTTGAGCACAACATTATTATGCATGGACCTTGACTATGTACGTCACCATGTGTCCAGATTTGGGATGCCGCGTGTACCAGATGGACGCCGCTGAGTTCGACCCCCGTGATGCTATGTGGGTGCCGAGGAACACTCTTGGAGAGTACTCGCTTTTCATCGGGGACAGCTACCCCATTGCGAAGCGGATGCCACCTTCCATGCACGACACGGAAGGCCTGCCGTTCATGAAGCATGGTTGTGTCTTCATTGCGCACCGCGGATGAGCGACATCTTTGGGACACGCTATCCTCGATTTATGCCGCTTCAGCTTGGATGAGTCTCCATCATGTGGAACCGGACTAGAAAGCTGCGACAATGGTTCCCATTGCCCACCGCTATGGATCGTTCCATCCATGAAGAACACCTGGGATTGGAACCTGGAGGAGGACATGCATGTAGTCCATCTATAACGTGTAAGTGGAGTACGGTAATTGTGAACGGTAGCACTGTGAATATATGTAGACTAGTCATGCACAAATTTATCACATGAATTGGAGATGAACTTGTGTGGCATACTGGCATTTGTCCTTTAGAATTTATTACTAGTAAATGTGTTATGTGTACGTGCAACTTGTGTGGTTGTTGCACGGGCTCCAACACGCTCTTTGAGAAAAAAGGTGGCACAACTTTGGATATACGTGGCGTGGAGGCATCATACAAGTAGCATCGTTAGCTATAGTTGTAGTAACTCCTACTAGGACGACAACTCCTATAAAACCTTGCGCCTTGGCTCTTTGCCTCTTCGGAGGTTCAACAGTTCGTACTCGTGTGAACCTTGCACTTGGCTCTTCGCCTCTTCGGAAGGTCCAATAATGATGATACTACAGTACAATATGCTTCTGGCAATCTGACACCGATTGAACTGCTGCACGTCCACCGCAAGGGCGAGGGCGAGGGCGAGGGCAAGGGAGAGGGAGAGGGAGGGAGAGGAAGAGGGCGCTGTAGTCAAAACCCTCTCCTCGTCCTGCGAACCACCGCGCGCGTGGGCGAGGGAGAGGCGTAGTAAGCAAGCTTCTCCTCGTTCGGCGAGTTGACGGGACACATCAAAGGAGTACTAGTACTAGTAGTAGTCCATACTGCGTCCTTTCCGATTAATATGGCTTAATTTGAAACGAGAAAAATACACTGGTGGTCAACGTATGTAACAATACGCTCTTTACAGTCACTATATATAGTTTTGCGGCGTGGCACTTTATTGACTAGTTAAATTGTCACTGGTTTCTGGGTCCCACCTGTTAGTTGGCAGAGCAAAGAAATCAGTTAAACAAAACTTTACGCAGGCGCGACACGAGTCCAACCCTTGCGTGCAAACTGCCCTGGCTGTGTATGTGAGTGCATGCACGTGTCCTCCCTCGGTCTTCCAACAAAGAGTGTACATCGGTTACAAAACAAAGAGTGTGGTACATAATGTACATCTACACTTCTAATGCATGTAGCCTTTAATCTAAATCGATATTGATTGACTAATGCACCAACTTGTGCTGTAGGTATAGGCTACATGTCTATCCTTAATTACAGCATGCAACGGCCTTCATTTAATCTTCTTATCTCAATGGTCGCATGCACACATAAGTCTGCTACTTTTGGGCGTTAATTATGCCCTTGTCAATGTGTAAATCTCTAAATGTATAGTCTTTCACGGACGTAGGTAGTAGGTTGAGCACTTGAGCGTGAGCTGTGTGTGTTGTGTCGTGTGCTGTGTGCCACATGGGTGCATGAGTGTTGCGTGCGTCCATGTGTACGTGTGAGTGTTGCATGTTGCATGCATGCATGCATGCATGGGGCTTACTCCCTGCCATTGACATGTTCATATTTCAAGCTTCGTCTGTTCCCTCCATATGGTGATACTCCCTCTGTTCCCAAATAGTACGGAGTAAAAGCCTCCCTCTGTTCCCAAATACGGAGTATTTGTCTTTCTACAGATTTCAACAAGTGACTAGGTGCGGAGCAAAATGAGTGAAGTGGCGTAGAGGCATAGGGATCTTGTAGAAAGGAAGTCCTCGCGATCCATTATTCCCCATCTCGGTCGAGAGAACTATTCAACTAGTCTTCGCGGTGAAGTGACAATACACGCTGCTGCAGCAGATGGGACACGTAATTAATAAGCTGAACCAGCGTGTTGTTGTTACTAAATCAGCCTTACCCAGTACTGCCATCTGCCTCCTCCATTAAGAGACATATGGGCCCTCTTGTGGTAGACCCACATGTCATCGGTGTAACTATTTACACTCAAGGACGGTATATCCCGGTAGTAGTACTAGTAGAATTGAGATTTAATGCACTTTCTTCCCCGTCTTCCACTCTTCTTCCTCCTCTCTTCCCCATCGTCGGCCGCACACCATTTACCCCGCTCACTTTGCTTTCTTTGCCAGCGCCATCTTCCTTGGTAGCTCACGCGTACCATATCCCCGCTCCTTTGCTCGCCACCGAGGAGAAGCTTCTTCGCCGCCACCGAATCCACTTCCCGCTGCTCGCAGCACCGAAACCCCAATGGCGTAACCGGTGACACGCAGAGACGCGATTGGAATTCCCTCCCGATGTTCTCTTGGAGCAGATCTGTAGTCGTATGGACCTACTCAAGACCGTCCGTCGGCCGCATGCTCGGTGTCTTTGTACCGTCTACTGTCTCGCAACCGGCCGGCTCTTTTCAAGACACCCTGCTTGCCGATGCCCGATTCTCGCAGTGTCCCGGACACCGACTTGACGATCCTACGGAGGTTGCCGTGGTGCCCTCGACATGCTACCACTACCGTCCACATCCTTCATGCGCGGCCACTCTTGGGCAGGCATGAAGGCCAATGAACCGTCCTCATCCACCACACCGGTAGTCCGTGGCGTCTCGTGGATATCTACACTTAGCGAGAGATCACCCTTCCATCATTGGATACCGCTGACATCGAGCCTCGCGGCCCGCCGGACACTCCTGCCTACTACGCACGAGACGCATCAAGCTTTTGGCTCGACCTCTGTTTGCAGAAAGTTGTAATCTGCGAAGTGCCCACACCATAAGAAGACTACATGGATTACAAGCTCATTGCCTTGTTCAACATGGGATTAGTCTATTTGGAATCCGGTCGCCATACATGATTATGGCTCATCATCAATCCTGTTGAGGCAACATTTCTGTCTGATGCTATAGTGCACGATGGCATCGTTTACGTGATCGGCCTTACAGATTGGCTGCTTATCTTGGTGGAATCTATCGTCGTGTAATTGTTCTATCTCATCTCATCTTTACCTTATCAATACGACTGCATGTTCATTTGTTACAAATTTAGAATGCATAGCATGTCTATAACCACATCATTGCTATGTGTTCCTCTCATTTCCTAGATTTTTATGACCACACATGTTATTGTTAGAGTTGATATGAGAACAATTGGCATATAATGATTGTTAGAATACATATTATGAGCATAACATCATGATTGCTATATGTTACTCTCGTTTACAAGATTTTTATAACAACGCATGTTATTTCTTAGGGTTGATATGAGAACAGTAGTAGTAAGTGCTATGGTAGAATATGAGTAGGCGCTGTCATAGCTGTTTTCCTCTCATTGTTACATGATGTTTGAACCATGACATGTTGCTAGAATATGAAAGCCATTGGCTTATTTTTTTAACTTGGGGTATGATTATGACCACGGCATTGCAATTCTCTGTCTATGATATGTGTCACTGTTATAATAATCTTAATTCCACACATACTCAAACATGATTGTTTATTTTTGTCCTTTTGGTCTCCAATTTGAATTGTTGCAGCAGACGAAATCGCTGGCCTTCATGATTCCAGGACACGGAATCATACCAGCCGATGGGTGGTGGTTTATCGCTCGTTCACCGACGGCGGTCATTTGATGCTCATTCGCACGTACCAAATTGACCAAACCATTACATCAAACCACATGCGAGACAATGCGTATGCGTTAAGTGATTGTGATAGCCTGGCTTATTAGGGATGATAGACTACTCATATCAATAAGGAATTCCTTCTTCTCCGGAGCCCATTCGACGAGAACTCCAAAGTTAAGCGTGCTTAGCTTGGAGTAGTGTCGAGATGGGTGACCGACCGAAGATTGCTCCCGGTGCATGCAGTGAGGACAAAGTCTTGAGAAAAGACTAGTATTGATCTGTGGGGCCATCTAGATCCCGCCAGAGTAACGACCACCGGCGGGTGTGTCGAGGCGTTACAAGTTGGTATCGAGCCGACCCTCGCGGTTACACGGATGGTTGCGGACAGGTGCGTGGTCATGTTGTTCATGACGTTTGTGACCCGTCGTGGCACCCGACATGGCACATGTACGGGATGGAAGCACGACGTTTGTGCCAAGAGGAGCGTTCTGTGGCCCGACGAGGACGTCGGTTCCTCCGAGTGGGGGTGTATGTGATAGCCTGGCTTATTAGGGATGATAGACTACTCATATCAATAAGGAATTCCTTCTTCTCCGGAGCCCATTCGGACGAAACTCCAAAGTTAAGCGTGCTTAGCTTGGAGTAGTGTCGAGATGGGTGACCGATCGAAGTTGCTCCGGAGTGCGCATGAGTGAGGACAAAGTCGCAGAAAAGACTAGTATTGATCTGTGGGGCCAGTCTAGATCCCGCCAGAGTAACGCGACCACGGCGGGTGTGTCCGGGCGTTCTGATGATAGTGATGGCTATGGCTGCTTGTGTTTAGAAAGATCCCAGCTCCGTTGGGCGGCGTATTCAAGCTGGAGGCGGGTTTACAGCCTCGGCAACCACTCCTTGTTCCTCGAGCTCAATTATCCGATCATCCAACCAATCATCGATCATATCACTAGCGATGATTACCGTACTCGCAACTTCCATTCGCGAGGGGGCTGTGTTTACACATCATACCATGGGTTTCATGAATCACCATATCCGAGAGATTCGTCGACACAGCTTGTTGCCATGTAATCTTGATGTGTGAAAGGCATCAAGCTTCCATGCGATGGATGGCTTTTGCAAACCCGACATGCGGCGATGTGCTTCATGCCAACAGCAAATATTCACAACTTGATTCGTGCTGATATCTAGGTGAGCCATGTATTCTGCTGCTGTAGTACGACCCTCTTTTGTTGGATATTATGTCTTGTTGTTAGTTTCAAGCACTCCTCGGTTTGAAGGATAGATACCTTCACGGGATCAAGTGCATCCTAACTCACTGCGTGGGATGTACCGATAATGATGATGGAGATCTTTGTGCGAAGCCATATATATATCGTTAGGCTTCAAGTGCGTACTTGTTAGTTAAACCTATGTATAAATTGTGACACTAAATACGACTAGTAAGTAGTACAGTAGCAGTACTAGTATACGTCGGTCAAATTATTCATCATGTCCACAGATTTAATTGATGTGACAACACGCTGCGCGTGAGGTGACACAAGAATCCTGGCGGCGTGTTCGGGTATTCTGGACTTCAGATTTGGAGTACCACTTATCTGTCGAAATCTTTCATCATTCACTTAAAACAGTCGATTGATCATACATTGAGTACCATATAACTAGAATTACCGATGCAAGTCGAAGAAGGATTGGCCGGTGCTACCGGCTGGCGTCAAGTTCGATCCCACGGATCAGGAGCTAATCGAGCACCTTGAGGCCAAAGTGAGTGCTGACAGCGCGAGATTTCAGTCTCTCATCGATTTGCTCATACCAAACATCGACACCGAGCACAGCATATGCTACACCCAACCTGAGAAACTTCCAGGTAAGACACCGATCGACCGTCGACTTGCACAAACATATTCCTTTGTTTATAGCTCTATTTTTCTTTTTAGACACAGACCTGGTGAAGCAATTACAAATTTGACAGTTAATAAAAAGTGAAACAAGTGACTGCAACATGCCAAAGATGTTATGAAAATGCCAACTACATACACTAAAACATGTATTCCACAATATTGGAGGTATCACACTGAGTGGCCTAAGGAAACAATTCTTCCAGCGCAATTCTAGGGCATTCAAAAGGGGCACGTGGACGCGTCGCAAGATCTGATCGGAGTCACGGCATGCACGCGATGTGGCACAAGACCGGCAATACCTTGCGGTGATGGTCAACGGCGGCGACGGGCAGCAAAAAGGTTACGGTGCTGTACACTAACAAGAACTTCACCAGCGAGAGGACCAAGCGGGTGATGCACCAGTACCACCTCGGGGACACGGAGCAAGAGAAGGAGCGGAACTGGTCCTCTGCAAGATTTTCTACCGGGCGAACACTAGGGCCAGTGGTAAAAGATTATAAGTTAGTTAGGTATTGGTAGTTGTACTACCTTGTCGTCCGCAAGTTGGTATTGTTGTTAACGATCTTTTGGTATGAACTTGCATTTGCTTCCAACCATCATGCCGAGGGTCGGCGTGGATATAAAGCTAAATCATTTGTTTCGAAACGAATTTTCAGGCACCTGATTTTTATTTGATGGGTAGGATAAGCACCCGCTGTTCGAATTCCCAGTTCTCCAATTTTTTCGAAACAAGTGCATGCACTTATTATCACGATAAAAAAACAATATACGTGCTGCATCCCACTTATCAGTCTGTACTTGCACAATTCTCTCGTTTATTGAGCACATATATTGTTTTTTCAGGTCGAGCAAGTTTCAACTGGGCTGCAGACTGCCCAGGCTTGGTTTTGTTTTTAACAGGCCCAACCCATGATGACAACGGGGCACAAAGATCGAGCAGGTATCTACTGGCCTCTGGCCCGCCAACGTTAGTTATATTTTGTCTTACAACATCCGCAGGCAGTTTTTTTACTGAATCAAACACACAGCCTGGTTCTATTTTCCTCTTGAAACGCATGTCCTACATCCGTTTTCTAATCTCTACCTATAGTTTTATTAGTTCATATACACGTATCATTATATTGAAAACACATGAAATTCCCTTTTCATATTTACTTCCTTATTTTTGTTGTTTTTTCCCACACAGCGCTGATTTTTTTACCACTGGTTTTCCCTTAAACCAACTCAATTGTCCCACGTCTTATTTGCTCACAAAAACAAAACGATTTTTGGCAAATCAATAAGTTCTTAAAACAATGTTTATCATTTCGGGATTACAATAGTTCGGACTCCACCGAAATATGCAAAATAAGGTTGAACTTTTTGACCGTGGTCCTGGGCAGAAAATGGGCTGTAATAAATTACTTAAGAATTAGCAAATGGGATGCAAATTATAAAAAATAGCAAATGGGCTTTATGTTGTCTGCCACAGATTTGGAGGTTGACTTGTGGGCCTACCAAGTTCATGCGTACACAAGGTTTCGCAAAAAAGAAACTTAGTCAACAATTGACTCTACCAGCGTCAGACCGTTAGATGTCAATCTAACGACAATCGTGCTTCTTCAGTCTCTGATCTTCCTGCCCGAGCCGCCCAAACCAGCGCCGTCGGAACCGCCTGCTCCCGCCTCCCATGGCTGGCAGTGCTGCCGGGCAGGCCTCACGGACCCATCATACTCGCATCCCTGGCCTGTCTATCCCTCTACTCACCCACACCTCTTGTTATTTTCCGGAGACGGCAGCCGAACCAGTCAACCCTCGTACTCTCCACCGCGTGGGCAGCCACTGCCGTGTCTTCCCTGGCTCCGTGTCGTTCCCTTCGTAGGCCTCGCCGTCGTCCACCGCCCTGGTGCTCTCGGCGCGGCGTGGTCAACGATGTCCATCCAACGGCCGTAGTGCTTCTTAAACCTCTGGTCTTCTTGCCCCAGCCGCCCAAAGCAGCGCCGGTCGTGCCGCATGCTCCTGCCTCCGTGGCGGCTGTCTGCCGCGAGGCCTCACCGTCCCCATACTACTCTCACCGCTGGCCAGGCCATCCCTCCACTCACCCACTCCCCTGTTATTCTGCGGCAGCGTCAGCCTCACATCAGAGCCGAACCAGTGAACCCTCGTGCTCCTCTCCGCGTGGGCATCCATTGCGCGTCTTCCACAGCTCGCGTCGTCCCCTTCCTAGGCCTCGCCGTCGTCCACCGTCGTGGTGCTCTCGGCGCGGCGTGGTCAATGTGGTCAGCGACCGACTTCCATCGGAAGAGTACTATAAGTGGAGAGGCTGACAGCTGGGTCCACGACAGCCGCAAGGAAGTGCATCCTTATTACGTGCAAAATAATTATTCCTCCACCTAACAGCAGGGACCCACCGGACGGGCCACCAGTATTTCACGGAAAAAACGTTTCCCCCCTGACTGCTGGGACCCAGCGGACGGACCACCGTATTTCACGAAAAAAACGTTTGCCCCTGACTGCTGGGACCCACCGGACGGACCACCGTATTTCGCGAAAAACGTTCCCCATTGTCATTCGGACCCACCGTAAGTGCCTCCTTATTACGCACAGAAAATGAATACTCCCCTGCTAGCTGGGACCCACCATGGTGGGAGGATGACTTAGGGCATACTAAGTTGGCGGGACGGAGGGCTTTGTCAACTTAGTCAATATGAACGATTCTAGCTCCAAAGGACCGTCGATGTCCATCCAACGGCCGTCGTGCTTCTTCAATCTCTGCTCTTCCTGCTCCAGCCGCTCAAACAAGCGCCGGCGGGACTGCCTGCTCCCTCCTCCCCGCGGCAGGCTATGCTGCCGCGCAACCCTCACCACCCCACCGTACTCCCATCGCTGGCCTAGCCATCCCTCTACTCACCCACACCTGCTGTTATTCTCCGGCGACGGCTGACGAACCAGTAAACCCTCGTACAGTCGTACTCCCCTCCGCATGGGAAACAACTGCCGATTCTTCCCTGCTTCCGCGTTCTCCCCTTCCTAGGCCTCGCCGTCGTCCACCGCCCTGGTGCTCTCGGTGCGACCTGGTCAACGTGGTCAACAACCGACATGCATCTGAAGTGGACTATACGTGGAGAGGCTGACAGCTGGGTCCACGGCCGCACGCAAGGAAATGCCTCCTTATTACGCGCAAAATAATGATTCCTCCACCTAACATCGGGGACCCACCGAAAGGGCCTTTGTATTTCGCGAAAAAAACGTTACCGCCGCTGACAGCTCAAACCCACCAGCTATATCTTCAGGCAAGGAAGTGCCTCCTTATTACGCACAAAAAAAATGAATACTCCCACTGTTAGCTGGGACCCAGTATAGTGGCAGGCTGACTTGTGGGCCTACTAAGTTGACATGGACGGAGGGCTTTGTCAACTTAGTCAATATGCACGATTCTAGCTCCAGTGACCGTACGATGTCCATCCAACGGCCGTAGTGCTTCTTCAACCTCTGGTCTTCTTGCTCCAGCCGCCCAAACCAGCGCCGGTCGTGCCTCGTGCTCCTGCCTCTCGTGGCCGTCTGCAATGCGACGGAGGCGTCACCGCCCCCTACTACTCCCACCACTGGCCAGGCCATCCCTCTACTCACCCACACAACCTGTTATTCTGCGGTGACGGCAGCCTCACACCGCAGCGAACCAGTGAACCCTCGAACTCCTCTACGCGTGGGCATCCACTGCCGCGTCTTCCCCGGCTCCGCGTCGTCCCCTTCCTAGGCCTCGCCGTTGTCCACCGCCCTGGTGCTCTCGGCGCGGCGTGGTCAACGTGGTCAAGGAACGGCTTCCATCGGACATGGACTGTACATGGAGAGGCCGATACCGGGTCCACGGCCGCGATGAAGTGCCTCCTTATTACATGCAAAATAATTATTCCTCCACCGACAGCGGGGACCCACCGACGGGCCATCGTATTTCATGAAAAAACATTTCCCCGACTACTCGGGACCCACCAGAACTTCTTCACACGCAAGGAAATGCGTCCGGGCAAAAACGATTCGCCCCACCGCTGCTGGGACCCACCAGCTACATCTTCGCACGCAAGGAAGTGCATCCGGCAAAAAAAAAAACGATTCGCCCCACGGCTGCTGGGACCCACCACTACATCTTCGCAGCAAGGAAGTGCACGGCGGTCGGGACCCACCTGGTCGAGCGTGCGTGGCGTTGTCATTCTGGTCGGCGTATGCGTACATACTTGGTCGATGTAGAGGCGCGCACATGTCGTAGTAGAGGCGCGCATGTGTCGTAGTAGAGCGCCGCGTAGCATGTACACGTCGCATACAGCGGTGAGGGTGCAAGAAAGAAAATCGCCACGTCGCGTACATACGGGCAGGGTCTTGAACGCCTACTCGCGCGCTCGTACATGGCTGGGTCGGAACGGAGAAACAGCGTCGTCGTCGTGTTCATGGGGAGCCAACCGGCTGGGTCGGAATGGAATGCGTGGTCGTGTTCATCGCGAGGGCTTGGGCGGAACAGCGATGGAAGCGAGGCTGGCGTCGCCGCTGCGGAGAAATGGACCTCCTACGTTAAGAACGGGTCCCGTTGATCGGGAGGGTGTGGCGTATCGCAAAATGGAGAAACAGACCTCCCTACGGTCGAGGCGGGGTCTGTTGATCGGGAGGGTGTGGCGTGCCGCAAAAGCAGAGAAATGGACCTCCCTACGGTCGAAACGTGGGTCTGTTGATCGGGAGGGTGTGGCGTACCGCAAAATGGGCGCATAGCAGACCTCCTACATCAAACAGGGTCCTGTTCGCCGGGAGGGTGTGTTGTACTTGCAAAACGGGACTCCACAGGATACTGTTCATCTCCACCGTTGACCTCCTCCAGCCTCCACGGGCTACCGTTGACCTCCTCCAGCCTCCACGGGCTCCTGTTCATCCAGCCTCCACCGCGCGCTACTCCACCGACTACTGTTCAACCACCCCTCCACGGGCACCCCTCCACCGTCCACTGTTCATCCAACCCTCCACACCACGGGTCTGTTCAACCACCCTCCACCGCTCATCGCTCATCCAGCCATCCACACCACGGGTCCTGTTCATCCAGAGGCAACGCCACCGCTCATCGCTCATCCAACCCCCCGCAAGCGCTCATCGTTCATCAAGCGATCGACTTGATTAGCAGCAGCAGCGAAGGAATCGCTCCATCGGGTTCAGTTAACAGCCATCGATCGATCGCTCGGGTTAAGTAACGCGTAGCCTGTAGTGCAATCACTCGGGTTCAGTTAGAGCCCAACGCCTCGCTCGGGTTCAGTTAGAGCCAACGCCTTGCACACACGCGCGTACGTATGAGAGAAACGCGCATGGCTCGGCCCCCGACCTCCCACCGTAACTGGCAACTCCCCGAAATTTTCCTCGCCCTCGCTTCTACCACGGTTTTTTCCGTCATGGACGGCCCAAAGAATGTCATGCAGCTGTGAAAGCACAAGTGCTCCCTAGGTGGTTTTGGTAATTAATGTCAACATATCTCTTGTTGGACTAACACTTTTATCTAGTATGTTTCAGATAAGTTCAACAATGGAGTGGCATGGACTAAAGGATGTGGGAACTCCTTCAAGATGCTAAGGACAAAGGATTGGCTCAAGCTTCAAGCTCAAGACTCTTCCTTTTACATTTTAGTGATCCAAGATCACACTGAGTCTATAGGAAAAGCCAATACTATCAAGGAGGGATGAGGTGTTGCTTAATGAGCCTCTTGCTTCAAGTGCTTAGTGATATGCTCCAAATACCCTCAACTACTTTCCCACTTCCACACATATGTCCTAAAACCTAAGGTCAAACTTCATTGCACCGATTCTTCCCATCCAGCGCCACCGAGTTTGGATGTCTTAGCCACGCCACAAACCCTAGGCAAATCGGTCTCACCGATAGGGATCTCGGTCTCACCGAGATGGGATTATAATCTCTCTGTATGTCCATTATCAAAATCGGTCTCACCGAGTTTGAGCAATCGGTACTACCGAGATTACAATGCAAACTTTCTGGTTGACTCATTATCAAAATCGGTCCCACCGAGTTTGAGTAATCGGTCCAACCCAGTTTGCCTGACCAACTCTCTGGTTAGCTAATTACCAAAATCGGTCTCACCGAGTTTGTGTAATCAGTCTCACCGAGATTACATTATGCCCTAACCCTAAACATATCGGTCCTACCGAGTTGCATTTTGGTCCCAACGAAAATCCTAACGGTCACTAGATTTGCTGAATCGGTCCGACCGAGTTTCTCAATTCGGTCCCACCGAGTGTGGCAAATTGTGTGTAACGGTTAGATTTTGTGTGGAGGCTATATATACCCCTCCACCTCCTCTTCATTCGTGGAGAGAGCCATCAGACTGAGACTACGCTTCCAACTTACCATTTCTGAGAAAGAACTACCTACTCATGTGTTGAGGCCAAGATATTCCATTCCTACCATATGGATCTTGATCTCTAGCCTTCCCCAAGTTGCTTTCCACTCAAACCTTCTTTCCACCAGATCCAAATCCTATGAGAGAGAGTTGAGTGTTGGGGAGACTATCATTTGAAGCACGAGAGCAAGGAGTTCATCATCAACACACCATTTGTTACTTCTTGGAGAGTGGTGTCTCCTAGATTGGCTAGGTGTCACTTGGGAGCCTCCGACAAGATTGTGCAGTTGAACCAAGGAGTTTGTAAGGGCAAGGAGATCGCCTACTTCGTGAAGATCTACCGCTAGTGAGGCAAGTCCTTCATGGGCGACGGCCATGGTGGGATAGACAAGGTTGCTTCTTCGTGGACCCTTCGTGGGTGGAGCCCTCCATGGACTCGCGCAACCGTTACCCTTCGTGGGTTGAAGTCTCCATCAACGTGGATGTACGATAGCACCACCTATCGGAACCACGACAAAAACATCCGTGTCTCCAATTGCGTTTGAATCCTCCAAACCCTTCCCTTTACTTTCTTGCAAGTTGCATGCTTTACTTTCCGCTGCTCATATACTCTTTGCATGCTTGCTTGTTATGTATTGAAAAAGTTAAACTTGTGCCTAAACTCCACTTAAACTTTAATAAGGTTAAAAACTGCAACTTTGGTACTTAGTGTCTAATCACCCCCCCTCAAGACACCTCTTCTCAAGATCCTACAAGTGGTATCAGAGCATTCGTCTCCATTGCCTTGGTTTAATCGCCATTGGAGGAAGATGGATGAGTCTATAAGTCTATTTCCTTGAGTAAGATGAATACTAGTGATCCTATGTTTGGTGATCGTCTATTTGAACTTACCGACCTTATGCGTGCCAAAGGAGATGTTGGAATTATTAGTGATATTATTTCCGAAGCCATAAGAATTCATAAGCAAGATCATTGTCAAACTCACTCTAATGAATTACCCTCTCTAGGATTTGATCCACCACATGACGATGTTGAACATGGATACTATGATGAGGATGATGATAGTGATTTCGATCTTGATGATGCAATGAGACATTTTGGTCTTATGGCAAATCTTCAGGGATATGTGTCAGGAGGAAAGGAATGGGTTCTTGACAGTGGATGTACCGATCACATGACCGGAGATAAAGACATGTTTCGTGAGCTTGCTGAAAATGATAGTCCTCGAAAGTATGTCACTTTTGGTGACAACTCAAAGGGTAAGGTGGTTGGTCTCGGTAAGGTGGCTATCTCACATGATAGCTCCATACAGAATGTCATGCTCGTTGAATCTCTTGGCTACAACTTACTTTCAGTATCTAGACTTGTTGATTTTGGTTTCAATGTCCTATTTACTGAAATTGATTGCCAAGTGTTTCGTCGAGACAATCATAAAATGGTCTTTACCGGTATACGTAGAGGTGATCTATACATTGTTGATTTCACTAAAAAGGCTCAACCTAAAACTTGCTTCATTGCTAAATCCCCAAAAGGTTGGTTATGGCATAGACGATTAGGTCACGTTGGCATGAGAAACCTTGACAAGCTTATTAAAGGGAATCATATCCTTGGAGTTAACGATGTCATATTTGATAAGGATAGTCTTTGCGGTGCTTGTCAAGCGGGTAAACAGGTTGGAGGAAGGCATCCATGAAGAACATCATGACCACAAAGAGGCCACTCGAGCTACTTCACATGGATCTCTTTGGTCCCAACTCCTACAAGAGTCTCGGTGGAAATTCTTTTGGTTTAGTTATAGTTGATGATTTTTCAAGATTTACGTGGGTGTTCTTTCTCGATGATAAATCGCAGGTCCAAAAGATCTTCAAAAATTTCGCTAGAAAGGCCCAAAATCAATTTGAAGTGAAGATCAAGAAGGTTCGCAGCGACAACGGAATGGAGTTCAAGAACCCAAATGTGGACACCTTTCTTGATGAAGAAGGGATTTCACACGAGTTCTCGGCTACGTACACACCTCAACAAAATGGAGTTGTTGAGAGGAAGAATCGGACGCTCATCGAAATGTCGAGAACGATGCTTGATGAGTACAAGACGCTGGAGCACTTTTGGGCAGAAGCGGTTGAGACAGCTTGTCATGCAACAAATCGCTTGTATCTTCACAAGCTACTCGGCAAGACCGCATACGAGCTCCTCACCGGTAACAAACCCCAAGTTGGATACTTTCAAGTATTCGGCTCAAAGTGCTACATTCTTGATAAGCATCGTCTTTCTAAATTTGCTCCTAAGTCTCATGAAGGTTTCCTACTAGGTTATGGCTCAAACTCTCACACTTACCGTGTCTACAACAATTTCACCCGAAAGGTTGAAGAGACGGTAGATATGAAGTTTGATGAATCTAACGGCTCGCAAATAGAGCAATTGCCAATTGATGTAGGAGACAAAGATCCTTCGGAAGCAATCCAAGACTTGTCTATTGGCAAGGTCCGTCCAACGGAGGTGAAGGAGTGTACCTCGTCTATTCAAGTGGAAGCTTCTACTTCACGACAAGGTGAACCAAGAGTTGAAACGGAAGCATCCACAAGTGGGACACACCAAGATGAAGAAAACAAGGAAGTGCATCAAGATGAACGTCAACGACCTCCTTCTCCACCACGACAAGAGAACGACAACGCCAACAATGAAGAAGGCCAAGAAGAAGAACAAGATGAAGAAGATGTTCAACGAAGACCCAAGAAAAAGCTTTCACGAGTTCGAGCAAGAATTGCTAAAGACCATCCCGTCGAGCAAATCTACAATGATATTCAAACCGGGAGAATCACTCGCTCTAAAACTCGTTTAGCTAAATTTTGTGAAAACTATTCTTTCATATCTAGCGTTGAGCCTATGAAGGTCGAAGAAGCATTGAAAGATCCGGATTGGATAAATGCTATGCATGAAGAGCTACACAACTTTGAGAGGAACCAAGTTTGGACATTGGTTGAGAAGCCCGACAACAACCACAACATCATCGGTACCAAATGGGTGTTTCGCAACAAGCAAGATGAATATGGACAAGTAGTTCGCAACAAAGCACGTCTCGTCACCCAAGGCTACACACAGGTCGAAGGTATGGACTATGGTGAGACTTATGCTCCCGTTGCTAGACTTGAGTCCATTCGCATCTTACTTGCCTATGCTAATCATCATGATATCACCTTGTACCAAATGGACATTAAAAGTGATTTTCTAAATGGTGAAATAGAGGAGGAAGTTTATGTTAAGCAACCTCCCGGCTTTGTCAATCCTAAGAAACCCAATCATGTTTACAAACTTCACAAAGCTCTTTATGGTCTTAAACAAGCTCCTAGAGCATGGTATAAATGCTTGACCAAGTTCCTTATTGAAAAAGGCTTTGAAATTGGGAAAATTGATTCCACACTTTTTACTAAAAGGGTTAATGGTGAACTATTTGTGTGCCAAATCTATGTTGATGATATTATATTTGGTTCAACTAACCCTCATTTTAGTGAAAAGTTTGGGAAGCTAATGTCGGAGAAGTTTGAGATGTCTATGATGAGTGAACTCAAATTCTTTCTTGGGTTGCAAATCAAGCAAACTAAGGAAGGTACTTTTGCCTCTCAAACGAAGTACACCAAGGACTTATTCAAGAAGTTCAATATGCAAGAATGCAAATGTATGACTACACCCATGCCTACTAGTGGATATCTTGACTTAACCAAAGATGATGAACCGGTTGATCAAAAGGTTTATCGCTCTATGATTGGTTCATTGTTATATCTATGTGCTTGACGTCCCGATATAATGCTAAGTGTATGCATGTGTGAACGATATCAAGCTGCTCCTAATGAATGTCACCTTAAGGCCGTGAAAAGGATAGTGAGATACTTAATCCATACACCAAATTTTGGCATTTGGTATCCTAAGAGGGCCTCTTTCGATCTTGTTGGCTATTCCGACTCGGACTATGCCGGTGACAAGGTTGATAGAAAGTCCACTTCTGGTACTTGCCAATTTCTTGGTAGATCTCTTGTGTCTTGGTCCTCCAAGAAACAAAACTCAGTATCCTTATCCACTGCCGAAGCGGAATACATTGCCGCTGGTTCATGTTGTGCTCAATTACTTTGGATGACCCAAACTCTTAAAGATTATGGGATATATGTGAAACATGTTCCATTGCTTTGTGACAATGAAAGTGCTATCAAAATTGGTCATAATCCCGTACAACATTCTCGAACTAAGCATATTGAAGTTCGTCATCATTTCATTCGAGATCATGTTGCTAAGGGTCACATTGATCTTAAGCATGTTCGCACCGAAAAGCAATTAGCGGATATATTCACTAAACCTCTTGATGAGAAAGTGTTTTGCAGGTTAAGAGGAGAATTGAACATCATTGATGCTTCAAACTTGGAGTAGAAACTCCATTGGATACATGCAAGACATGAGCTTATGCCTAATCCTTGATATCTCTCCTATGATGGAAATCTTATGTCTTGGATATATTTGTATCTTGTATGTTATCTAACCCATGTAGGTACTTGGTTGAAGCAAATTCCATGAGGTTGTAACCTACTCATATCTTGAGCAACCTCTACATCACCAAGTCTCTACACAAGGTGGTTGAAGCCAAGGAAGCACAAAACCATTTAAACATATCCTTTGACAAATTCTATGTTGAGCTTCATGATTATCGTTGTTGGATACACAAGTGCTCTTCCTTGCACGGACTAACCCATGTAGGTAGATGGACTCAAATTCCAAGTGGTGCTCCAAATTCTTGATGAGCTACATCAACCTAGAGCAACCCACACAAGTTCAACTACATGGACGACACCACCAACCAAGGTATGTTATTCCATCTTAGAGAAGCTTTGCTCCAAGTCATGAGTTAAAGCAACTCGACAAGATGTGAATACATCAAGATGCTTAAACGAAAAATGGCAACCCCATTTTGAGCTTAAACGATGAGTATGACCCATGATCAAGTGATCTCACTTGACTCCTAAGTCAATATACTCTAACATAGGTGACTTTGTCGCCGACCATCTCTAGATGAAGTTCTCTTGTGTTCTTTTCTGAGTTTTTGCATTTGTCTCATCCATATGTGTTTCCCCTTAAAAAAACAACAAAAAAAACTTCATCTAGATTTCTTTCTGTTTGCTCTGCATTTTCTGCATTCCAATTAATTGCATATCATTCAGTAAATTACTTGCAAATCTTTGTGAGATCTTATTAGTCAAGTGATCTGAGGTGACAAGTGTTTTCTCTGCGATGAACTCGGTTACACCAAGTTGTTATTTTCGGTCCAACCGAAAACTTTGAGTACCACGAAGCATACCACTCGGTGCCACCGATTTCACAACAGAAAAACAGTTTGCCACTTATTCTGTGTTTCTTTTGATCCAGCTCCACTCAATGAATCTTGTCCTCTACAAGCATCACATTTTATCAAGTGCTTTATGTTGTGACTCAAGGATCAAACCCATTCATGACAAATTCCAGAGGGGGAGAGAGAGATCACATTTCTTTTATCAAGCCCTTCTTGGAAATTGATGTCAAAGGGGGAGAGAGAGAGATCACATCAAAGCTTATCACTTAAAGAGATCACATCAGAGAAGGAGAGAGAGATCCTTCAGGGGGAGACAGAGATCTCCAGGGGGAGTGTCGGTGTCAAAACCGGCGGATCTCGGGTAGGGGGTCCTGAACTGTGCGTCTAGGCGGATGGTAACAGGAGACAAGGGACACGATGTTTTTTCCCAGGTTCAGGCCCTCTCGATGGAGGTAATACCCTACTCCTGCTTGATTAATATTGATGATATGGGTAGTACAAGAGTAGATCTACCACGAGATCAAGGAGGCTAAACCCTAGAAGCTAGCCTATGGTATGATTGTTGTTAGTCCTCGGACTAAAACCCTCCGGTTTATATAGACACCGGATAGGTTAGGGTTACACAGAGTCGGTTACAATGGTAGGAGATCTACATATCCGTATCGCCAAGCTTGCCTTCCACGCCAAGGAAAGTCCCATCCGGACACGGGACGAAGTCTTCAATCTTGTATCTTCATAGTCTTGGAGTCCGGCCGTGATGATAGTTCGGCTATCCGGACACCCCCTAGTCCGGGACTCCCTCAGTAGCCCCTGAACCAGGCTTCAATGACGACGAGTCCGGCGCGCATATTGTCTTCGGCATTGCAAGACGGTTTCCTCCTCCGAATACTTCAAAGAAGGTTTTGAACACCAGGATAGTGTCCGGCTCTGCAAAACAAGTTCCACATACCACCGTAGAGATAATAATTTTTGCAGAGATCTGCTGACGTATTCCGCGACGTGACATCACACCATGGCCAGGCCTTTATATGAATCGTTTTTTACTGTTCCACCTCAGCGCGTTTAGCGAGGCGGTTTCCTTGGCACATCTTATCAAAGCATAGATCGTGCCCCCTTATTCCGGGATTCTCATCAATACGGAAGTGGGTAACCCATCCACGCCATTGATTACGGCGCTTGGGAGATAAGCGAGTTTTACCAGGCTGGTGGGGGACGCATAGCTCCGTCTGTCCATATAAGGGGATAAGGATCCGCCTTTTCACCTACGCCTTCTTCCTCCTTTGCTCATCCATTTTCGCGCACTCGAGCTCCAGCGCCCAAGTCCGCACACCCCACCTCAACCTTCTACAACTATGTCCGGAGCGGGAGGCAGGTGGATGGCCTCCTCCGTCACGGAGGGGCACATCACAAAGCTGCGGGAGGCCGGATACTTGTCCAGCAACATCGTGCACCGGCTGCCCGACGCGGGGCAGCTCATTCCGACCCCAGGCCCCATGAGAGGGTGGTGTTTCTCTCCCACTTCCTCCGCGGACTAGGTTTTCCACCTCACCCATTTGTCCGGGGGCTCATGTTCTACTATGGCTTGGACTTCCACGACCTGGCCCCGAATTTCATCCTCAACATCTCGGCGTTCATCGTCGTGTGCGAGGCCTTCCTCTGCATCCAGCCCCACTTCGGCTTATGGCTGAAGATCTTCAATGTCAGGCCGAAGGTAGTGGGCGGCCGCCAAGCGGAGTGCGAAGGCGCCATGGTTGGCAAGATGGCCAAAGTCCTATGGCTCGAGGGCTCCTTCGTGGAGACAATAAAGGGGTGGCAATTGGGGTGGTTCTATATCACCGAGCCGCGCGACTCCAAATGGGCGGCGGCCCCCGAATTCAGATCTGGCTTCCCCACACGGCTCTCGTCATGGAAAGACACATGCCTGACGTGGGGGAATTCGGACGAGCTATCCGGACTCCAAACATGCGTCCGAAACCTGGTGGACAAGAATCTCAGGCTTGTCAACGTAATCCAGGTGATGCTCATCCGCCGGATTCTCCCATGCCAACAACAGGCCTTCAAATTGTGGGAGTTCAATCCGGCACAGCACCCAACTATGACAAGGCTCTTAGACACTACGTACGAAGATGCCTGGAAGGTGTTGTTCAAGGGCGCCGAGGCTCCCACATCCGCTACCGAAGTTATTCTATTCTACCCTTTATGGGACTCTTTTTTCATAGTTTGACTCTATGCGGGATCTAAAACTCCCTAACCTTTAACAGATCGGGTGAAGACGTCCGGACAGGTTAACTGTCCGGCTCCTTTGCCGAAGACCCAGCCGACGCCCGATTGCGGGGCTGCTCGCTCCGTACCTCATGTGGTGCGGAGAAGAAGGTTAAGAAGGAGGCAACGGAACTCGAAGGAGCTCCCGCGCTTTGGTCTTTGTCGATTCGAGCAGAATCTTCTCCACGAGAATGAGGAGGAGGAAAAAGCCTCTCCCGGCGGAGGAGGAGAGGAAAGGAAGGCCGCCTAACCGGGAGGCCGGAGGGTCCAGAAGGAAGAACCCTTCCTCCGACTTCTCCACCAACATCGACAACGACGAGGAGGATTGGCCAACAAGGGCCAAGCCCCTGGCGAGATCGTAAGTGTTCGGATACCCATGGCTTTTTTATTACATAGTGTTCTCTAATGCCAAACAATCATGCAGCCCGCCCAAGGGCGAGTTCGCCGCTTCGTCGAGCGGGTCCCTGGGTTCATCGGAAATGGAGAGTACTTCACTTCCGGCCGCCTCATCGCCTCACGCTGTGGACGACACCGTGGTGGTGCCCCAAGGGGGGCCTTGTCAAGAGGAGGTGGCGCAGGAGGCGCCGCAAGGCGACCTCCCAGACTCCAGGCGCGTGGGGGGCGAGACCCCCAGGGGCTCTAAGCCCGACCCTCGTCCGGACTCCATGCCGGAATCTTCAGCGGTTCCGGAGTCCGGCAAGCGGTCCCTTCGTAAGAAGGGTAAGACGCTGGTGTCTTCCGTCCAACCGGAGGCACCGGATAGCTTACTGGAGGCGCTTAACAGCGCCTCCATCAAGGAGGAGCACCGCACTGTTATGAGTATGGTGATCCAGAAAGTTCGATCCGCCAAGAGCGGGCTGGCTGGCTCGCACCAGCCTTCTAACAGGCTTTGAGGTAAGTTTAGAATATGTAAAAATATTACCGCATAGACAGTAGCCCCTGATGCTTAGTTCGGTGTTCGGAAAGAAAAGCCGGACTAAGGATCTAAAAAGATATACGCAGGAGTCTAACATAAGTATGTCAATATGGGAATGTAGGTTGCGCTGCTGACCTCTGCCGCACTGACTGCGGAGGTCGATACATTGAAGCAGAGCCTCGAGCGGTCCGACAACGAGCTCGGCTTTGCCAAGAAGCAGCTCGAGGACAAGGAAGGTAAGTAATACCTTATTAAAGAAGTACCTTATAGAAAGGTTTTGGTTGCAAACAATAACAGGAATAACATGGGTACTGCAGGGGCCACGAACGAGGTGGCAACCCTGAAGGAAGCGGTGGCCGTGGCCGAAAGCAAAGCGGCCGCAGAGCGCACCGAGCGAGAGAAAGGGGAGGCGCAGCTGGTGGAGGTGCGGCAAGAGCTCCAGGCTCTCGTGAAAAAACACGAGGGTTTGGGCGTGACTCAAGACCCGAGTCCGAGCTTGCCTCGGCTCTTGAGAGTGCCAAAGCTGCTAAGGCCGAGGCCCAAAAAGCCCTCAAGAAATTGAATCATTAAAGAAGATAGCGGCGGTAAGGCATTCTTTATGCAAAGCAAGCATGTGAAAGTGAATTACCTATTACTTACCGGATTCGAGCTCTCCAGAGCATTCGCAGATCTGCCCGTAGTGTGTGCGTGCTGCCGCATTCTACGCGCCAAGGAGGGAGCTCAGCGGAGAAGGTGTTCGGTCTCAATATGCCGAGGCGGACATCCAAGGCCCTAAGCGACCAGCTGAAGCAGTTGGTCGAGCTCCACAAGGTTGCCGAACAGGCCATGAAGGGCCTCATAGTTCGGCTGTGGCCATTGGAAGCCATGCACAGGAGCTACTTTGGGCTAGTCTGGGCGGTGGTGGGCCTTTGTCCACGGGTTGAAGTCATCAAGCGCTCCATCTGCATTGAAGGTGTCCATCGGGCCCTTGCCTGTGCTAAAGTGCACTCGGGCAAGCTGGATGCGGAGAAGCTTGTGACGGACGGGCCACCGAAGGGCAAGGAGCATCGCACGCCCGAAATGTACTATGAGGGCCTCTGAAGGGTGCCCGCCGAATAGCGGATGAGTGCTCCAAAGATGTAATTTTGAATAGACTCGCATTTGTTATCCTGACGCTGAAAACTTGTTCATATGCACTAAGCAACGCTTGTTAATTTAAAATATTACCTTCATGCGGCCGTTTATCAAATTTGAGAGATGGCAAGTCGTTGGCTTCAGCCCCCATGCCACAGTCTTTGGGGTGTTAGGGATAAACTTGAGCACTCTTGTTCCCATTCTTGGGTCCATCTAGGAGGCGCTCACGCATAGAACAAGGCAACGGACTTATAATGCTTGAACACTCTCACTTAGCCATAGAATTCTATAATTTTAAATTTCGGTGAAGCCCCTAGTATTCGGAAGACCGAGTTCGGGGCGCTATCCACGCCTTCGCCGGACAATTCCGGTTCCTCGCTCTAAGCGGCATAAGTCTTTAGGGACCCGAAGAAACCTCTCGAACAGCGACCGGCTCTCGCCCTATCATGACGGTCAGTTTTAGCTTTCTCCACTGAGGTGCTCAACCCAGCTCAACCGGGGCACAATCGCAGTGGTTCTCCTAGTGCTACCTTAGCCGATATAACGGAACGTAAGGTACCAAAACATAGGAGCCGGGCAAACCCAATTATTGACCCAAGACGTGATTCGGAGCCGATGCATATAATGCTATAAGTTCGGGGTGCCGCACTTGTGAAAGTGTTCGGACTTATCACACCATACTTTTGGGGTACTTGAGCCCCTGGTGTATTGGCCGTACCAAAGTGTACGGGTGCAACATGTCATGAAATGAACATATATATAGATAAAGAAAGGAGTGCAATAATAGGCAAAAGCTATGTATTGTTTATTCAAAAAGTACTGCAATGAAGGCGAGCGATACAAATAGTGCGATAAGCAAGGGATGGGACTATCTAACATGTCCCCTCCGAGGGGTAAGCTGTGGGATGGTATGTAAAACAGGTATAATGCTCGTAATAGAGACCACTGAACACTCGGCGTGGCTTTACGCTTCCTGGCTGTTGCATCGTGAGTTTGGCGATTCTAGTGCGGACATGACTTCTGGAAAACGGAGTCCTGAAAGTAAGAAAAGGAAGAAAAAGAAAAAGAAAAGAATGACACAATCGGGGCCCCAGTGCGGTTGAGCCGCATTCGGCGTGCCGTGGTCGTGCCCTCCCTTATGCCCATGGTATCTCGGGCGTAGTTATGTATGCGTAATCTTGGCTTCGCAATTTCGCGAGGGCTGGGGTTGGGGCGGATTACTACGCTGCTTGAATCGTGCGGCGGTCTTGTTGTAGGTTACTTGGTAGCGCTTGATGGTGTCCGGACGCTTAGTGGCGGACTCGAGAATTGCTGTGAGAGGCTGCTTTGCACCTCCGCCGCGCGAGGCCGCCGTGTGCTCCTCCGTTCGGAGAGAGCGTTCGGTGTTTCCATTGACCGTGATTACTCCTCGAGGGCCTGGCATCTTGAGCTTGAGGTATGCGTGGTGCGGCACCGCATTGAACTTTACAATGCGGTTCGTCCGGCGATGCATGATAGCCGCTGCGGAACGGGACGATGTCGAAGATTAACTCTTCGCCGGAAGTTATCCGGGATCCAAGACCACTTCGAGTGTAACTGAGCCTGTACAATTGGCCTCTACACCCGGTATGACGCCTCTAAAGGTCGTCTTTGTAGGTTTAATCCTTGAGGGGTCTATGCCCATTTTTCACACTGTATCCTGATAAAGCAGGTTCAGGCTGCTACCACCGTCCATCGGGACTCGGTGAGGTGAAATCCGTCAATAATTGGGTCAAGGACCAATGCGGCGAAACCGCCGTGGCGGATGCTAGTGGGTGGTCCTTCGATCAAGGTGATCGGGCAGGAAGACCATGGGTTGAACTTGGGCGATGGCTCCATCGCATATACGTCCCTTAGTGCGCGCTTCCGCTCCCTTTTGGGTATGTGGGTTGCGCATATCATGTTCACCGTCCGCACTTATGTGGGAAAGCCCTTCATCCACTATTGTTCGGCGGCGGGGCTCTTCCTCGTCATCGCTATGCAGCCCCTTGTCATTGAGTTCGCACTTAACTTGCTCGCTTGCTTGAACACCCAACAATCCCTGTTGGTGTGATTGGCTGGTTTTTCGGGTGCCATGTATCCGCACAAGCGATCGAGTATTCGGTCCAAGTTGGGCGGGCCTGGGTATTTCTTTTGAATGGCTTCTTCCACGACGGGTTTAGAGCCTCGAATCCGGCATTGACGGTCGTATCTTCAGATTATCGCCGTTAATGCGGCGCTTTGTTCTTGTTGCGACGCGACCTGCCATTGCTGTCCTTGGTATCCGAACTATCGTGGTGTTTGGCCAAGTTGTTGCTTGATCTAGCCAGCTGTCCTCTCCCGCACAAAAGCGGGTCATGAGTGTTGTGAGGGCTGCCATGGATTTCGCTTTTCTGTCCTAGGTGCGGGCAAGCCATTCGTCGCGGATGTTATGTTTGAAGGCTGCAAGGGCCTCTGCATCCGGACAATCAACGATTTGATTTCTCTTTGTTAGGAACCGTGTCCAGAATTGTCTGGCCGATTCTTCTGGCTGCTGAATTATATGGCTGAGGTCATCGGCGTCTGGTGGTCGCACATATGTGCCCTGGAAGTTATCAAGGAATGCGGCTTCCAGGTCCTCCCAACAACCAATCGATTCTGCTGGCAAGCTATTGAGCCAATGCCGAGCTGGTCCTTTAAGCTTGAGTGGGAGGTATTTGATGGCATGTAGATCATCACTGCGGGCCATGTGGATATGGAGGAGATAGTCCTCGATCCAGACTGCAGGATCTGTGGTACCATCGTATGATTCGATGTATACGGGTTTGAAGCCCTCGGGGTTTGATGATCCATTACTTCATCTGTGAAGCATAGTGGGTGTGCGGCGCCTCTATATTGGGCTATATCACGACGTAGCTCATATGAGCTTTGTCTACTGTGTTCGGCCCGGCCGGGTTTGCTGTATCCGGCGCGACGGTAATCATCCCGAGTCGTTGGGCGCCCACGCGATCCGTAGATCGATCTTGTATGTTTTGCCTTATCCTCCAATATATCTCGCAAGTATGGCGCGTTTTCCCGTGCCTTGGTACTTTTTGAGCGGGGTCGGGTGTGGCTTGAGCGGAGGGCCGAGAGGCTTCTCTGTCACGGCCACGGGGTGGCCGGTCTACCATGTCGTGCGCTGGTGACTTGGGTGCTTCCTCCTCTGATCGAGGCAACTGCCTGCGTTTGGGGTAGCTTTTGGAGAGGCGTTCGAGTTCATACTCTTCGGCTGCAAGGACTTCAGTCCATCTGTCAGCTAGCAGGTCTTGGTCAGCTCTAAGTTGTTGCTGCTTTTTCTTGAGGCTGCTTGCCGTGGCTATAAGCCCGCGTTTGAAACGCTCCTGTTCGGCGGGATCCTCAGGCACGACAAATTCGTCATCGTCGAGGCTTGCCTCATCTTCGGAGGGAGGCACATAATTATCGTCCTCGACCTCTCTTTCTGCCGCCTTTGCCGTGCGGACTTGCTTCTCCCTCCTCCTCGCTGAGTCCTGCTTTGGAGGGTTGTCTTCGCACCGTCCGGTGTTATTATCTCTGTGCGGAATCACCGCTTTTTTGTGGCGGGATTTAGAGCGGCGCCACCGACGTCGGCGCTTCGGTTGCTTCTTGGAGGGTCATCCTCCGTTGTTCCATCGCCGTTCCCATCTTTTGGGATGTCCACCATGTATATGTCATATGACGAGGTGGCCTTCCAAAGCCTCATAGGCGCTGGGTCTTGGTCGCCTCCGTATCGCTCGTTCATACCGTCGATGTCTTGGTCGAAGTCGAGCATGTCGGTTAAATCATCGGCGGTGGCTACAAAGTGGGTGGTGGGTGGGCGTTGAATTTGTTCGTCGTCCGTATCCCAACCTTCTGTCCGTAGTCCGCCAGGGCTCTCCGGATAAAGAGAGAGACTTTAGTGAATTCAGGATGTCGCCAAAGGGCGAGTCTGAAAGATGTCATGCGGCAAAACTCCATGACCGGCCCAATCGGATTCAATTGGCGGGGGCACGGAGGGTTGAGTCCGAGAGGAGTCCGGCACCACAGAGTCAAGGTCTTCGCAAAGGACAGGGATGGAGTTCGCTCAATCACCGTAGAGATCATAGCCCCGGCGGTGTCCAACCACTCGTCCTCGATCGGGAATCCGGCTCCGGATTAAGGGTCGAAGCGGATCTTTGAGTGCGGCCTCGAGGCAATCGCTCAGCCGCAGAGCTAGATCATACCCATCGAGACAGTGCGGCACGCTCGGCTGTGGCTCGAATCCGTCAAAGATCAAGTCTCCGCGGACATCGGCCGTATAGTTCAAACTTCCAAATATGACCTGATGGCCAGGGGCGTAGCTTCGATCTGCTCCGGATGGCCAGCGAATTGGCCCGCAGCAAAGCCCCGAATCGAAGATCTGTCCGGGAGAAAGCCTCACCTGGACCGCGTCATTGTTGATGATCGAAGGAGCCTTGGGCCTATCGGTGGCGACACGGAGGAACTCCCAATGAAAGCACCAATGTCGGTGTCAAAACCGGCGGATCTCGGGTAGGGGGTCCCGAATCGCGCGTCTAGGCGGATGGTAACAGGAGACAAGGGACACAATGTTTTACCCAGGTTCGGGCCCTCTCGATGGAGGTAATACCCTACTCTGCTTGATTAATATTGATGATATGGGTAGTACAAGAGTAGATCTACCATGAGATCAAGGAGGCTAAACCCTAGAAGCTAGCCTATGGTATGATTGTTGTTAGATCCACGGACTAAAACCCTCCGGTTTATATAGACACCGAATAGGTTAGGGTTACACAGAGTCGGTTACAATGGTAGGAGATCTACATATCCGTATCGCCAAGCTTGCCTTCCACGCCAAGGAAAGTCCCATCCGGACACGGGACAAAGTCTTCAATCTTGTATCTTCATAGTCTTGGAGTCCGGCCATGATGATAGTTCGGCTATCCGGACACCCCCTAGTCCGGGACTCCCTCAGGGAGAGAATACTAGATAAAAGTATTTCTCAAGGATCCCAGATGCTCGGTGTTCAAGAGGAGAGATGCCACATGTCTTCTTGAGGGGAAAGACGTGTTCATATGTGATTATTTGCATTAGCTCTGTTCATTTATATCTTTCAGCTCTGATTTTCTGTTCGCTACCTTATCCCAGTATCCCATGCTAGATTCAGAGGGAGCAAGACATCTAAGGGAAAGAAATCATCTATATTCATTGCATATCTTTACTCTTGGGGACATGTCAAATCCAATGTAGTACTTAGTACTCACTCTCTACATGTCATCACAGTCTTGGTATTCTTGTGGTTTCTTGTGTTTGCTCTGGCTAGTAGGTGCATCTGTGTTATCTAACCTTGTTTACGCAGGTTCATTCCATCCTAAGCCAACTCAAGACTACAAGGTAAGTATATGCATCACAATCATGTGTATGAGGAATTCTTGCTGATGTACATACTGTTTGCAAGAAGGACTCATGGGCATGAAGGTATTTTCTTTAATATTCTTTTCTCTGGTGCATATGGCCAAGATACATGTAACACATTGCCTGCTCTATCATGGTCATGCTATCACATGCTTCTATATTCCATATTCACACGATACCATACATGTAGGGGGAGCCTATGCCTGTTACATGTCTTTCCAAAGCTTTACTTGCTATTCTTTATATCTTTATCTAAAGCTTTGATGTATGTTGTCATCAATTACCAAAAAGGGGGAGATTGAAAGCCCAAGTGCTCCCTAGGTGGTTTTGGTAATTAATGTCAACATATCTCTTGTTGGACTAACACTTTTATCTAGTATGTTTCAGGTAAGTTCAACAATGGAGTGGCATGGACTAAAGGATGTGGGAACTCCTTCGAGATGCTAAGGACAAAGGATTGGCTCAAGCTTCAAGCTCAAGACTCTTCATTTTACATTTTAGTGATCCAAGATCACATTGAGTCTATAGGAAAAGCCAATACTATCAAGGAGGGATGAGGTGTTGCTTAATGAGCCTCTTGCTTCAAGTGCTTAGTGATATGCTCCAAATACCCTCAACTACTTTCCCACTTCCACACATATGTCCTAAAACATAAAGTCAAATACGGCCCCACTGATTCTTCCTATCCGGCGCCACCGAGTTTGGATGTCTTAGCCACTACCACAAACCCTAGGCAAATCGGTCTCACCGATAGGGATCTCAGTCTCACCGAGATGGGATTGTAATCTCTTTGTGTATGTCCATTATCAAAATCGGTCTCACCGAGTTTGAGCAATCGGTACTACCGAGATTACAATGCAAACTTTCTAGTTGACTCATTATCAAAATCGGTCCCACCGAGTTTGAGTAATCGGTCCAACCGAGTTTGCCTGACCAACTCTCTGGTTAGCTAATTACCAAAATCGGTCTCACCGAGTTTGTGTAATCGGTCTCACCGAGATTACGCTATGCCCTAACCCTAACCATATCGGTCCTACCGAGTTGCATTTCGTCCCACCGAAAATCCTATGATCACTAGATTTGCTGAATCGGTCCGACCGAGTTTCTCAATTCGGTCCCACCGAGTTTGGCAAATTGTGTGTAACGGTTAGATTTTGTGTGGAGGCTATATATACCCATCCACCTCCTCTTCATTCATGGAGAGAGCCATCAGACTGAGCCTACACTTCCAACCTACCATTTCTGAGAAAGAACTACCTACTCATGTGTTGAGGCCAAGATATTCCATTCCTACCATATGAATCTTGATCTCTAGCCTTCCCCAAGTTGCTTTCCACTCAAACCTTCTTTCCACCAGATCCAAATCCTATGAGAGAGAGTTGAGTGTTGGGGAGACTATCATTTGAAGCACAAGAGCAAGGAGTTCATCATCAACACACCATTTGTTACTTCTTGGAGAGTGCTGTATCCTAGATTAGCTAGGTGTCACTTGGGAGCCTCCGACAAGATTGTGGAGTTGAACCAAGGAGTTTGTAAGGGCAAGGAGATCGCCTACTTCGTGAAGATCTACCGCTAGTGAGGCAAGTCCTTCGTGGGCGACGGCCAAGGTGGGATAGACAAGGTTGCTTCTTCGTGGACCCTTCGTGGGTGGAGCCCTCCGTGGACTCACAAGAACCGTTACCCTTCGTGGGTTGAAGTCTCCATCAACGTGGATGTACGATAGCACCACCTATCGGAACCACGACAAAAACATCCGTGTCTCCAATTGCGTTTGAATCCTCCAAACCCTTCCCTTTACATTCTTGCAAGTTGCATGCTTTACTTTCCGCAGCTCATATACTCTTTGCATGCTTGCTTGTTATGTATTGAAAAAGTTAAACTTGTGCCTAAACTCCACTTAAACTTTAATAAGGTTAAAAACTGCAACTTTGGTACTTAGTGTCTAATCACCCCCCCCCTCTAGACACCTCTTCTCAAGATCCTGCAAGCTGCATCTCCGGCCCGCCCAGGACGAAAAGCCCATTTTCTGTCATGATTTTTTGTCATAGAAGTAGGAGCCTACCATTTTCATGAATGGGCTTTTCTGATACCGGGTTTTGTCACAATTATCGTCATAGAAGTGTCATATGTATGATAGAAATTTTTTTCGTTCGGCCCAAAATGTCACGGATGTGTCTTTTTTTTGTAGTGGGGCTCCGAGGGCGCCAGCTGCGGCGTTTCTTCAAAGGGGCGTTGTCGAACTCAGGAAGGCCCATCCGAATAGAATCTGGAAGGGGGACATCCTTCATATAAAACCACTCCGAAGGCCAGTCTTCGGACGTCTTCTTCGGGGTACCGGATAGGTATCCGGTCTCGGCGAGGTGCCATATTTCGGCTCCGCCCACTTGATATATTGACCCCTTATGTGTATGGGGCACAAGGCAAAATAGCCTCCGCCATAGCTCGAAATGAGCTTCGCTGCCTAAAAACAGCTCGCAAAGGGCGACGTAGCCAGCGATGTGTACTATGGAAGTGGGGGTAAAGTTATGCAGCTGGAGGCCGTAGAACTCCAGGAGCCCGCGGAGGAACGGATGAATTGGAAATCCAAGTCCCCTTAATAAGTAAGGGACAAGGCATACCCGCTCCCCCTTGGATGGGTTGGGGAAGCTCTCCGCTTGCTCCCCGCCATTGTAGGTGGCGAGCCCGGCTCGAACGGGGACCATATACGCTGGAGGGAGAAATCCCTGGGTTTGTAACTCTACTAATTGGCTGTGAGGGAAGGAACACTTCTTTCAATCGCTGGGCTTAGGGCTGCGGGAGTGAGAGGAGGAGCTGCAATGGCCGGCCATGTTGGAATGGATCTTTTCGGGCGCGCTCCGATGGATACTCGCTGTGGGAGGATGGTGTGATCTGGATCTGAGAATCCCCGTCTCTTTAATAGACGGCTTACTCACATGGCTAGGGTGGCAAATGTAAAAATGCCATGGCTTCTCGCATTCGCTCGACACGTGGAAGATAGCCATTATTAGGCATGGAAGCCAAGGAGTGCAACATTTATGGGAAGCCGAACAATACTCAACAGGTATTCAGAATTTGGAGGAAGAACCCGCCTTGCAATGTCGAAGACAATCTGCGCGCCAGACTCATCGTCATTGAAGCCTGGTTCAGGGGCTACTAAGGGAGTCCTCACTACAAAAAAATACACTTCCGTGATGATACGTGTTTGTCACAGTAGGTCGCGTTTTTTGTCATGCATGTACATCCATGACGATTTTATGACAGAATCAAGATAGTCATACCTGGTGCTGTCGAGAAGTGTTCCATGACATTACCAAAATTATCATCACGGAAGTGTCCACTTCCATGACGATAAATCACGCGTCACAGAAGTGCTTTCGTCAAGGGTGACCGACACGTGGCATCCACCGTAACGGAACGCCGTTAAGTTATCGGGTCGGGTTTTGGATCCGATAACCCGTTAACAACCCCGACCAATGGGGATTTTCCACATGTAAAATCATCATTGGCTGGAGGAGACATGTGTTAGGTCCGCGTTGGGACATCCAATGGGCGAGACGCGCCTATGATATGTTGACACGTGGACCGACCCATCAAGTTTAAATGGGTCGGCCCAACTGAAGGCCCACAATATTTTGCGGACCATAATGGGCCGGCCCAGCTAAAGGCCCACGAGATTTTGCGGACCATAATGGGTTGGCCCAGCTAAAAGCCCACAAGATTTTGCGGGCCATAGTGGGCCGGCCCAAGTAAAGGCCCACAAGATTTTTGTGTGCCATAATGGGCCGGCCCAGGTAAAGGCCCACAAGATTCTTGTGGATCATAATGGGCCGGCCCAGCTAAAGACCCACGAGATTTTGCCGACGTTAATGGGCCGGCCCAGCTGTAGGCCCACAAGATTTTGAGGACCCTAGTAGGCCGGCCCATTAACTGGCTGCCATTTTTTGGGCCAAATGCCAGCCCATATTTGATCCGGTCCATTAATGGCCTGCCACGCTTCGGGCCTAATAGTGGCCCATATGAGATCCGGCCCGTTAAAAGCCTACCACTTTCTGGGCCAAATTATGGCCTAGATCAGGTCCGGCCCTTTAAGAGGCTTTGGGCTCAATTATGGCCCATATCAGATTCGGCCCGTCAACTGGACACTATGCTTTTGGGCCCACTTGCTACATGCCCACTTAGTAATTCGGCCTGATATTAGTTTTGGCCTGTTAAGGGCCCGTTTAACATTTCGTCCCTATATTAATTTCGGCCTGTTAAAAGCCCGTCATATAGTTGGGCCTAACTATGGCCAGGTTTGCATCCGGCCTGCTCGCAGCCGATATCTGATTGGGCCAAACAAGGACTGAGACAATTTTGGCCTGTTAAAAGCCCGTGATTTGATTCGCACAATCATGGGTCGGGGTTCATTTCGGGTTGTTGCCGGTCCGTGAGCTGTTCGGCACGTTTCAGGCCCAACCTACATCGTGGTTGCATGACGGCCTGATTATGTATCGTAATTTTATGGTTTGGCCGGTTTACTGCGAAGATAGGATATATATACAGTAAAATAACTGCAGCATCATGAATAAGAAAAAACCTAGACTATACAATAAAGAAATTACGGCATATTACATCCACTGGGCATCAAACTTCGCCACTATGATAATAAAGCACAAGCAGACAAAGATTACATACACTGGGATCAAAGATCGCCACCATTAATAAATAAACACGCCGACAAAATAATATACAAAACCGACAACACTTCAATAGAGTTCAAGAAAGGTTAGCCTGTTGGGAGCTGCAGCAAGCAGCTGAGCAAGATGATGAGACTGTGCTTGCTTAGCAAGATAAACAAGCGACAGATGATGTGTTTTGCACATAAAAGTATCGAGTTGAAAATTCATCACGTTTCTTCTTGATTTAATAAAGTGACACAGTTTAAAATTGCATTAACACAATATGGTATTGTTCAGGTCAAGACATGGCAGGAAATGACATTGTGAAGGAGTTGGCAGCTTCACGACACCACTGGATTACAGGTCAAGAACTCATAAGTATCAATGGTTAGTGTGCTGTCAATTTATACCATTTCAGATTGACAAATAAAGAGACGGTTTAAATAATAGTAGAATGATATGACATTGTTCATAGTTTAGACATTGCAGAATATGACATTGTGCTGTAGTGGGTAGGTTCACCACACCACTGGATTACGGATGAAGAACAAAAGCATACATGCAGTGCAAAAGAACATCACTTGCTCTATATAGTTTAATTTACATGGTATGAAGAAGGAACTTGGTTGTACAACCGAAAACTTAAATTGAGAAAGGACAAACTTTTGTTTATGAACTACATAATAAACTTTAAACAAGCAATTTGATGCAAACACCAAAAATAAACAACTGTTGTAGTCATGCCTAACCAAATATATACAACAAATTTTGAATTGGTGAAGACAGGCTCTATAAAGGCCTTGTCCATGCTGATGGGGGGGACAATTCAAGAAGTTTGCCACAAAATCTTCTTCAAAAGCATTGCCTTTATTCTACATTTTGTTAAAGAGTAAATATAGATGTGATAATATACGAAAAATGGAGAATATTTAAGATAAGATGAAGAGTGATGCTACATAACCAAGTAGCTATAAATGTAAGTGCAGCGATACAGGCAAAAGGTACATCCAAGAGCAATGCACAGCTAAACTTCTTCAGTACCAACCTTATGGTAAGAGTAAATATAGATCTGATGTGCAGAAAATGGAGGGCAAAGGAAAATAAGCTGCAGAGTGATGGTACATGAACAACTACCTATCATTATAAGTACACTGATAAAGGACAACATGTACTTACAAGAACAATGGAGAGCTAAAAAAACATTGGCATTGGATATATTCTACACTAATGTAACCATTCATACAGATCAGATAATTTGGAGCGAACAATTGATAAGCAAGCTATCATGCATACTGCTGTCACATAATGAACCAGGTATGTATGCAAGTATGCAGTGATCTACAGACAACGGTACTAACAAGAGCAAAGCAGCGGGCAGCATATTTGCGATATCCTGTTGTTCTTGTCAAACCGAATTCTTCTTCGAGCAGATTTCCTGCAAAAAGATCCGTAAGGCACATGCGAAAAGTAGAAGTTCAAATTGTCATGTGATTTCATAGACGATACCTCATCCTCAGAACGAGACCAGGCATAACAAGGTTTTTCCATTCAATGTCTTCTAAATTTAGCACATGAGACTTCACCGGAAGTTCGTTTATAGACTTGCCATCAAAGTGTGATTTCCTCAGGTAACACCGATACTGCTGCAATGCTTCCTTGAAAAGCACAAGCAAGCTTTGCTTGTCATGACTATCCAGATTGACCCTCGCCTAGTTACAACAATGTAATGTAAATCATTGATGTGTTCAATCAGCAGAAAACAGGAAAATAATAACCATGAATAATAGCACTTACACGTAAGTTGGACAGGAAGATGTGAAAATGGTGTTTGTCTTCACAATAATCTTCCCATGATGGGAATATATGCACGTAGTCCCTAACAACATTGAAAGCATTGTCTTTTAAACTGGGAATAAATGGAATGGGGTTCCAATCTGCAGGAATTGGCCGTCTCTGCAGTTGGGATAGGTCTTCGGCCGGTGGACTTGCTGTACTTTTTTTGGAGTGGGATTTTTCGTGGTACAGGTTGGTGCTATGGCAAATGAAATCGGTATACCTTTTGGTTGGAGTGCAGGTCCTGTGTGGTGGGGCTAGTGGTGTGGCCAGTGAAGTATGGGTACAGTCTGCTGGAGTCGGTCCTATGTTTTGTGTCACTGGTTGTATAACCAATATAAGTGGGGTGCTGTCTGATTTCGGCACCACCACGTTTTTCAAGGACTTTTCTGGCGCTCCTTTAGGTTCGGCAATCACCCTCTTCCTTTTTGATGTCTGATGCATAAGAACAGCATTTGAGTGGAAAAACATGGTATGATGACAGATGGAATATGTATTGATAATGGATGGGCATGGCATCTCGACATATATGATGACTAAACTAAGCAAATGGCGGTGCAACAAAGTAGAATAAATGCAAGACAACATATGCAAGATACCCGCAATCAATAAAACATTGCCAATGTGAACATGCACCTTGATGGGTGAACAGGACAGGCCATCTGCCTTTGACTCCTCGAGGTTAGAATAGTCATTAGGATCATATTCTGAACAAGAATCAACAGGTGGGGAGCGTATGAGTTTCATTGCATCCAGAATGGCACTCAATGCCTTGGTGCCAATTTTGTAAGTCATTGCAGTGTTTAGCTTCAAGAGTGGACTGCTGCTAGTGTGACACAAAGCAGCTACACAGATCATAGTGTAGATATAGCGGGAAAACCTTAAGCATCAGAGTAAAATCAACAAAGTGGAACTTGCTGGAATATATGTGCTAGTATTGCCTGTACGGCTAGAAAGGCTTCAGATACCAGCTCTCTTCAAGTGAAGGTGCGGCACTGTTAATATCAGTGTAACTCTCAAAGGCGACATAGCTCCCCGCATTTCCTTGCTATTCTTATAGGATTCAAGTGGGCAGGCCACTACAAATCCTATTCATATGTTTACAAGATCCTACGAATCAAAGAGGCTCAAAGTGTCCATCACAACCGACCGTATAGATCTCTACACTGCAAATGTCCCTGCTCATCTTCAGTACAAGGAACATACTATACTACTATCATACTCCCTCCGTTCCAAAATATAAGTCTTGGTAGAGATTTCCACTATGGATCACATACAGATGTATCCAGATACATTTTAGAGTGTAGATTCACTCATTTTGCTCCATATGTAGTCCATGGTGGAATCTATACAAAGACTTGTATTTAGGAACAAAGAGAGTACATATTAAAGAAGAACGGAAGAGGAACATGATAAAGAAGAGAAAGCAGATTTTGGATAATAAAATGTTGGTTGCGCAGTGCCCATACATGATGAACCAGAGCACATTAAGAATTCAACTCCCAGCTGTCTCTCGACCATTTCAGGCGGTTGGATGAAGATCCTACGTCTCCTAACCCTTCTTCTTCGTCGTCTCTGATTCTTCCCATACAGAACACTGCACGAGCCGCCGGCCGGACCACCGGCCCCCATCGCCTGTGTTCCTCCGCCACCCCCACCCCCACCCTGCCCCAACCCCCACCCGCGTCAGTTTTTCTTCATTCGGCGAGGCCCCTCAACCACCCGAGCCCCTTCGATCGCACCGGAGAACTCCGACGAGCTCTGAAAAATCGACTGACCCAATTTTGAAATTTAGTCTACTGTGATTTAACTAGTGTGGAATATAAAAGGGGAAAACCATAAGCATTGGGAATATAGTGTTGAGCATGCCATGGCGGATCTGAAGGTGCAAACTGGACAAAGGCAACTTCACAACCAATACAAGAAATCAGAGTAAAGCAGTGGCGATCTATTTTCTTGCTGCGATAAATAAGTTGAGAAGATACGAAAGAGTACCGCCTCAGTGCGGTCTGTGTACGATCTCTGCGAGAATTTGACGGTGCTACTGATGGCGATGGCTGTCGGCGTGGAAGCAGATCTAGGAGGGTAGACGGTGGCGGCGGGCGCGTGGACGAGACGGTCGTAGGCGGCGCCGGCAAGGTGGACGACGGCGGGGATGAAGCGAGAGGACGGGATGCAAGGATCCCGGTCCGAAGCCGTGGATGAGAGAGGTCGATCTCTTGTAATGGACAGCGGCGTCGGGGTATCAGGTCCGGCATGGTGGAGGAGGACGGCGGTTGATGGGGTGGCGGACGGCGGCAGACGGAGGAGGGTGGGGTGGAGAGGGTGTTTTGGCGCCCACAGAGTACGAATGGGGAAAAAGGAGGTAGAGAGGAAGGGGAGAACCATGTATTCAGGGCACGCTTGTCTCAAATGCGAGGAAATTTACAAACTTAGCCCCCATTTCAAATTTCTACTACATCACAGCAACATTAGTCGGTTGGGGATAGGACGGTAATCTCGCATACACCGAATATTTGCCGACGAGAGTTTGTTTTTGGCGCCCATCGTATATGAATATGAATCGGGGAGGGAGTCGATTTCGGCCGAGGACACACTGTGTTTTGGCACCCACCGTGTATGAATCCGGGTGAGCGGCGGTTACGTCACGTTTGGGTGAAATTACAAACCTACCCCTATCGAAACCTATAGAAATCCAGCAGATAGGCTTTATGGCGAGGATAGGCGATAGTGATTTCCATCTCGCAGATTTTGGTTTCAAGCGATTCTGCGACTTTCCCGCTTCATTCAAATTTTGCAGAGTGCAAGTTTACCGTGCCAACTCAATTCGAATCCCGTTTGTATTCTTTTTTTTTCGGGCGGGATCCATTTTCAATTGGAATTACATTCTATATACATCATTTTTTAATATATACTTTCAAAAGCAAAACAAAGAATTCTACTCCTTTATATGTATAATATGATTTACAAATACAACGATCTCGAAATCTTAAGGTTGAATTCGAAAAAAATTAACCAAATTATGTTCTACTAAAATGTATGGATCAGTAATATCTACATATTAAATAACATAGATGTGCGTGAATTCATATGAGTATGCATGTTTGATAGATCAATTTTGGTTCGAGTATGGATTACATGTATCATCATCTCAAATTCAAATATTTGAATCCCTTTTTTGTTCACTCCTTTCACACCCATCTCTCTCGCATGCATGCTCCTTCAGGTAGCTATCACTCTCTTTTCTCCAGCTCACCCGCACGCTCACTTCATGTTTCTCCTATCCTCGCAAACATGGTCTCTCGACGTCTCCCTTGAGAAGTGTCACACTTTCCCTATCATTATACATTACACGGTTTTCATTATCTCTCACGTCTCTACTGTTCTCTGGTATCACTCGGTACCTAAGCTTTCTTTTTACCGACACACACAGAGTCTCCACTCGTCTTTCACTTTGTCTTTCTCTCTATTGGATTCTCTCACACACCCTATATGTCTCTACATATGACTCATACCACTAAAATTACTCTCTCTCTCTCTCTCTCTCTCTCTCCTGTAGACACGACATTTGTTGCGGTCTCCTTTTAAATCTCCATCCCATCGACATTATTCATTTGTTTACCGATCAGACAACCCCGACTACCGTCTCCTCTCTCTCACACAGACACACACACACACACACACACACACACACACACACACACACACACACAACTCCTGCTTCCACTCCCCTTCCTGACTACCGTCTCTCTCTCTCTCTCTCTCTCTCACAAAACTCTCGCTTTCGCACCCGACTCGTATTTCTCTCACAAACATTTATCAACTAGCTAGCCTCTAGATAGGTTTATACACCCGCACACTCGTGCTTCCACCATCGCATACATGTCTCTCTCCCGCTCCTAGTATATATGTAGATTTTTCTTCCCTTCATGAGACACGCCCTCTCGGTCGTGCACACACACACTATCGCCTCATTTTAAGCTGATACCTATCGCACACACACTCCTTGTGTCTTTGTCACATGCACTCCGTCCTCCTCCACTCTCCCTCTCTCTCACACACACATGGGCTTTTTTCAACAACTAGCAAGATGCCCATGTGTTGCACGGAACATCAAGATGCATTTGTATGAGTAGTTTATCTTGTGGGGGAAAAGGATGAATGAGGGAAGTCCTTATTTGCAAATGTGGAGAGGGGTGTGGGTATCTTTTTGCAAAATTGCCATAGTTTCCTTCCTATCCGTCAGATATAGATCGGACGACCTATATTGCAGGATGGCAGGCACACGATCATCACCGACAATGCTTTTTATAAGAGTAGGGATAAAAAAATAGAGTTGGTGATGATGGTGGGCCTGCCATCCTGCAATGTAGGTCGTCCGATTTATATCTGACAGATATGAAGGAAAATATGGCAATTTACCCGCACTCTTCACCAGATTTGCAGATAATGCCTTCCCTCGTTCATCCTTTTATCCACAAGATCTTGATGTTCCGTGCAACGCACGGGCATCTTGCTAGTAAGAGTAGAAATTAGACATATACCACCTCTCGAATCTTGAAACCAACAACATTCCTCCCTTATCTCATCAAAACCGCCAAATGAATATATTTTGAGTGAAACATAACATATTTTTAGTGATATATGTATTTCAAAACTAGACTATTTTTCTATCAAATCGGTGAATACGTATTAATCTACTTTGATCGTGTGGCAATGCATTGGCACATTGCTAGTAGTTATTATAATTTTTTGGACACTAGACAAATGGTGGAGTACATATATGAAGAGAAGAGGCGCACGCACACAGTCGGCCTCTCGCTGTCTCGCACACATGAGTGTTACGTAAAGACGACGTTAACAAATAAACCCTAAAACCCTAGGTGCACGATTGCTGCATTCACGGGTACCGGGTACGTGGTGGAGCACCTTTGTAGGAATAGTAGGAGTTGATGGTCGGGACCACAGGTGAACGACTTGGAGCGCGGTGGCTCGCCAGTTGCCACAGATCAAGTAGCCACGTTTAAAATATCGTTTTTTAGCGGGGTTAAGAGTTCTGATTTTCAATGGCGCGTTATAAGTAGTAATTAGTTTTTAGAACGATTGGTACGGAGCGAAAATGGAATTCATAGTACTACGTACCTCCTTGGCGTATGGTTGTATGGTTTTTTTTTGTGATGGAGGTTGTATGCGTTAATGTTGCAAGATGTTGAACCTGGTAGTTCTAGGGCAAATACTATGGTTTAGATTTAGATGCTGGTTTTCAGTAATGAAAATCGGAAGGCGAAACCCTTCTTTGATTAAAAAAACTACTACCTCCATTCTGGTTTACTAGTCCCCATCGTACTTTGGGTCAAAGTTTGTCCACGAATTTTACTTGTAAAATGTGAATGGAAAACGAGATTTTGTTATACCCAAACAAAAAAGGACTGGAGGGAGTGATTGCTCTGACACGGACGCGACCTCTCATAGCGCAGGCATTGAACCGTAGCGCCCGCCAAGAGGGCCGCACTTTCACTGCAGTTCGCCGAGCACGCCTCCTCGCCGCGTGCAACCAGCTTAAGACTGCCCCGCCTGCCTTCATTGAATCCGCGCGTGTGCCGGCAACACATCCTTCCGCGAGCCGGCAGGCATTTTAGAACACAAAAAATGACTAAAATATAATTAATTTACGCATGGTCTTGACTTGTTGTGCTCGCACTGGTAGCAGGAACTAGTAGAGGATTTTCTTTATTTATAACTCTCCTCACATTTTTTGGCTTTGAAGTGAATCATGGTTGTGGACATTATGTATGAATGTGCAGATATCTGTGAACATGAGTTTGATGTGGAAGTTGAACTTGGAATGTCGGGCTTGCGCGTGAACTATACCATGTCCAATGCTTCGCCTCATTATTGTTTGGAAAGTAATTGTTGTTATTACATGACCCAAAAAACATTTTGTGCCACATCGAGATGCACGGACATCACAACAGGCATGCCGATGGATAAACATTTGAACCTAGCTATTATGAAGGAAATTTTGTATTGACAACAGTTTTAGATAGCAGGAGACGCCTAGCCTGCTCTCGCCTCTGCTAGCTTATTTCGGCTTCTTCCATCTCTTCTTTGGCTTGGGTGAAGAGAGCATCCGATTGCTCTTTTAAGCTTCTTCAGAACTCAGCTACATTCTCAAGGGCTGTTACACACTTTCTTTCAGCCTTTACTAATGCCACGAGGACACGAACAGTGATTTAATCCACGGCTTGTGTGTAATCCAGCATCATCTCGGAATTTGCACCTTGTGTCTAATCCAAAGATCATTAGGAACGGCACCTTGTGTGTAATCCAGCCTCATTTTGGAAACATGATCTTGAGGTTGACCATACTTCCTCCTTTCAGGAACTGCATCCTGACATGAAGTTACTTCTTTTTTAGATCAATACTCATAGCAACCTAAATCCATCTAGTAGAAGCCAGATAAACAGAACTCGGAGAAGTGAATTCAGAAGGAAAAAGCCAGACTACAAGGTGAGAACACCCACTTCCTACATCAAGCTAAAAACGGAAGCATTAGAATGATTAAGACTCTTCTTATTACACATCGAAGAACACCACGCTTAAGAGAAACAGAAACTACAACATATACACATCGAAGAACACGAGGTACACGAAAGTAATTGAAAGGGTGTTACTTACCAAAGCTTGTTTTACAGGTTCGGTGCAGCTCCTCTTTAACTTGCCACGCTCCTTGAAGATGTCCCGAATATCCCGTGTTTGGTCTTCATTGCTCCAATGCATGTTCGCACTCGTGGTTTTAAAATCTCAACATGGCAAGAAAAATATACTACTACTAATACTCGCGCATCTTGTGGGCAACATTAAAGCACTAAATCGCCATGTTAGAGCATCTCCAACAGAATCGCAATGCGGCGCTTTAAAAGCGTTCTGATGCTGAGATCGAGAAGTAGATACTAGAGATTAGAGGATAGTTCTCAGCATAGATAGATAAAAAAAAGATAATTCAACTACTCCTCGTCGTCCGGCTCCTCCTCGGTGATGTCCTCCTTCGACGTCTGACTGTAGGCGTGAAGATACCGATCATCGTCGGATTCCTGTATGCGACGCTGCTCCTAGCCTCTTGTTGAATTGAGCGTCCTCTTTCGCTCACGCTTGTCCTCGCGATAGGCGGCTCGCTCCGCCCTCCTCTTATCCCTCTCCGCCCTCCTTTGCGCGTAGAACTCGCACTCGTTGATGATGTCCTACGGGAAGTATTGGCGCCACAGCGCCATGGCTTCCTCGTCCATCTCGGCGATGCCGAGACGGTGCTCCCGCCTCCGGTTGTCGCGATGATCCTCGTCGGTGCTTAGCCGCGACAGAGGCACGAGCTCCTGCACCCGCTCCCGCGTCAGCATGTTGGGGAAGTTCAATGTTCTATGAGGCCACCGGAGGCGCCACACTGCCGCGTCGTACGCGAGGGCGGCCTCGTTGGCGGTGTCAAAATTGCCGAGGCCTAGGCGCATTCCGCGGAACCGGATCTCGGCGGAGAAGCCGCTGGAGGGGCGCGCGCGCGTTGGATTTTATAAAGCGCGCCGGACGCCGCGCGCCAAAACTAGCGCACGTCCGGCCGCTTTTTCCCGCGCGCGCGATCCTTTCCCGACGTCTCTGCTATCTCTACTGTCTTCTCTACTGTTATATTTATTTTATATTAGTATTTAATATTTATATCTACTTCCTTTACTGTCTACTTTTTTTCTCTATACTTATTTTCTTGCAATATAGGCCGTCCGATTTATATCTGACAGATAGGAAGGAAACAAATGGGAATTTTGCAAAAATATACCCATAAGGCCTTCCCTTGTTCATCCTTTTCTCCCACAAGATAAACTACTCATATAAATGCATCTTGATGCGTGCAACGCATGGGCATCTTGCTAGTTCTAAAAACCTTTCCATCATTTGCCGCACTACTGGTTGCAGATGAAAAACCTACCCAAGCACAGTGCGATACAGGAGCGACACACAATTACAAGCTAATATTCTGTTGGACAATGGAGGCTATAACCAATTACTTTTACGGGAACAATAGCACCGAGGAAATTTGAAGGGTAGGTATGAACAAAATTGGAACTGCACATGTACTGCTAAATGATTCAATACACACATTACCAATCGAGGAGGAGAACTATGGTCGCGGCGGCCTCTGTGAGTCATGGTCGGCAACGGGAGTCAGTTCATTATCCATGATGGTGGTACTTCTACGCTTGGTGTCGGCTTCCGGGAAGCAGATCCGAGACCGTGGAAGACGATGCGGGGGAAGAGGCTCCGTGTACGACGACGACGGTGGACCGGCTCCAGTGCGGCGTATGAGGTCGTCGATGAGGTAGATGCGCTGCGGTGGACGAGTGCGCCGATGTAAAGGGGAGGAGCACGAAGGCTGCGGTGCCGTGGAGAAGTCTATTTTTCGGCGGGGATAGAAAATGGGGAGTATTCAGGTGTACTACTCTGGGTGTCGGGGTGGGGTTGGCTGGGTAGGGTGAACCTGAAGTTACGAAAACAGCCCCCTACCAAGCGTCATCCGTTGGCCTGTTCCGAAGGCTATGATGGTAACTTCCCACTGCTCGAATCAGGGTCGCGGGAGATTTTCCCGCCGACCTCAAAATTTTGTGACAGTGGACTCCCCGTGTGGTGTGTTGAGTGATTCGGCTAAGCAACTAGCGAGTAGTAGTAGTAAACTCTGCATATTAGGTTTGACCAAAGTCAAACTTCCTAAAGTTTGACCAAGTTTATAGAAAAATATAAACATTTACCATAACAAATATGTATGATGTGAAAGTACATTCAATAATGAATCTAATGGTATTTATTTGTTATTGTATATGTTAATATTTTTGTTATAAGCTTTCGAGAGTTTACAAAACTTGACTTTGACCAATGCTAATACGCGGACTTAAATAAAAACGGAGGGAGTACACATTTGTTTTCTTAGTTTGTAGTGAACTAATCAATTGTTGAAATTGTGAAATAAATATATTAAGCTATTGACTTCGAATGTAATGGTCTATACAATTCAATAGTTACAATCATTGTCGAATCCCAAGATATATACAAGGTCTATAGTACTTCACAACATGCTCAAACTCACATAATCCCAGTCAAATGAGAATCTAAATGCATTTCATAGTTATTACTTTGTAGGATGCAACAAAAACAACCATAACTCTACATCAGCCATTATAGAGGCAACATTTTGACATATCCCAATGTGTGAATGAAACGTGCAGAGAGAGCTTTTGAAGATGGAGCAGATAGGGCGGGAAAGATTGTATGTATGTGGACGAGAGAGTAGGAGACAAACCTAACGAGACAAAGAGAGAGAGAGAGAGAGAGATAGAGAGAGAGAAAGAGAGAGGAAGAAGTTAGGTCTGTGAGAAAGATGGATACATGTAATATACATGAGATGCGTGTGCATCTGGATTACAGATATCGTGGAAGGAGAAGAGACAACATGTTTGATGAGAGAGCTGGAAAAACATGGACGAGAGGGGAAGGATCTCGTGGGTTGAGGGATTGACAATTTTGTGCGGGTGAGAGAGGGATTGGTAATTTTGTGCAAGAGAGAGAGAGAGAGAGGGTGGGGGGAGGAGTCAGTCAGCTGTTGTCACATCACCCTACTTCCAAATGACCCCGCATTCTCTAGCGCGGTGTGGTCGCCGTCTTCGATCTGCTCAATGCCCTCTTTGAAGATTGAGGTGTTGTCCATGTTGGGGTGCAAAGAAGCACAAGCGAGAGTGGTCGCCGTATAACCTTGGATGTGGATGAATTGTGTGCTCGGGGGAGTGTGTGTGTTGTGCTGCGTGTCTCTCTGTGTGTGTGTGTGTGTGTGTGTGTGTGTGTGTGTGTGTGTGTGTGTGTCAGATATTGAGAGAAAAAAAACCTAAGGAGAGAAATGGGTATTCACGAAGAGATTGTGCGGGCCTTGAGGTGGGCAGGGGCCGGGTGAGGGTGTCAAAATGTGCGTGTTGATGCATGTGTTGCATGCGACGTGTGAGGGACGGACGGATCGAGAGAGATGGTTGTTGTGTTACGGATGCTCCTCTCTCTGTCTCTCTCTCGCCCTCTCTCTCTCTCTCTCTCTCACACACACACACACACACACAAGTATACTAGAAGACCGTTCTCTCATGTATACACAACGTATCGGCATCTGTCTATGTCTCACTCATGCATGATCATTTGCACATTCACACCTCTCTATGTCTGTATCACACGCACATCGTCTCCACATTGCCCTTCCGCCACAACACACATATGGACACATACACACGTTCTCTCTCAGTCACACACACAAAATCAGTATTAAAAAAACTAGGGCGCACCTAAAACGTCCAAATCCAAGTAAACATGAACTGGAGCTAAATTCAAATATATGGAAATATTGCAGCGTCAAGAACTTTCACAGGAAAAAAAAGTTGAGTAATATTCGAGGATTGTTTTCACACACACAAAAAGGTTCGGTGGATGTCCTTCGAGCGCGACATGGTGACGCACTGCTCGATCGACCATGGGTCACATGATTCACACGCTTGCACATGATTCTGTATCGTGGTTGTGGTACTAACTAATGAAAGCGCTGCCTAAGTCTAATGTTTACGTGTACTAGTATGGTTTTCTTTTAAGTTTGACAAACCTTATATATAAAACTAAAGTAAGCTCACACACACGCACTCATCAATATGCCGCCGCCGCCATTGCGCATGCCGACGCCCGCCTGCTCTGGCCAACAATTTCTCGCCCATCACCGCTGTGTCGCCGCCATCCCTGTGCCATGAAGCCGAAGGCTCGCCCGCTCAAGTCATCTGCAGTCCCTCCTCGCGATGCCGCCGTGCTGCCAAGCACGCGAGCAGCTGGTGGAGCCGCGTCTATGCATGCAGCGTACGAAGAGGAGGACGAGCGCGTGCTCCAGCACGCCGGCGAGGAGGAACTAGCGTGTCATTGTCGTCTCCGCCCGCGCGGAGGAGGCGCGCATCATGGCTGTCGTGATGGAAGCCGGTCGCGCGCCCGTCGAGCCCGTAAATCGGGTGCGGACGCGGAATCTACCTTCGAGACCTTGAATGCCACGTGGATCCTGCAATCTGAAGGAGCAATTTGGGTCAGTCGACTCATGTGAGCCGTTTGATGCAACATGGATGGCTAGAAGGGCTTCTTCCACCTCTTCTGCCATCTTCTTCCTTCGCTTCGTCGAACTTATTTCACAAATCGACTGACCCAAATTATACTACTAGTACGAACGTATTAATTACAGTAGGGACACGAAGATACGAGCAGTAGTACCAACTGCAAGAAGAATAGTAGTAAGACATAGTACTAGTACTACTGTACATACTAAAGAGTTCAAATAACGAGAAAGAACATAAACATAGTTCTGCTGGGGCCTCAAAGACAACACACCCTTGAAAATAAACTAAGCAACTAGTCCGCTTGACACTACATAGAGAACCAGCATGAGCGACGGCACTGCCACCTACTCGAGTCCGAGTCCACGTCCTCGACTTCGTCCTCGTCCCTCTTCCTCTTCCTCTTCGTCGACGCTTCTTTGCTTGAACCGGACACTGGGGCTCGCTTCTTCATCCAACCCTTGTAGATATTTAAACAAAGGTAGGCATCCATTGCTGCGTACAGGATGTGATCTTCATCTAATGTCTTCGACTCCCATGCATGATGAAACTCGTGATGAGGTTTCTTCAGATTAGCGTACGAAGGATCAATCATGGCTGCTGCCAGGGTTAGCATTGAAGGTTGAGAGGAGGACACCAGGCTTGCCTTCTGGAGATTGACGGGCTGGCCTACAACGAGACCTATCCGACGCAGGACATCCCTGTCGTTCTTAAAGCCTACAGTAACGAATTTCACTCTTTTGTCCTTGAGGAAGTTCTTAAAATCATGGCACTCAACGTCGGTATGTGTAGGACCTTGAAGTATGTCTAGAGGGGGGGGGTGATTAGACTACTTGACCAATTAAAAATTAACCTTTTCCCAATTTTAGACTTTGGCAGATTTTGGCTATCTTTGCACAAGTCAAGCAATCTTCACACAATTCAAGCAAGCATGCAAAGAGTATATGAGCAGCGGAATTTAAAGCATGCAACTTGCAAGAATGTAAAGGGAAGGGTTTGGAGGATTCAAACGCAATTGGAGACACGGATGTTTTTGTCGTGGTTCCGATAGGTGGTGCTATCGTACATCCATGTTGATGGAGACTTCAACACACGAAGGGTAACGGTTGCGCGAGTCCATGGAGGGCTCCACCAACGAAGGGTCCATGAAGAAGCAACCTTGTCTATCCCACCATGGCCGTCGCCCACGAAGGACTTGCCTCACTAGCGGTTGATCTTCACGAAGTAGGCGATCTCCTTGCCCTTACAAACTCCTTGGTTCAACTCCACAATCTTGTCGGAGGCTCCCAAGTGACACCTAGCCAATCTAGGAGACACCACTCTCCAAGAAGTAACAAATGGTGTGTTGATGATGAACTCCTTGCTCTTGTGCTTCAAATGATAGTCTCCCCAACACTCAACTCTCTCTCATAGGATTTGGATCTGGTGGAAAGAAGATTTGAGTGGAAGCAACTTGGGGAAGGCTAGAGATCAAGATTCATATGGTAGGAATGGAATATCTTGGCCTCAACACATGAGTAGGTGGTTCTCTCTCAGAACTGGTAAGTTGGAAGTGTAGGTTTGTTCTGATGGCTCTCTCCACTAATGAAGAGGAGGTGGAGGGGTATATATAGCCTCCACACAAAATCTAACCGTTACACACAATTTACCAACCTTGGTAGGACCGAATCAACAAACTGGGTCGGACCGATTCAGTAAACCTAGTGACCGTTAGTGATTTCGGTGGGACCGACATGCAACTCGGTAGGACCGATATGGTCAGGGTTAGGGCATAACGTAATCTCGGTGAGACCGATTACACAAACTCGGTGAGACCGATTTTGGTAATTAGCTAACCAGAGAGTTGGTCAGGTAAACTCGTTGGGACCGATTTGCTCTTTTCGGTGAGACCGAAATGTTACGAAAGGGAAACCGAGAGTTTACATTGCAATCTCGGTGGGCCCGATCGCTCACTTCGGTTAGACCGAAACGTTACGAAGGGAAACATAGATATTACAATCCCATCTCGGTGAGATCGAGATCCCTATGGTGAGACCGATTTGCCTAGGGTTTGTGGCAGTGGCTATGACATTTGAACTCGGTGGCGCCGGATAGAAAGAATCGGTAGGACCGATTTTGACTTTGGGTTTAGGTCATATGTGGATGTGAGAAAGTAGTTGAGGGTTTTTGGAGCATATCACTAAGCACTTGAAGCAAGAGGCTCATTAAGCAACACCTCATCCCTCCTTGATAGTATTGGCTTTTCCTATAGACTCAATGTGATCTTGGATCACTAAAATGTAAAATGTAGAGTCTTGAGCTTTTGAGCTTGAGCCAATCCTTTGTCCTTAATATTTTGAGGGATCCACTTTCATCATCCATGCCATGCCATTCATTGAGCTTTCCTGAAATATTTGTCTTGGAATAGCATTAGCTCAATGAGCTATATGTTGTTATGAATTACCAAAACCACCTAGGGATAGTTGCACTTTCAATCTCCCCCTTTTTGGTAATTTATGACAACATATAGATCAAAGCTTCGACAAATGATAATAAGATTGAAAAACATCGTCGCTTTGAGAAGTATGTGATAAGCAAGAGCTCCCCCTAAATTTGTGCATAGTTTAAGATTTGCTTTTGACTACAAATGCACAAGGAATTAGGCTCATGGGTTACTCTTCCATGTCACATACATCTTGGTGGAGCGCTCAAAATAATAAAGATTGAATACATGCACTCATCACCAAGCAAAGTGAATGATCATATAAGGATAAGTAAGATAGTATCATCTAACAAGCATAAGTGTAGCTTATGATCAAACACATGATCATCAATGTCTCACAGATAATAGCATAGTATCTCAAGCAATCAAAAGCAAACAAAGTTCAACCAAGAAGACAAGAGAGAACAAAAGCAAACTCTCTCTCTCTCTCTAAAGCCTATGATCTATACATTTTCTCCCCTTTGGCAACAAGTTACCAAAAGTTCCTAGAAAATGCATAGTACTATATCGTCTCTCGTGCTTGGTCTTGATCGGTGGCGTAGAGATGGCTCCTTGGGCGAAGACTTGAGTTGATGTGGATGGAGCTGAAGGAGTTGGTCTTGGAGCTGGTTGCACCGGAGCTGTAGCTGGTGCGAGATGAAGTGACTCGTGTGTGCATTCGGCTCTGTGCTGATCTCTCGAGCTCGAGGCACTCTGGAAAATGCATCGATGGTTGTCCTGCCCTTCCTCTCCTGCATGCCATCCTGTAGCTGCTCCACAACTGACTGAATCTCAGTTACTTTGACATCTAGATCATAGAATTTTTGTTCCATGATTCTTTCCAGTCTCTCCTGGTTTTGAGTTAGGGCGGCCAACCCCTTCTCAATCCTCAGAGTTGATGCTATCAAGTAACCAAGCTGGTCCTGCTTGCTCTTCAAAAAGTACTCATATGCCTCCTCTTGAGTTGGCATCTTGGCAGCCTTCTCTTTCTTTGCTTTTTCCTTCTTCTCTTGAGCTTGTACTGATGATGGTTCATTCTCATTCATCACAAATTGATTGTCCTCAAAGTCTGGATAGAGAACAAAGTGTTCCTTATCCAACAGATATTTTCCTGTGCCCATCTTTGAGTTAATCAACTCCTGAATTTGTGGGGCATATCCACAACTTCTCTTTTGGTCTGCTGCTGTCCTCTTGATAGTCTCAACCATGAGGCTCATGACCTTGAATTTCTGTGGCACATCAAATATGTGTAGCAAATTAATTGCATGCCCTCTGATCATGTTGTGGTCACCTGACTTGGCAAAAGAGTGTGCCTTAGGATCCAGTTGATCGTTGGCAGTCCTGACAGAAGAAAATGGACTGACCCAAACTTGAAAGTCTCAAGAGCTTTGTCTGGGATCTCCTTGTACATATGTGACATAGAATTGTGATCCATCTTTTTCTTGGCATAAACGTCCAAGTCATCTTCACTCTCCTTTGGGGCATTGATCAGATTGGCCCATTCCTCAATAGTTGATTGGTATCTCGTACCTTCAGACATCCAAACTATCCTGTCATCTGGATAGAAATGTGTTGTGGAATAGAATTGCATAATGAGCTCATCATTCCAGTTTGTGAGCTTCTGCCCAACAAAGTCTGCAACTCCACACGCACTGAAGCTGTCATACACTCCAGGATAATGTTCTTCATTCTCCTTTATGTAGGTCTAGTCGACCCACCTCATATCACACACTATAGGCTTCTTGTCCAACAAGATTGTCTCATAGAAATCCTGTTGTTCCTTTGTGTGGAACCTGTAATCAACATCGGTCCTTCTCCTGGTGGCATATGGATCTGACTCTCTCCATAGCCTCAACCCTAAGTCTCTCCTGATCTTCATGTTCTCAGCCACAGGATGAGCATCATTGTGGTCTGGAATCTTGGGTTTGAGCTTCCTCAGGACTTGTCCTTCATCATCTTCCTCAGCAGCAACTTCAGGCACTGGGGCCTTGTTCTTCTCAGTAGCTGGTATACTACTAGTATTCCTCTTACGTGCACTCTTGGACTTGGAGGCAGCTTTGGGTGCTTCTTTGGGCTTTGATGTTGCAGCCCCTGACTTTATAGCATCACCCATCAGCTTCTGTACCTTGGGTGCTGGTGCAGCAACCTCTTCTTCTTCTTCTTCCATCATGGAAGGCTTTCCAATCACTCTGGCCATGGTCTTCTTGACCCTTTCCTTCCTTTTCTTTCCTTCTGCAGCAGGCTCTTTGGGTTGGGATTCCAAAGATGCTTGAGTGGAGGCTCTGGCTTTAGACATGGGTTGTCTTCCTACTGGCCTTTTGATCTTCGGCCCTGGCTTAACTGCAGCTGAGCTATACTCCTTCTTGAGCACTTTCTTCTTTGAAAAGGCCTCATCTTCTACTGCCACATAATCCTCATCCTCAGATTCTGAGGTTCACTTCTTCCTTGTCCTGGTGGCAGCTCTGGGCAAATTGCTGGGAGTGCTTCTGCTTCCCTCATCTGAGCTGCTAGAGGGACTAGTGCCCTCACTCATCTGAATCTGCTCCTCTGACTTGTTCTGGCTGTCACTTTGGTCTGACATGCTGCAAACACTGACTGCTGACCCTGTGAATAGTTATAGATGAGATAGAGTGGATGAGCATCACAAAATGCAGAGATTTTTGCAAAAGAATGATTTCAAAACTTAGTTTTAGTTTTCCACAGAAAGCATTTCGGATCAACCGATTTTCAAACTCGGTGATATCGAAGCAGTTTTGGAACCTAAACTAGTGAACTCGGTCAGACCGAGTCACAGTTCGGTGGCACCGAGACTACTAGGGTTTCATAAAGTTCTAAAATCGGTCACACCGATTAGCAATTCTCGGTCAGACCGAGAGTTACTAGTGCAATGGCGTTAGCCAAATCGGTGGGACCGAGTTTTCCAACTCGATGGGTCCGAGATGGTTTCGGCGGAAACCTAACCCTAAATTTTCAAATCGCATCTATTCTAAGGATTGTTTTGACTAGATAGAGGTGTTTCAATCGTGGCAAGAATCATAATGAACACAATGTGCTGAGAATCAGACGAGGATAACACTGTGATCGAGTTCATACCCTAGTTCAGCGATGAACTCGTTACGGCGGCAACGGCGGAGATGAAATCCGTTGACGGCAGCGGAGACCAGCGACAGGAGGCGGCTGGCGATGAAGTCAACGATCCGGAGACCTAGAAGGCAGAGCGAGCTATGTGCGGGAGAAGAGGTTTGGAGAAAGTTTTCCAAATTTTTGCCCGTGTGAATATATAGCCCGACACTGTCGGTGTGACCGAGTGGAACAACTCGGTGGCACCGAGATGCATAATGCTGACGATTAAAGAACTCGGTGGGACCGAAAAGTTCAAATCGGATGCACCGAGATTGATAACCTAGGTCGACTTAGTGATCTCTGTATGAACGAAATGGAGGAATCGGTCAGACCGAAAAGCACAAAGAAGTTTTGGAAGTTTAAGTCTATGATGAATCGGGGACTCCGAGTGCTCCTCACACAGAGTGGTTCGAATCTGACTTGATCAAATTTTGTGATGTAGCATGAATAGAGTTTGAGACGAGAAAAGCATAGATATCTAGATAAGGTTCTTAGGCATTCTTGTCCATCCACTTGGCCAAAGAAAAAGAAACCAATCAATCAAAACAACAAGTGGATGTCCTCGAATGAGTAAAATATGCAACCAACATGCTCACACAGTAAAATGACAAATGAAATATGTGACAAAGCATGCACAAAAAATTCTAGCCTATATCAAACAATTGGCGATGACTAGGTCATATATATATGAGTATATTGACTTAGGAGTCAAATGAGAACATTTGATCATAGGTCATACTCATTGTTTAAGCTCAAGTGGGGTTACCACTTTTACATAATGAATTGATGTGTTCACATCATTAGAGTTGCTTTGACTCAATTCTTCGAGTTAAGCTCCCCCTAGATGTGAGATCCTCCCTTAGAGGGATGAACTAACCTTGGGTTTTGTCGATGATGACTTCATGTAGGTGTTGAAGATGTGGATGCTCAATGTTGATGTAGATCATTTGGAGCAATCCTTTGGAGTGAGTTGCACTTTCAATACCTACATGGGTTAGTCCCACAAGGAACAAAAAAGAATATCCATAGACATAGAGTGATGCACACACAAGATGATGTCCATGAAAACATTAGGTTACCTTGTCCCTTGCCTTACCAACATGAGGGTTTTTGACTCCTTGAACTAGTGCAAGATATGGAAGTTGATTGCACTTGTCCTTTCCATAATGATATGAGTGAAGAATGTTGACGGAGTCACCCTCAAGAACACTAGTTCTTCTTCTTCGGGATCCACATCATCTTGATGGCAATCCTTGGAGTTGTAGTTGTACTTGATGAAGTAGAACTTGACGTAGTCTTGGGAACCCACTTGACCAAGGCCTTAGGTGCTTCTTCAAATGCATCAATCTCCTCTTGAAGCTTGTCCTTGCCTTTGTTCTTGTGGTCTTGTGGTGGAAGATCATCTTGTGCTTGTGTTCCCTTGAAGGAAGTAGTATCATACTTCTCTTGTTGAGGAACAAACTACGTCTTGGGGTATTGATCTTCTTCCCACTCAACTCCATTGGCATTGAACTTTCGTTCAAAACCAACACCTTGATTCTTCCGGTGCCTTCCTTGCTTGCGTACAATTTCCTCAAATTGCTTACTCCCGCAAGGCTCTTGTATACACCTTTCTATAATTCCCTTCAATAAGCTGTTTTCTTGCTCAAGTGTAACTTGGCTAAGAGAATCATTAGTGGAATCAATAGAGCTACTAGAAGCAACAATATTGGATTTAGCATTGCTATTGTTACTACTAGAAGAAGAATATTTCTTGTTCTTGTTGCTAGACTTGACTTGAGGCATGTAAGTAGATAAGAGTAAACGCTTGGAAATATAAGAAGAACATTTCTTACGGAGATCATCATTGATCGCTTTTAGGAACTCATGCTCTTGCTCAAGATTGAGCTTTTCAAAGCGTAACATCTCATGAGCCCTTAAAAGTTCTCGATGATCTTTGAAGATAGTTTCATGAGCTAACTTAAGAGTGTTTAGTTCTTTAGTTAGACGCTCAATCTTCTCCTTATCATTGTCATTCGTTTCATCTTGATTAGCATGATTAATTGACGTTTCATCATAGTATTCATCACTAGAGTTGTCAATAAGTAAATCATCATCACCTAACAAGTCATCTTCATCACTATTAAAATCAACATACTCGGGGTGTGTTACCTTAGGACCTTTGGCCATGAAGCATCTTCCAATTCCTTCATTTGGTGAATCAAATATGTCGTAGGAGTTGGTTGACACAAGTGCTAACCGACAACACCTTCATCTTGAGTATATTCGGAGTCGGAGTGATAGCTTCTCTCGGAGTGATTGTCGGAGTCGGAGCCGGATACCCATTCACCAACATGAGCTTGATGTCTTTGTTTTGTGTAGCTCTTTGATGACTTGTCCTTCCTTTCCGAATCCTTGCTTCTCCGTGAGGGTCTTCGCTCATAACGATCATCTCTACTCCTTCTCTCTCTTGGTGGTGATTCTTCTCTTCTACTTCTTCTTTTTGGAGAATCTTCTCTTCTTTTGTAGGGTGCCGTACACTCATTGGAATAGTGTCTGGGTCTCCCACAATTGTAGCAATTGCGCTCTCGACTAGAAGATCTTTTGTCATTGTAGGACCTTGACTTAGAGCTTCTTTCTTTGCTTCTACTCTTGTAGAATTTGTTGAAGTTCTTCACCATTAAGCTCAATTCTTCATTGAAGGTTTGTTTCTCACTTGATGATGTGGGGGCTTCACATGAGGCTTTGTAAGCACCACTTGACTTGTTGTGAAGTTCCTCCTTATCCTTGAGTGACATCTCATGAGCAACAATTCTTCCAATGACTTTCGTTGGCTTGAGATCTTTGTAATTTGGCATCATTTGGATTAATGTGCACACGACATCATATTTTCCATCCAATGCTCTTAGGATCTTCTTGATGATGAATCTGTCGGTCATCTCTTCACTTCCTAAGCCGGCAATCTCATTTGTGATAAGAGCAAGCCTAGAGTACATTTCAGCGACACCTTCACCATCCTTCATTTTAAACTTGTCAAGCTGACTTTGGAGCACATCCAACTTAGATTCCTTGACGGAGTCGGTACCTTCATGCATATCAATCAAAGTATCCCAAATTTCCTTTGCATTCTCAAGACGGCTGATTTTGTTGAATTCTTCGGGGCACAAGCCATTGAAGAGGATATCACAATCTTGAGCGTTGTATTGCAGCATCTTCAATTCATCCGCACTAGCTTCACGGTTCGGTTCTCTCCCATCAAAGAATTCACCTTGCAAGCCAATACACACAATAGCCCAAACGGCGGGGTTATGTCCGAGAATATGCATTTTCATCTTATGCTTCCAACTAGCAAAGTTAGTGCCATCAAAGTAAGGACCTCTACGGTGATTATTCCATCGCTAGACGCCATACTCTCCTAGGTTGTGAAACCAAGGCTATGACCACCAAAAGCTATGGAAATCAAAGCAAATGGAGACCAAAGCTCTGATACCACTTGTAGGATCTTGAAGTATGTCTAGAGGGGGGTGATTAGACTACTTGACCAATTAAAAATTTAACCTTTTCCCAATTTTAGACTTTGGCAGATTTTGGCTATCTTTGCACAAGTCAAGCAATCTTCACACAATTCAAGCAAGCATGCAAAGAGTATATGAGCAGCGGAATTTAAAGCATGCAACTTGCAAGAATGTAAAGGGAAGGTTTTGGAGGATTCAAACGCAATTGGAGACATGGATGTGTTTGTCGTGGTTCCGATAGGTGGTGCTATCCTACATCCACGTTGATGGAGACTTCAACCCACGAAGGGTAACGGTTGCGCGAGTCCATGGAGGGCTCCACCCACGAAGGGTCCACGAAGAAGCAACCTTGTCTATCCCACCGTGGTCGTCGCCCACGAAGGACTTGCCTCACTAGCGGTAGATCTTCACGAAGTAGGCGATCTCCTTGCCCTTACAAACTCCTTGGTTCAAATCCACAATCTTGATGGAGGCTCCCAAGTGACACCTAGCCAATCTAGGAGACACCACTCTCCAAGAAGTAACAAATAGTGTGTTGATGATGAACTCCTTGCTCTTGTGCTTCAAATGATAGTCTCCCCAACACTCAACTCTCTCTCATAGGATATGGATCTGGTGGAAAGAAGATTTGAGTGGAAAGCAACTTGGGGAAGGCTAGAGATCAAGATTCATATGGTAGGAATGGAATATCTTGGCCTCAACACATGAGTAGGTGGTTCTCTCTCAGAACTGGTAAGTTGGAAGTGTAGGTTTGTTCTGATGGCTCTCTCCACGAATGAAGAGGAGGTGGAGGGGTATATATAGCCTCCACACAAAATCTAACCGTTACACACAATTTACCAAACTCGTAGGACCGAATCAACAAACTCGGTCGGACCGATTCAGTAAAACTAGTGACCGTTAGTGATTTCGGTGGGACCGACATGCAACTCGGTAGGACCGATATGGTTAGGGTTAGGGCATAACGTAATCTCGGTGAGACCGATTACACAAACTCGGTGAGACCGATTTTGGTAATTAGCTAACCAGAGAGTTGGTCAGGTAAACTCGGTGGGACCGATTCGCTCTTTTCGGTGAGACCAAAATGTTACGAAAGGGAAACAGAGAGTTTACATTGCAATCTCGGTGGGACCGATCGCTCACTTCGGTTAGACCGAAACATTACAAAGGGAAACAGAGAGATTACAATCCCATCTCGGTGAGACCGAGATCCCTATCAATGAGACCGATTTGCCTAGGGTTTGTGGCAGTGGCTATGACATTTGAACTCGGTGGCGCCGGATAGAAAGAATCGGTAGGACCGATTTTGACTTTGGGTTTAGGTCATATGTGGATGTGAGAAAGTAGTTGAGGGTTTTTGGAGCATATCACTAAGCACTTGAAGCAAGAGGCTCATTAAGCAACACCTCATCCCTCCTTGATAGTATTGGCTTTTCCTATAGACTCAACATGATCTTGGATCACTAAAATGTAAAATGTAGAGTCTTGAGCTTTTGAGCTTGAGCCAATCCTTTGTCCTTAATATTTTGAGGGATCCACTTTCATCATCCATGCCATGCCATTCATTGAGCTTTCCTGAAATATTTGTCTTGGAATAGCATTAGCTCAATGAGCTATATGTTGTTATGAATTACCAAAACCACCTAGGGATTGTTGGACTTTCAGTATGGCTTATGTGGTAGACCAAGCAAACGTTATGTACGCAAACCTGGATCACGGCGGGCTTCTTCCTCTCTTCGTCCTTTAGATCTTTCTCTTGTCCCAGGACTGTGGTGTACTCAACATCTAGCCCAGCGACCCACTCATCCGTTGAACTGTTGAACATGCGTAGGAAGCGAGCAAGCCATGCTTTCACCGTCTCGGATCCATGTGTGTAGATGACGATGAACTAATCGCTGGTGATGGCTCTATCCTGGTACGCAGCGGCGACCATGGCGATTTGGGAGGCCATGGATTTTGGAGGAGGGTTAGGAGAAGTTGAACTGTTGTACCCCGCAAAAAAAACTGGGAGCAAACTAATGTGAAAGGACGGGACGACTGGGAGCGAACTGTTGTAAGGTAGAAGACGGGGACGACTAGGGCGTACGAACGGTGTGGGGTTGCTGGCTTGCCCGGTGGATAAACGGCTGCAAGCCCCCAAAGAGTTCTCGAGAACTATGAGGGACCCACTAGATGTCATGTCTACTAGACCCATATCGTAGGCCTGACGGTATAGCTTCTGCCTGTTCGCACGCCATGCCGGCGCATGGATGTAACTTCACTTAACTCCGTCAAACGACCCCGTCCGGCCCGAGAGAGCCCCCTGCCGCGTGGAGGCGGCGCCGACCCGGCGGACGAACGTCTTGACATGGCGGCTGGAGGGCGGCGCCTGCGAGCCGCCGAGGAGGGCCGCGACGAGTGGAGAAGCCAGCGCGAGGGGGCGGGTGACCAGGGAGCCGCGCGGCCTCCCCCATGAGGTCACCGGGGAGCGCAGGGGCGGTGCTTGCTGCCCGCCCCCCGCCGGGCCGATGGCGGTGTTGACGGCGGGTGACGGGGAACGACGAGGGCGCCCGCTGACGGGAGCGGCCCGGGCGACGTGGGAGGTGAGGGCGGCTCGGTGCTCGGTGCGGGCCCGACGAGCGTCGGACATGGTTGCGGTGGTCGGGGAAGAACGAGGCGACGAAAGGAAGATTCCGGCGCACCCCTACCTGGCGCGCCAAATGTCGGATCACGGGTTCCGGCGGACCCTTGAGGTTCGAACTCTGGGGTGCGCACGGAGATCCAATCCTCCACCGTCTCGTTCCTCGCCGAATCGCAGGGACCTAAACTACTAGCAAGAACAACACAAGAGACGCAAGATTTATACTAGTTCGGGCCACCGTTGTGGTGTAATACCCTACTCTAGTTTGTGGGGTGTGGATTGCCTCTGGGGCTGACGAAGAACAGTACAGGGAAGAACAGCCTCGCGAGGGTCTGTTCTTGGTGGGTGTGATGAACTGCTAAGTTGTGCCCCGTCGCTCTAGCTTGAGGAACGGGTTTCTCTCTCTCTCTGGATTCCGAATGCTCTCCCCCCACTCTGAGTGTGGCTACTCCTATTTATAGGCGAAGGCCCTGGGCCTCTTCCCAAATATTGAGCGGGAAGGGCGCCAACAATTGGCCATTTTGAAGGGGAACAGCGGGTACACTTATCCTGACTAAAGTTGGTCCTCGCCTGCCAAAGGCCCTGGTGATGACGCCTGCTTGGGCTCCACGATGACTGCATTCCAGCCGTTGAGGCTGGTCTTGGTCTTGTTGCACCGAAACGGATGCCTTTGCTTGATGCCCTTGCCTGCGCTTGCCACCTTTGCACCAAAGAGGAAAGGAGGACGCTGCGCGGGCCGGCGCCCGACTGGCGCCCTTGGTCGTCATGGCTTACGTCACAGGCACCTCGCGAGGTACCCCGCCTTGAGTTCTCCGCCTCCTCATGAGCCAGCCTGACGAGGCCGCGCCTGAGGAAGCTCTTGGTCGTCCGCCCCGCGAGGCTTGGCCCCTCGCGAGGGTCTCGAGCTTGTGTTGATGAAGATGGGCCGTCCTAGGCCTCCTTTGAGCCACGCCGCAGGCCGCAGGCATGCAAGTCTGGGGACCCCCATTCCCAGAACGCCGACAACAATATGCCTGCCAAACTCTCCTTCTCCCTCTGGCGGTCCCACCACTCCACCCCGTGTGAAAAAATCTGCATGCATGACTCTCCTCCCCCCACGCTCGTCCAATCCGTTGTGACCAGCAATATTTCCACCCCTTAGCTCCCCCGTAATTTACTCCAACAAATATGCCCACTTAGCTGTTACTTAACTGTAGGTGCATTGTGTCACTGACATATGGGCCCAACAGGGTCCGCCCACATGTCGCTGGCGCAACCGACCCTGCAGCTAAGTCGATCAGCTCAGTCCATATCTTACGTAGGTGTGCCATTGCTCGCTATAAATACTGCGCCTCCCACGACATCGCTATCTCCTCCCCCTCATGTTCACGTTCATCGCTATCTCCTCCCCCTCCCTCTCACGTCGACCACCATGGCATCGCCCCTCCCTAGCCCTAGGAGCCCCTCGCTGCACCGCGTGGACGGTCACGCGTCACCGTTCCGTTCCTCGCCGCCACTAGTCGAGGAGGACGCGTCGGTGTTCCGCTCCTCGCCGCTACGCGACGCGTCGCCGTTCCGTTCCTCGCCGTCACTAGTCGAGGAGGACGCGTCGGCGTTACGCTCCTCGCCGCGACGCGTCGCGTCGCCGTTCCATTCGTCGCCACCACTAGTCGAGGAGGACGCATCGGTGTTCCGCTCCTCGCCGTGACGCGTCGAGGTGGACGCGTCGGTGTTCCCAATCTCGCCAGCACACACGCCGGAGGATGCGTCGGCTCCTCGCTACAAGGAAAACGCTGCGCCGCCCGCCGAGCCCCTTAGCCCTGAGGAGCTTTGGAAAGAAATGGTTGTTGCCTTGTGGGAGGCTTTGCCTCCAGTAGAGCGCGCCAAAATAGAGGCGGAGAAGAAGGCCGAGGAAGAGAAGTGCACCGCGGAACAAGCTGCCTGGGAGGCCTATGTCGCTTCCGAGAGAGTCAGGCAATTGGCTCTTTGGCAAAAGGATCGTGCGAGGGCCGTGAGGGTGGCGGAGGACGCCCGTGCCGACGCCCTGAGTGCAGTCGGGCCCAAGCGCCTCATCTACACTTGGCGGTACGTGGACCGGGTGCACGCTTCCAGCGAGGAGGAGTACCTGTTGGCGCCGGATCACCACACCGGTGAGATCGCACTCGCCCGCCGGCAAGCCGCCAATGAGCACCTCGCAAGTTGCGAGGCTGAGGAAGAGGCGTTGTGTCGGCGCGCTAGGAAACGGCCGCGCACCAGGGCACTCGTGGCGCGCCGCAAGCGCTCCTGCGAGCGCCGTGGCTTTTAGGAGGAGTATAATTTTTGTTTCGTAAGGCGATCTCATTAGTTTTGGGACGCAAATGATAAATCCTGAACGTTCAGGAATTTTTAGCGCCCTTAATTAATTATGTAAAAGGGAAAGTTTGGAAACCTTGTGTATTCGTACGCATTTTGCAAGTACGTGCATATAACACAAACTTTACTATATACTATCGCACTACACGTCTCTCTCGATATATGCTTGCAGACTGTGCTACTCCCTCCGTCCAGGTCAATAAGTCATCTTTGGTTGTGCACCGTGACCAAGAAGGAGGGAATACTTATGCACCTAGACGGAGGGAGTACTACTATTACTTATGTATGTGGAAATGCACGTTTTAACATTACGATGCGGTTTTTGTAAAAGTAGAAAAACAACACTAGTCAAGCTTGTGAAACGATTCAATGCAAAACAAATGCAAAAATGCTCGTTTGATTGTTTACTTTTAGCTTCCTTCTCTGTGGTTATTTCTCTGTCGTACTTTGTACGGACTATCTCACTGGTTGGAAAGGCATGCAAATTCCCAAACCGCTTCCTACACCCTGTATCGAATTTTTTGCCTAACAAGTTGTGCCATGCAATTGGAATTCCAACTTGAGTACTACTACTAGTAGGAGTACCAGGGGACAGTTCTTTTAGGGTTCTAGATTAGTAATCCCATAACTACTACCTCCGTCCTGGTTTATTGGTCCCCATTGTAATCTGTGTCAAATTTTGATCATAAATTTAACTAATGAAATGTTAGTGCATGTCACATGCACTACTCCATCCGTCTAGGTGAGTAAGTCATCTTAGGCTGTGCACCGTGACCAAGGAGGAGGAGAAAACGAGAAGCATTAATGTTTATTTGCTAATTAATAGTATTGCATGCAATGAACTAACCACTGCATGTCGTGTTTGATATCTCAAGTCATTAAAAGCATGCACACTCTTTATCTCTTATTGGTTGATATGTCAAGAAACAAGAAACGAGGTAGAAGTTAATGCACCGCGCCTAAGTGTTTTGGGATTATTTGGTTTTCGTAAGATGACTTACACACCTAGACGGAGGGATTAAAATGGTGAGGAATAAACCAGTTAAATCTTTGGTCAAAATTTAGCACAAATTACAATGGTGAGGAATAAACTAGGACAGAGTAGTAGTTTAGAAGCCCAAATAAATGAGTGAGGCGCCTTATTGTTACTCTCCACTGTGACTAGTCTTGTGGGAAAAGCTGGGGAGCTAGGGATCGAGTGTGCGAGATGAACCGGAGAAAGTAAATGCAGAGAGATGAAATGCAAAAAAGACGGAGGGATGTGATGGTTGCTTGAACGTTTATTTTACCAGGACACTTATTACTGGGAGTGCTTGGGTTTTGTGATATGACAGCTTTACTGCCGCGCCACGAGCGGGGTGAGAGGTGAGACTCCCGTGCAGCGCTGCCCTCTACACTTGTACTACATTGGTCGTGGTTTATTAGTCCCCCGTTGAATTTGACTGAAGATTTAACTGACAAAATGTTAGTGCATGTCAACAAAAACTATATCGTTGGATTCGTATTTGAACATAGTTTTGAATGATATAATTTTAGGTGACATGCATCAGCATTTATCGTACTAATCTATAGTAGTAAGGTGCCCGTGCGTTGCACCGAAGAGTGAACTGCATTGATTGGGGAGTTGTTTATTTTGACAAAGGATGTGGGGGTTATCTCATGTGTAACGGGTATTGATAGGTTTCTTCAGATATTATTTCATCTCTAGAGCTCACAAACATCTGGGTGAAATAGATAAAAAGGTATCTTTTGCAAACAAAAGCGTTCAACTGTTCAACCTGCATCCAAAACTTGTGAAGAAATAACACTTATTGTGCTTTGCAAGAAATGATCTTTAAGAATTAGTTTTTGAGTATCGATTGTTATACATGTTGGCTACAAATGACATGGCACTTCCTTATAATCAACAGTTGGCTATACTATTAAGTAATATTAACCATGCCCTTATACACCTAGACGGAGGGATTAAATCAGGATGACTTGCAAGCGGGCAGAGGAGATGTAAGAAATGGTTCATCATAAGTCTTTCACCAGTACTGTAGTAAAAATTCATACATGGAAGATTCTAGACTAAACCATAAATGGATACACTTTTATTCCTGCGCGATACTCCAATAGAGCAACATCCTGCATGGAAGTCTCCACATGCTTAGACAGCGGATTACATTGAGCGAAGACTAATGATCAACATTTAACTTGATAATGCGTATGTCCAGGTGAACCTCCTTGGAGTCCCCGTGCACCGCGTCGGCGGGTAAAGGATGCCATGGGTTTTCCAAGTCCACATTGGCGGGATAGTCCCAGCTCCCTAGAGTCCAAGTCCGTTCGATGAGGCCGGTGTCGCCGCCCGCGCGACCCGGAGGGGTAGTAACACTGACCACACACCCGTACATCGGCCTCGTGTCAGTGTCAGCGTCAGTGGCGTCGCCCCTGACGCACATTACAGAGATGGGGCGGTGGCCTGCGCGGGCCTCGCCGGTGCCCACGATCAAGAGGAAGACGATGCCGTCCTCTTCCGGGACTAGCAGGCGGCGGTGATCCTCTAGCGACTCCGGCATGGTGAACGGGTAGCACGTCTCGTACTTGATGTTCTCCGCCAAGGGCCAGCAGTGACCGTTGCACGCATCTGTGAGGTGATGCACCATGTCCGCCAGCGAGCCACAAAACACCATCGGGCACTCATAGCAGTGGACGAAGGGCTCCTTGGAGGCATCGACCAGGCCATCCATGAAATGGGAGTGGCTGTAGGGGACGTTGTGCCAGTTGAATATATGAGCAAGTTACTACGAGATTTAATCCGAATAAGCACAAAATAAACCATGACGGCTATAACAGAGATGAAACTAATCATGTGGACTAGCATAGTTTTAGGATACAGAGTAGAAACATGAATTCTACCACGATTTTGAACAGGAAGGACAGAAACACATATGGTGCAACGGGAGCAGCACCGTTGGCCTTGAGGTTGTCGCCCATGTCCAAACACCACGTAGACAGGGTCTTTGAGAACGGTTCGTAGTCGTTCCACGCTCGGGCATTGAAGTTTGTAACTATTTTAGATTAGAATATACTACTCCTCCGGTGCTAGTAGTAGAGCAGAGTCCTACAATACTACTCTACTCAAGCAAGTTAGGGCATAGCACTGTAGGGAGTACCAGTACTATGATCACTCAAGAGTGTTGACCGGCATCGACATGACCCTACGCTGCTGGTATGTGTCTCGTAAGTCAAGCGGCGTGCTGTAGTCATCATCACCTGTCCACTTCCCGTAGCACATATTCGCTTCTCCATCTTTTTCCGCACATAATCTCGTCCAATCTTCCATCCCTGCTAAGGCGCCTCTGCCCTCGTACGAAACCCAAGCACTAAGAAAGGCAGAACCGAGCAACGTCCGCCGAAAGAGTGGCTGGAATTCGCTCCCCATAGAGGTAATCAAGATCATTGTTTCGCGTGTGGACAATCTCAGTACCATGCCGCTCGCCCCGTGCTCGTCGGGGCTGTACTGTTTACTCAAAGCCCTCAGGCCGGAGCTTTTTAAGCCAGCTCCTTGCTTGCTGATGCCGCCTGATCTTCAGAAACGGCGTGTCACGAGGCATAACGATCATAGGGTGGCGAGCATCAACCCCCTTGACTGCGATCCGATCCCCGTCAGCCTCAACTACATTAACGGTATGTACTGGGTCGGCATGAACACGTCTTGGATGGTGCTCGTCGACGGTCGCGGCAGCTGGATGCTCGTGGAGGTCTACACCCGGCGATTGATCCCCCTTCCTTCGATTAACACTACACTGCTTTGGCACCACGGCCCAGAATACTCAGAAACTTACAGTAGCCAACATGATACCAAGTTTGATTTGCTCAAGGTTGTAATCTGCCAAGTGCCCACAAGATCTACGTATTATAAAGACTTCAGGCTAATTGTGTTCTTCAACCACGGTGTCGCCTATCTGACAGGTCACTGCGGTAAGTGGATAAATCTGCACGTCCATCGCAGGATCATACATCCTCCATGGTTCTCTGATGCCATTGAACACAAGGGCTTCATTTACGCTGTCGACTCCTTTTATGGCTGGACGTATTGCTGGCCTACTCCAGTCATCGCTACAAACGGCTGTTACAGCAGTATGTTACTTTCCTATGATATCATGATGGCTTGCTTATATTACTGCCAACATTTGCTGAAAAAATATTCATGCTCATAACATGCTGTTCTTAAGATTGACTAAATCAAGAGCCCTTTTTTATTTGACTCCAACTTGATATGATGTTGTAGGCCGCCTGGTGTCCCTACCCTTCCTAATCCCAGAACCTTTCAAAGAAAAGCGGTATGGCAGTTGCAGGTGGTTCCTGGCTCGATCAGATGACGGCGAAAGATTGATGATCGTTCGCACGTACCGGATGTGTTGTTTTGCGGAATACAATCACAGTCACTGCAAGGTCTTTGAGCAGGATCCCAGCTTCTCTGGGCCTTCAGGATTTTTTGACTGGAGGCTTGTAAGTAGCCTTTGTACACGCTCTTTGTTTGTTGGACTGAATTATCCGATTAACCAGGAGATAACCGACAGCAAGGATCATGATGGCAGCGCGGTTTCGTTCATCAGGCAAAACTGTGTGTACACAGCGCACTATCGCCTCTACATGCACCATACCCTGATATGTGCCGCCACGCTCTGCAGCCCAAAGTAGGAGACAGGGTCGCAAGTATCAGACTTCGACCTGCTGGTTGGAGTTTCCCCCGTCAGGCACCCATCTGGTTCAAGCCGTCAGCCAATCTCCACAGCTTAATAAATAGTAACGTCTAACTGAGCCAGTTATTTAGATGCGTACACTTGGTGTAGTAGGATCTTTATTTAGTTTGATGCATACACTTTTTCTTTTTTGGTAGCCCTTTTGTAATGATGGCTGATGTTTGGTTTGGAAAAGAGAGTTGCGTCTTCACTCTTCTGGCCTTCTTACTGCTTCTGTTGCACCCCCAGCCCTGGTTGCTACTGCTGCTGTTTTCAATGTACAATCAGTAGTATATTTCGTCTGTTGGTTGAATAAATGTGTTGTTAGAACGACAAACACATTTTTTTGGAAGTTGTTGCACGGTTCGATCCTTTAGTGCCCCGTACCGTACGTAGCGCATACTATTTTTCGTACGGAACACATTTTCCACTTGTTTATAACATGCAGCCCACTGATGAAGGCCCAATAGAGAAGCCCATTGTCGGTGTCAAAACCGGTGGATCTCGGGTAGGGGGTCCCGAATTGTGCGTCTAGGCGGATGGTAACAGGAGACAAGGGACACGATGTTTTTACCCAGGTTCGGGCCCTCTCGATGGAGGTAATACCCTACTCCTGCTTGATTAATATTGATGATATTGGTAGTACAAGAGTAGATCTACCACGAGATCAAGGAGGCTAAACCCTAGAAGCTAGCCTATGGTATGATTGTTGTTCGTCCTACGGACTAAAACCCTTCGGTTTATATAGACACCGAATAGGGTTAGGGTTACGCAGAGTCGGTTACAATGGTAAGAGATCTACATATCCAGACGCCAAGCTTGCCTTCCACGCCAAGGAAAGTCCCATCCGGCATGGGACAAAGTCTTCAATCTTGTATCTTCATAGTCCAGAGTCCGCCAACGGTGATAGTTCGCTATCCGGACACCCCTAATCCAGACTCCTTACTAGCCCCCCCTGTGCTTCAATGGCGATGAGTCCGCGCTGATTGTCTTCGCATTGCGGCGGCGGTTCTTCTCCAAATTCCATATACTTGTCTAATAGTGTCCGACTTCGATAAATGCTGCGCCCTTGGCTTCTACGCCCAATAATGGCCATCTTCCACGTGTTTGGATGAATGCGAAAAGTCGTGGTATTTTTACACTTACCCCCTAGCTGCGCAAAATGAGCCGCCTATAAAAGGGACGAGGATCTAGATCTGAGTCACACCATCCCCTCCATGAAGCTTTCATCGGAGCGCCTCGACAAAAACCCATTCCATCATGGACAATCGACACGGCTCCTCCTCTCGCGCCCCAGCCCTCAGCCTCGAAATTGGGAGAGATGCTCATCCCAGATAGCGAGCTAGTTATACTCAAACCAAGGGATTTCTTCCCCGGCCTTCATGGTTCCGGTTCGAGCCGGACTTGCCACCTACAAGGGCGAAAAGCAAGCGGAGAGTGTCCCCAATCCTCTAAAGGGAGCGGTGTGCTTTATCTCTTATCTAGTAAGAGGACTCGGATTTCCAATTCATCCGCTTTCTCCCGGCTCTTGGAGTTCTACGGCCTCTAGTTGCACCACCTTACGCCGCCTCCATTTTGCACATCGCGGGCTTCATGGCCCTTGCAAACTGTTCTTGGGCATCGAGGCTCATTTTGCGCCGTGGAAGAGATTATTCTGCCTAGTACCCGCTCTCATGAGGGGTCAATATATCAAGTGGGCGGAGCCAACTATGGCGCATCGCCGGGACCGGATATCTATCCGAACCCGAAGAAGGCGTCCAAGACTGGCCTTCGAAATGGTTTTACATGGAGGACGTCCCGCTGCCGGATCCTATTCGGATCGGTCTTCCGGAGTTTAGCAATGCTCCTCTGAAGAAGCGCCTAAGCTGGCGCCCGCGAAGCCCCCAGAGGGAAAATGACCGGGACGTCCTTTACTTGATGAGCCGAATAAGATTACTGGCTCATGCCGGATTGACCATGATTGGAGTCATGGCAATCTGCATTATGAGGGGAGTGCAACCACTCCAATATAGGGGCCACCCCATGTGGGACTTCAACAGGGAGGACGATGCCACCCGCCATGGCCGCAAAGGGCCGGGATCGGTCACCGAACTGGTGAAAACCTTGTCCGCCATGTACAAAGGGGAAGAAGAATTTTCTCCGCGGTAGTCCACTGAGCGGGTTTTCTTCGAATAATCCTCGAAGTTGGGTAAGCAAATATCTTTGTGGCATGTCCGATCCATGTTCCCGTGGTTAAATATCTCATTCCATGGTTTCTACGCAGGAACTGCACCGGGCCGTGGAGAAGATACACAGCCCGCCCCCACAACCCGAGGATCTGGAACGGTCCCTCGATCCGGCCTCCGAAGAGGACCCGGATATAAAGGTGGAGCTGATCGACGGGGTGTTCCACCAACTCAGCATCGACAATGCTTTGGTTGCCATTACGGCAGACTACCCCGGATTATTTCCGGCCTCCCAGGTAACCGTGACCGAAGTCCGGATACCATGACCCACCCGTGCTTTACTTCTAATCACCACATATTTGATGGTGTTTCGCAGGGGGTGCCTTCGAGGCACGAGGCCGAGCCCGCGGCGGCTAGCCAACAAGAGGCAGTACGGCCCCGCAGGCTAAAAAGAAGTGCAGTCCGGATCGAAACTCAGCCGCAATGGTATGGCGCGTCACCATATTCCCAGGATTGATTCCTGGAAGGCGTACTAACGCTGGTGCTCTTTTCAGGAAAAAGAACGCTCGCCGGACTGAGTCCGGAGAGGTTGCCAATCGAACCTCCGCCAGCCAGGCTCCAAAGCCGGGTCCGAAGCGGAGGCGAGCACGAGGCGCGTCCGGATGCTCCTTCGATGAGGATGCCGACAGATTGTCCGCCACCAACTCCGAGGTGGAGAGCGCCATGAATCACAAAGCGCCACGGGACAGTTCTTCGTGACGCATGTTTCTCCCATGAGGCCTTGAATCCCTTCAATTCGGGAGCTGCGCACTCCGTGCCGCCAAGATGGTCTAGCCAGAGCCACGAGCAGTATGTAAAGGACATACGGGTGAGGAAATTTGATGCTTATATATGCCAAGAGCTCCCGAGACTTAAAATAGTTAGAATAACTGATTTAAGGATCATTTGTTATGCAGATCTTACAAAAAGAATACCCGACTGTCCCAAGAGCTCAAGAATGCAAGGCTCAACTTGAGGTCAAGATCGGCATGACCGGGAAGCCATGAAGACTCCTCTGTAAAATATTCCTTCAAAGTAGAAGTAGTTTCGCAAAGTGCGGCGTGTGCATAAATCTGACATTAACATTGCAGATAGCGCCGGGATGGATCCGGACAAGCAACAGCTCCTGCGCCAGCTAAAGGCTGGCGAGAGCGTGCTTACGAGGGTGCGGCAGGAGAAAAATAACCTCCAAGATGCCAACACCCAACTGGGTGAGGAACTAAAGGATGTTCGTGCCCAGTTGTCTAACTCCGTAAAGGAGAATCGACGGCTTCGTCGCGGCATTTTCAGTAAGTGCTTGAACAAACTTTGAAAGAGTTCGGCGAGGAAGGCGACTAATATAAACATGTATGTAGGTTTGCTCACAGGTCGTCCTGAGGAGGAGATGCCCAATTCTTCGGGTGAACTTCTTCCCGAATTGCGTCAGCTGCATGAACGAGTTCGGCGGGTGATGAAAGGCATCGCCCAGGCCTTGTGGCCATCTATTTCCCTGCCCGAAGGCATTGGGGAGATGGCAGAGCGGCTTCAAGGGGCACGGCGGCGCTTCCGACTATGGAAGATATCGGCCTGCCGTCAAGGCACCAGGGAGGCCTGGGCCATGTTAAAGACGCGGTACACGAAGGCTGACCCAAACCACATGGCCGAGGTCGGACCTGTGGGGCCTGATGGGAAGGAGATCCCTGTAAGCTTAGTGTATGGCCAAGTAGAATTGGCCGCCAAGTATTCCCAGCAAGATTGTAAATTAGATAGCCTATTAGATGGCATTGAGGAGGAATACAATTAGTCGAGTTGACTTTGTAATTGAATATGACATGAAAAATGTCTTCTAGCCGGATTGTAGATCGTTTGTCATAGCGGACCTTTTCGCTTCAACCTCGGGACCCAATAGTCTGGAGTGTGTCCGAATACCCTCGCGGTTATGTAAGAACCAGGGCATGCATGGAGACAAGGTGTAGGGGTCATTATTGCTGTATCAGACAAGTGCCCAACTAGTTATGTTATATTACATGGATAGTAAGAAACATCTTCCAGGGAGAATAGTTCCGTTAAGGGTTCCTTTCCACGGGAGGCATGCCCTAAAGTGCATGTCCAAACTGCTAAAAAGCAGAAAATCATCCGGGGCAGATGGATAAATAGTTAAAATCATCTTTCAGTTCACCGACAATATTCCCTTAAGAACGCTTAGCTTTCGGCTTCACCCACCGAGGTACACATCCGCTGACCCGGCAAGAATAATCGCAGAGGTGCTCCTTTACCACCTAGCCGAACAATCGGGAACGTAGGGGTAAGCACAGGAGCCAGGCAACCCAGCTTGGCCAAAACTTAAGTCATATCGATGCATATAATGGTGAGTAAAATGTACATGAGGAAGTTTGACACATGTGTTGGACATAAAGCCCGTATAAATAAGCTTCATTAAAGAAGCCCTCGTATAACGAGCGCGGACAGTGCGTAACAAAGCGCAAATGAGCCTCGAAAGGCTTCAAGAAGAAGGAGGGGGAAGGAGAGAAATAAAAGACGGAGGAAGGAGACGAACTCGGAGTCCGGCGCTTAGGCGTAGAATCTTCGTAGACGGGCCGCGTTCCATGGGTTCGCTCGAGTCGGTTATCCGATGCGCTTCGCAGACGGTATGCTCCGCCGCCAGACCTGGTCGATGATGAAGGGACCTTCCCATTTGGGCTTGAGTTTGTCCTTTTTCTTGTCCGCAGCGAGAACTAGTTCGCCAACGTTGTAAGCTTTGGCCCGCATTTCCTCGCTTTGATATCTTCGAGCCTCTGTTGATAAAATGCGGAACGAGCTTTTGCCACGCCGCTCCTCCTCCAATGCGTCCCAACTGTCCCGCCGATCGAGCTCGGCTTCTCTTTCTTCATACATGCGCACGCGAGGTGAGTCATGAATTATGTCGCAGGGCAAGACTGCCTCTGCGCCAGACACCATAAAAATGGTGTGAATCCGTAGTACGATTCGGCGTGGTCGGCAGCCCCAAGAGTACGGAGTCGAAGCTCCTCAACCCAAAGGCGTGTTAGATTCCTTGAGGGACCGCACTAGTCTGGGTTTAATGCCGCCATGATTAGACCGCTTGCTCGCTCGACTTGGCCGTTGGTTTGAGGGTGATAGACGAGGCGTAACCGAGCTTGATGCCCATGTTTTTGCACCATGATTTGACCTCATCGGCCGTGAAGTTGGTGCCGCTATCGCGATGATACCGTGGGGACGCCGAACGTGTACTACCCCGATATGAAGTCTATCACCGCCCGGATTCAGCCGCTTTAACGAGCTTGGCCTCTATCCATTTGGTGAATTTATTCACCATGACCAATAGGTATTTTTGCTTGTGGGTTCCTCCCTTAAGGGGTCCAACCATGTCAAGCCCCTGCACCGCGAACGGCCAGGTGATGGGTATAGTTTTGAGGGCGGTGGGTGGCATGTGGCTTTGGTTAGCAAAAGTGGCAACCGACGATCGTTGGACTAAATCCTCAAGATCTGCCCGGCTGTCGGCCAATAAAATCCTGTACGGAAAGCCTTGCCTACAAGGGCCCAGGCTGCAGCGTGGTGCCCACCCAGTCCGCATGAATTTCAGCCAGAGGTTTCGCCCTTCCTCTTCGGAGATACACCTTTGAAGGACTCTGTTGTGCTTTTCTTATAAAGCTCTCCTCATGGACTTTATAGGCTTTGGATCGCCGTACTATGCAGCGAGCCTCATTTTGGTCTTCGGGGAGTTCCTGCCTAGTTAGGTAGGCTAGGAATGGTTCCGTCCACGGGGTGATAACCGCCATTATTTCATGGGCGGAGGGTGTTATCTCGGTGGCAGAGCCTCCGATTGTGTCAGAGTGTTCGGTGTCAGGCAGTGCGCTTGGGTCCGGATTGTTATTTCCGGACTCCCCTTCCCATAGTACGGATGGCTTGAACAGCCGTTCCAGGAAGATGTTGGGCGGGACGGCATCGTGTTTTGCGCCGATGTGTGCCAATACGTCCGCCGCCTGGTTGTTATCCCGGGCTATATGATTAAATTCGAGCCCTTCGAACCGTGCTGACAATTTTAGGACCGCATTGCGGTACGCTGCCATTTTCGGATCTTTGGCATCAAAGTCTCCGTTTATTTGAGATATTGCGAGGTTCGAATCCTCGCACCTCTAGGCATTTAATGCCCATGGAGATCGCCATCCGGAGGCCGTGCGTAAGGGCCTCGTATTCGGCTGCGTTGTTGGAGTCCGTATACATTATCTGAAGGACGTATTGGACTGTGTCCCCGGTTGGGGACGTTAGGACGACGCGAGCCCCCAGGCCGGCCAACATTTTGGAGCCGTCAAAGTGCATGATCCAATTGGAGTATCGCCGTACTTTTAGGGAGTTCGCCGTCCATTCGCCACGAAGTCGGCCAAAACCTCGACTTAATAGCTCGTCGTGGCTTATAGGTTATGTCGAATGGAAGGAGCTCTATGGCCCATTTAGCAATCCGCCCGTCGCGTCGCGCGTTGTTTATAATGTCGTTAAGAGGTACTTCGAGGCTACCGTTATCAAACACTCTTGAAAGTAGTGTCGCAGCTTCCGGGATGCCATGAAAACCATGTATGCTATCTTTTGATAATGTGGGTAACGGGACTTGCATGGAGTTAGGACAGTGGACACATAGTAAACCGGTTTTTGAAGAGGGAACCGGTGTCCGTCCGTTTCTCGTTCGACGACGAGCACCGCTGACAACTTGATGTGTTGCGGCGATATATAATGGCATTGGTTCGCCGATGTTGGGCGCGGTCAGGACCGGATTTGTTGCCAATATGGCTTTTATTTCTTCGAGTCCGGCCGTGGCGGCATCCGTCCACTCGAAGTGTTCGGTGCGCCGGAGGAGGCGGTAAAGGGGTAACGCCTTTTCTCCCAAACGGTAAATAAAGTGGCTTAGATCCGCTATGCATCCATTCCATTTTTGTATTTGTTTGAGGTCTTTTGGAATATCCAATTGTGACAGAGCTCGGATCTTGGCTGGGTTTGCTTCAATTCCTCTAGCGGACACAATGAAGCCCAGGAGCTTTCCGTATGGAACGCCGAAGACGCATTTTTCCGGATTGAGCTTAATGTCATATTTTCGGAGATTGTCGAATCTGAGCCTCAAGTCGTCTACTAGAGTTTCGACATGCTTGGATTTGACGACCACGTCATCTACATATGCTTCCACTGTTTTGTCGATCTGGTTTGCGAGACCTGTCTGAATCATGCGCTGATATGTTGCACCGGCGTTTTTGAGCCCGAAGGGCATTGTGTTGAAGCAGAATGGGCCGTATGGAGTGATGAATGCTGTTGTTGTTTGGTCTGGCTCCGCCATCTTGATTTGGTGGTAGCCGAGTACGCGTCGAGGAAGCACAATGAGTCGTGCCTCGTCAGAAGGCCGATAATTTGATCAATGCGAGGGAGGGGAAGGGATCCTTTGGGCAAGCCTTATTAAGGTCTTTGAAATCGACACATAGGCGCCAGGATTTATCCTTCTTGGTACCATTACCAGATTTGCTAGCCAGTCCGGATGTTTTATATCTCCGATGAACCGCTTCCAAGTTTGGCTAGCTCCTCTCCCATGGCCTGCCTCTTGGGTTCGAAAAGCGCCAAGAGCCTGTTTGACTGGATTGAATCCTTTTAGGATATTTAGGCTGTGCTCGCCAGCCGACGTGGGATTCTGGCATGTCCGGCGTGCCGAGCAAAATGTCCCGCTTTTCTTGTAGAAATTCTCGTAGTGCGGTCTCTACATCAGGGTTTAATTGTGCCCCAATGGAGGCCCGTCTTTGCAGGGTCCGTTGGGTGGACTTGGAATTTGACTATTTCATCCGCTGGTTTAAAAGAGGTGGACCTGGATCTTTTATCAAGTATCACATCGTCCCTGTTCGTTGTGGAGCGCATCGCAGTAAGTTCCTCGGCCGCTAGGGCTTCGGATAGTGCCTCGAGGGCTAGTGCGGCTGTCTTGTTTTCGGCGCGGAGTGCTATGTTCGGATCACTCTGTTAGGTCCGGGCATTTTAAGCTTCATGTACCCTTAATGGGGTATAGCTTGAAAAATTGTAAATGCCTCTTGCCCTAATAAAGCGTGATATCCGCTGCTGAACGGGGCCACTTGAAATGTGACCTCCTCGGACCTGTAATTGTCCGACGAAATAACACTGCGTCCAAAGGTGATTTTTCCCTGCAGCATGCTTCCCGGCGTGGATTATTCCTCTAAAGGTTGTGCTGCTTCGCCAATGCGGTTCCAGCTATTTCCATTTTTCGGAGGGTTTCCTCGTAGATGAGGTTTAGTCCGCTGCCGCCATCCATGAGTACCTTAGTAAGGCGGCAAGCCGCCCACAATTGGACCGAGAACCAATGCGGCCGGTGCTCGGGCTGTTCGAATTTGGGTTCAATCACGGCATTAAAGGTAATAGCCGTGTCCTCCATGGATTTATTGTTGCTACTTGGTAGACTTCGCAAGGTTATGGAGTGTTCGCTTCGCATATTATTTGATGCGAAAGTCTCAAGACTGTTAATACCGTCTTCGGTGTTGATGGGCTGGGATTCGAGGCTAGAAGCTCTTCGCCACTTTTGGCCACCGCCGTAGTATCCAACATGCTCAAGGCTATGAATTGGAGTGGCGCCCTCGTGCTATGAATTTTGCGAGGTCCGCTTAGCCAACCCTCCAAGACGGTTCCGTACCCTTTATGGGGTTTTTGTTTTTTGACGTATAACCCAGGTGCTTGGTGATGATGCACCCTTTTATTTCGGACTAGGGCTGTATTCGGGGCCGGAATATCCCAAAATTTACTTCCAGTTTTCCAAGCACTCTCCATCGCACAGTACTTTTGTACTATGATCACCAAGTCAGCAAAGCGTGTAATTTCGCGACGACTTATGGCGTTTAGGTTTCCCTTGTCCGTGCAATTATTGCAGAAAAGTGAGATCGCGTCCTCCTCTCGGCAGTCCTTTATCCTGTCCATAACCAGGAGGAATCTGGCCCAGTAATGATGTACTGTTTCAGCGGGCTCTTGCCGAATTCGGGATAGATCGCTAATGTTTGGGTGGGTGGGTGGAACTAGATCCGAAACCCCGTCCAATTTAAGACTCAGGGGCCGAGGAGTTTCTGAACTTGGAAGTTTGGATTTTTGAATGCTATCCAGTGAATCCAACCCGCCACCGACTTTAAGTTCGTGGCTTGATCGACATCCGTCCCTCTCGGGAATCCGCATGGAGGGATCAGAAATCGGACGTAGCTAGTCCATAAGATAGAAGAAGAATCGCCGATTGCTCCTCTATCACAGCAACATGATGGGTAGCCTCAGGGAGACTTGATCTCTCGGATCGGTTTTAGGCCCGATCTGGTCGCGCAATTGTGGCGACTTCCAGGGCGGCGATGCGATCCAAGAGCTCGTTTACGGAGGAGAGCTCGATCGGATATAACTGCTCGGCAAGTTCCGAGTTAACGTGAAGATTGGTTTCGATGACTAGAGAAGTCATCGTCGGCGTGGTGGCCGAACTGGCGGTCATACGGACTAAAACCCTTCGGTTTATATAGACACCGAATAGGGTTAGGGTTACACAGAGTCGGTTACAATGGTAGGAGATCTACATATCGGTATCGCCAAGCTTGCCTTCCACGCCAAGGAAAGTCCCATCCGGACACGGGACGAAGTCTTCAATCTTGTATCTTCATAGTCCAGGAGTCCGGCTATAACGCCCTCGATGCGGCTATATCTCCCACGTGTCGAAGCACGACTTAGAGGCATAACCGCATTGAAAGCAATGTCGCAAGTGAGGTAATCTTCACACAACCCATGTAATACATAAGGGAAAGAGATACATAGTTGGCTTACAGTCGCCACTTCATACAATACATAAATAAACATCCATCATCCAGATTACACTCAAGGTCCGACTACGGAACCAAAGTAAAAGAAGACTACCCCAAAAGCTACACATATCCCTGATCGTCCCAACTTGGCTCCACTACTGATCATCAGGAAAAGACACATAGTAACGACCACATTCCTCGTCGAACTCCCACTTGAGCTCGGTTGCGCCACCTGACCGCATCGCCGGCACTGCAACTGTTTTGGTAGAATCTGTGAGTCACGGGACTTAGCAATCTCACACCCGCGAGATCAAGACTATTTAAGCTTATAGGAAGGACAGAGTTGTGAGGTGGAGCTGCAGCAAGCGACTAGCATATATGGTGGCTACATTCGCAAAAGAGAGCGAGAAGAGAAGCAAGGCACGGTCATGAAGCTAGTAGCGATCAAGAAGTGATCCTGAACTACTTACGCCAAACATAACTCCAACATCGTGTTCACTTCCGGACTCCGAGAAGAGACCATCACGGTTACACACGCGTTGATGTGTTTTAATTAAGGTCAACTTCGGTTTTCTACAACCGACATTAACAAATTCCCATCTTCCTCATAACCGCAGGCACGGCTTTGAAAGATAATACCCTGCAGGGTGTCCCAACTTAGCCCATTATAAGCTCTCACGGTCAACGAAGGATATTCTTCTACCGAAGACCCGATCAGTCTCGAATCCCGGACTACAAGACATATCGACAGAAATAAAACAAGACCAGAAAGCCGCCCGACAGTGCCGACAAATCCCGATAGGAGCTGCACATATCTCGTTCTCGTGGCACATCCGGATGAACACTACGACGGCAACCGAAGATGCCCCAAGTTGCCTCGAGGTGGCACCGCAAGTGGTTTCTAGTTTGGACCAACACTCGAGGAGCATTGGCCCGGGGGTTAAATAAAGATGACCCTCGGCTCGCGAAAACCGGGGAAAAAGGCTTAGATGGCAAATGGTAAAACCAAAGTTGGGCCTTGCCGGAGGAGTCTTATTCAAAGCGAACTGTCAAGGGGTCCCATAAATCACCCAACCGTAAGGAACGCGAAATCAAGGAACATAACACCGTATGACGGAAACTAGGGCGGCAAGAGTGGAACAAAACACTGTGCATAAGGCCGAGTCTTCCACCCTTTACCAAGTATATAGATGCATTAATTAAACAATAGATATTGTGATATCCCAACAAGTATACATGTTCCAACAAGGAACAACATCTCCATGTTCCAACAAGGAACAAACTTCATCTTCACCTGCAACTAGCAATGCTATAAGAGGGGCTGAGCAAAGCAGTAACATAGCCAATCAACGGTTTGCTAGGAAAGGATGGTTAGAGGTTTGACAAGGCAATATGGGTGGCATGATATAGCAAGTGGTAGGCATCGTAGCATAGGCATAGCAAAAGAGCGAGCATCTAGCAAGCAAAGATAGAAGTGATTTCGAGGGTATGGTCATCTTGCTCGCAAAGTTCTCGAGTTGTCGAAAGCTTGATCCTCGTAGCGTTCTCAACAGGTTCCTCGCTCACGTACTCGCCTCCGGCTCTACCCAAAGCAAGAACACAAACAATGAAACCACAATAAATCACGGTGCAATGCACAAGCAACATGATGCAATACATGGCATGATATGCGAGATGTGATATGCAATGCGTATGCGTGCTCCGGAAGGAAAATGATGAACCAGGCATCAACTTGGAAAACCAAGTATGCCGCTGGAAAGGTGAGATGATTTCGGTTGAAATCGATATAAAGATCACCGGAATCGGATGCACGGTTTGCAAATGACAAGCAAAACAAGAATGGCACAAATCTGCAATTAACAGCATGATGCCACATAGCAAGCAACAAGAAATTAAGCTACTGCTCCCAAACGTACCAACAAAGCATATGGCAGTGATCTACTCAAGATGCTTGACAAAAGATGAACACTGAGATACGGCTAAATCACACCATAACAGGTCCAAACAAGCATGGAAAAAGTGCAAAATATATCAGCTTCACAGACTTGGTGAAAATACTAACATGGCAGAATCAGCATCAGGAAGCAATGTCCAGAGCAAGCAAACGACATGCTACAGGAACTTATAATAGCAAAACAAGGCATGACACGAATCTAATCAAAGCATAGAACAAAAGTCCCTTACTGACCATGAGCAAAAAAGGATCAGAAGATATGATGGCACCCACGTAAACATAGCAAGTTTCGTTACAGATTCAGCAAATAGGGCATGACAAAAACAGATAACAAGTAGGCATGTTTAAGAGCTCGATGCACTCACTACGGAGCATTACATGATAATCTAAGCATACATTCATCAAGAAGACATGGCATAGAAGCTATACATGGCAAGAACAACATTATAGCATACACGGATCAACTACAACAACCTTGGAAATATTGAATATAATCTAAACAATCTGCCAGGAAACATTTTATAGCAAAAGTAGAGCTCGATTGACTCAAGCTATGGCACTCCATAATTGCAAACAAGGGAATGGATGGATAGAGTATAACCATATGTTCAAAACATTCTTAGTGAAGTATCTCAAAATAAGCACGGATCTCTCTGTAGCATCAAGTTTACATGGCATGAAAATATCAGCAAAACAGGGGCTGAAATCAGCAACATCATGAAGCCTAGTTTGCATGCTTTTGCTAGTCACCACAGAGATCACAAAAATACATGGCATACACCCCTGTAAGGATGGAATGGCATATTACAAAACACATGTAGGAGTCAAGTTCATAGGATGCACACATCAATCATGGCAAAAATGACAAAAGTGCATGATCTGATAAGAATCTGAAACTAACATCACATAGCCCTCTTCTACCAGCATTTCAGGCTTCAAGATGAGCTCCAATTAAAATGATGCAATGAGATGAAATACGCCCAAAACGGAGTCACGGGTGCAAAGTTATGGCATGATGAAAATGCAACAAAATAATGACAGATTAAAAGACTTGGAGGAAATTTCGGGGGAGAAGGAGAAGTCAACCGTGGAGTGGATCTGGATCCGGGGCACGCGAATCGAGGCGGCCGGAGCCTCGCCGGAGTTGGAGGGAGGAGAGGCCGGGGCGAGGCCCGGGCCGGCCGGGCGGGGCCGAGGCCGGAGGCGGCGAGGCGGCGGCGGAGGCCGAGGCGGCCTGGCGGCGGGACGCCTTGGCCGGGACGGGCGGCGCGGCGGCGGTGGCGGCGCCGAGGCGGAGGGACTCGGGCGGGCGGCGCGCGAGCGGGCGCGCGGGCGCTGGAGAGCGCGCGGCGGGCGGCCAACGGGCATGAGGGCCCCTGCGACAGCCTCGCATGAGCCCTTGAGGTCGGCAGCGATCTGGGGCCGCCCGACACGTGGCGGCTCCTGCTGGTCCGGGCGGCGGCGGGACGGTCCGCCCAATCGGACACGCCCGGGCGGCGCGGAGAAGGGCTAGGGTTAGGGTGGAATTGATCCGGATTTCGGGGAGGGTGTTTTTATAGGTAGAAGGAGCTAGGAAGCTCCAAATGAGGTGTAGTTTTCCCACACGATCGTGATCCAACGACGGAGAGCATGGAAGTGACTTAGATGGGTTATTGGGCTATTTTGGAGGGTGTTGGGCTGCAACTTAAAAGAGGCCTTCAGGTTACCGGTTAACCGTTGAGTATCAAACGAGCTCCAAATGACTCGAAACTTGACAGTGGTTCACCGTGGTGTACCAAGGCCACTTGACAAACCTCGTCCATTCTGAGAACGTTTAGTACCCTCTCACGGAAAAACGTAAAAGGGGACGCTGAGGGACATAGGAGTGCCGGATTGCAAAACGGACAACGGGGAAAATGCTCGGATGCATGAGACGAACACGTATGCAAATGAGATGCACATGATGACGTGATATGAGATGCATGACATGAACAAAATGCAAAAATGAAGAAAAACCCAACCACGGAGGGAATATCAAATCACAATGTCGAAAATGGCAAGAGTTGGAGTTACAAATATGGAAAGTTAATCCGGGGTGTTACAACACTCCACCACTACAAGAGGATCTCGTCCCGAGATCTAGGACTGAAAGAACTCCGGATATTCGGAACGGAGGTGATCCTCGCGCTCCCAGGTGGCTTCTCGGTCGGAATGGTGTGACTACTTCACTTTCAGGAATTTGATTGACTTGTTGCGAGTCTTGCGCCGGTTTCTTCAAGAATAGCAACGGGTTCTCATGATAAGAGAGATCTTCTTGGAGGTCAATTTCTTCGGGTTGATAGTGCGTTCAGAGTCTTGAAGCACTTGCGAAGTTGTGACACGTGAAACACATTGTGCACGTCGCGGTTGGGCGGAAGTTCGTTGATAGGTGAGATCGCCTCTTTGCCAATGATCTTGAAAGGACCCATGTATCTAGGGGCAAGCTTCCTTTGATACCGGGTTGACGAGTGCCTTTCATTGAGAGACGCGAGGTAGACATGGTCTCCGATTTCAAAAGCCACATCACGGTGCTTGTCATCATAATAGCTCTTCCGGCGCGATTGCGCGGCTTTGAGATTCTCACGAATGACTTTGCACATTTCTTTGGCTTCGTGATCAAGTCGCTGCCAAGAAGTTGGCGCTCACCTGCCTCGGACCAATTGAGAGGAGTACGACACTTTCGCCATAGAGAATTCGAATGGGGCCTTGCCCGAACTCGCTTGGAAGCTGTTGTTGTAGGAGAACTCGGCATAAGGAAGACACTCTTCCCACTTCATACCGAAGGAAATGACACAAGCCCTGAGCATGTCTTCGAGGATTTGATTGACTCACTCGACTTGGCCACCTGTTTGAGGGTGGAAAGCTGTGCTGAAACGGATGTTGGTGCCCATGGCCTTCTGAAAAGAATCCCAAAACTTGGAGGTAAAGATGCTGCCACGGTCTGAAGAGATCAATTGTGGAATGCCGTGAAAGGAGACAATCCTGGAGGTGTATAGTTCTGCCAACTGAGCTGCTGTGATAGACTCTTTGATAGGAAGAAAATGAGCCACTTTAGTAAGCTTGTCAATGACAACGAAGATAGCATCATTTCCACGCTTGGACTTAGGAAATCCAGTCACGAAGTCCATCTCGATATGATCAAACTTCCATTCTGGAATAGCAAGAGGTTGGAGGAGACCAGCTGGTCGTTGGTGTTCTCGCTTTCACTCTTCCGCAGACATCACACTCATTCACGAATTGAGCAATTTCTCGCTTCATTCGAGTCCACCAATATGATCGCTTGAGGTCATGGTACATCTTTGTACTTCCGTGATGAATGGATAGAAGGGAATTGTGTGCCTCGCTCATAATGACTTTACGAGATCACCCTTAGGAACCACAATCCGTCCTCAAGAAAAGAGTATCTTTGTCATCAATGTGGAAGCACTTGTACTTGAATGCCCTTGTCGATACCACGTTTCACCTTTTTCACCATGGTATCCAGGAGTTGAGCCTCACGAATTTGGTCTTCCAAAGTAGGAGAGACTATGAGGTTGGCAAGAAAGCCTTGAGGAACAACTTGAAGATTCAGCTTGCGGAAAGCTTCACAAAGGTCCGGTGGGCTTGAGGATTAAGCTGTTGCAATACGCCTTCCTGCTCAAAGCATCTGCAATGACATTGGCCTTGCCCGGAGTATATTCAATACTTGGGTTGTACTCTTGAATCATTTCGACCCATCGAGTTTGCCTGAGGTTGAGGTTGGGTTGAGTGAAGATATACTTGAGGCTCTTGTGATTGGTTAATATGTCCACTTTCCTTCCCAACAAGAGATGTCTCCAAGTTATTAATGCATGGACAACTGCCGCCAACTCAAGATCGTGAGTGGGGTAGTTCTTTTCATTGGGCTTCAGCTGACGAGAGGTATAGGCCACAACTTTCTTCTCTTGCATTAACACAGCACTGAGACCTTGCAGAGAAGCATCACAGAAAACTTCGAATGGCTTGGATTCATCAGGACGAGTCAAGACAGGAGCTGTGACGAGTTTCTCTTTGAGAGTATTGAAAGCAACGCCACACTCAAGAGACCGTACATACTTCACATGCTTCTCGAGGAGGTTGGAAAGAGGCTTTGCAATCTTAGAGAAGTTCTCAACGAATCTTCGCAATAGCTTGCAAGACCAAGAAAATCAAGCTGCTTGACATTCGAGGAGGTTCCCAATTCACAACTGCAGACACCTTCTTGGGATTAACAGCGATGCCCTTGGCGGAGATGATGTGACCAAGGTAAAGCACTTCATCAAGCCAAAATTCACATTTGGAAAACTTCAGATAGAATTGATGCTCTCGAGCTTGTCGAGCACCAATCGCAAATGTTTGGCATGATCCTTCTTATTCTTGGAGAAGACCAAAATATCATCAAGATAGACCAAGACGAATTCATTGGTGTAGGGATTGAAGATGAAGTTCATCATTCGAGAGAATGTTGGAGGAGCATTGACAAGGCCGAAAGACATGACAAGATATTCATAAGAACCAAAGCTTGTTCTGAATGCTGTCTTGGGAATATCTTGTTCACGAATGCGAATTTGATGATAACCCATACGAAGGTCAAGCTTGGAGAACACTTTAGCACCTTTGAGTTGCTCGAAAAGCTCATTGATGTTGGGAAGTGGATACTTGTTCTTGATTGTCTTCTTATTCAATGGACGGTAATCGACGCAAAGTCGGTCCGCGCCATCCTTCTTCCGGACAAAAGAACACCACAACCCCAAGGAGATGAACTCGGTCTGATCAAACCCAGACGCTCTTGTTCATCGAGCTGCTTCTTCAATTCCTTCAGCTCATTAGGTCCAAGCTTGTATGGACGCTTGCAAACGGGTTCAGTGCCAGGCTCAAGATCGATAACGAACTCAACTGGCCGATGAGGAGGCATACCCGGAGCTCTTCGGGAAAGACATCTTGGTACTCACAAACGATCGAATCGAGAGATAGCATCCAACTCGCCTTCTCATTGAGAGAAAACAACCGAATGGTTTCATCACGAAGCGCATAGATGATCACATCCTCGAAGAGTGTGTCAATTGAATTTCCACAGCAGCACAATCAAGCCGAGCTTTGTGCCGAGAAAGCCACCCATCCCGAGAATAAGATCAATATCCGAGTCACCAAGGACAAATGGTTTAGCCAGAAATCTATAGTCGCCCATCTTGATAGAAACATCCGGGACGCAAATATTAGATGTCATTTGCTTACCCGGGGACACAATCTTCAACGGAATAGGAATCTTTTCCGTCACATACTCATGCTTGGCAACAAAAGGTCTCGAAATGAAAGAAAGCGATGCACCAGAATCAAATAAAACTTTTGCAGGAATATCATTAACTGAGAGATTACCCATTATCACGTCAGTAGATTCCTCCGCTTGCGCTGCATTCATCATATTCACCTTGGCATGCTTTGGATTATGCTTGACCACTGCATTGCTGGAAGATCTCACAGGAGGAGGAGGCGGAAGGCGCCTTTGGTTGAAGCATTTGTTCGCATAGTGACCTTTCTGCGACATTTGTTGCAAGTCACCTCAGAGCGGACGGTGATAAGGAGCATTTGACCTTGGAGCTTGAGAATTAGACTTGTTCGATAGCCTGGGTTGGGTGGGTGGGAAGATCCACGACCACCGAGTTCTTCTCACGATAAGGCCGACGAAACGGAGGAGGAGGATAGAACTTTTGCTTCTTAGCTGCCACTTGAGAGGAAGAAGAAGACTGAACTGCATCCCCGATTCTCTTCTTAGAAGCCTCACATTTGAGCTGGGCAGCTTCTTGCTTCAAAGCCATGTTGTAGAATTCATCATACTTTTCCGGCTCAAAAGCACGAGAGCTAATTGCAGATCTTCTCCGAGACCACCTCTGAATTGATAGATCATACTCTTTTCATCGTGGACGCCTTGCTTAGCGGTTTAAGCGAGTTCTCGAACTGGATATTGTATTGATACACGACATGTTGCCTTGCTTGAGATTGCGGAACTCCTCACGCTTGCTCTCAACAACACTTTTCGAATGTGGTGAGCTTTGAAGTCTCATGAACTCATCCTGTAATTACACGACCTCCTCTCGAATCTTTGTATTGTTGATACCACTCAAGCAGCTTGGTCCTTGAGTTGAAACGAAGCAAACTTGACAAAGTCCTCGTGTCCGACATTGCTACATTCAAAATGTTTGCAGATGTCCACAAGCCAATCGTCGGCGCCTGTGGCCTCGACGTAAACCGAAAGACTTCGCTGATTAGCGAGGAACTGATTGAGGGTAGCAAAGTGCGGCTGGTTGTTGCTTGGCCTTTGGGTACGCTTTGCAAGAGTTGCAAAATCATCTGAGCATTTGCATTGGTGGCTGCCATGATAGTTGCCATGCCTCCGGAGGCGGAGGTGGAGGTGGAGGGTCTGACCGACTCCCATCATTGCGATCCGGATTCGGACGCTACATGGAGCCATCCTGAAGAGGGTGACATCCGTTAGCACTTTGATAGATGATAGACAAGTTGAATCAACGGATAGAAATTGCAACATATAGTCTTCACAATAAACATTCAACAAGGATGAACGAATGAATTCCAAAGTTAACATCACACGCCCATTAAGGTGAGAAGCCACTTGATTAAGGGTTGATGAAAAAATAACAAGGTACGATCGAACAAATAAGTGGTAAGGATTACCCAATCACAAACCAAATATCAAGGGAAGAAATGCTAAGAGCTACTTGAATCCCACCTATAAACTCCCAAAACTTTCTCGTTATGCAATCTGGTGTTGGGGATACATGGGACACAAAATATATCACCCAAACTAACAATACCTAGATCCAGCTTGTATCCATCCGTCAACACATAACCAAGAAACCTTCGAAATCGTGGTACCTCGACCTTCAAAAGCATCCGTTATATGAAGTCATGGCAATACTCCCAGCTCGCCCAATCTTCGGGTTATCGGGTTATCTCACCAACAACTGTACAAAAGAGATTTTCGATGTCGGCAAAGCTCAGTATTCCAGAATCGCAACGATAAAATTGTGACGACAACACCTCGAGCTCAACTCCCGGGACACCGCCACAACCCCTAAATGTCGAGGCACCAAGAACAATGTTCTCGCCACAAAACCATCGAACGATTCCAAGATACCCGCGTGATCCTAAAAAATTTTTTAGTGAAATTTGAGGAGAGAGAGTCAAAACTTCTACGCCAGAGACCTCACCAGAGCGACGAAGGGACCGGGAGTAAAAAGAATCCTACTCTCGATATATATAATCCTAAGACTCAAAACATTTTGTTCTAGACTCAACAACACCAAGAAACAATCAAGCAGGGCTCCTAAGTCGGGATGGCTCGATTACCAACTTGTAACGCCTCGATGCGGCTATATCTCCCACGTGTCGAAGCACGACTTAGAGGCATAACCGCATTGAAAGCAATGTCGCAAGTGAGGTAATCTTCACACAACCCATGTAATACATAAGGAAAGAGATACATAGTTGGCTTACATCGCCACTTCACACAATACATAAATAAACATCCATCATCCAGATTACACTCAAGGTCCGACTACGGAACCAAAATAAAAGAAGACTACCCCAAATGCTACACAGATCCCCGATCGTCCCAACTGGGCTCCACTACGATCATCGAAAAGACACATAGTAACGACCACGCCTCGTCGAACTCCCACTTGAGCTCGGTTATGCCACCGTGACCGCATCGCCGGCACTGCAACTGCTTTGGTAGAATCTGTGAGTCACGGGACTCAGCAATCTCACACCCGCGAGATCAAGACTATTTAAGCTTATAGGAAGGACAGAGTTGTGAGGTGGAGCTGCAGCAAACGACTAGCATATATGGTGGCTACATTCGCAAAAGAGAGCGAGAAGAGAAGCAAGGCACGGTCGTGAAGCTAGTAGCGATCAAGAAGTGATCCTGAACTACTTACGTCAAACATAACTCCAACACCGTGTTCACTTCCCGGACTCACCGAGAAGAGACCATCACGGTTACACACGCGTTGATGTGTTTTAATTAAGGTCAACTTCGGTTTTCTACAACCGACATTAACAAATTCCCATCTTCCTCATAACCATGGGCACGGCTTTGAAAGATAATACCCTGCAGGGTGTCCCAACTTAGCCCATTATAAGCTCTCACGGTCAACGAAGGATATTCCTTCTACCGAAGACCCGATCAGTCTCGAATCCCGGACTACAAGACATTTCGACAAAGAATAAAACAAGACCAGAAAGCCGCCGATTGTGCCGACAAATCCCGATAGGAGCTGCACATATCTCGCTCGTGGCACATCCGGATGAACACTACGTGACGGCAACCAAGATGCCCCAAGTTGCCTCGAGGTGGCACCGCAAGTGGTTCTAGTTTGGACCAACACTCGAGGAGCATTGGCCCGGGGTTAAATAAAGATGACCCTCGGCTCGCGAAAACCGGGGAAAAAGGCTTAGGTGGCAAATGGTAAAACCAAAGTTGGGCCTTGCTGGAGGAGTCTTATTCAAAGCGAACTGTCAAGGGGTCCCATAAATCACCCAACCGTAAGGAACGCGAAATCAAGGAACATAACACCGGTATGACGGAAACTAGGCGGCAAGAGTGGAACAAAACACCGGCATAAGGCCGAGTCTTCCACCCTTTACCAAGTATATAGATGCATTAATTAAACAATAGATATTGTGATATCCCAACAAGTAAACATGTTCCAACAAGGAACAACATCTCCATGTTCCAACAAGGAACAAACTTCATCTTCACCTGCAACTAGCAACGCTATAAGAGGGCTGAGCAAAGCGGTAACATAGCCAATCAACGGTTTGCTAGGAAAGGATGGTTAGAGGTTTGACATGGCAATATGGGTGGCATGATAAGCAAGTGATAGGCATCGTAGCATAGGCATAGCAAAAGAGCGAGCATCTAGCAAGCAAAGATAGAAGTGATTTCGAGGGTATGGTCATCTTGCCTGCAAAGTTCTCGAGTTGTCGAAAGCTTGATCCTCGTAAGCTGCTTCTCAACAGGTTCCTCGCTCACGCACTCGCCTCCCGGCTCTACCCAAAGCAAGAACACAAAAAATGAAACCACAATAAATCACGTGCAATGCACAAGCAACATGATGCAATACATGGCATGATATGCGAGATGTGATATGCAATGCGTATGCGTTCGAAGGAAAATGATGAACCAGGCATCAACTTGGCAAACCAAGTATGCCGCTGAAAGGTGAGATGATTTCGCTTGAAATCGATATAAAGATCACCGAATCGGATGCACGGTTTGCAAATGACAAGCAAAACAAGAATGGCACAAATCTGCCATTAACAAAGATGATGCCACATAGCAAGCAACAAGAAATTAAGCTACTGCACCCAAACGTACCAACAAAGCATATGGCAGTGATCTACTCAAGATGCTTGACAAAAGATGAACACTGAGCTACGGCTAAATCACACAATAACAGGTCCAAACAAGCATGGCAAAAGTGCAAAATATATCACTTCACGACTTAGTGAAAATACTAACATGGCGTAATCAAGATCGTGAAGCAATGTTCAGAGCAAGCAAACAACATGCTACAGGAACTTATAATAGCAAAACAAGGCATGACATGAATCTACTCAAAGCATAGAACAAAAGTCCCTTATCGACCATGAGCCAAAAAGGATCAAGATATGATGGCACCCACGTAAACATAGCAAGTTTCACATTCTGATTCAAAGAACAGGGCATGACAAAAACAGATAACAAGTAGGCATGTTTAAGAGCTCGATGCACTCACTACAGAGCATTACATGATAATCTAAGCATACATACATCAAGAAGACATGGCATAGAAGCTATACATGGCAAGAACAACATTATAGCATACACGGATCAACTACAACAACCTTGGAAATATTGAATATAATCTAAACAATCTGCCAGGAAACATTTTATAGCAAAAGTAGAGCTCGATTAACTCAAGCTATCGCACTCCATAATTGCAAACAAGGGCATGGATGGATAGAGTATAACCGTATGTTCAAAACATCCTTACTGAAGTATCTCAAAATAAGCATGGATCTCTCTGTAGCATCAAGTTTACATGGCATGAAAATATCAACAAAACAGGGGCTGAAATCAGCAACATCATGAAGCCTACTTTGCATGCTTGTGCTAGTCACCACAGAGATCACAAAAATACATAGTATACACCCCTGTAAAGAAGGCATGGCATATTACAAAACACATGTAGGACTCAAGTTCATAGGATGCACAAATCAATCATGGCAAAAATGACAAAAGTGCATGTTCTGATAAGAATCTGAAACTAACATCACATAGCCCTCTTCTACCAGCATTTCGGGCATCAAGATGAGCTCCACTTAAAATGATGCAATGAGATGAAATGATTTACTCATCAGGGCGAACAATTCGGTATGCTATACGCCCAAAACGGAGCCACGGGTGCAAAGTTATGGCATGATGAAAATGCAACAAAATAATGACAGATTAAAAGACTTGGAGGAAATTTCGGGGGAGAAGGAGAAGTCAACCGTGGAGTGGATCTGGATCCGGGGTGCGGGAATCGAGGAGGCCGGAGCCTCGCCGGAGTTGGAGGGAGGAGAGGCCGGGGCGAGGCCCGGGCCGGCCGGGCGGGGGCCGAGGCCGGGCGGCGGGGCGGGCGGCGAGGCGGAGGCGGCCGGCGGCGGACGACGCTACGGCGGGGACGGCGCGGGCGACGGTGGCGGGCGCCGAGGCGGAGGGACTCGGCGGCGGGCGGCGCTGGCGCGGGCGGGCGGGGGGAGCGCGGGCGGCGGGCGCGAACGGACGCTGGGGGCCCCGTGACGGCCTCGCGGGCCAGCTGGGTCGGCGGCGATCTGGGACCGCCCGGGACACGTGGCGGCTCCCGTTGGTCCGGCGGCGGCGGACGTGTCCGCCCCAATCGGACACGCCCGCGGCGCGAGGAGGAAGCGGGCTAGGGTTAGGGGTGGAATTGATCCGGGATTTCGGGGGAGGGGGTGTCTTTATAGGTAGAAGGAGCTAGGAAGCTCCAAATGAGGTGTAGTTTTCGCTCACACGATCGTGATCCGACGACGGAGAGCATGGAAGTGACTTAGATGGGTTATTGGGCTATTTTGGAGGGTTGTTGGGCTGCAACTTAAAAGAGGCCTTCGCGGTTACCCGGTTAACCGTTGGAGTATCAAACGAGCTCCGAATGACTCGAAACTTGACAGGTGGTCTACCGGTGGTGTACCAAGGCCACTAGACAAACCTCGGTCCATTCCGAGAACGTTTAGTACCCGCTCATGGAAAAACGTAAAAGGGGACGCCGGGGGACATAGGAGTGCCGGATTGCAAAACGGACAATGGGGAAAATGCTCGGATGCATGAGACGAACACGTATGCAAATGAGATGCACATGATGACGTGATATGAGATGCATGACATGAACAAAATGCAAAAATGAAGAAAAACCCAACCACAGAGGGAATATCAAATCACAATGCCGAAAATGGCAAGAGTTGGAGTTACAAATATGGAAAGTTACATCCGGGGTGTTACACCGGCCAACGGTGATAGTTCGGCTATCTGGACACCCCCTAATCTAGGACTCCCTCACCCATAATTAACTGGAAGGGAGGCTCTCACATGAAACCGGCCCAGGTACATGCTCATGGTCCCCTAAACATAAATAAGTAAATAAATAAATAAAGCTAAATGCTCATGCACCAGTTCTTTGGGAAAATAGGTAGCCCAATATTTCTTTTTGAAGAAGAATACCCAGCTAGGCCTATTTGTTTTCTCCGACCATCGGGCTGCAAATCTTTCAAGATGAGGAGGGATGCATTCCGGCCTGGCTTAAGAGTATGGTTGAGGGAGTCCTGGATTAGGGGGTGTCCGGATAGCCGAACTATCATCGTTGGTCGGACTCCTGGACTATGAAGATACAAGATTGAAGACTTCGTCCCGTGTCCGGATGGGACTCTCCTTAGCGTGGAAGGCAAGCTTGGCAATACGGATATGTAGATCTCCTACCATTGTAACCGACTCTGTGTAACCCTAACCCTATTCGGTGTCTATATAAACCGAAGGGTTTTAGTCCGTAGGATGAACAACAATCATACCATAGGCTAGCTTCTTGGGTTTAGCCTCTCTGATCTCGTGGTAGATCTACTCTTGTACTACCCATATCATCAATATTAATCAAGCAGGAGTAGGGTATTACCTCCATCGAGAGGGCCCGAACCTGGGTAAAAATATCGTGTCCCTTATCTCCTGTTACCATCCGCCTAGACGCACAGCCGGGACCCCTACCCGAGATCCGCCAGACGGACACCGACATTGGTTCTTTCATTGAGAGTTCCTCTGTGTCGCCACCTATAGGCCCGATGGCTCCTTCAATCATCACCACGATGCAGTCCAGGTGAGACTTTTCTCCCGGACAGATCTTCAGATTCGGCGGCTTTGCATCCGGGCCAATTCGCTAGGCCATCCGGAGCAGATCGAAGTTACACCCCCGCCATCGTGCCAGATTTGAAGCTTGAACTATACGGCCGATGTCCGCGGAGACTTGATCTTCGACGGATTCGAGCCACAGCCGAGCATGCCGCCCGCCTCGATGGGTACGATCTAGCTCTGCCGCGACAAAGGCTCGAGGTCGCACCGGTGCCGCTCCCGACCCTTAATCCGGAGCCGGTTTCACGATCGAGGACGGTTGGTTGGACACCGCCTCGGGGCTGAAATCTCTACGGCGATTGAGCCAACACCATCCCTGTCCTTTGCAAAGCTCGTGACTCCCAGTGCCGACTCCTTTCCGGACCAACCTCCTCATACCGCCAATGAATCCGACCGGGCGCCCGTTATGGAGTTCACCGCGCGGACATCTTTCAAAGACTCGCCTTTGGCGATATCCTGAACTCATTAAAGTCTCTCTCTTGTCGGGAGCCCTGGCCGAACTACGGTCAGAAGGTTGGGATTCGGACGATGAAGAAATTCAACGCCCACCCACCACCCACTTTGTAGCAACTGCCGATGACTTAACAGACATGCTCGACTTCGACCGAGGACATCGACGATATGGACGACGACGCCGGAGACGACCAAGAACCAGCGCCATGTGGCAATCGGATGGCCACCTCAATTTACGATATATATATATATGGTGGACACACCTAAGGAAGCGATAACGAGGAACCATTTAGACGCTATGAAGAAAATTCCCTCGAAGCAGGCCAAAGTGGCGCGTAAGCACCGCCAAAACCCCACCTCGACAAAGATAGCACCCACACGGACCCAGCCATAGAGCAGGGGTGAGCCGGCCGACGCATTTAACATGCCATTGAGCAACCATCCGAACAGGCCAACTTGGACAAACAACCCGTCCCCAAGAAGGACAACAGTCCGGACGATCTCACGCCGACACGCCATTGGATCAAGAACCTTCACAAAGAGCTCCTCGCTATCGCGTAGCTTGAAAAAGCGAAACAGAGGCTCGTAACAGCGGAAGACACACTCCGAATGAGATGGAGTAAATTACTCAACACTCGCAGACAAATATGGCGGCGGCCGCCAAGCAAAGAGCTACCCAAAGCGCAAACATCGCCTCGAATTCGATGAGGAGGCCGAGAGCCCCCACGATCAAAAACAAAGAGGCCGCCGGGTCGGATAGACGACCACATGGCAAACGAGAAACAGCAAGCGGCGCCAAGACACAAGCCGGCACGCGATCCGCGTAAGGATTCGCACCAAATGGATGGCCCAGTTTGATCTATCTACGGGCCAAGGAAACAAGTTCTGGCGAGCAATACAACACGTCAAATATTCGAACATCACGGCACACCCAAATACAGGGGCGCCGCGCACCCTCTATGTTTCACCGATAAGGTGCTGGATCATGAATTTCCAGCGGGATTCAAGCCCGTAAACATAGAGGCATATGACGAAACGACAGACCCTGGAGTCTGGATTGAGGATTATATCCTCCACATACACGTGGCCAGAGGAGATGATCTCCACGCCATAAAATACCTACCCCTCAAGCTCAAAGGGCCAGCCCGGCATTGGCTTAAAAGCCTCCCCGAAAACACCATTGGTAGTTGGGAAGAGCTTGAGGATGCTTTTCGGCCAATTTCAGGAACCTATGTCCAACCTCCGGACCGCAGACGATCTAAGTCACATAACCCAACAGCCCGGAGAGTCACTCGAAAATTATGGAACAGGTTCCTCACCAAAAGAACCAAATAGTCGATCGTCCGGACGCCAAGCCTTAGCAGCTTTTAAACACAACGTCCGAGACGAATGGCTCGCTGACACCTTGGCCAGGAAAAGCCAAGAACAATGGCCGCACTAACAAGCCTCATGACCCGCTTTTGCTGGAGAGGATAGCTGGTTAGCAAGATGCAGATACCAGCACCCAAGTACATCCAAGTCGTGGATGGGAATAGGAAACCACGACGCAGCAAGGACCAACGCCGGATTAAGGGAACGGTCCAAAGAGCGCGGCGTCAACGCCGGATTCAAAAGCTCACGGCAGAACAATAAAAACTGCCCTTAAGGACAATAGCGATGAGCTATCCAACTTAAACAAAATCTTGGACAAGATATGCCAAATCCACAAGACTCCCGGAAGCCCGCAAACCATACCCACAGAGATTGTTGGGTCTTCAAGCAGTCCGCAGACTCAACGCCGAACACAAGGGGCTCGACACACCAAGTGAGGATGATGACGAGCACCACAAGCGAGCCCCGAAAACAAAAGAATTTCCCACAAGAGGTCAAAACAGTAAACTTACTTCAAGTAACAAAAGGGGAAAGCAGGCGGCACCCATTGAATTACGCTACCACAATCTACCCCAATGAGTCCCAACACTGGTTGTCAAAACCAATTACCTTCGACCATCAGACTACTCCGAAAGTATCCGAACGCAGGATGGACTGCCTTGATACTAGAACCTATAATCGACGGTCTTCAATTTACGCAAGTCCTAATGGACAGCGGCAGTGATTTAAACCTGCTATGTCGGGACACAATCCGCAACATGGGGATAAACCCAAACAGGATTAGCCATAGCAACACTTCCTTCCAAGGAATAATGCCAGCACATATGCCCATTGTACGGGCTCCCTACTATTGGAAGTTATGTTGGCTCACCCGACAACTTCCGCCGGGAAAGTTGGTCTTCCACATCGCCCCATTTAAAAGTAGCCATCAAGCACTACTGGGACGCGAAGCTTTCGCCCGCTTTAATGCAATACCGCATTATGCATCTCTTAAACTTAAAATGCCCGGTCCACGAGGCATCATTTCATTAAAGGGGAGCTACGCGTGTCCCTCAAGGAAAGAATGTGAGATTGCCTTAACAGCCTCACACTAATACGGCCTTGCTGGCCAAAAGCGCCTAAAGCAGGTCGTTCGGACCCCGGACACGGTTAGGCGAGTCCGCATAAATAAACATGATGCTTACTAGCCGCTGCACTTTACAAGGGCTCCGCGCATGTACAACAAGAGACAATAAAGCTCAATTTTACTCATTTTTGAATCATACTCTATTTTATTTCCAATTACATTTTAGCGCGATCTTTTTCAAACTAAGTTCCTCTCTTTACGTATGAACGCGTGCTATACCCGTCAGGATAGGGCACAACGGAGATACAGCGCAGACGCGTGCAGCGGGGACCCGCTGCAAGAATTCTTTTCAGATTAAGACCTCGTAAACCTTTTTCACTGTCTCTTGTTGTTACTCATCCCCGGTCTCCTATTATAACCGAGGAGGAGGCTGGCGCTTTAGCATCGGCGCCGTCGGAAGTTTGCACGCACTGGACACCGGGGGCTTGTTACCAAGGGCATTGTTCGGCCCGCTTTATACCTTAGGGAGTGTTCGGCGTCTCGAGTTAGGCCTTATATGCATCAGCTCCGAATCATGTATTTGGTCAAATGTTGGGTTTGCCTGGCTCCTGTGTTTTGCTGCCTTACGCCCGCTTCTATCGGCTAACGCGGCACTGTGGAGAACTACATCGCGATTGTGCACCGGTTCGGCCGGGCGAGCACCTCAGTAGAGAAAGCCGAAAACTGATTGTCATGATATAGCTAGAGACTGGTCAACCACTCGATGACTCACCGGAATGTTTAGAATTCCTCCGCATTAACGAAGGACCGTTTTCCGGTCAGGCACATACACACCCTGAATTGGGGAGAGTGCGGTGCCCCCAGGGGCTATATAGTAGCCCCACCATCGAACTCCTATGGCTAAGTGAAAGTGATAAAGCATTATAGTCCGGTTGCCTAGTTTGCTACGCTACCACCTCCTTTATAGGACCAAGACGTTGGATTAAGTGTGAAAGAGCGACTTCTTTGCAAACACCCCGCACTATGTGCGTGGGGCTGAAGTCAAGACTGCCATCTTTCGTGTTATATACATATATACATCAACGCCAAGACAGAGGTAGTTTTCTACTTGAAGGCACAAGTATAAAAAGTTTACATTAAATTGAAACGTTGTTTCATAAAATTATACATGTCATTCAAACATAACATCCTTCGAGCATTGCGTCTCTATTAAACGAAGCGCCGGAAGAACTTCCTCAAAATAGCGCCGACCGGTACTCGCTGTCCGTCCGAATCTGGGGACGCAATATCGGTGGCCTTCATCTCAGCCCAAGATGCCTTGACACGGCAAGAGCCATCCGCCCCTCAATACATGCCGACCGCTTCATTGCGCCGACACGCTGTACCGCACTCAAGGAACTGCTGCACTAAGCCAAAATAACTCTTCGTGGGTCCGCTGGCCACAAATGAGTCATGACATGCTTCATGGCAAGTCCGGATAATCGATTGAGCTCGCCCATTCGCCAACCGATCGGTCAACGGAAGAGGACGCTCCGGACTATGGAATTGCGACCAAAATAGCTCTTCCCTTTTGTGCCCCTTCTGGCCTCGGAAGTGCTCAATCGCGTCCGCAGCGCTCGCCGCTAAGTCCAGATAAGCATCCTCCAAACTCCACAGCTTGTCCAACTGAGCATACTTCGGATCCGTATATTTCCTCCGCAGCAGAAACGGTTTTCCAGCCGCAATATCCCCGGCCTGACTCAGCTCCTCCTTGGCAGCTCTCATAGCGGAACGGGCATCCTTGGATTCGGCGGTGGCCTTTTTCAGGTCCTCTTGTTCCGCTTGACGTTCTTTTTCAAGAACCTCGCAGCGGTCGGTAGTATTCTTCAGTTTCAGGGCCAAATCGGCCATTTCCTCTTTGCTTCGGCAGTGAGCAGCCCGTTCGGCTTTCAGCTCTTCGGCCGCCTTTAAAGCGGCCGCATTACTCTTTCGGGCTTGCTCTTTAGCTCGGGCAAGTTCCGCCAGCCTCTCCACAGAGCGCACCGTCGCATCAAAGCATACAAGTAGTAAGGCATGGGCGTCAAGCTCCCTTACCAGGTGTCCGCGGAGAAGTCGCATACCTTGTGACTCGTCAAAGCGTTTATTGACCAGCCGATGTATGCATCCGCCTCGTCAAGTTGCCGCTTTAGTTCGGCAAATTCATCAGTCCGGCTAGCCACTGGACGCCCCGCCACCTACATAGGAACGACGACATGTTAGTACTGAGATTATGATACTCGGCACACTCTCAGTTGTGACAGCATACCGAGTCTCGAGGGCTACTATCTATACTGTAGCGCATTCTATATGCATAAGCGCCGAAGGTACATCATTTTTTCACCTCAAACCCCGTCAAGAAACTTCTGGCGGCTTCATGCAATCCGCCTCGGCGGATGCAATTCTTTCAATTACCGTAGCCATTAGCGCACGGTGATCTTCGAGATATACGCCTCGCCGAAAGCAGGTCCTTCACTCCTCCGACCGCGCCCGGTTGGCGCCGGACTCGGGAAACTCTCCGTGATTTACACTTCAGGTCGCCCGCCGCACGAAGGCGCGATAGGTTGAGGCGTTTGCGCTCTCTATCATCTCCGGACGAAGATCCCTCAAGAGCTGAGAAGGGCTGAGATCCGAACTACAAGGTACAATTTGGTTATCTTCGAAATAAATACAGGATGTTCTTTATTCACAGGACCCCTTCTTTTTACTTACGGCTCATTGGAGGGCTGATCCCTTGGGAAATAGTGCGGCTGGGGTACTTCCCGTGGCCGGACTTTCTCGACGAAGACTTCTTTCCCGCTTTGAGGCCTTGGCTTCCGGTCTTGAGCGGTCCTCTTCTCCCTTGGAGGCGAGGATCCTGATCCCTCTTCCTTGAAAGCCTCCTTTACGGAGGCGGTTGCTTCCCTGCTCCCCCCTTCGCCTTCTTTAAAAGGCGCGGCCTTCAACATCTTGGTCAGCATGAGATCCGGCGTGGTCTCTGGGAGGGGAGTCGGACACCTTATCAACTTTGCCTTGGCTATCCACTCCTGTTCAAGAAACAGCTCCCTTAAAGGGCATATATATGATAAATTAATGAACAGCATGTCCTGTTACAGGGTTACTTACTTGAGTATCTGGGTGATTGCAGCTTAGACATGCATCCTCGGTCAAATCCGAACACTTCTCTTGTGATCCGAAGAACAGTTTGTACATCTCCTTGGGCGTCGCGCCCATAAAATGTTGGAGAGCTCGTGCTCCCTCCGGATTAAACTCCCACGCGGAGGGGCGACATTTGCAGAGGCGAAGGCGCCGAATCAACATAACCTCGCGCCGCCACGACCAGATTGATCTCTCTTTCTTGGAGGTCTCGAATCGGCCCTGCAATAGAGGAACGTCCTTGGACGGCCCCCAGTCGAGCCCCCCGGTTGACCCATGATGCCAGCCACTGTGGTGGACTGAGCGGAAGGCGGGTGGCGCCACCCATTTGGTGCCCCCAGGAGTGGTGATATAAAACCACTCCCGTTGCCTAAACCAAGCTCCTCTTGAAAAGAGCCCTCGGCCACGGAGCATCAAGACACTTGCTTATGACCGCCCCTCCGCACTCTGCTTGTTGCCCTCGATCGTCTTGGCTCCACCTTGAAGGTCTTGAGCCACAATCCAAAGTGAGGGTAATATGGAGGAAGGCTTCACATCGACAATGAATGACGAGATATGGAGGATGGACTTGATTCATGTCATGGAAATCCAGCCCATAATAAAACATGAGCCCTCGCACAAAGGGATCCGTCGGAAGCCTAAACCCAAGGAAGTGAGACACGAACACCACGCCTCGCCGGGCTCGGGAATGGGAATGACCTGCCCTAGAGCAGGCAGCCTATGCGAAATCTCGCCGGTTAGATATCTGGCGTCTCGCAGCTTTAGCACATTTTCTTCTATGACGGAAGAAGACATCCATCGGCCGAGCTGGTCGGAACCGGACATCGTCGAAGGTCTGAAGCGCCTAAATCTGAAGCTTTGGGTGTTAGAACTCGAAGCGCAAGGCGAATTCGATGGAGGGTGGAAAAAATAAGAGGGCCTTGGTCTCATTATAAAGAGGTTGAATACCAAGAGCCCTCCCGTGGTCGATTGGGACTCGCCGATAGAGGAGGCGTGCCAGCGGCACGGTTGGAGTTACCCACGTCCGTATTGATGAGAATCTCGGAATAAGGGGCACGATCTCCGCTTTGATAAGGCGTGCCAAGGAAACCGCCTCGCTAAGCGCTGAGGTGGACAATAAAAAGCGATTCGTATGAAGGCCTGGCCGTGGTGTGATCTCACACCGCGAATACGTCGGCAGATCTGTGCAAAAGTTATTCTCTCTCTGGTGGTATGTGGAACTTGTTTTGCGAGCGGACACTATCCTTGTGTTCAAAATCTTCTATGAAGTATTCGGAAGAGGAACCCGCCTTGCAATGCGAAGACAATATGCGCGTGGACTCGTCGTCATTGAAGCCTGGTTCAGGGCTCTTGAGGAGTCTGGATTAGGGGTGTCCGGATAGCGAACTATCATCATTGGCGGAGTCCCGGACTATGAAGATACAAGATTGAAGACTTCATCCCTTGTCCGGATGGGACTTTCCTTGGCGTGGAAGGCAAGCTTGGCGATCTGGGATATGTAGATCTCCTACCATTGTAACCGACTGTGTAACCCTAACCCTACTCGGTGTCTATATAAACCGAAGGGTTTTAGTCCGTAGGACAAACAACAATCATACCATAGGCTAGCTTCTAGGGTTTAGCCTCTCTGATCTTGTGGTAGATCTACTCTTGTACTACCCATATCATCAATATTAATCAAGCAGGAGTAGGGTATTACCTCCATCAAGAGGGCCCGAACCTGGGTAAAAAAATCGTGTCCCTTGTCTCCTGTTACCATCCGCCTAGACGCACAGTTCGGGACCCCCTACCCGAGATCCGCCGGTTTTGACACCGACAATGGTCAATGTCTGTTAAAAGTAATATCAAAAGGGGTTGAAAATTCCAAAAAAATTATAGCAAATGGGATATAAGTTTCTTTTTTTGTTTTTGTTCTTCACCGTATCTTATCGTAAGTATTTCATTGGATTTAACATGACATAGTACTAATTTATCTTTAAATTTGTTTTAGTATGGCTATTAATTTTGGATTAAGAATATTTGATTTCCCAAAGCAAAATTTGCGAATTTTCAAAATTTCCCACATATTTAGTTAATTTTTTGACCCTGGTACTGACCAGAAAATGGCCAGCAATTCTAAAATTGGAAAACGGGTTGCAATAAATTCCATATGAATTAGAAAATGAGTAAAAATTATAATAATAATAGCAAACGGGCTGTACACACCACAGATTTCGAGGCTGACTTGTTTACGCAAAGCTTTCTCAGTGAACACACGATTCTAGCAGCAGTGACTGTTGGATGCCCATCCAACGGCCGACGTGCTTCTTCAATCTCTGATCTTCCTGCTCCAGCCGCCTAAACTAGCACCGGCGGGACTGCCTGCTCTCTCCTCTTGTGGCCCGCTGTGATGCTGCGCAGGCTTCCCCAGCCCACTCTACTCCCTCCGCTGGCCTGACCGCATGCAATCAACTGCCTCCTTATTACGCGGAAAAAAATGATTCCTCCCACTGACATCTGCGGCACACCGGTTGGAGGCTAACCTGTGGGCCTACTAAGTTGACGTGTACGCATGGCTTGTCAACTTAGTCAACAAACAATTCTAGCAGCAGTAACCGTTGGATTTGAATCAAACGGTCATCCTGCTTCTTCAATCGCTGCTCTTCTTTCACCAGCCGCCCGAACCAGCGCTGGGGAGACCGCCTGCTCCTGCCTCCAAAGGTTCGGCTGTCTTTGCCGTTGAGGCCTCATCGCCCCCTACTACTCCCACCGCTAGCCAGGCCCTGCGGCGACGGCAGCCTCACACCGCAGCCGAACCAGTGAACCCTCGTACTCCTCTCCGCGTGGGCATCCACTGCCGCGTCTTCCATGGCTCCGCGTCATCCCCTTCCTAGGCCTCGCCGTCGTCCACCTCCTTGGTGCTCTCGGCGCGGCGTGGTCAACGTGGTCAACGACATTCCATCGGAAGAGTACTGTACATGGAGAGGCTGACAGCTGGGTCCACGGCCACATCCCAGTTTTTTTGTGATTTGCCAAGTAAGTCGCTTTGTCAGGCCTATTAGGCTGTAAATCTTTCAAGACGAGGAGAGCTTTCATTCGGCTGGCCGAGAAAATGGCCCATCAGTAATGAGAAATGGGTTGTACATTTTTTAAACACATCAAACCGGCAATTAGTTTCAAATATCTTTTTTTTCATTTCGAGATTTTAAATTACATTAATTTTTATGCGTGGAGAATTTGTTGGATTTTATATTGTTATACATTTATTTTTAAAATCAGTTTGAATGTGAGTCGAAATTTGGGATTAAAAACAGTTGGACCAAGACCAAATATGCAAAATTTCGTATAAATTTTTAACCGTGGCCACAATATGGGCTGTAATGCTAACAAAAAGAATATGGGCTCCAAAAAAACCTTAATAATTAGCAAATGGGCTGTAAATTATTAGAAATAATATTAGATGGGTTGTATGCTGTTTTCCACAGGTTTGAGGCTTTCCTAAAAAAAGGTTGACGCACAAGCAGTGACTCTTGGATGGCCATCCAACGGCCGTCGTGCTTCTTCAATCTCTGCTCTTCCTGCTCCAGCCGCTCAAACAAGCGCCGACGGGACTGCCTGCTCCCTCCTCCCCGCGGTCGGCTCTGCTGCCGCGCAGGCCTCACCGCCCCACCGTACTCCCATCGCTGTCCTAGCCATCCCTCTACTCACCCACACCTGTTGTTATTCTCCGGCGACGGCAGACGAACCAGTAAACCCTCATACAGTCGTACTCCCCTCCGCGTGGGAAACAACTGCCGAGTCTTCCCTGCCTCCGTGTCGTTCCCTTCCTAGGCCTCACCGCTGTCCACCGCCCTGGTGCTCTCGGTGCGGCCCGGTCAACATGGTCAACGACCGACAGGCATCTGAAGTGGACTGTACGTGGAGAGGCCGACAGCTGGGTCCATGGCCGCATGCAAGGAAATGCCTCCTTATTACGCGCAAAATAATGATTCCTCCACCTCACATCAGGGACCCACCGGAAGGGCCTCTGTATTTCGCGAAAAAACGTTACCGCCGCTGACAGCTCGGACCCACCAGGATAGTGGCAGGCTGACTTATGGGCCTACTAAGTGCCTCCTTATTACGCACCAAAAAATGAATACTCCCCCTGTTAGCTGGGACCCAGTATAGTGGCAAGCTGACTTGTGGGCCTACTAAGTTGACGGGGACGGAGGGCTTTGTCAACTTATTCAATATGCATGATTCTAGCTCCAGTGACCGTATGATGTCCATCCAACGGCCGTAGTGCTTCTTCAACCTCTGGTCTTGTTGCTCCAGCCGCCCAAACCAGCGCGGGTCGTGCCTCGTGCTCCTGCCTCCCGTGGCCCGGCTGCGATCGGCGGAGGCCTCACCGCCTCTACTACTCCCACCGCTGGCCAGGCCATCCCTCTACTCACCCACCCCCTGTTATTCTCTGGCGGCGACATCCTCACACCACAGCGAACCAGTGAACCCTCGTACTCCTCTACGCGTGGGCATCCACTGCCGCGTCTTCCCCGGCTTCGCGTCGTCCCCTTCCTAGGCCTCGCCGTCGTCCACGGGCCTGGTGCTCTCGGCGCGGCGTGGTCAACGTGGTCAAGGAACGGCTTCCATCGGACGTGGACTGTACGTGGAGAGGCTGACAGTTGGGTCCACAGCCGCAGCAAGGAAGTGCCTCCTTATTACGTGCAAAATAATTATTCATCCACCTGACAGCGGGGACCCACTAGACGGGCCACCGTATTTCACGAAAAAAATGTTTGCTGCTGACTGCTGGGACCCACCAGCTACATCTTCGCATGCAAGGAAGTGCCTGACAGTCGGGACCCACCTGGTCGAAGCGTACGTAGTGTTGTCATTCTAATCGCGAACGGTAATGTACATATATCTTTGGTGGATGTAGAGGCGCGCATGTCGTAGTAGTAGGCGCACACGTAGCATGTACACGTCACGTCTGTGCCGCCGGTGCAAGAAAGAAAATACGGCCACGTATGTGTACATACAGGTGGGGTCTCGAACGCCTACTCGGCGCATCACGTCGGCCGGGCTCGTGTACATGGCTGGGTCGAGCGGAGAAACATCGCCGCTGCCGTGTTCATGGGGAAGCAACAGAATCGTCGTGTTCATGGGGAGGCAGCGGAATGCGTCGTGTTCATGGGGAGGCAGCGGAATGTGTCGTGTTCATCGGGAGGCAGCGCAGCGTGGGAGCCAACCGGCCGGGTCGAACGGAATGCGTGGTCGTGTTCATCGAGAGGGCTTGGGCGGAACAGCCAATGGAAGCGAGGCTGGCGTACATAAGCGGAGAAGCGGACCTCCCACGTTCGGACGGGTCTGTTGATCGTGAGGGTGTGGCGTCCGCAAAACGGAGAAGCGGACGTCCTACGGTCAAACGGGGTCTGTTGATTGGGAGGGTGTGGCGTAGCACAAAAGCGGACGAAAGCGGACCTCCTACGGTCAGCAGGGGGTCTGTTGATCGGGAGGGTGTGGCGTACCGCCAAAACGGACAAAAGGACCTCCCTACGGTCGAAACGGGGTCCTGTTCGCCGGGAGGGGTGTGGCATACCGCAAAACAGGACTCCACGGATCTTGTTCATCTCCACCGTCGACCTCCTCCAGCCTCCACGGGCTACCGTCGACCTCCTCCAGCCTCCACGGGCTCGTGTTCATCCAGCCTCCACCTCGCGCTACTCCACCGGCTACTGTTAAACCACCCCTCCACTGGCACCCCTCCACCGTCTACTGTTCATCCATCCCTCCACACCACGGGGACTTGTTCAACCACCCCTCCACGGGCACCCCTCCACCGTCTACTATTCATCCAGCCCTCCACCACACCACGGGGTCCTGTTCATCCAGAGGCAACGCCCCCACTCATTGTTCATCAACCCCCCCCATAGCGCTCACTGTTCATCCCAGAGCAACATCGATCGGCTTGATTAGCGGCGATGGCGAGAATCGCTCGTCGGGTTGATTAACAGCCATCGATCGTTCGCTCGGGTTCGATAAAGGGTAGCTGCTGCGGTCAATCGCTCGGGTTCGATTAGAGCCCAACGCCTCGCTTCGGGTTCGATTAGAGCCAATGCCTCGCGCACATGCACGTCGTGTCTGAGAAAACACACATCGCTCGCCCCGACCTCCCACCGTAGCAGGAACTCCCGAAATTTTCCTCGCCCTCGCTTCTACCATGGTTTTTCCGTCATGGGCGGCCCAAAGAATGTCATGCAGCTGCATCTCCGGCCCGCCGGACAAAAACCCATTTTCATCATGATTTTTTGTCATAAGTAAGGCCCACCACATCTATTATGATACCGGGTTTTTCACAATTGTCGTCATAGAAGTGTCATATGTATGACAGAAAAAAAATTCGTTCGGCCCAAAATGTCACGGATGTGTCTTTTTTTGTAGTGCCTGGATTAGGGGGTACTCGGACAGCCGGACTATATACTTTAGCCGGACTATTGGACTATGAAGATACAAGATTGAAGATTTCGTCCCGTGTCCAGATGGGACTCTCCTTGGCGTGGAAGGCAAGCTTGGCAATACGGATATGTAGATCTCCTCCCTTGTAACCGACTCTGTGTAACCCTAGCCCCCTCTGGTGTCTATATAAACCGGAGGGCTTAGTCCGTAGTACAACAACAATCATACCATAGGCTAGCTTCTAGGGTTTAGCCTCTACGATCTCGTGGTAGATCAACTCTTGTAATACTCATATCATCAAGATCAATCAAGCAGGAAGTGGGGTATTACCTCCATCGAGAGGGCCCGAACCTGGGTAAACATCGTGTCCCCCGCCTCTTGTTACCATCCGCCTTAGACGCATAGTTCGAGAACCCCTACCCGAGATCCGCCGATTTTGACACCGACAGGCATCCCCAAGCTTGAGCTCTTGCCTCACATCGAGACATCCTCAATCTTCGAACACTTCATCCACAAAAAACTCAACAGAAAGCTCGGTAAGATCCGTTAGTATAATAAAGCAAATCACTACTCTAATTACTGTTGCAAACCAATTCATATTTTGTTTTTGCATTGTATCTACTGTAATTTCCATGGCTTAATCAATTGATAGAAATTGATAGTTTCATCAAAACAAGAAAACTATGCATCAAAAACAGAATCTGTCTTAAACAGGACAGTTTGTAGTAATCTGAACATTCACCATACTTCTGCTACTCCAAAAAATTTGAAACAATTTGTATAGAAAGACAGTGCAAAAAGTTTCAGAACCGTCTGACGTTCCAGCAAAAAATGTGAAATCGCGCACTACAGCCAAACTTTCTGTTTTGCACCGCACAAACCAACGAGCAATGTAAACATCCTAAAGGCAAATCTTGGCACGTTCTTTTTATTTTTAAACTTTATAAAAGAAAAAAACATAAATAAATTACTCTCTAAAACTTCCGGGTTGTCTCCCTAGTAGCGCTTTCTTTAAAGCCATTAAGCTAGGCATATAGTGCTCAAGTAATGGATCCACCCGGATCCCAAGGTATATCAAAGCCAATTTTAATTAACAATGATTTGTGATTTAGTAGTGAGCACAAATTAACATATATCATGCAACAACGAAGTATAACTCTCTTCCTATGCATCGGCATGTCATAAAATAACAATTCATGCAGATCAAGTAAAGGTAAATGCATAGCATAAGGAGTTTCTTGCAATTTTATCGTGTTGGAAACATAGAGAGGAGGAGATGTAGTTCCTCTCTCATAATAATTGCAAGTAGGAGTAGCAAGCACATGCATATTATATCTATCAAAATCATCATGTGAAGTAGTGAAACGCAACCCATCAATATAATCCTTAATAAGGGCAAACTTCTTTGATATAGTGTAGTTGGGAGAATTCAAAAAGATAATAGGACTATCATGCGTGGGTGCAATAACAACAATTTCATGTTTAACATAAGGAACTATAGCAAGTTCATCTCCATAAGCATCATTCATATTGGCAACTTGGCCACAAGCATAGCAAGCATCAAGTTCATCAAAAAGGGATATTTCAAACGAATCAACAGGATCATATCAATTATCATGGCATTCATCCTTCGGTAAGAACGAAGGGACATTAAATAATGTATGAGTTGGAGAGTTACTCTCATTAGAAGGGGGCACGGGTAGCTAATCCGATCTTCCTCCTTTTGTTCTTTGCTCTCCTCATCATGTTTCTCATCCAATGAGCTCACAGTTTCATCAATTTCTTCTTCCATTGACTCCTGCAAAATTTTAGTCTCTTCTTGGACAGCGGAGACTTTCTCAATAAATTCATCAATATCATAATTGTATTTATAATTCTCATAGAAATATTTAAGGATAGCTAAATTTTCAGGTCTATAAACTAAATCATCAAAATCTTCAAACACTTTAAACAAAGATTCAATTTCATAAGCACCCTTAAAAGCAACAAATTCTTCTATTCGTTCCACATCATAGTAATCATATATACCATTAGCATAAGAAGCTAAGGTTTCATTATCATTAAATTTGCATGAAAAGGGAAGGTGTGGAGCCTTCATCCTAGAGAACAAGTATAATCATGTCTCAAGAATAGGTCCCGAGCATACCAACGCAACATATAAAATTGATCCCATAATAGTTTCCCTTTTTGAGTCAAGCGATAATCCCTAAAGTATTCACGTTGATCCAACGTGTCTCCCATAACATAGTTGAATGGGGTTTTCTCAGGATTATTAAAGTAGTACATAATATCTTTCAGATAATGAACATCGAGGGTTTTAGGAGGTTCCCCATCTCCATGAGTAGCAAATAAACCTAATTTTTTTGGCATTTCATGTTCCATATCCATAACTAAAGATATAAAACAAGAGCACAAAATAAAAACTACTTAGTGATAAAGCAAACAAGCACACACGAGAATATTCACCCCACGCTATAACTCCCCGGTGTCGGGGAAGCTGATCGGACCCACGAACACCTATGGGACCGGCGGACCGAGCCCCTTCGGTTCGATGGGGGCGGAGTCGCACGAAGAGCAGGTCGAGGCGAAGCACACGAGCAGTTACCCAGCCGAGCTCTCGGGAGATAATACTCCTATTGCTGCTTATGCAGAGTTGTATTGGGTTCTTGCTAGGGAGCCTTGAGCTACAAGACCTAGCGTGGCGTTCTGTGGTTTCGAATGAACCGAACCCCTTCTATGTTGCGCATGGGCCTCCTTTTATATGCTCAAGGGGTCTCCGACAGGTGGCAACGTAGACAAGGGCAAAAAGGGAAAATGAGTTGCGGTTGGTACACCTACTTATGCGATTATAGCGTACCTAACCACGACGGCAGGGGACAAAGGCATTAAATGCCCGTCTAAGTCGACTAAACAGTGCGAAAAGGGACCGTCGAGGCGTCACCGCTTCGCCACGATGGCAATCTTGTCGTGCCGCTTACCACAGCGCTCCGTTGGCGCTGACCTCCTGCCAGCGTGCAGAAAGGTCCCATGGCGACACGTTGGTGGATGAGCTGGAGCGGAGGAACGGAGTGGTAGTCTGCCGCGGCAAGCGCCTTGCCGGGTCGTTGCCTTGTCGCGTCCGGAAGCTTGTCGCTCACCGGTCCTTCCCGGCAAGCTCCTCTTGCCGGGGCCGTGTCTTCTAAATGCCTTGGTTGGCCTTCCCGGCAAGCTCCTCTTGCCGGGGCCTTGTCTCCTTGGCTTGAGTACTTTGTTCTTGAATGGCTCCAAAGGAACCACGGAGGACCTTGGCGGTCACCTGGCAAACCTTGCCGCGGGGTGCTGCAACTGCCCGTGCGAGTTCGGGATACTAGGGTACCCTACTCTAGTACACGCGAGAGCCCCGGGCTTGGGCCACCACAGTGGTGCCGGCGCTGTTGGGCCAGGCCCAAAAGCGAGTGCAGACGCACGTGACCTTAGGTTACGCCATAACTCACTCCGGTCCCACCACGCCCTCCACGAGCAGCACGCGCCGATTGCGGCGTCGTGGGAGAGATCGTGGGGGTTTCTTTATTCGGAAGCGGGCGTCCGCCCCTCCCTCTTTATAAGCGAGGAAGCGAGGCGGACCGCCCACCTCGCCGATTCTGTCCAATCTCAAAAACCACCGCTGCTCCCCCTTCTTCCCAAGTCAAGAAGCAGCGCTCACTTCATCGCCACCAGTACCACCAACGCCGTGGTCTCCCCACCGCTTCGCCATGGCTCCAGCCGACAAGGGAAGGGCGTGAAGTCGGCCGGCGCCTTGACGGCTCATGGCCTGCGAAAGGCGGGCCATCTCCCCCAGCTCGCCGCAAGGGAGCTGAGGAGAACTACTACCTCTTACAGTGGGCGGAGGCGCGGCGCATCCAGCGCCGAAGATACTCCCAGCCGCTGCTTGAACTAGCCCCAACTGGGTACCCTTTCTTCGCCTTTGTTCTTCTATTGCGGGCTCTGCCCGCCTTCTCTAATTTTTCTGCGATATCATGAACACCTCGGGTTCCGCCTCCTTGACTTCACCCCAATGCTGTCCCGACCATGGCAGTTTTCGCACACCTTCGAAAAATTTGTCGTAATCCACCCAAGCGTAGCCCTTTTCCGCCACTTCTTCATGCCTCGAGTTGAGAGAGGAGGCCCCTTGCCGGAGGAATCGCTTGGATCTCAAGGATCGGCAAGAAAGAAGCTTATTTGGAAGGAGAGCTCCGCAGCAAGTGGGAAGAGTGGAGGGCAGATTGGTGTTGGATTGTAGAGGAGAACCCGCAGCCCTTTACCGCTCAGCGCCAAACCCCAATAGTGCGCAGCAGCGATTGGAGCAACTTGGCGCGGAAGATGCTAGATTGAAGATTGCCGTCACCGGATCCTGCGCCTCGGGCTTGCGGACTCCTTTGTGGCGCCGTTGGTGCAGATTTCCTTCGCCGCGCGCCATCCCCCTTGCGGGAGAGGAGAGACCTGCTTGGGAGTTCGAGAATCTGGCGGATATCATGAGGCTGCGCCGGGCCTCAACTTCAATTTCACCGTCTTGGAGTTGGATGCGATGCTCTGGAGCTGTTCAAGCACGACCACGATCATCTCGAATGGTTCAGGTTGCGAGTCGTTCCATTGTGCAACAATTCCTCGCTCGACCGCATCCGTGCAATGATGCCGTTGTCGACTTCGCATGGAATTGTTCCAACCTGGCAAGGGCCTGCAGATGGCGTCGTCGGGTGTTCTTGACAGCTTGGAAGAAGTGCCGATCCGCCCGATGAGCGAAGGGCCTCACCCGCGACACCACCGATGATGAGATGCAGCGCGCCATACCAGGTTGAAGAGGCGGCGGCAATTGCTGCCGCGAGCGAAGTTGGATTCACCATGGAGGGCGAGGCAGCAGCGGCAAGCCTTGTCGGCGAAGGAGTTTGCGGCGAGGAGGAGCTTGCGAACCGAAGGCGAGTCGAGTGAACCCGGCCGAGGGCCTCCTCCCACCATCTAGCAGCTTGCATGGCGGAGCCCCAGCTCCACCAAGAAGGCGTCTCCGCAAGGCTGGAGGCAAGCAGAGGCGATGAGCAGGCCAACAGCCGCCCGCAGCAGCAGCGCTTGCTCCACAGCAGCAAGCATCTTGTTGCCTTGGGAGCACCTCACGCCGCTGCAGACAAGCGGGGCGGGGCCCTCCCGAGCCACCGCTGCTACTCCCGCCAAGCGGTCAAGGAACCCACTCCTCCGCCTCGTCGCACGGGAGGCGAGCCAGGTGATCTCTCCGCTCAGCTCCGACTAGGAAGAAGAAGAGTAAGACTCCGTGTTGTACTTGTAGTTCTTCAACTTTTTGCTTTGTCTTGTATCTGATTTGCTTCCTCTGAACTCTTTCCTTTTCGGGCGCTGGCCCGGAGAGCGTCGAAGAGCCAAGGTCCCGGTGGTTGTCATCGAGGGCGATCCCACCGCAACAGCAGGAGGCGTCCGAGACCACCTGCCGGTGCGGCAACTCTTCCACAAAGCAGCCCCAGTAAAGTATATGGTTTACTTTTTTGCTGTTGGCGTACATGGGTGCTCTTTCTTGGTGATACTGATGTTAATTTGTGTAGGAAGCAGAGCAGCCTCACCAAGAGTGCCGGAAGCCGCTCCCGGCGTGCCATCTGCGTCAACTACACCGCCAAGGGAGGATCCCCGGCAAGGGCGTTCTCCGGCAAGGGAGGCTTCTCCGGCAAGGGCAGTTCTCACAGCAAGGGATAGCGCCCGGCGACCCTCAGGTGGTTGAGACCGCGGCTGCAGATCCCATCGCAGGTAATCCTCTTGCTTGAAAACTGCCCTTGCGTTCTTCTTCTGATTTTCTTTTTGGATACTTGCTTAACTTTTCTTCATTCGGTCGTCGAGATCCATCTCCCTTGAGCCAATGGAGACCGAGGTCGCCCGGCGAGGAGGCCTTGTGGCAATAATCTTGGCAACGCCGCCGTCACCGAGGAAGCCGCCGTGCGCCGACGAGCCCGCCCGGCGAGAGGCCGCCAAGGCTGCCGCCCTGAAAGTGGCGAGGTCCGGCGATCGCCTGCGGCCCCGAGGCCGCAGGAGCGCCAGGCGCTACACCGACCGCCGATCCCTCTGCCGCTGCCGCTGCGCCAGGCTCCGAAGAGTCCCAGCCCGGCGCCTACTTGAAGGCCGGCGATGGCATCTTCATCAAGCTTCCTTGGGCGTCGAGCTCAGGCGCCGGTCGAAGGAGAAACCTTTGACGAAGAGCTGCTCGCCTCCGCTGGGCTGGCGCTGGTCGGCCGCGCCAAGCAGCAGCGGCGAGTCGAGGAGGAGCAGCTTTGCGGAAGCTGCTGTCGCTCTACCGCACCCGACAAGCCAAGCTGGAATCCCGGAAGCGCTTGTCGCGGCGCGGAGCAGACATAGAAAGCGCGAGGAGCTCAGGGCATCAATCAGGAAGCTCTCGGGCCTTGGCGGCGGAGCGGAGCAAATCGTCGAGGCGGTGGCGAGCTGGCGCGGAAGATCAATCTTGACAGCCATGAGGAGGAGCTTGCAGCGAAACAAACATTTGGCGGGGCTCTCAAGGAAGCAAGGGCCTTGCTGCAGCTCTTGAGCCGCCAAGAAGGAGCTGGAGGCAGAAGGTGGCGCAGCTGGAGGCCAGATCTGAAGAAGGGCGGCGAGGAGCTTGCTGCACTCAAGCATGAGCGAGAGAAGGACGCCTACACTCTTGGCGAGCTGCAGGGCCGTCTCGCTGAGAGGAGCAAGGAGCTCAGCGCCGCCAAGGACTCCAAAGCAGATCTTGAGCTGAAGCTGACCACCTTGACTCAAACGCTGGAGGGCGCCAGGGAGCGGGAGGTGGCCTTGTTGGAGAAGATCAAGGCCGACGAGGCGCTGCTGGCGAGTGCTACTGCCGCCCAGAACACCTTCAGAGAAAATGTGGAGCACTGGACCGAGGGTCTCGTGAATGTTGCCGCCGCCATCGACAGGGAGCTGGCGGAGCTGGGATGGTGGATCTTGGATATTCCTTGACGAGCACCTCCAACCCAGCGCCAAGCTCAGCTTGTTCTTCAAAGGCGTGGTGGCGGCTCTCCATGACTCGGGAAGAGATCCCAAAGCAGCTCGCCGGCGAGTCGCGCCGGATCTGTCTTGGGAGCTCTTGAAGGTGTTGATGAAGGTGGCCTTCCGCAATCCAGGCCTCAACCTCACCGGCGTCCTCAAGTCCTTGCCGCGGATCTGATGTGGAAGCGCTCAAGGCCCTTGTCGCACCCATTGTGGACAAGGTGGGCAAGATCAAGAGGGTTGATGGCGACCGCGTAGATTAGGCCGCCAATTTTATCTTTTCCTTGTCGCTGCTGGTCATGTTATGAAAACAATCTATTAGAGCTGCGACAAGCTATCTTGTAATATATACTTTATTTCGGGTAGTAATTGCAATGTTATTTCCTTTACTTGATTCCTTCCTTTGTATGTTTTTGCCCTACGCTTTTAGGGAACTTGTCGGCGTAGGCACCTTTGCCATGAAGCGCTGAGTCGCGAACGTCGACCTTCGTCTGGCGGTGCCGCTTCCGACAAGCAACCTTGTCGCAACTAGTTGCATCTCACTTAAGTTGTTGAGCGGACTCGAAACAAAGTAAGGGCGCAACTAGCTACGAGTTGGTTCCTCCGTGCACAGGTTTTCCATACAAAGCACGGTCGTTCGAGGAAGATAACTTAAAAATTTTAAAACTGATTGCTCAAACTTTGGCAACTTAGCTTTTCTGTCGTTTGCTTCCCGGTAAGGCAAAACTTCCTCGAGCGACGCATGATCCACACCATTATCTTCTCCTTCCCCCAGCAAACTTGTGGGCGAGGAACCTTTCTTTCTTTGAGAAAGAGAAAGAAGAAAATAAAGTTATGGAGCCTTGTGGCTCGTTATTGCTTACGGGGTAGGTGCTGCACAAGGTGTCGGATAATGCATGCAAAATAATAGAGTAGATAGCATGAAATTGACAAGATCTTGCAAGCACATGAGCTTTACTTATGCAGGATCTGCGCCCGCTTTGTACAAAGGATTACATGCAACATCAGCAAGACTTGTACAAAAGGTGGTTGCGGAATAGGTTCCGCAACCGCATCCTGAGTAAAACTTACGAATATGCTCGATGTTCGGGAGTTGCTCACGGAATGCCATCTTGGTCTCAAAGCGGACAGCGCCAGGCCTAGTGACTTCGTTTTACCCGATAAGGGCCTTCCCACTTCGGCGTCAACTTGTTGGAATTCTTGGCGGACTGAACGCGCCGAAGAACAAGGTCGCCTTCCTCGAGACTTCTGGCACTGACTTTGCAGCTATGGTAGCGGCGCAAAGCTTGCTGATATCGAGCAGCTCGTACAACAGCCTGAAGACGGTCCTCCTCGAGGAGCAGTGCGTCATCTTGTCGCAATTGCTCTTGCTCAAGCTCATCATAAGCGAGCACTCGAGTCGACCCGTTTACAAGTTCCGTGGGGAGAACTGCCTCTGCACCATAGACTAGAGCGAAAGGTGTCTGGCCAGTGGCTCGATTTGGCGTCGTCCTGATCGACCAAAGAACCACTGGCAGCTCCTCAATCCAGTTTCTTCCGCACTTGTGCAGCCTGTCGAAAGTCCTGGTCTTGAGCCCACGCAACACTTCAGCATTTGCCCTCTCCGCTTGACCGTTGCTTCTCGGGTGAGCAACAGAAGCGAAGCAGAACCTTGGCGCCAAGATCTTGGGCGTCTTGCATGAAGGTGCGACTTCGTGAATTGTGTGTCGTTGTCGGTGATGATCTGTTAGGAATCCCAAAATGGCAAACAATCGACTGAAGAACTTGATCACTGTTGTCTTGTCACCTTCCTCCTGCTTCCACTTCCGGCCACTTTGAGAACTTGTCGATTACAGCGTACAAGTACTCAAAGCCCCGACAACTTCGGGAAAGGGGCCAGGATGTCGAGCCCCAGACCGAAAATGGCGAGGATAAAGGGATCGTCTGGAGAGCTTGAGCTGGTCGGTGTATCTGCTTGGAATGGGCCGCACGCTTCACACTTGGTTACTTGTGCGATTGCATCTGGAGGTTGTCGGCCAAAATAAACCTTGCGGAATGCTTTGCGGCAAGTGCTCTTCTTGCCAATGTGGTGACCACATATGCCTCCATGTATCTCTCGCCAACAGCTTCATCCATCTTCCGGTGAATACACTTCAATTTCACACCGTTGAGTCTTCTTACATGCAGTGTGTTGTCGACAAACTGGTACATACTTGACTGCCGGGCTACTCTTTCCGCTTCTTCTTGCTCTTGGGAAGTTCTCTGTCTGAAGGAAATGGACAATCTGTTGCGCCCATCTTTGGAGCTTGCGGTTCGACAACAAGGACTAAAGGCACATCTGCTGCTGCGGAACATCCGCTTCTCGGCAGAACCTGCGGCTCAGCCGAGCTTGATGTTCCCGACAAGCTTGCCGGAGCAAAACTTGTCGGGGCGTGCGCTTCAACGAAACAAACCCTAGGGCTTGTCGGAGCAGACTGCTCCTCGGCACTCTTAGTGTTGATCTTGGGGACCTTCTTGGCGGCGGCTTGAGGAAGCTCTGCGGAAAATAGTCACCAGAAATCAACTTCCTCTTCTTGTTCTGTCCATTGATTTCATTACAATCGGTTGAGTCAGCTTGAGCACAAAATCCCTGGTTCCACAGTAACTTGAGTCTGGCGCACTTTGACAGCCATCGGCAATATCGTTACGAGCTCTTGGAACATGTTCCATCGTAGGTCGTCAAAGTTCTCTTCTAGCTTTCTCACTTCATCAACATAGGCTTCCATCAACGGACTCTGATAGTCCTTGTTCACTTGGCGGACGACAAGCTGTGAGTCACCCCTGACCATGAGCTTCTTGATCCCAAGGTCTACCGCGATCCTGAGACCGGCAAGCAGACCTTCATACTCTGCAGTATTGTTTGTTGCTTGCTCCTTGGGAAAGTGCATCTGGACGATGTACTTGAGGTGCTCTCCGGTGGGTGCGACAAGCAGCACGCCAGCACCGGCGCCTTGTAGTGAGAAAGCACCATCAAAGTACATAAGCCACTCTTCGCTTGCTTCCTTGACGAGGATGCTCGTTTCTGGAATTTCTTCATCTTGCGTTGGCGTCCATTCTGCTATGAACTCTGCCAATGCTCTGCTTTGGATAGTTGAAGTGCTCTCAAACTTGAGACCAAAGCTTCACAGTTCCAGTGCCCACTCGACAATCCTGCCTGTTGCCTCTGGATTTTGCAGTATCCTCTTCAGCGGAAAGCGAGTGACGACTGTGATCTCATGTGCTTGAAAGTAATGGCGCAACTTTCTCGAGGCCATGAGAAGGCCAAAAAGCAATTTCTGCACGCCAGAGTACCTTGACCTAGCCCCCTGCAGAAGGGAACTGACAAAGTAAACTGGGCGTTGCACCATCCTTTTCTGCATCCTCTCATACGCCTGCGCAGACCCATCTTTGTCGGGACCAGAGCTTGCCGGTGAAGTGCCTTGCTTGTCGCTGGATGCCTCTGCCGTGGTTGCTAGCTCATCATCCGCCTCCCTCTCCGCTACTAATGCAGCACTAACCACTTGATTGGTTGCCGCTATATATAGCAACAACTTCTCTTTTGGCCTAGGTGCGACAAGTATTGGGGTGGAGGACAGGTATCTCTTTAAGTCCTGCAGCGCAGCCTCCGCTTCCGGAGTCCATTTCATTGGACCTTGGACCTGCCTTTTTCAAAATTTTGAAAAGTGGCAGGGCGCGTTCAGCAGACCTAGAGATAAACCTGCTGAGAGCAGCTACGCAACCGGCAAGCCTTCGTACATCCTTGACGCGCTTTGGTGCTTCAAATCTGCTCAATGGCCTTGATCTTGTCGGGATTGGCTTCAATTCCCGCTGAGACACGAAGAACCGAGAAGCTTGCGGAGGGACTCCAAACACGCACTTCTCGGGGTTGAGCTTGAGGTTGATCTTGCGCAGATTTGCAAAGGTTTCATCTAAATCTTGAATCAGAGTTGCCTTGTCCTTGCTCTTGACCACTATGTCATCCATGTAGGCTTCCACATTTCTGTGTATTTGCGGCTCAAAAGCGTGATGGACTACTCTTGCAAATATTGAACCAGCATTCTTTAAACCGAAAGGCATCCGTACAAAACAGTATGTGCCACATGGGGTGATGAATGCGGTCTTCTCTTCATCCTCTTCTGCCATGAAGATCTGATGATATCCTGAGTACGCATCAAGAAATGAAAGCAAATCACAACCGGCCGTGGAGTCAACAATCTGGTCGATACGTGGCAAGGGAAATGGGTCTTTGGGACAAGCTTTATTAATATCGGTAAAGTCGATACAAAGCCTCCATTTTCCGTTTGCCTTACGCACGACTACAGGATTGGCCAACCACGTAGGATGGAGCACTCCTCTGACAAGGCCTGCTGCTTCCAATTTTTGATCTCTTACGCAATGAACTCTTGGCGCTCCACTGCTCGCTTTACGACTTTACGCTTGCGGGCGCGGCGTGGGGACAGACGGCAAGATGGTGCTCAATTACTTTCAGGGAACACGGGGATGTCGGACGGTTGCCATGCAAACACGTCGGCGTTCGCCCAGAAAAACAACGAGCGCCTTCCTATTTAGGGTCGAGAGTGGCAATCGATGGTGAAGGTACCACCAGTGCCGTCCTCCTTGGCGGACACCTTCTTGGTCTCTGGCGGAGCTGCCATCGTCTTCTTACACTTGCGGTGGAGCTCGATGGTGCGTCCTCGACGGTAGCGCAGCACTCCGAAGAGGTGCGCTTGCCGGAGTGGGCATCAGAACTCTTGCCGGACTTGGTCTTCTTCTTCCCCAAGTGCATGAGCCAGGATCTGACATTGGGCTTGAGTACCAGCGGGAAGTAGTTGGCCAGGATCTTGTCGTCTCGCCCCCCGGCAGCTTGCACCGCAATGGTGTATATGCTGAGGAACTCGGCGGATCGTCTTGCCGTCGTACTTCTCTGGCACGTCTGGCATGAAATTCTTCTTGTTGGGCCACTGCACTTGCCGCAGCTCACGAGTGAACACAGGGGCAACCTACAGCGTCGGCAAGTCGCTGGTTCCCCGGCACATGCATGTCGACGGAGGGCCCGGTAGCTGGACGGATTGACGTCGCGCTTCTCTTGGCGCTCGATGCGAGTTCGGCGTCTTCTTCTTGTCGTTAAGTGAAGAACTTGGCGCTGATCGCGACGAGCTCGTGGATCTGATGGCGGTGGAGTCGCTGTCGAGGTGGATCCGGCGAGTCGGCGATCTTAACCTTCCGGTGGAGAGTGCATGGTGGTTGCACCCCACAGGTTTCGTCGCCACCGGCTTGTGCCTTGTCGCCTTGCCGCGGCAGCGGCGTAGTCGGTTGCGCGGAGTGTCGCCGTTAGCAAAGCCGATGAGACTCGGATGGTGGCCCTCCATTCATCGACCTTGTCGGCATTGGAGGGTAATCTAGGAGCATTTGAGCTCTCGCCAAAGCCTGCTGGAGTGGTGGGTGGCGATGGCGAGCGGCGCGAGGCGGGATATGCCGGACTTCTAACTATGTTAGAAGGAGCAGTATCCGTCGAGCGACCGTGCCTCGCTCGTGCCGCATGTTGGCGTGCTGCGCTGGTCTTGAGGGCCTCGGGATCCACCAGCTCGATCTTGATCAGCGGCGTATGGTACTGTGAATACCATGGCGCTGTCGGTCCCGCGCCTCTGAGATGGGCGCGGTGCGTGTCTGGACGCCGAGGTGCATGCAGCCTTGTCCTTGGACTTGGCAGCATCATGAGCTCCCTCGGCGGGCGCCGTTCTTCCGCCGGTGTCTACCCCACCACCCATTTACTCCGGTGGTGGTGGGATCGACGTGGGCGGCTCCGCTGCCGCCAAGCCTTCTTCTTGGTGGCATGTTGATGAAGATGATGAAGATGTTGCTCGTGTGAGCGCCGGATCAGATTCACACAGCCTCGGCGCCCCTACAGGCGCGCCAAAGATTTCGGGAAGCTGATCGGACCCACGAACACCTATGGGACGGCGGACCGAGCCCTTCGGTTCGGTGGGGGCGGAGGTCACACGAAGAGCAGGTCGGCGAAGCACAGAGCAGTTACCCAGCTTCGGAGCTCTCCGAGAGATAATACTCCTACTGCTGCTTGTGCGAGTTGTATTGGGTTCTTGCTAGGGAGCACCGAGAGCTACAAGACCTAGCGTGAGTGTTACGTGGTTTGAATGAACGAACCCCTTCTACGTTCGCATGGGCCTCCTTTTATATGCTCAAGGGGTCTCCGACAGGTGGCAACATAGACAAGGGCAAAAAGGGAAAATGAGTTGCGGTTGGTACAGCTACTTGTACAGTGTAACATACCTAACCCTGACGGCAGGGGACAAAGGCATTAAATGCCCGTCTAAGTCGACTAAGCAGTGCAGAAAGGGACCGTCAGGGGCGCCACCGCTCGCCACGATGGCAATCTTGTCAGGGCCGCTAACCACCGCGCTCTGTTGGCCGCACAGCCTCTTGCCACGCGCGCCTGGAAAGGTCCCATGGCGACACGTTGGTGGATGAGCTGGAGCGGAGGAACGGAGTGGTAGTCTGCATGACAGCGCCTTGCATGATGCGTTGCCTTGTCGCGTCCGGAAGTTTGTCGCTCACCGGTCCTTCCCGGCAAGCTCCTCTTGCCGCGGCCGTGTCTTCTAAATGCCTTGGTTGGCCTTCCCGGCAAGCTCCTCTTGCCGGGGCCTTGTCTCCTTGGCTTGAATACTTTGTTCTTGAATGGCTCCAAAGGAACCACGGAGGACCTTGGCGGTCACCTGGCAAGCCTTGCCGCGGGGTGCTGCAACTGCCCGTGCACGAGTTCGGGATACTAGGGTACCCCTACTCTAGTACACCGACACCCGGCAACGGCGCCAGAAAAAGATCTTGATAACCCACAAGTATAGGGGATCAATTGTAGCCTCTTTCGATAAGTAAGAGTGTCGAACCCAACGAGGAGCTAAAGGTAGAACAAATATTCCCTCAAGTTTTATCGACCATCGATACAACTCTCACGCACGCTGACGTTAAACTTTACCTAGAACAAGTATAAAACTAGAAGTACTTTGTAGGTGTAACGGGATAGGTTTGCAAGAATATATAGAGCACGTAAATAAAAAATAGGGGCTGTTTTAAGTAAAGAAGCAATAAAGTTAGTATAGCGAGTGTGGAAAAGTGGTGGTAGGAGTTGCAAAATTGTCCTAAAGCAATTGACTACTTTACTAGACCGATAGCAAGTTTTATATGGGAGAGGCCACTGCTAGCATGTCATCCCTGACTTGGAATTCTATGCACTTATGATTGGTACTATTAGAAAGCACCCGCAACAACTAATGTTCATTAAGGTAAAACCCAACCATAGCATTAAGATATATTGGTCCCCCTTCAATCCCGTATGCATCAATTTCTATGCTAGGTTGAAGCTTCTGTCACTCTTGCCCTCCAATACATAGTCCTATCCACATACAACTAACCCTATGGTGTGATCCACGCGTGCGCTCATATGATGGGCACCAAAGGACAGCAAAATAGCCACAAGCAAATTAAACCAATCATAGAAATTCACCAATTACCGATAGGACAATGAAAATCTACTCAGACATCATAGGATGGCAACACATCATTGGATAATAATATGAAGCATAAAGCACCATGTTCAAGTAGAGGGTACAACGGGTTGCGGGAGAGTGGACCACTGTAGATAGATGGGAGAAGGTGATGGAGATGTTGGTGAAGATGACGGAGGTGTTGGTATAGATTGCGGTGATGATGATGGCCCCGACGGTGTTCCGGCGCCACCGGGAGAGAGGGGGAGAGAGCCCCCCTTTTTATTCTTCTTCCTTGACCTTCTCCATAGATGGGAGAAGGGTTTCCCCTCGGGTCCATGGCCTCCATGGTGGCGGAGGGGCGAGAGCCTCTCCGAGATTGGATCTGTCTCTCTGTTTCCACGCTCCAGATTCTGGCCTTTGACTATTTCTTATATTCCCGGAGATCCGTAACTCCGATTGGGCTGAAATTTGGACACAATTTTTATCCAGATATTGGCTTTCTTGCAGCGAAAGAAGGGCACCAACCGCCTTACGGTGTGGCCATGAGGGTCAGGGGCGTGCCCCCTGCCATGTGGCTCCCTCGGGCATCGTCTCGCGTTGATTCTTCTTCCCAAAAATCACATATATTCCAAAAAAATCTCTGTCAGTTGTTATCCCATTTGGACTCTGTTTGATATGGATTTTCTGCGAAACAAAAAACATGCAACAAACAGGAACTGGCACTGGGCACTAGATCAATATGTTAGTCCCAAAATAGTATAAAAAGTTGCCAAAAGTATATGAAAGTTGTATAATATTGGCATGGAACAATCAAAAAATATAGATACGACGGAGACGTATCAGGGGGCCGTAGGTTTCACTAGTGGCTTCTCTCGAGAAAATAGCATATGGTGGGTAAACAAATTACTGTTGGGCAATTGATAGAACTTCAAATAATCATGACGATATCTAGTCAATGATCAATATATAGTTATCACATCCAAGATTAGTAGACCGACTCCTGCCTGCATCTACTGCTATTACTCCACACATCGACCGCTATCCAGCATGCATCTAGTGTATTAACTTCATGTAGAAACGGAGTAATGCAATAATAACGATGACAAGATGTAGACAAGATCTATTTATGTGGAAATAGACCCCATCGTTTTATCCTTAGTAGCAACGATACATATGTGCCAGTTCCCCTTCTGTCACTGGGATCAAGCACCATAAGTTTGAACCCACTATAAAGCACCTCTTCCCATTGCAAGACAAATAGATCAAGTTGGCCAAACAAAACCCAAATATCGCAGAAGAAATATGAGGCTGTAAGCAATCATGCATATAAGAGATCAAAGAAACTCAAATAACTTTCATGGATAAAAAGATAGATCTGATCATAAACTCAAAGTTCATCTGATCCCAACAAACACACGGCAAAAAGAGTTACATCATATGGATCTCCAAGAGGCCATTGTACCGAGAATCAAACGAGAGAGAGGAAGCCATCTAGCTACTAACTACGGACCCGAAGGTCTACAAAGAACTAATCACGCATCATAGGAGAGGCACCAATAGAAGTGGTGAACCCCTCCATGATGGTGTCTAGATTGGATCTGGTGGTTCTGGACTCTGCGGCGGCTGGAATTGATTTTCGTCGACTCCCCTAGGGTTTCTGGAATATTGAGGTATTTTTAGAGTAAAGAGTCAGTTCAGGGGGTACCCGAGGTGGGCACAACCCACCAGGGCGCGCCTAGGCCTCCTGGCGTGCCCTGGTGGGTTGTGCTCCCCTTGGAGCACCACCAGGCGCTTCTCTGGCCCATTGGATGTATTTTGGTCCAAAAAGAATCCGCAAAAAGTTTCACTGCGTTTGGACTCCGTTTGGTATTGATTTGCTGCTATGTGAAAAACATGCAGAAAACAGCAACTGGCACTTGGCACTATGTCAATAGGTTAGTACCAAAAAATGATATAAATGATTATAAAACATCCAAGAATTATAATATAACAGCATAGAATAATCAAAAATAATAGATACGTTGGACACGTATCAGTAACAACCAGTGGATAGATCCAAAAATAATGATAGCATGCTGATGATAGCTTTAATTTAATAAAAAGATAGATTACGATTACTTTACTGTTTGTTTCCCTGCCAAGATGAAGAACATAGACTTACCCTAGGTGAACCAGATAATAGACAGAGATAGTATTCATTGCTTCCTCAATATGTGTCCCACAAGCATTTTAAAACTCAAGTTTGAACATTAATTTGGACCTGACTTGGAGTCTAAGAGGTGAACATGACAATAAAGTAGCAGGTAATATTAAGCAAATGCATAACATAAGCAGAAACAAAAGAGTGTGACTTATCTTGCGGACCCGTGTACTCCTCAGGTTCATCTGCTGAGTCGATGATGGTGATGCAGTTGTGGTGGGTGCCGGCAGTGATACGTCTCCAACGTATCTATAATTTTTGCTTGTTCCATGCTATTATATTATCTGCCTTGGATGTTTTATATGCATTAATATGCTATTTTATATCATTTTTTGGGACTAACCTATTAACCTAGTGCCAGTTGTTGTTTTTCCCCTTGTTTTTGTCTTTTATAGAAAATCAATAGTAAACGGAGTCCAAACGGAATGAAACTTTTTGAGGATTTTTCTTGGACCAGAAGACAACCATGAAGCTTCGGGAGGAGGCCAGAGGAGCGACAAGAGGGCCACATGCCCTAGAGGCGCGCCGCCAGGCTTGTGGGCCCCTTGGGACTACCCTAACCCTAATTCCATCTCTATAAATACACAAATATTCCCCATACACCAGAGGGCACACCAAAAAAACTTTTCCGCCGCTGCAAGCTTCTGTTCTCGTGAGTTCCCATCTTGGGGCCTTTTCTGGCACTCTGCCGGCAGGGAATTCGATCACCGAGGGCCTCTACAACAACCTTGCTGCCCTTCTGATGATGTGTGAGTAGTTTACCATAGACCTACGGGTCCATAGCTAGTAGCTAGATGTATTCTTCTCTCTCTTTGATCTTCAATGCAATGTTCTCCTCGATACTCTTAGAGATCTATTCGATGTAATCTTCTTTTGCGGTGTGTTTGTTGAGATCAGATGAATGGTGGGTTCGTGATCAAATTATCTATGAATATTTTTTGAGTCTTCTCTGAACTCTTTTATGCATGATTAAGATAGCTTTGTATTTCTCTCCGACCTATTGATTTGGTTTGGCCAACTAGATTGATCTATCTTGCAATGGAGAGGTGCTTTGTGATGGGCTCAATCTTGCCGTGTCCTCACCCAGTGACAGTAGGGGTAGCGAGGCACATATTTGTATTGTTGCCATTAAGGATAAAAAGATGGATTTTTTACCATATTGCTTGGATATATCCTTTTACATCATGTCATCTTGATTAAGGCGTTACTCCATTCTTTTTAACTTAATACACTAGATGCATGATGTACAGCGGCCGATGTATGGAGTAATAGTAGTAGATGCAGGCAGGAGTCAATCCACTTGTCACAGACGTGATGCATATATTCATGATCATTGCCTTAGATATTGTCATAACTATGCCCTATTCTATCAATTTCTCAACAGTAATTCGTTTACCCACCGTATGCTCTCTTTAAGAGAGAAGCCTCTAGTGAAACCTATGGCCCCCGGGTCTATTTTTATCATATTATTTTCAGATCCATAAAACCAAAAACCCAAAAATACCTTGCTGCACTTTATTTATCTTTACTTTATTTTGCACTTTATTTATCTTTTATACCTATCTCTATCAGATCTCATCCTTGCAAGTAACCACGAAGGGATTTACAACCCCTTTATTGCGTTGGGTGTCGTGGGAACGGATCTGACAGTAGAGATGGGGGTATGTAGGATAGGGCAGAGTCCTAGATACAGTGAAGTTGTACACTCGGATTTACGAGTTCAGGCCCCTCTCGGAGGAGGTAAAAGCCCTACGTCTCGATGCCGCAGAGGCTCTGTTGATTGGAGTATGAGTTACAGGGGGTGCGAACCCTTGTGCAAGAGGGGCGGGGTCACTTATATAGAGTACGCCGAACCCTCGCAGCCTCAGTTACACGAGGGTTCAATGAGAGCATAATGTCGTGTGCGTTACTGGTAACACCCATATTAAACGATCTTTATGACCATGGAGTGAATGACTGACCGTTTCCATCCAGGGGTGGCTCTAGGATTTCTGAACTCTGAGTGGATTCTTGTCTTCCGAGTGAATAATGACGGTCGAGTGGAATTGGGATATCCGAGTGAGATCTTCTGTCGAGTGTATTGCACTCCATGATGAAGTCTGTCGGTATATTATGTTCATCTTTGTGGGCCTTGACCTCTTGTGTAATGTCCTTGGGTAGGGCATTCAGGTCGGGCCTATGCCCCTACCCTAGGTACATGTCATTATCATTAGCCCCGAATGGATTGAGGACCGAGTGAAGAAGGGTTGAAGTTGATTCTTATCTGGTTCAATGTCCCGGGGACACTTTCTCAGGGGCCTGGAAGTATGCTAGGTATTTTAACCCTTCGTCAGTCACCTTGATCGATTCTGGCTTCTGGAATTTCCGAATGAAATATACAGCATGGTATTGAGCAGATTGGATTTGGTTATCTTCGGCGCGATTGACTGATTTGCTGGACCCAGATTTCACGAAATTTGTCGTGGTTTTGTCACGACGGATGTCCTAGAGAAAGGACTTAGTCGTGGAGCCATCACGACGGGTTAGCTTAAAGGGGTTAAAGCGGACAAAGGACGCAGAGAATTTATACTGGTTCGGCCCCTTGCGGTGAAGGTAAAAGCCTACAATCCAGTTGTTGTGGAATTTTTAGGGTTTCGATGACCAGGGAGCGAATTCCCTATGCCTGGTTCTCGAGTTGTTGTTTGTTGTCCCTAAACCGCCGCCGGGTCGTCCCCTTATATACATGGGTTGACGCCCTTCGGTTCACAGGATCCCGAGGCCGGCTCATGACCGTGTCCGGCCCGGTCTCTACTATTTCTATCTTAAAACACAAGCTTACATATCGATGTCGGTTTATGTCAACAGGCCTTAATCCGCCTTTGGGCCCTGGGCCTTCATAAAACGCCATCATCTTTGTCTTCACGGGCTTCAAATATAATAAATCATTATGGGATAACCCGGCCTCTCCTGGCTGGTTTACGCCCAGCAGTAATATCCCCAACAGGATTTGAAATTTGGAGAAGCGCGCGGGTCGGGGCGTGGCGCAGTAAGCGGGGCAAGTGGAGAGGGACTCCTCAATCTACGCTCCCCCTTTTTCGCCACGTAACAAGCGAGCCCCGGTTGCGGGATCCGCTAAGATTGCACGGGCCCACAAGTCAGTCACTCGGATGTGAGGTCATTTAAGGCGACGCTACTGATGCGGGGAACATTGCCTGCCATTCCCCTCTTTCTCCTCTGCCACTTCGCCTCATCTCCTCCAGCGCAACGCCTCTCTGCCCTCCACCCTCGAGCCTCGCAGCAATGGTGAAGGACAAGACCGCAGCTCTGGAGCGTGCGAAGATGTCGGCGGCCAAGGGCAAGAAAGCGGCGAAGGGGTCGGCCTCGCGGTCTGCACAGCCAACAGGTTGGATCAAGGGGGATTGGATCCTCTCCTCCGTCACAGTGGAGGATCTGGAAAATCTCGTCGCCGATGGTCTGATCGCGACCGGATCTTGGAGGTTGTCAGAGGGGGGTTTGAGCCCGAGTCGCGCCACGGCGAACGAGTCCTCCTCACGACACACGTCAAAAGAGGTTTCTCACTGCCCCCACACCCATTCTTCCGAGGTTTCTTCAATTTCTTCGGTGCTTAGATTCATCATTTCCCCCCAACACCATCTCATATCTTGCCACATTCGTTTCGATTTGTGAGAATTTCTTGGGATGCCACCCACACTGGGGGTTTTCAAACATATTTTCACTTGTCGATCTCAGTCGGTGAAGAAAGCTAATCCGACTGACGAGAGGACGCATGTGATCCAAATGTGTGGGGGGCTAGGAATCCAGATGAGGGGTAGGAGCTCTTTTCCTCCTATGACCTTTCCTGAATCAGTTAGGGCGTGGCAGTTGATGTCTACTACGCAACCTTCTTCTTGTAGACGTTGTTGGGCCTGCAAGTGCACGGGTTTGTAGGACAGTAGCAAATTTCCCTCAAGTGGATGACCTAAGGTTTATCAATCCGTGGGAGGCGTAGGATGAAGATGGTCTCTCTCAAGCAACCCTGCAACCAAATAACAAAGAGTCTCTTGTGTCCCCAACACACCCAATACAATGGTAAATTGTATAGGTGCACTAGTTTGGCGAAGAGATAGTGATACAAGTGCAATACGGATAGTAGATAAAGGTATTTGTAATATGAAAATATGAAAACAGCAAGGTAACAAGTGATAAACATGAGCGCAAACGGTATTGCAATGATAGGAAACAAGGCCTAGGGTTCATACTTTCACTAGTGCAAGTTCTCTCAACAATAATAGCATAGATAGGTCATATGACAATCCCTCAACATGCAACAAAGAGTCACTCCAAAGCAACTAATAGAAGAGAACAAACATAGAGATTATGGTAGGGTGCGAAACCACCTCAAAGTTATTCTTTCCAATCAATCTGGTGGGCTATTCCTATAAGTGTCACAAACAGCCCTAGAGTTCGTACTAGAATAACACCATAAGATACAAATCAACCAAAACCCTAATGTCACCTAGATACTCCATTGTCACCTCAAGTATCCGTGGGCATGATTATACGATATGCATCACACAATCTCAGATTTATCCAACCAACATACAAGTACTTCAAATAGTGCCCCAAAGTTTCTACCGGAGAGTCAAGAACGTGTGCCAACCCCTATGCATAGGTTCATGGGCGGAACCCTCAAGTTGGTCACCAAAACATACATCAAGTGGCACATGATATCCCATTGTCACCACAGATAAACACGGCAAGACATACATCAAGTGTTCTCATAAAAGACTCAATCCGATAGGATAACTTCAAAGGGGAAACTCAATTCATCACAAGAGAGTAGAGGGGGAGAAGAAACATAAGATCCAACTATAATAGCAAAGCCGGGATACATCAAGATTGTGCCATACAGGGAACACGAGAGAGAACACGAGAGAGAGAGAGATCAAACACATAGCTCTTGGTACATACCCTCAGCCCGAGGGTGAACTACTCCTCCTCGTCATGGATAGCACCGGATGATGAAGATGGCCACCGTTGATGGGTTCCCCCTCCAGGTGCGAGAATGGGCTCCGAGAGGTTTTGGTGGCTCTGAGGCTTGCGGCGGCGGAACTCCCGATCTATCTTCTGTTCTGGAAGTTTTAGGGTACGTAGGTATATATGGGTGAAAGGAGTACGTCGGAGGACCGAAGGGGGGGGCACGAGGCAGGGGGCGCGCCCTAGGGGGGTGGGCGCGCCCCGCACCCTTGTGAGCACCTCCCTTCTTTCCTGACATGCACTCCAAGTCCATCGGGTGGCTTTCCTTCCAAAAATAACTTCTCCAGTTGATTTCGTTCTGTTTTGACTCCGTTTAATATTCCTTTTCCTCGAAATACTGAAATAGGCATAAAACAGCAAATCTGGGTTGGGCCTCCGGTTAATACGTTAGTCCCGAAAGTAATATAAAAGTGGATAATAAAGCCCAATATTCCCTAAAATAGTAGATAATATAGCATGGAGCAATCAAAAATTATTGATACGTTGGAGACGTATCAAGCATCCCCAAGCTTAATTCCTGCTCGTCCTCGAGTAGGTAAATGATAAAAAAGATAATTTTTGATGTGGAATGCTAGTTTGCATAATTTCAATGTAAATCTTCTTACTTGTGATATGAATATTCAGATCCGAAAGATTCAAGACAAAAGTTCATATTGACATAAAAATAATAATACTTCAAGCATACTAATCAAAGTAATCATGACTTCTCAAAATAGCATGGCAAAAGAAAGTTCATCCCTACAAAATCATATAGTTAGGCTATGCTTCATTTTCGTCACACAAAGATGTTCCCAACTTCTATACCCCCGATGACAAGCCAAGCAATTGTTTCATACTTAAATAATCTCAAACTTTTTCAACTTCACGCAATACATGAGCGTGAGCCATGGATATAGCACTATGGGTGGAATAGAATATGATGATGGGGATTGTGTGGAGAAGACAAAAAAGGAGAAAGTCTCACATTGACGAGGATAATCAACGGGCTATGGAGATGCCCATCAATTGATGTCAACATGAGGAGTAGGGATTGCCATGCAACGGATGCACTAGAGCTAATGAATGCTCGACAATAGAAAACTAGTGGGTGTGCATCCAACTTGCTTGCTCATGAAGACCTAGGGCATTTGAGGAAGCCCATCGTAGGAATATACAAGCCAAGTTCTGTAATGAAAAATTCCCACTAGTATGAAAAAGACAACTTATGAGACTCACTATATGAAAAACATGGTGCTACTTTGAAGCACAATATATGGGACTCACTAAATGAAGAACAAGGTGCTACTTTGAAGCACAAGTGTGGAAAAAGAGATAGTAACATTGCCCTTTTTTTTGGGCCTTTCTTTTTTGGCCTTTCTCTTTTTTTGGGCAATGCTCTAATAATGATGATCATCACACTTACTATTGATTACAACATAAGGATTAGAACTCGAAACTAGAACAAGATATGACTCTATATGAATGCCTCCGGCGGTGTACCGGGATGGTGCAATGAATCAAGAGTGACATGTATGAAAAATAATGCATGGTGGATTTGCCACAAATACGATGTCAACTACATGATCATGCAATGGCAATATGACAAAAGTAAAGTATGTCATGAAGATGATGAACGGAACGGTGGAAAGTTGCATGGCAATATATCTCGGAATGGCTATGGAAATGCCATAATAGGTAGGTATGGTGGCTGTTTTGAGGAAGATATAGGGAGGTTTATGTGTGAAAGAGCATATCGTATCACGGGGTTTGGATGCACCGGCGAAGTTTGCACCAACTCTCAAGGTGAGAATGGGCAATGCACGGTACCGAAGAGGCTAGCAAAGGCGGAAAGGTAAAAGTGCGTATAATCCATGGACTCAACATTACTCAAAAGAACTCATATACTTATTGCAAAAATTTAGAAGTCATCAAAAATCAAGCACTACGCGCATGCTCCTAGGGGGATAGATTGGTAGGAAAAGACCATCGCTCGTCCCCGACCGCCACTCATAAGGATGCACAAGCCAGGTACACTTCATGTTTCAAATTTGTTACACAACTTTAACCATACGTGCATGCTACGGGACTTGCTAACTTCAACACAAGCATTCTTTAAATTCATAATCACCCAACTAGCATGACTTTAATATCACTACCTCCATATCTCAAAACAATTATCAAGCATCAAATTTTTCTTAGTATTCAACACACTCATAAGAATTCGTACAAATCTTGTATGCTTAGCATATTATGATTATTTAAGCAAATTACCATGCTATTTAAGACTCTCAAAATAATATAAGTGAAGTATGAGAGTTCATCTATTTCTTCAAAATAAAACAACCACCATGCTCTAAAAGATATAAGTGAAGTACTAGAGCAAATGACAAACTACTACGAAAGATATAAGTGAAGATCAATGAGTAGCTAAATAATTATGTAACTATGCGAAGACTCTCTCTCATTTAAGAATTTCAGATCTTGGTATTGTATCCAAACAGCAAGCAAAACTAAATAAAACGACAATGCAAGGATAGCACAACTCATGTGAAGAAGCAAAACTTAAGCTCAACCGATACTAACCGATAGTTGTTGAAGAAGAAAGGTGGGATGCCAACGGGGGCATCCCCAAGCTTAGATGCTTGAGACTTCTTGAAATAATATCTTGGGGTGCCTTGGGCATCCCCAATCTTGAGCTTTTCTGTCTCCTTAATTCCTCTCATATCACGGTTTCTCTTTTTATCAAAAGCTTCATTCACAACAAACTCAACAAGAACTCGTGAGATAGGTTAGTATAAACCAATGCAAAACCTTATCATTTCCTACTGTAAGAAATCACTAAAATTATTATTCAACATTGAATACTAAATGCCTCTGAATATTTAATACTCCTATCCTCAAATAGAATCATTAAACAAGCGAACATATGCAAACAATGCAAACATAACAGCAATCTGTCAAAACAGTATAGTCTGTAAAGAATGCAAGATTCATCATACTTCCCTAACTCCAAAAATTATGAACTAAAATTACCACTGTAATAAATTTATCAGGGCTCAATATGCAAAAAGATTCAACATTATACCACTCTCTGACTTTTCTAGGGAATTTTTGCAACAGCGGTAAACTTTCTGTTTTCAAACAACAACATGTATACTAGCAAAATAAGCATGGCAAAGGCTATCCTTGACTTTTTTTATTGAAACTAAAGATGCAAAACATTAATCTAAATAACAGAAAGCAAATACTAACAAAAGAAAATGACGCTCCAAGCAAAACACATATCATGTGCTGAATAAAAATATAGCTCCAAGTAAAGTTACCGATGAACGAAGACGAAAGAGGGGATGCCTTCCGGGGCATCCCCAAGCTTAGGCTTTTGGCTACTCTTGAATATTACCTTGGGGTGCCTTGGGCATCCCCAAGCTTAGGCTCTTACCACTCCTTATTGCATAGTCCATCGAATATTTACCCAAAACTTGAAAACTTCACAACACAAAACTTAACAGAAAACTCGTGAGATCCGTTAGCGAAAGAAAACAAAACACCAGTTCAAGGTACTGTAATGAACTCATTCTTTATTTATATTGGTGTTAAACCTACTGTATTCCAACTTCTCTATGGTTTATAAACTATTTTACTAGCCATAGAGTCATCAAAATAAGCAAACAACACACGAAAAACAGAATCTGTCAAAAACAGAACAGTCTGTAGTAATCTGTAACTAACGCAAACTTCTGGAACTCCAAAAAATATACCAAAATTAGAAGACCTAGAAAATTTATTTATTGATCCGCAGAAATTGGAATCAGTATTTTATCACGTTCTGGTGATTTTTAATAATTCGGGCACTGAGTGCAAAGTTTCTGGAAATTACAGCAAGATCAAATAACTATCATCCAAGAAGATCCAATAGGTCTAGCTTGGCACAAACACTAATTAAAACATAAAACCACATCTAAACAGAGGCTAGATGTATTATTTATTCCTAAAAAGAAGCAAAAATAAAAAAACTAAAAATAAAATTGGGTCGCCTCCCAACAAGCGCTATCGTTTAACGCCCCTAGCTAGGCATGATGATTTCAATGATGCTCACATAAAAGATAAGAATTGAAACATAAAGAGAGCATCATGAAGAATATGACTAGCACATTTAAGTCTAACCCACTTCATATGCGTAGGGGTTTTGTGAGCAAATAACTTATGGGAACAATAATCAACTTGCATAGGAAGGTAAAACAAGCATAACTTCAAAAATTTCAACACATAGAGAGGAAACTTGATATTATTGCAATTCCTACAAGCATATGTTCCTCCCTCATAATAATTTTCAGTAGAATCATGAATGAATTCAACAATATAACTAGCACCTAAAGCATTCTTTTCATGATCTACTAGCATAGAAATTTTATTACTCTCCACATAAGCAAAATTCTTCTCATTCGGAATAGTAGTGGAAGCAAACTTAACAAAATAACTATCATATGATTGAGAATTAAGATCAAGATGACAAGTTTCATGGTTATCATTATTCTTTAAAGCATACGTGTCATCGCAATAATCATCATAGATAGGAGGCATGCTTTCATCATAATAAATTTGCTCATCAAAGCTTGGGGGACAAAAAATATCATCTTCATCAAACATAGCTTCCACAAGCTTGTGGCTTTGCATATCATTAGCATCATGGATATTCAAGGAATTCATACTAACAACATTGCAATCATTCTCATATTTCATGCCAAGCATTCTATGTAATTCTTCTTCTAGCACTTTGGCACAATTTTCCTTTCCATCATTCTCACGAAAGATATTAAAAAGGTGAAGCATATGAGAAAAACTCAATTCCATTTTAATGTAATTTTCTTTTATAGACTAACTAGTGCTAAAACAAGAAACAAAAAGATTTGATTGCAAGATCTAAAGATATACCTTCACTTACCTAGCCTCCCCGGCAACGGCGCCAGAAAAGAGCTTGATGTCTACTACGCAACCTTGTTCTTGTAGACATTGTTGGGCCTGCAAGTGCACAGGTTTGTAGGACAGTAGCAAATTTCCCTCAAGTGGATGACCTAAGGTTTATCAATCCGTGGGAGGCGTAGGATGAAGATGATCTCTCTCAAGCAACCCTGCAACCAAATAACAAAGAGTCTCTTGTGTCCCCAACACACCCAATACAATGGTAAATTGTATAGGTGCACTAGTTCGGCGAAGAGATAGTGATACAAGTGCAATATGGATAGTAGATAAAGGTATTTGTAATCTGAAAATATAAAAACAGCAAGGTAACAAGTGATAAACATGAGCGTGAACGGTATTGCAATGATAGGAAACAAGGCCTAGGGTTCATACTTTCACTAGTGCAAGTTCTCTCAACAATAATAACATAGATAGATCATATAACAATCCCTCAGTATGCAACAAAGAGTCACTCCAAAGCAACTAATAGCGGAGAACAAACATAGAGATTATGGTAGGGTACGAAACCACCTCAAAGTTATTCTTTCCAATCAATCTGGTGGGCTATTCCTATAAGTGTCACAAACAGCCCTAGAGTTCATACTAGAATAACACCTTAAGATACAAATCAACCAAAACCCTAATGTCACCTAGATACTCCATTGTCACCTCAAGTATCCATGGGCATGATTATACGATAAGCATCACACAATCTCAAATTTATCCAACCAACATACAAGTACTTCAAATAGTGCCCCAAAGTTTCTACCGGAGAGTCAAGAACGTGTGCCAACCCCTATGCATAGGTTCATGGGCAGAACCCACAAGTTGGTCACCAAAACATACATCAAGTGGCACATGATATCCCATTGTCAACACAGATAAACACAGCAAGACATACATCAAGTGTTCTCATAAAAGACTCAATCCGATAGGATAACTTCAAAGGGGAAAGTCAATTCATCACAAGAGAGTAGAGGGGGAGAAGAAACATAAGATCCAACTATAATAGCAAAGCCCGGGATACATCAAGATCATGCCATAGAGGGAACACGAGAGAGAGAGAGAGAGAGAGATATCAAACACATAGCTACTGGTACATACCCTCAGTCTCGAGGGTGAACTACTCCCTCCTCGTCATGGATAGCGCCGGGATGATGAAGATGGCCACCGGTGATGGGTTCCCCCTCTGGCAGGGTGCCGGAACAGACTCCCGAGAGGTTTTAGGTGGCTACATAGGCTTGCGGCGGCGGAACTCCTGATATATCTTCTGTTCTGGAAGTTTTAGGGGACGTAGGTATATATGGGTGAAAGGAGTACGTCGGTGGACCGAAGGGGGGGCCACGAGGCAGGGGGCGCGCCCTAGGGGGGTGGGCGCGCCCCCACCCTCATGAGCACCTCCCTTCTTTCCTGATGTGCACTCCAAGTCCATCGGTTGGCTTTCCTTCCAAAAATAACTTCTCCAGTTGATTTCGTTCTATTTTGACTCCGTTTGATATTCCTTTTCCTCGAAATACTGAAATAGGCATAAAACAGCAAATCTGGGCTGGGCCTCCGGTTAATAGGTTAGTCCCGAAAGTAATATAAAATTGGATAATAAACCCCAATATTGCCTAAAACAGTAGATAATATAGCATGGAGCAATCAAAAATTATAGATACGTTGGAGACGTATCAGTAGTCGACTTGGTTTTATTGCAAGGATGTCCCGACTCCAGGTTAGTCGACTAGCCTTCCCCCTTTCTCTCTGGAGAGACTCTACACCCCTCGCTCATTGAATGGATCTGGAGAGGAGAAGGGTGAGGTAGCCATCTTGGTCGATGCGGTCGTTGCATTGGTCTAGGGTGGAGTGATGGGCATGGATCTGTTGTTGGTGTTCCTCACTCGACGTATCCAACCCTTGCAAGCTCGTGACCATCCCATGTGGCTGTACTCGGGCCCAGAAGACACCACCCGGATTCACCTGGAGGAGGTCAGCGAAGAGATGGTCTCCTAGTGACTCCGGAGCATCACTGGGAACAAGGACAACCCACGTGGAGCAAAACAAATCCTTCCGTTCCACGCCGAGCACCTTCCAGGAGAGGTTTAACATGCCTTGTCGAGTGGTTCTCCTTTTTTACTTTCAATATGCAACAGAACTGGAATCCGACTGACTTAGCTGCGACCCCGTACTCGCAGCTAAGCTCTCCGAGTGGGAGGATTTCTCTCCACTCGGAGTAGGTTTTTAACTTAGGCGAGTACGGGGTCGCAGCAAAGCCTCCCAGTGGGAGGATTGCTCTCCACTCGGAGTAAATTTTTAACTTAGGCGAGTACGGGGTCATAGCTAAGCCCCCGAGTGGGAGGATTGCTCTCCACTTAGTGTAAATTTTTAACTTAGGCGCGTACGGGGTCGCAGCTAAGACCCCCGAGTGGGACGATTGCTCTCCACCCGGAGTAGTTTTTTAACTTAGGCGAGTACGGGGTTGCAGCTAAGCCCCCCGAGTGGGAGGATTGCTCTCCACTCGGAGTAGATTTTTAGCTTTGGCGAGGGCAGGCTCGCGGCTAAGTCCCTGAGTGGGTGGATTGCTCTCCATTCAGAGTAGGTTTTTAACTTAGGCGAGTAAGGGGTCCGAACTAAGCCCCTGAGTGGGAGGATTGCTCTCCACTCGTTGTAGATTTTTAACTTAGGCGAGTACGGGGTCGCAGCTAAGCCCCCAAGTGGGAGGATTGCTCTCCACTCAGAGTAGATTTTTAACTTACGCGAGTACGGAGTCGCAGCTAAGCCCTCGAGTGGGAGGATTGCTCTCCACTCGGAGTAGGTTTTTAACTTAGGCAAGTATGGGCTCGTGGCTAAGTCCCTGAGTGGGAGGATTGCTCTCCATTCAGAGTAGGTTTTTAACTTAGGCGAGTACGGGGTCGCGGCTAAGAACCTGAGTGGGAGGATTGCTCTCCACTCGGAGTATATTTTTAACTTAGGCGAGTACGGGGTCGCAGCTAAGCCCCCGAGTGGGAGGATTGCTCTCCACTCGGAGTAGGTTTTTAAATTAGGCGAGTACTGGGTTGCAGCTAAGCTCCCAAGTGGGAGGATTGCTCTCCACTCGGAGTAGGTTTTTAACTTAGGTGAGTACAGGTTCGTAGCTAAGCCCCCAAGTGGGAGGATTGTTCTCCACTCGGAGTAGATTTTTAACTTAGGCGAGTATGGGGTCGCAGCTAAGCCCCCGAGTGGGAGGATTGATCTCCACTCGGAGTAGATTTTTAACTTAGGCGAGTACGGGGCCTCAGCTAAGCCTCCGAGTGGGAGGATTTCTCTCCACTCGGAGTAGATTTTTAACTTAGGCAAGTACGGGGTAGCAGCTAAGCCCCCGAGTGGGAGGATTGCTCTCCACTCTGAGTAGGTTTTTAACTTAGGCGAGTACGGGGTCGAAGCTAAGCCCCCTGAGTGGGAGGATTGCTCTCCACTCAGAGTAGATTTTTAACTTAGGCGAAAAACGGGTTCCGCAGCTAAGCCACCCACTGGGGAATCTGAACACATGTTTATGCAAGGACAATCATTAAGGGACTGCAAGAATCATGTCTTGATAAATAATCTGAAGGTATTCTTATTAAATCTCGATGTTTCGAGTGTTAAGTATAAAATTGGCGGAGAAGATCTACATTCCAGGCACGCGGCTCATCAATCTTCTTTGTGAAGTTGTAGAGGTGATAGGCTCCGTTGTTCAGCACCTTGGTGATGAGGAAGGGTCCTTCCCACACGGGGGCAAGCTTGTGAGGACGTTGCTTATCCACTCGGAGCACACGGTCTCCTTCTTGAAATGCTTGACCTTTGACGTTCCTAGCATGGAATCGACAAAGGTCTTGTTGATAAACAGTCGACCAAATCAAAGCCATCTCTCGCTCTTCTTCCATAAGGTCTACTACATCCTAACGTGCTTGCTCTGCCTCATCTTCTGAATAAAGTTCCACTCAAGGCGCATTGTGAAAGAGATCACTCGGTAACACGGCTTCAGCCCCATACACCATGAAGAAAGGGGTTTGGTTGGTGGATCAGTAGGGAGTTGTCCTCAATCCCCACAGGACAGACGGTAGCTCAGTCACCCAAGCTCCAGCTACATGCTCAAGGTCATGCATGAGACGAGGTTTCAAACCTTGGAGGATCAGGCCATTTGCTCTCTCAACTTGCCCATTGGATTGCGGGTGCACAACAAATGCGTAATCCACCTGAGTGCCCTGAGAAGCGCAAAACTCCATGAATTCTTCCAATCAAAATTTGAGCCGTTGTCTGTGATAATGTTGTGTAGAACTCCATATCGTAATACCAACTTTTTTATAAAACTGATGGTTGTGCTTGAGTCTAAGTTCTTGATAGGCTTTGCTTCAATCCATTTGGTGAACTTTTCGACTGCTACAAGCAGATGAGTGAAACCACTTCTGTCAGCCCTGAGAGGTCCAACCATATCTAAACCCCACACGACGAACAACCAGACGAGTGGACTGGTTTTCAAGGCAGATGCAGGCTTGTGGGACTTGTTTGCGTAGAACTGGCAACCCTCACACTTCTCAACGATTTCTTTTGCTACTTCATTGGCCCATGGCTAGTAGAATCCTGCTTGGTATGCTTTGGCCACGATGGTCCGAGAGGATGCATGGTGACCACAGGTCCCCGAGTGGATCTCATCCAAGATCAGTTGACCCTCTTCTAGAGAAATACATCGCCGAGCCACGCCAGTAACACTCTCTCGTAGAGCTGTCCGCCTATTACTGTAAAAGCCTTGGACCTGCGAACGAACTGACGTGCCTCAACTTCATCTTCTAGAAGCTCCTGCCAGAGCAGATACACAATGTATGACACTGTCTAGTCAGGGGTGACTACTAAGATCTCCATAACTAGATCAATAACTGTTGGTACCTTGATTTCAGTCGGATTGGTAGGACTTATTGCTTGGGGAGGTTCTTCAGTAAAGGGATCCTGTTGTACTGATGGAGAATGGAGATGGTCAAGAAACACGTTGTTGGGGATAAGCTTTCGAGTGGAACCTATTTTCGCCAGATCTTCCGCTGCTTGATTCTTGATTCGGGGAATGAGGTGAAGCTCCAAACCCTCAAACTTTTTCTCCAACTTCCTCACTGCATTGTGATACGTCTCCAACGTATCTATAATTTATGAAGTATTCATGTTGTTATATTATCATTCTTGGATATTTTAAAATCATTTTGTAGCAACTTTATATCATTTTTTGGGACTAACCTATTGACCCAGTGCCCAGTGCCAGTTGCTGTTTTTTGCTTGTTTTTTACATCGTAGGAAAACAATATCAAACGGAGTCCAAACACCGCGAAACATTTTGTGGATTTTTATGGACCAGAAGTCCACCAATGGGCCAGAGCAGCACCTGGGGGGTGCCTCGAGGTGAGCACAACCCACCAGGGCGCGTCTGGGGGCCCACGCATGCCCGGGTGGCTTGTGCCCACCTCGGTGGCCTCCCGCACCCACTCTTTACCCTATAAATTCACAAATATTCCAAAAACCCTTGGGGTTAACCTAGATCATAAGTTCCGCCGCCGCAAGGCTCTGTAGCCACCGAAAACCAATCTAGAACCTGTTCTGGCACCCTGCCAGAGGGGGGAATCATCTCTGGTGGCCATCTTCATCATCCCGGCGGCCACCACAATGAGGAGGGAGTAGTCCACTCTCGGGGCAGAGGGTTTGTACCAGTAGCTATGTGTTTAATCTCTCTCTCTCTCTCTCTCTCTCGTGTTCTTGAGATGTCACGATCTTGATGTATTGCGGGCTTTGTTAATATGGTCGGATCATATGGTGTTTTCCCCTCTCTATCTTGTTGTGATGAATTGAGTTTTTTCCTTTGAGATTTCGTTGTTATCGGATTGAATACTTTTATGGATTTGAGAGCACTTGATATATGTCTTGCATATGAATACTTGTGGTGACAATGGGGTATCATATTGATTCACTTGATATGTGTTTTGGCATTCAACTCACGGATTCCCGCGGTGACATCGGGGTAATCTATGCATAGGGGTTGATGCACGTTCTCATCTTTTGTTTCTCCGGTCGAAATCTTGGGGCACTCTTTGAAGTTCTTTGTGTTTGATTGAGTATTATGAATCTGAAATTATTTGGTGTTATTTTAGGACGAACTCTTGGATAGATCGATCGGAAAGAATAGCTTCAAGGTGGTTTTGTACCCTACAAACGATTTCTTCTTATGTTTTCCGCTAGATAGGAACTTTGGAGTGATTCTTCATCGCACTTTGAGCGGTGGTTATATGATCCAATTATATTAGCACTGTTGAGAGATTGCACTAGCGAAATTACGGACTCTAGGCCCCATTTTTCAAGCATTGCAATACCGTTTTTGTGCCTGTTTACTATTCGCTGCCTTGCTATTTTTTATTTATTCAGATTATAAAATATATTTGTAGCATCAATATTACACTTGTATCACCATCCTTCGCCGAACTAGTGTACCTATACAATTTGCCATTGTATTGGGTGTGTTGGAGACACAAGATATTTCTTGTATTTGATTGCAGGGTCATTCGAGAGAGACCATCTTCATCCTACGCCTCCCACGGATTGATAAACCTTAGGTCGTCCACTTGAGTGAAAATTGCTACTATCCTACAAAACTATGTGCTTGAAGGCCCAACACATGTCTAAAAGAATAAAGTTGCATAGTAGAAATCACGTTGCCGTATCCAGTCATGGCAGGGTTTCTCACATCCCACTCCTTCATCACCTGATTGACCACCAAATCCGAGTCACCGTAGACCATCAGGTGACGGACACCGAGTGAGATGGCCATACGCAACCCATAGAGGAGTGCTTCGTACTCGGCTTCATTATTGGAGGAATCGAAGTGAATCTGGAGGGCATAACTGAGTTTATCGCCTCTCGGGGACACCAGGACCACTCCAGCACCAGAACCATTCAACATCTTAGATCCATCAAAGAACATAGTCCAGTGTTTCGAGTGAACTTGAGTCGGTTGTTGCTATTCAATCCACTCGACCAAGAAATCTACGAGCGCTTGAGACTTGATCGCCTTCTTTGCTTCGAACTTGATATCCAGAGGGAGAAGTTCAATCGCCCACGTAGCCACTCGAACAGTTGCATCTCGATTATTCATAATTTCAGACAATGGAGCATCGCTGACGAATGAAACCGAGTGGTCTTGGAAATAATGTGCAACTTTCTTCGCAGTCAAATAAATTCCATAGACAAGCTTTTTGTAATGTGGATACCTCTGCTTGGATGGAGTCAAGACTTCAGAGATGTAATATACCGGGTGTTGAACTTTATAGGCCTTGCTTTCTTCTACTCGCTCCACTATGAGCACTGTGCTGACAACCTGACCAGTGGCTGAAATGTAAAAGAGTAGAGGCTCTTTGCTATTTGGAGCAGCAAGCACTGTTGGGTGGAAAGCAGGGCTTTGAGCTCCATAGACGCTGCTTCAGCTTCGAGAGTGCACTCGAACGTGTCAGACTTTTTCATCGGTCAGTAAAGAGGCAATGCCTTTCCACCGAGACGCGAAATGAGTCGGCCCAATACAGCGAGACAACCTGTGAGCTTCTGAACATCATGCCCACGCACAGGGCGTTTCATTCGGAGAATCGCACCGATTTTCTCGGGATTGGCATCTATCCCTCGTTCGGAAATGAGAAAGTTGAGTAACTTTCCTCTGGGAACTCCGAATGTACACTTAGATGGATTCAACTTGATATCATATCTTCTCAAATTTGCAAAGGTTTCAGCGAGGTTAGTCAGCAGGTCATAACTCTTGCGTGACTTAACCACAATATCATCCATGTAAGCCTCCACATTCCAACTGATCTGAGTGAGCAGGCACTTTTGGATGATGCGCAAGAATGTAGCGCCAGCGTTTTTGAGACCGAATGGCATGGTGACATAGCAAAAACACCCGAATGGGGTGATGAAGAATTTCTTTATTTCATCTGGGCCATACAGTCGGATCTGATGGTATCCGGAATACGCATCAAGAAAAGGCAAACGCTCACACCCCGCAGTCGAGTCGACTATCTGGTCGACGCGAGGGAGCGAAAAATGATCTTTCGGGCAGGCCCAATTGATATGCTTAAAGTCAATACACATACATAGTGAATCATCCCTCTTGGGGAACATGATGATGTTGGCGAGCCACTCAGAGTGGTATATCCCGCGGATGAACTCAGCTGTGAGCCGTGCCACTTCCTCACCCAAAAGATTGCCTTCCTCTTCTTCGCGGCTGACTGATAGAGGTGCTCTTTGACTGGTTTGGCCTTGGAGTCGACATGCAAATGGTGCTCAGCCAGCCCCCTGGGTACATCCGGCATGTCAGAAGGTTTCTGTCGGTGTCAAAACCAGCGGATCTCGAGTAGGGGGTCCCGAACTGTGCATCTAAGGCGGATGGTAACAGAAGGCGGGGGACACGATGTTTACCCAGGTTCGGGCCCTCTCGATGGAGGTAATACCCTACTTCCTGCTTGATTGATCTTGATGATATGAGTATTACAAGAGTTGATCTACCACGAGATCGTAGAGGCTAAACCCTAGAAGCTAGCCTATGGTATGATTGTTGTGGTCCTACGGACTAAACCCTCCGGTTTATATAGACACCAAAGGGGGCTAGGGTTACACAGAGTCGGTTACAAGGGAGGAGATCTACATATCCGTATTGCCAACCTTGCCTTCCACGCCAAGGAGAGTCCCATCCGGACACGGGACGAAGTCTTCAATCTTGTATCTTCATAATCCAACAGTCCGGCCAAAGGATATAGTCTGGCTGTCCAGATACCCCCTAATCCAGGACTCCCTCAGTAGCCCCTGAACCAGGCTTCAATGATGATGAGTCCCGCGCGCAGATTGTCTTCGGCATTGCAAGGCGGGTTCCTCCTCCGAGTACTCCATAGAAGATTTTGAACACAAGCATAGTGTCCGGCTCTGCAAAGCAAATTCCATGTACCACCGTAGAGATAATAATACTTCCACAAATCTAATCCGCTGAAACAGGTAGCATGACATCACACCATGGTCCGGTCATTATCCGAACCGTTTTTCTCAAGCAGCCTCGGCGCATATTGCGAGGCGGTTTCCTTGGCACATCTTGTCGAAGCAGAGATCGTGTCCCCTTATCACGGGATTCTCATCAATACGGACATGGGTAACCCAACCGCGCCATCAATTACGGCTCTTGGGGAATAAGCGAGTTTACTAGGCAGGTGGGGGCGTATAGTTTCGTCCGCCCTTATAAAGGGATAAGGGTTCCCCCTTTTCACCCACGCCTTCTTCCTCCTTGCTCATCCATTATCGCGCACTCGAGCTCCAACACCCTAGTTTGCGTCTTTCTCCTCAAAACGTTTCAAGCATGTCCGGAGCGGGAGGCAAGTGGATGAAATCCTCCGTCACGAAGGAGGACATAAAAAATCTGCGGGGAGCCGGATACTTGGCCGCGGATATCGCGCATCGGCTGCCCAACGCGGGGCAGATCGTTCCTACCTCGGAATCCCATGAGAGGGTAGTTTTTCTCACCCACTTCGTCCGCGGACTGGGATTTCCCCTCCACCCGTTCGTCCGCGGCCTCATGTTCTACTACGGGCTGGACTTCCATGATCTGGCCCCAAACTTCATCCTCAGCATCTCGGTGTTTATCGTCGTGTGCGAGGCCTTCCTCCGCGTCCGGCCCCACTTCGCCTGTGGCTGAAGACCTTCAATGTTAAACCGAAGGTGGTGGGCGGCCAGCAAGCGGAATGCGGAGGCACCATGGTGGGCAAAATGCCCAACGACACATGGCTTGAGGGCCTCTATGTGGAGACCATGAAAGGGTGGCAATCGGGGTGGTTCTACATCACCGAGCCGCGTGACACCACCTGAGTGGCGGCCCCCTAATTTTGATCCAGAATCCCCATGCGGCTCACCTCCTGGAAAGAGAAGGGCCTGTCCTGGGGTCCATCGGTGGAGCTGACCGGACTTCAGAAATGCATCCGGAACATGATAAGCAAGAAACTCAAGCTTGTCAACGTGGTCCAGGTCATGCTCTTCCGCCGGATCCTCCTGTGTCAACGACGGGCATTCAATTTGTGGGAGTTCGACCCGGCCGAGCACTAGACGCTGCGAGAGCTCTTCGACACGATGCACAAGGACGTCTGGAGGGTGCTGTTCAAGGGCGCCGAGGTACCTCCTCCCCTTACCGAGGACCGTGGACTTAGCGCGAATCGCCCTGCGAATCCGGTAAGTCTTTTTATAAGATGTTTATTTTCCCCAGTTTAATCATGTGCGGGATCTAAGCTCCCATGCCTTTAACAGGACTGGGTGGAGACAGCGGAGCAGATTGACGCTCCCAGCCCCCCTGCCCGAAGATCCAGCAGACGCTCTCCTATCGGAGATACTGGTTCCGGCACCTTATGAGGTGCCGGAGAAGAAGACCAAGAAGGCCACAGGGACCCGAAAGGGTCTCTGGCGCGCGGTCGTGTCGGACTCATCGTCCGAACACTCCGAGTCGCATTCCTCCCACGAAAACAAGGAGGAGGAGGAGGAAAGTTCTCCCCCCAGCCGGGGGAGATAAGAAAAGGAAGGCCGCCCAAACCGGGGAAGCCGATGTCACATCCCAGATAGACCATGCATTAGGGTGTGCATCATGTTTAAATTTTCATCTGAATTTGAAATGGGGAAGGCAGGAAACCCCAGAACACCCCCCCTTAAAATAACTAGGGTTTTACTAAAATTTAATTCAATGAATCCGAAATGCCCTTCAAAATGCCCATCCTCTTTGTTTGGGTTTAGGATCCATAACAAAGAAGGTGGAACATCTTCTAGGTCACCCAAGGGTTCTAAATTTAATTCACAAAATTCTGAAATGGGCATTTTAAATTATGAAAAATATTTTAAGTGTTCAAAAATTGTTGAACTAAAATGTTTCATGTTGGGAATATTCCAACTAATGACCAGGAGCATTTTGGTAATTTTTGAAAGTGTTTTGGTATTTTTAAAAACCCTAAACAGATTGCAGAAAATAGAAAAAGATAAAAATGGGAAAACCTTACATCGCCAGCTCGGCCCACCTGCCCGCCCAGCCCAAGAGCAGCGCCAATGGCTGCTTGGCTCGGCCAGCAGAGGCAGGCTAATGCCGGCCCGGCGTCTTGCAGGCGCGCGCACGCAGCTGGCCGCCGCCTGCACCGCCCTCGCCGCCTCGCCGACCGGGGCGACCCACGCGTCGTCGCCCGACCCTGACACCTCACTTCCCCCCTGCTCTCTCTCGCTCGCTTCAACCTGGCCGACGCCGCCGCCGACACGCCACCGTCGCCGCCGTGCTCCCCGCCGTCCCCGCACCTCACCGCCATGTCTGGCCGCTCCGCCGCACCCAGTTACCCCTAGCCAGCTAGTCCCCCTCGCTCCAAGACCCCCCGAGGCCTCTACTCCGACCTCGCCCGAGTCCAAGGCCGCCGGAGATCCCCATCGTCGCCGCCGACGCATCAGCCCACCTCCGACCCCGACGAAGCTTCCCGCAGGTTCACTACGAACCTAGCTACCTCTCTATCCTCTCCGTTCTCTCCTTCTTGCACCACAGCGAGCACCCGACGATCGCCTGAACCCACCGCCGCGGGACTCGTCGCCGACGAGCCTCCGGTCACCTTTTGGCCGCACCACTATGTCCATCACACTCACCACTCTCCAACGAGGCTAACTGCACTCCCGCGCCTCGCCGAGGCCGCTAACCCCTAACCCGTCGGTGGCCGAGCCTCGTCGCCGCCTCGACTCGTCGCCAAGCGTCCACTCCGCCACCCCTCACCCAACCGACCCCACCAAACCCCGCGGCTCACCTCTAGCTACCGTAGATGCTCCCAGCGCCCATTTGGAGCCGGAAAGTGCAAAGGCACTTGCTCCGCCGCGTCTGCCTCGCCCGGCGGCTAGACGCCGTGAGTTGACCTCACCGTGGGCCTGTTGACCCTCTGGGTCGATGATGTGTGGACCCCTCCGGCTAACCTAATTAGGATTAGTTTTAATTAAAACTAATTAGTTAAACTAACTCGACATGCGGGTCCCACTGGTCAGTTTGACCTGGACGACCCCGTTGACCCTCCGACGTCATCTTGACCTCATCTTGACGCATTAATTTAAATTCTGGAATTATTTCTATATACTAAAATCCGAATATAATTCAAATTTCAAATGCTTCTAACTTTTTATCCATAACTCCAAATGCAAAGATTTATATATGAAAATTTATCAGAAAAATACACTCTATCCATTGGTACAGGTTTCATGCATGTTAAAACAAGTTAACTATGCTGAATAACCAGATTAAGCTTTTGCACCATTAGGACTAACTCACATGATCTATCATTTGAATCTTTGGTTCAAATGAGATCATCCCCTGTCCTTTCAACTTGCATTAGGCCAACACACATTCATCTTGCCATGTCATAGCATGCATCATATTGTTGCATATTGGTTGTATGTTTATTTTGGTGTGTTTCCATGATAGGTTCTGCCCCCGAAGATAACCTCGATAACCCATCGAAGGCAGTTCTCTACCCCAGTTCCATCAGCAAGCAATTCATTGAACCTTCCGATACAAACCCATGTTCTCGCTTCGCTCTCATTTTACTGCATTAAGACAACGCGATTCAACTGTTGTGTGCTGCGGTAGCTGAACCCACTTCCTTTGCATGACTGTCATTGCCACAAGAACTAGATGAAACCCACTAGTATGTGTAGGAGTTGATTGAGCCATGTTTGTGATTCCTACCATGCTATGCTTGCTATGCTTAGAGTTGTGTCGTCCGGCTCATCGGGATGATGAACTGGAGTGAAAGGTTGTGTTGGTTCGAGAGTGTAAGTGTTGAACACGATTTGGTAAAGGTATCGATGAGAGGCCATGTAGGAGTACATGGTGGGTTGTTTCATTGAGGCCGCACTTAAGAACTGAGATCTGTGTTTGTGATCCATGAACTAGCTACTACCACGCATTGGGCCCGAAACCAATGGACCCTCTCGGCTTCTTAACCACCCCTGTTCATAGTCCGGGAGTTGCAAGTAGTTTCTGGTGTTTGTAGCATGCTGGGGGCCGCACGCAACGCTGACCTTAGGGGTGGGTTGTGTTGCGGTAGGCACCGTGGCCCGGTGTACCGAGTGCCCGTTTGGTATCTCGGGAACCCTGCACACATCGTTCGGGCTGTATGGGAAACCTCGGCGGACTCCTGCGGATGGAACCGAATAGGCGATAAACCCGGACTAGGGACTTGAGTGTTTAGGTAGGCTGAGGCCGACACCCACGTTGGGCTTCCGCTTGAAGGTTGCAGTACATGTCGTGTAAACGATTTATAAGTGGTGAGCGTGTGTGAAGAAGTATACCCTGCAGGGTTAATTATGATCTATTGAATAGCCGCGTCCACGGAGAAGGACTTCGGGTTACCTATATCAGTTCATAGACAAGTAAATGGATACTACTAAAAGCCTCAAGATAAGTGTGAGTATCGTGGATGGCCCTCTCGGGGATGACGAGAGGATCCACGGTGGAGTATTGTGATGGTGGATAGTGGACTGTACGCTACAAAATGCTTTACAAAGTGTGTCACGTGGGATAGCTTAGCCAAGAGTCAAAGCTGGCTTGCTGCATTTAACTCCACTACCTTCCTTGAGAATGTGCATGTATGATAGGATTACGTGGTAAGACTTGCTGAGTACTTTTGTACTCATGTTTGTAATCAATATTTTTGAGGACTATACCACCCCTCCGACGGATTCTATGTAGATGTTGACTTCGACGAGTAAGCTAGCCACCCAGGTGGCGATCTAAGACTTGTGAAGGGCCATTGTAGATAGAAAGGCTCCAACAAGCTTTCTTTCTTTCTAGAGTCGGTGCGCAGACTACTTTGCTTCCGCATGTGCTTGTATGATTGTATGACTTGAGTGTTGGGTCATGTGACCCCTACCTGTATGAATATGCTATGTATGGCTCCTCGGAGCCTCTTAAATAAAGTACCTGAGTTGTAGAGTTTTGTTGTGATGCCTTGTTGTATTTACTCATATCGGGCATATTGCGTGTATGATTGAAATGCTTGGTATGAGTGGGATCCGACAATCTAGTTGTTTATCCTTGGCAGCCTCTCATATGGGGAAATGTAGTCTCGTGCTTCGTGGCGATAGTAGTCCGCTTCTGCCCGGTTCACGAGTCCTGCTAGCCCAAACTCTGCTTGGACACTTGATCGGCGGCATGTGATTCATTTCGTTCCTATATGTCATCCCTCGGGAAATGTCACGCGGTGATACTTGGAGTCCTGCCTAGCCGCTACAGCCGGGATACCGGAGTCCTGTTAGCCAGTGCTACAGCCCGAGTTCATCGTTGATGACCGACATGCTCGAATTGTTTCATGTATGCCTGTCCCCATAGGTTAGTGCCGCTTTGGGTTCACGACTAGCCATGTCGGCCGGGTTCTTTGTCATGTGGATGCTAGCGACACTATCATATCGTGAGCCAAAAGACGCAAACGGTCCCGGCCATGGTAAGGCGACACCATGGGAATACCGTGCGTGAGGCCGCAAAGTGATATGAGGTGTTACCAGCTAGGTCGATGTGACTTGGAATCGGGTCTGACAGCGTTGGCATCGAGCGAGGGCTGCTGTAGGTCCGCTAAGCCAAACTGGTCAAGTTGAGTCTAGAAATGCTTTAGTTATATGTAGGGAATTGATTGTGGGAGGGAACGTAAGGCTCTTTTACTCCTTTACCTTATGCCCTCTGATCTGAGTCATCCTCTTCTCATTTCAACGTGGGTATAGGACTAGGCTCTCTTTCTCTATCAGGATCACGTGTTACTATCCATAGTACCTTGTAGGATTGTTGGTTACATCCTCAGTTCAGTGTTACTAAATTTTAGTGTGCTATTACTTGAAACCAGAACCTTGATATGATGTTGTTGAGTGGTCTTGCAAATCTGATTTTGAATGTCTCAAATTTGATTTGAGCATTTACAGATGTTATGCTGCCCGATTTTCCCTAGAAATTCTAATGCCTTTGCATTATGGCTGTGCTTTCAGATGGCCACCGTTCCCGAACCAAGTGGTTCGCTGACTCGCTGCATCGATGTGTGCGGTCACACGGCCATGTTGGTTAGGGTGATGATTGAGGCTGGTTATCGATGGTATCCCGAGTATACCGTCGAGGAGCAGTTCAGGATTTCAATCAAAGCCAATACCTATGCACGGTCGGTTTATCCATCCTACCCGAGCTCTTGAGCCACTTCACTGTTCCTATGGGCTCGGCATCACTATCGGAATGTCTGCATAAGATGCAGCCTATTCCATGATGACTATTATTCGAGCCAGACTGCTTTCTTTGAGCAACACCGATTTCCGCTATATGCCAAGATCCCTTCCCGGGCGCATGGCTACCTCGAGGGCTTGTACAAGATGCATCCCATGAGGACTCACTCCTCCGTACCACTCTTGAGTTCTTTGGAGGACAAGGACCGTGAGAACCGGGCCTTGCGTATGGAGCTGTATAATGCCCGTTCCGACCACCTGGGCTACCGACTAGGTTTGCACCGCCGTGCAAGCGGATGTATGGACATGAGAGATCTGTACCTGTGCGGGCGAGTCTGCGGACTTCATGGAGTGGCGTGAGGTTGGAGGCATCACTCCTCCTCGTGGGCCTCTTCGCCACCCTTTGTGGGTCCACGACCACATCCGAGTCCTTATGGTCCACAGGCCCCACAGATTGTCTGCTTTCCGGACGATCATGTTCCACTTCAGTGCAGGTGGTGACTTCTATGAGGACTACTATGGAGCTGCCTGAGATAGTAGTAGTATTCCTAGTATGGTACTAGTTGTGTTTCCACCGTCCTGCGTGACTCGTGGAATACGACTTAGTGTGTATCGTTCCGGAAGTGTAGAAAAATAATGTATAGGAGTTGGAATGCTTCCGATAAGATGTAACGCCTTTCCTTATAGTTGTACTCCGTCAGGCTTGTACTAAACTATGAATGGTGTGTATGACCGTTGGTATATATATATATGGCAGTTTATATTACCATGTCATACGGATGAACATCTTTGCATTCCATACTGTTCATTACCTCCCGCACTTCCTTGTTAAATTCTGCCATCCTGGTTTAAACCTTTGCTTTGTCTCCCAGGATGGTCAACACTCGGAATTCTCCTGCTGTTCCAGAGCAGGAGAGGCGATGCAGCCAGAAATGTGAATCTGCCGCAACCGCCATCTTTGGCTGAGGTGATCTTTGAAGCGAGCGCAATAAGCCTTGAAACTAACCGCTTATTGGGCGCATTGAACAAAACACAGCCCGCCAGCCAAGAAACGATGGGGTTTCACTCAATGATTTCGTCAAGCTATATCCTCCAAAATTCAAATGCTCCGTCGAGCCACTCGGCGCCGATGATTAGCTCCGCAGATCCATCACAAGCTGCGTTCGCCAATGTGTCCGAGGTCGACAAAGTTACCTTTGCCGCCTATCATCCGGAAGGCCTGCCGCCTCGGTGGGAAAACTATGAGGCTATCGTCCGGCTGGACAAGTTACAACTTGGGATGAATTGATTGCCGCCTTCATGAGCACCATATTCGAAGGACTTATGGACCGCAAGCGTGAGGAATTTTGCAGTTTCACCCAAGGCGGTGACGGTGGATGCCTACACAAGAATTTGGGAGGTTAGCACGTTATGCTCCCAAGAAGTTTCTACCGATGCTAAGAAGCAAAGCGAGATTCCGTAAGGACTTAGCCACGAGTTACGCCGAGATCTCCGTCTACATGAGTGTACCTCTTTCTCGAAGCTAGTCAATAAGGCTATCGGTAGCGAGGCTGGCGGATCTGATTTGAGGCTTCACGCAAGCACATCCGTGATTCGGATCGTCATCCGCTCTGGTTCCCGAAGCGCGGGTTTGGGTCCCAAATCACGGCTCTACCACCCAGTACACCCCGAGGCCATCCTTGAGGCGCCTCGCCCCAATCAGCCGTATTTTCCACCCAAGACATATGGAGGTCCAACTGCTAATGTGGCCCCACGGCCAAATGTGATCACTTGCTTCAAATGTGGAGAGACGGGCCACTATATTCGAGAGTGTCCCCAGAACAACCCCAATCAAGCTGGAAAGTCTGTTGGCCGCGGCAAGCCAACAGGAAAGGTTCCCTATGCCAAGCCAGTTGCCACCGCTCGTGGCCATGTCAACTATGTCTCTGCTGAAGAAACCTATGAGGATCCCAACGTCGTCCTCGGTACGCTTCTTGTTAATTGCCATCCGGCAACTGTTCTTTTTGATACTGGAGCATCTCATTCATTTATTTCTGAGAGCTATGCTCGATTGCACAACACCACATTCTGCGACATGCCTACCTCCATGGAAATTCAAACTCCTGGTTCTAGATGGCAAACCTCTAGGATAAGTCATGGGAATGAAATTCTTGTCGACAGACTAGTCTTTCTCGCATCTCTAATAGCTCTCAAGTCCTCGGACATAAACATCATCTTGGGTATGGACTGGATGTCAGCCCATTATGCCAAGATTGATTGCTCGACTAGAACCGTTCAACTTACTCATCCTTCGGGCAAAACAGTGGATGTTTCAACCCGAGTGTCTAAGCGCCAGCTTTACTCCTTAAATGCCAACCCTCTTCCAGATCTCGAAGATATTCCGGTAGTCCGTGATTTCCCGGATGTCTTTCCGGAAGAACTGCCAGGTGTTCCACCTGACAGGGATGTCGAGTTAAGTGATAGATCTTATTCCGGAACCGTCCCAATCTCTAGGAGACCTTATAAGATGGCACCCCTAGAACTAGCGGAACTTAAGAAACAACTCGATGAGTCCTTGCAAAAGGGTTTCATCCGTCCTAGTTCATCTCCATGGGCTTGCCCCGTCCTCTTCGTCAAGAAGAAGGATGGTACGGATCGGATGGTTGTAGATTACCGACCTGTCAATTTGGTCACTATCAAGAACAAGTATCCGCTCCCGGGATCAACGACACATATGATCAGCTCGCTGGATCCTCGATCTTCTCTAAGATGGATTTGAGGTTGGGCTACCATCAAATCAAAATCAGGAACGGGACATACCCAAAACGGCCTTTGTCACTCGTTATGGCCAATCTGAGTACACCGTCATGTCCTTCGGATTAACCAATGCTCCAGCCACCTTCTCCGGTTAATGAACTCAATCTTCATGGAGTACTTGGATAAATTAAATCGTGGTATACCTCGATGATATACTCATCTACTCCAAGAATGAGGAAGAACATGCCGAGCATCTAAGGCTAGTATTGATGAAACTTGAGAGCACCACCTTTATGCCAAATTCTCTAAGTGTGAATTCTGGTTGCCGTAAGTGACCTATCTAGGACATGTAATCTCGGTAAGGGTATTGCCGTCAATCCCGGCGAGTTCAAGCCGTCCTTGATTGGACTCCACCGAATCGGTCAAGCAAGTTCGGAGTTTCCTCGGTTTGGCGAGCTATTGCCGCCGCTTAAATCGAGAATTTCTCTAAAGTTGCTAAACCTCTAACCGAACTCCTCAAGAAAGATAAGAAGTTCGAATGGACGCCACACGGTCTGAGATCAGCTTTCGAGGCTGAAAAGGCGCTGACATCTGCTCCGTACTTGTTCCACCAGATTTCTCTAAGGACTTTGTTATCTATTACGGCGCCTCGCGACAAGGACTAGGTTGCATACTCATGCAAGATCGTCATGTGATTGCCTCGCATCTCGACGATTCGTCCACATGAGGATAACTACCCCACACACGATCTAGAGCTTGCAGCGATGGTTCATGCACTCAAAACCTGGCGACATTACCTTACGGGTAATCGTTGCGAAATCTACAGATCACCAAAGTCTGAAATACATCTTCACCCAACGGTTTGAATCTCGGGCAAAGGCGTTGGGTCGAGTTGATCACAGATTTCGACTTAGGAATATCTTACACCCGAGCAAAGCCAATGTCATGGCTGGCGACTAAGTCGCAAATCTCTATCAGAACAATTTGATGTTACAACAAGGTCAACCAATTCTCCACGAGGAATTTCGTAGCTTAATCTTCACATTGTTCCTCGAGGATTCCTCTCCACCCCGGTGGCGAAACCTACCCTTACGGATCAGATCATCAAAGCACGGAAGGTAGATCCGGAATCTCCCGTATCAAAAGAAACATCAAGAAAGGAGTGCAGATTGTTTCTCCATTGATGAACAAGGTGTCGTGTTCTTTGGAGACCGTCTAGTGGTTCCCAAGGTGCGCAACCTGAGGCGATTGATCCTTAAGGAAGCTCATGACTCTCCTCTCACCATTCATCCTGGTAGTACTAAAATGTATCAAGATCTCGCCAGAGGTTTTGGTGGACTAGGATGAAGAGAAAATCGCTCAATACATTGCTAATCTGCGACGTTTGTCGTCGAGTTAAAGCGAGCATCAACGACCTCTTGGTACCCTTCAACCTTTGGAAATTCCTGAATGGAAATGGGATAAAATCGGTATGGATTTCATTACGGATTTCCCAGGACCAAGAGAGGAATAACGCTATCTTCGCTCGTTGTTGATCGTCTTTCCAAAGTAGCCCACTTCCTACCTGTTCGTGAGAGTATAACCGCTAGCCAGCTAGCTGATTTGTACATCTCCCGAATAGTGTCTCTTCATGGTGTTCCATCGAGATTAACTCCGACCGTGGAGTCTCTTCACCTCTCGATTTTGGGAAAGTTTCCAAACTGCTATGGGAACTCGTCTTTCCTTTAGCACCGCTTTCCATCCCCAATCAAGTGGTCAAGTAGAGCGAGTCAATCAAATCCTAGAGGATATGCTTCGAGCTTCTGTCATCTCTTTCGGCATGAATTGGGAGAAATGCCTCCCATTCGCCGAGTTAAACTTATAACAACAGTTATCAAGCCGTCAGGCAAAGCCCTTTCGAAGTTCTTTATGGACGAAAATGTCGAACGCCTCTTAACTGGTCAGAAACCGGGGAGAGACAACTCTTTGGCCCGGATATGATCCAGGATGCAGAAGAACAAGTTCGCGTTGTTCGTGAGAATTTGAAAACAGCCCAATCTCGTCAGAAGAGTCAATATGACCGCAAACATAAGCCCATGGCTTATGAAATTGGCGAAGGCTTACCTCCGGTTTCCCTTTAAAGGAACCCATCGATTGATATCAAGGGCAAGTTGGCTCCTCGTTACATTGGACCCTTTCGCATTCTCGCCAAACGAGGGGGAGTTGCCTACCAATTGGAACTACCTCCGCATCTTTCCAAGGTCCATGATGTCTTCCACGTTTCCCAACTCAGGCATTGCTTCTCGGATCCTATCCGTGGAGTGGACCACAAACGCTTGACCTCCAAGATAACCTCACCTATCGAGAGTACCCCATTCAGATCCTCGATCAAACCGAGCGTACCACTCGGCGTCGGAATATCAAGTTTCTAAAGGTTCAATGGTCAAACCATTCCGAGCAAGAAGCAACTTGGGAAAGGGAGGATCGTCTTCGACTTGAGTACCCCACCTTTTTCAAGAACGATTCTAAATCTCGGGACGAGATTCTTTTGAGTGGGGGTGAGTTGTCACATCCCGGATAGACCATGCATTAGGGTGTGCATCATGTTTAAATTTTCATCTGAATTTGAAATGGGGAAGGCAGGAAACCCCAGAACACCCCCTTAAAATAACTAGGGTTTACTAAAATTTAATTCAATGAATCCGAAATGCCCTTCAAAATGCCCATCCTCTTTGTTTGGGTTTAGGATCCATAACAAAGAAGGTGGAACATCTTCTAGGTCACCCAAGGGTTCTAAATTTAATTCACAAAATTCTGAAATGGGCATTTTAAATTATGAAAAATATTTTAAGTGTTCAAAAATTGTTGAACTAAAATGTTTCATGTTGGGAATATTCCAACTAATGACCAGGAGCATTTTGGTAATTTTTGAAAGTGTTTTGGTATTTTTAAAAACCCTAAACAGATTGCGGAAAATAGAAAAAGATAAAAATGGGAAAAACCTTACCTGTCGCCAGCTCCCGGCCCACCTGCCGGCCCAGCCCAGCAGCCCGGCCAATGGCTTTAGCTCGGCTTGACAGCAGCGCAGGTCTAATGCCGGCCGGCGTCTTGCAGCGCGCCACGCAGCTGGCCGCCGCCTGCCGCCCTCGCCGCCTCGCCGACCCGGGACGACCCACGTCGTCGCCCCGACCCCGGACACCTCACTTCCCCCTGCTCTCTCTCTCGCTCGCTTCAACCTGGCCGACGCCATCGCCGACACGCCACCGTCGCCGCCGTGCTCCCGCCGTCCCGCACCTCACCGCCATGTCCGCCGCTCCGCGCACCAGTTACCCCTAGCCAGCTAGTCCCCCTCGCTCCAAGACCCCCCGAGGCCTCTACTCCGACCTCGCCCGAGTCCAAGGCCGCCGGAGATCCCCATCGTCGCCGCCGACGCATCAGCCCACCTCCGACCCCGACGAAGCTTCCCGCAGGTTCACTACGAACCTAGCTACCTCTCTATCCTCTCCGCTCTCTCCTTCTTGCACCACAGCGAGCACCCGACGATCGCCTGAACCCACCGCCGCGGGACTCGTCGCCGACGAGCCTCCGGTCACCTTTTGGCCGCACCACTATGTCCATCACACTCACCACTCTCCAACGAGGCTAACCGTGCACTCCCCGCGCCTCGCCGAGGCCGCTAACCCCTAACCCGTCGGTGGCCGAGCCTCGGTCGCCGCCCGACTCGTCGCCGGCGCCCACTCCGGCCACCCCTCACCCAACCGACCCCACCAAACCCCGCGGCTCACCTCTAGCTACCTGTAGATGCTCCCCGCGCTCCATTTGGAGCCCGGAAAGTGCAAAGGCACTTGCTCCGCCGCGTCTGGCCTCGCCGGCGGCTAGACGCCGGTGAGTTGACCTCACCCGTGGGCCCTGTTGACCCTCTGGGTCGATGACAGGTGGACCCCTCCAGCTAACCTAATTAGGATTAGTTTTAATTAAAACTAATTAGTTAAACTAACCTGACATGCGGGTCCCACTGGTCAGTTTGACCTGGACGACCCCCGTTGACCCTCTGACGTCATGCTGACCTCATGCTGACGCATTAATTTAAATTCTGGAATTATTTCTATATACTAAAATCCAGAATATAATTCAAATTTCAAATGCTTCTAACTTTTTATCCATAACTCCAAATGCAAAGATTTATATATGAAAATTTATCAGAAAAATACACTCTATCCATTGGTACAGGTTTCATGCATGTTAAAACAAGTTAACTATGCTGAATAACCAGATTAAGCTTTTGCACCATTAGGACTAACTCACATGATCTATCATTTGAATCTTTGGTTCAAATGAGATCATCCCCTGTCCTTTCAACTTGCATTAGGCCAACACACATTCATCTTGCCATGTCATAGCATGCATCATATTGTTGCATATTGGTTGTATGTTTATTTTGGTGTGTTTCCATGATAGGTTCTGCCCCCGAAGATAACCTCGATAACCCATCTGAAGGGCAGTTCTCTACCCCAGTTCCATCAGGCAAGCAATTCATTGAACATTCCGATACAAACCCATGTTCTCGCTTCGCTCTCATTTTATCTGCATTAAGACAACGCGATTCAACTGTTGTGTGCTGCGGTAGTTGAACCCACTTCCTTTGCATGACTGTCATTGCCACAAGAACTAGATGAAACCCACTAGTATGTGTAGGAGTTGATTGAGCCATGTTTGTGATTCCTACCATGCTATGCTTGCTATGCTTAGAGTTGTGTCGGTCGGCTCATCGGGATGATGAACTGGAGTGAAAGGTTGTGTTGGTTCGAGAGTGTAAGTGTTGAACACGATTTGGTAAAGGTATCGATGAGAGGCCATGTAGGAGTACATGGTGGGTTGTTTCATTGAGGCCGCACTTAAGAACTGAGATCTGTGTTTGTGATCCATGAACTAGCTACTACCACGCATTGGGCCCGAAACCAATGGACCCTCTCGGCTTCTTAACCACCCCTGTTCATAGTCCGGGAGTTGCAAGTAGTTTCGTGTTTGTAGCATCTTTGGGGCACGCAACGCTGACCTTAGGGGTGGGTTGTGTTGCGGTAGGCACTGTGGGTCTGTACCGAGTGCCGTTTGGTATCTCGGGAACCCCGCACACATCGTTCGGGCTGTATGGGAAACCTCGGCGGACTCCTGCGGATGGAACCGAATAGGCGATAAACCTGGACTAGGGACTTGAGTGTTTAGGTAGGCTGAGGCCGACACCCACGTTGGGCTTCCGCTTGAAGGTTGCAGTACATGTCGTGTAAACGATTTATAAGTGGTGAGAGTGTGTGAAGAAGTATACCCTGCAGGTTAATTATGATCTATTGAATAGCCGCGTCCACGGAGAAGGACTTCGGGTTACCTATATCAGTTCATAGACAAGTAAATGGATACTACTAAAAGCCTCAAGATAAGTGTGAGTATCGTGGATGGCCCTCTCGGGGATGACGAGAGAGATCCACGGTGGAGTATTGTGATGGTGGATAGTGGACTCGTGTACGACAAAATGCTTTACAAAGTGTGTCACGTAGGATAGCTTAGCCAAGAGTCAAAGCTGGCTTGCTGCATTTAACTCCACTACCTTCCTTGAGAATGTGCATGTATGATAGGATTACGTGGTAAGACTTGCTGAGTACTTTTGTACTCATGTTTGCTTAATCAATATTTTTCAGAGGACTATACCACCCCCTCCGACGGATTCTATGTAGATGTTGACTTCGACGAGTAAGCTAGCCACCCAGGTGGCGATCTAAGACTTGTGAAGGGCCATTGTAGATAGAAAGGCTCCAACAAGCTTTCTTTCTTTCTAGAGTCGGTGCTTGAGACTACTTTGCTTCCGCATGTGCTTGTATGATTGTATGACTTGAGTGTTGGGTCATGTGACCCCTACCTGTATGAATATGTTATGTATGGCTCCTCGGGCCTCTTAAATAAAGTACTTGAGTTGTAGAGTTTTGTTGTGATGCCTTGTTGTATTTACTCATATCGGGCATATTATGTGTATGATTGAAATGCTTGGTATGAGTGGGATCCGACAATCTAGTTGTTTATCCTTGGCAGCCTCTCATATGGGGAAATGTAGTCTCGTGCTTACGGCGATAGTAGTCCGCTACTGCCGGTTCACCGAGTCCTGCTAGCCCAAAGACTACTGCTTGGACACTTGACTGGCGGCATGTGATTCATTTCGTTCCTATGTCATCCCTTCGGGAAATGTCACGCGGTGATACTTGGAGTCCTGCCTAGCCGCTACAGCCGGGATACCGAGTCCTGTTAGCCCAGTGCTACAGCCCGAGTTCATACGTTGATGACCGACATGCTCAATTGTTTCATGTATGCCTGTCCCCATAGGTTAGTGCCGCTTTGGGTTCACGACTAGCCATGTCGGCCCGGGTTCTTTGTCATGTGGATGCTAGCGACACTATCATATACGTGAGCCAAAAGACGCAAACGGTCCCGGGCCATGGTAAGGCGACACCCGTGGGAATACCGTGCGTGAGGCCGCAAAGTGATATGAGGTGTTACCAGCTAGGTCGATGTGACTTGGAATCGGGGTCCTGACAGCCGAAGGATCCAAGAAGGGAAGGACTCTCCTTCCAGACTGTTCCACGACCGCCGCTTATAGCGAAGACGCGTGGTTGCCCAGGGACAAGCCCCTTGCGAAGTCGTAAGTATTCGGATACCAGAGTAATTCATGGTATGCTTTTATTGCACCGCTTCTCCTTACACCGAATATGAATATGCAGTCCGTCCCGAGCCCGCGTCGACGTATCTTCGTTGGACGGTTCTTTGGGCCCGTCGGATATGAGTAGCGATACACTTCCGACCGCCTCCACCCCTTGCCCTACGGACAACGCCGAGGTGTTGTATAGGAAGGCACCAAGCCGAGGGGAGGTAGTCCTGGAGGCGCCTCGAAGCGACCTTTCGGACCCCGGGCGCAAAGGGAGCAAGGCTACCACGGGCTCCAAGTTCGGCCCTCAGCCGAACACTATGCCGGGACCTCCTGTGGTTCCGGACTCCGGCAGGCGACCCCCTGTTAAGAGGGGCAAGCCGCCCGTGCCGGTGACCTCTGTCCATCCAGAGGCACCAGACAACTTGCTGGAAGCGCTTCGCAGCGCTTCCATCGACGAAGAGCACCGCACTATCATGAGTGAGGTGATCGAGAAGGTTTAGTCCGCCAAAAGCGGACTAACTGAAGCTTGTGCCAGCCTCCTAACATGCTTTCAGGTAAGTAATTAAATTGTAGGCAAATAGTACCGCATAGATAGTAGCCCCTGATGCTCTGTTTGGCGTTCGCGAAGAAAAGCCAAATAGAGGATCGAATAATAATCACATGAGTCTAATCATAATATGTCTATGTGAATATCCAGGCTTCACCGTTGGCCGCTGCCGCACGTACTGCGGAGGTCGCTGCACTAAAGCGGGACCTTGAGCGGTCTGAGGAAGAGCTCATGTCGTGGAATTGTCACGGTAGATGTCCTCTTGCAAGGACTTAGTCGTGGAGCCATCGCAACTAGGAAGCTTAAAGGGGTTAATCGGGACAAAGGACACGAGAGGTTTATACTAGTTCGGCCCCTTACGGTGAAGGTAAGGCCTACGTCTAGTTGGGTTGGTATTGCTTGATGTTTCGATGACCAGGGAGCGAGATACGCTATGCCCGGCTCTCAATGAGTTGTTTCTTGCCCTAAGCTGCCAGCGGGTCGTCCCCTTATATACATGGGTTGACGCCCTGCGGCCTACAGAGGTCCGGCCGGCTCATAAACAGTGTCCGGCTCGGTGACTAGTTAATTCTACCTTACGATACAAGTCATGCCATCATGGCGGTTACCACTACGGGCCTTAAGTCGCCTGTGGGCTTTAGACCCTTTATTGAACCGCCATCTTCACGCTTGGTCTTGGGCTTCTTCAGATGAATTTCTCTTTGCGTAACCCGGCCCCTCATGGGCGGCTTACACAAATAGTTATATCCCCAACATTAGGCCCCAGATTGATTTGAACCGGTTCATGTCAATCTTAAAATACCTTAAAAACAAGCCTTTCTGTCTACTGTCAGTGCAAAGGTCATAACCCGCCGTGACGTCATCTTCTGGATCCGTGTTAACCCGCCATGATGTCATCTTCAATTAAATCCCTATTTTATTTTGTCATATCTTCAACGGATCTTGCCTTTACTGACCATCCCGAAAACCGAGGCGTTGGGGTCGCTGGATAATGATGCTCGGTCTCCTTGTTTCTCACGCCGTCTCAATTAGCCTTTCCTTATAAATAGGCTCAACCTAGGTCCTCTTCATTTTCTCTCCTCAGTCGTCTTCCTCCGCTCGCTCTCTCCCTGTCGCTCGAGCTTCGCCGCCGCCGCCGCCGCCACCGATTTCCTCGTCTTCGTCAACTCAGGCCGCTGCATCACCCTGAATCTGATCAGAGAAACGCGACGAACCTCCACCGCAGCCCTACATCTGTAAGTCCCTTTTCTTTCCTGTCTTAGATCTGCATTACAGTTTTTGTCGAGTTCATCGGTGTTCATCGCCGCCCGCTACAAACCCTTATAGATCTCACCCCCGACGCCCTTTTCTGATCGTCAGATGGTATAGAACTGCTACGGCAGCTGTTTCACCCCCATTTTATATTCAAGCGGATCCCTTTTCCTTTGTTCAGAAGCTTCTTTCGAGTGTATGAACTTCTCTGCACTTGTTTTAGGTCTCGAAATTTTTCTTTTCAGAACGACCATTCGATCTAAAATATTAGATGTAACTTATGAAACCTGTTTGTTCCCCACTTAGCCAAAAAATTGCATCTGTTAGATCTGTTTAGCCACGATAGCCTATGTAGCCGGTTCAAGAACACAACACAGATTATCCGCCTAGCTTGCTTCTGGCAACTTAAGATAACTTAACTGCTTCTGGAACCCGTAGCAGCTTAAATATCAAAACATAATTAGCCATATGTCATTACGCCCCTTCTTAAGCCGCCATCTTGAATAGATTTAAAATGTTTTCCTCCAGGTTAAATTTGAACTGGAACTTCTTATTTTGTCATAGGCTTCAATTTATACAATGGCACCCAAGGCTCCCAAAGCTTCTGTGACCTGCAACTTGGTAAAATCCACTGTTACAGAAAGCACTTTGTGTGACTTTGTGAAATCCGGCCATCTTCCCAAGAGAGAGGTCATGTCTTATCGTGCTCCTAACCCGTCAGAGGAGAAGCCTCAACCCAAGGAAGGGGAGGTGATCATGTTTACTGATCACATGAACCGGGGCTTCGCTCCACCCGGTTCAAAATTCTTCAGCGATGTTTTGCATTTCTTCGACCTCAGACCTCAAGACATCGGGCCCAATTCCGTGTCAAATATTTGCAACTTCCAAGTCTTCTGCGAGGTGTACCTTGGGGAAGAACCCAGCTTACTTTTATTCAGAGAATTGTTTTACTTAAACCGCAGAAGAATGCGCCAACGGGCCCAGCTCGAACTTGGTGGCATCTCGATTCAGTGGCGGAGAGACTGCCTTTTTCCTTATGCTGAACTGCCGAGTCATCCAAAGGATTGGAATCAGACATGGTTCTACTGCGAGAATACTTCTCCGGCTGACAAAAATCCTCTGCCCGGCTTCCGCGCCTTGCGCCTTGATTCCACTCACCCGCTGCCGGATAAACTGACTGCTATTGAACGTCTGCCACTCGCTCCCACCATTAGTAAAATCAAAGCTCTTTTGGGAAATGGCTTAGATGGTATTGACCTGGTCCGAGTCTGGGTCGCTTGGCGAGTGATTCTGTTAAGCCGCCGCCCCGGCTTAATGTGCACTTACTCAGGCGAGAAGAATGACGCGCTGCGTCATAGTCCTGACGACTTACCAGATGATGTAGTGGATGCTACGACCCAGACATTGCTGAAAGATGGCACGGTGACCAGTAATGCCTTTGGCTTACTTCCTTTCTGCAAGAAGAACCCGACCCCTGCAGTAAGTCATCAACCTCAATAATTACTCCTTACTGTGTTATACCTTACTTTTATTCATAACCCCTTATCATTCTTCATAGGCCGATGATAACTTCTGGAAGGTCAAGTATAACCATGAGGCGGCCAAACAAGCCAAAGCAGCAAAAAGAGCCGAAAGGAAAGCCGCCAAGATTGGAACTTCAAAGAAGAGGAAGCCAAGCGCTTCAGATATGTTTAAACTTGACGATACTGATGATGATGAAGAAGAGGTAACTTTTTAACTCCTTTGACTCTTTATCATTACCTTGCTAACATTAAATCTTTTCAGGAAGACACGGGGAACAGCCAAGCCGTCAAGGAAGAGGTAACTATAATCTCCTCCGACTCCGAGCCCCTGCCGCGTCACAAAATTCGAAGAGTAACCCGGAAAGTAAGATTTTCACATCCTTTGACTTACCAAGATCCTCAATTTCTTTTGAAGCAACAGCAATTTGAAAGCTGGAGGCAAACCCGGACCAGCAAGGATATAGAGCTCTCCTCCGGCTTACCTGACGTAACCAGGAAGCGTCGGGCTCAGGTTATCTCCGATTTACGTTCTGTTTACCCTTTGGCGGGTTTAATTCGTCAACCTCTCAATTCATGTGACTCAATTATTAGGATACCTCTCCTTCCTCCAGCAAGTCTATGCAATCTATCATGTCGGCTTTCAAAAATGCCCCTGGGTAATATAATTTTGTTTACCTTATGCTTTACTTTACTCTTGCTTTTGTACTCATCCTTCTTCCTTTGTCCACAGCGTACAAGTGAAAACCAGTAAGAGGTCAAAGAAGAGCAAACCATCCCAAGACCCGGTCGTGACTGAATCGGAGCTTGGCACAGCCGCTCCTGACAGTTCTATCCATCAGCCGCCGCCTGAACCAGCCTCTGACACTCCAGTACCAGCCTCTGATCCACCCGCCGAAGATACTCTCAACAGCTCTAATAACCCGGAAGCTCCTAGCCCGACCAAGACAATTGATCCGGAAACTGTGATTCTGAAGACTCAATTTGTTGAGTCGGGGCAACCTACTGTCCTCGCCAAGTGTTCTGCCAAGGAGGAGCTTCTGGAACACCGAAAGGACAAGCTAGATATTGCTGACTATAATCATTTAAGTTTTGGAGATATGGTCTTTGGCTATATCAACCAAGTACATAGCAGCCGTGACCTGGAAGTTAATATGGTGAAGCAAATACAGCAAAAATCTGAGGTACAACTTATGCTACTTTTCTTAACCATACTTACTGTATCAGCCCCCAAGTCTATTGCTTATGAATAAATATGTTGTAGACTTAGAAACCTGCCTAGCACTGCTTTGTCTGGTTTATAAAGAAGATATTTAACCCGGTTGTAACATGATACCTTGAATTTGCAATACACATTAGCCCCCAAGTGTCAAGTATATTTGCTTGCAAAGTGCTTGGGACTTAATTTCCATGAACCGGCATTCTACATTAAATTTCTTCAGCATACATTAGCCCCCAAGTTTCAAGTACCTTTGCTTGCAAAGTGCTTGGGACTTACTGATATCTTACCATGATTCTGACTATAACCCGGCATCAATGCAGGCCACCACAAGTCAATTAGAGTCGGAGATTGCTGACCTGAAGAGCCGCCTGGCAGCTCAAGAACTTGAACTTCAAAAGGCCAACTCCAAATTTGAATTCAGCGTCTCTGAACAAGAGAAGTTGAAGAAGAATTTTGATGCGGAGAAGAAAATCTGGCTGATGAGAAGGCCTCACTGGTGACCGGGCCGAGACAGCGAAACGCTACTTGCGTAGCAACAAATTAACTGTCCGGCTTAAAGTGCCGATATCTCAAATGGTCTCAGCAATCTTCGTAAGTTACTATATATAACCTTGAATATTGCAATCCTTCCTTTGTGACTATTTTAATTGTCATCTCCGCTCACCTTATGTTTATGAACGCAGCCCTGTGAGCAATCAGACACCGGGTCACAACGCTTTTGGCCATTGTGGCTTTATCAAATGACGCTCCCCATCTCCTGCAAGATGTGCTAAAGCGGATTGCCGTATACCCCAGCGGATCCAAGAGCTAAGACGGCATCTGCCGAGCACCGGCTATAGCTGCCTTGAGCCGGGCCAAGGCATTGCTTCCAGAATTAGACCTGGCAGACGTTGCTCTTGGATATCCCAGCTTGAAGGAAGACGGCTCTTTATTCGACGAGACAGACTTTAACGCTTGTGTGAAAGTAGTATGTCCTATTGCTACTATCATTGGGAACGATATTGACCTTACCAAGTATCAGCCGGGTTATGACAGTGAGAACCGGAGAATTCCAACACCTCACTATGATGACGTCAGCCTGATCCCTCCAACTCGTAAGCATGCCTTTGCCCCTGAAATTGAGCCTGCCGGTTTAATAGATGATGAAGCTGAGTTTGAAGCCTTAAGCGGCATTGACTGGGCCTCGTCAACCTTCTAGGACAGGGCAGCAGACGGAGAGGCGGAGAAGGATAACCCGGAATCTTCAAGCCCACCAAAGGAGTGAACCGCCAGGCGTTTATGACTTTGCGAAAACAATGCTTCATTATTCAGACTCGGGGAGTCTTGTAATAGGGTAGAAAAACCTCTCAATTTTTGTCATGCCTTCGCGCATGTTTGTGGCACTTAATACTTTCGTAAGCCGTCATCACTATATACTTCCAGCTTATGTTGATCTTTCCTTGATATTAAAAACTCGCTTGCCTTATCCTGTATATAAAACAAACATAATTCCCTTGGCGACTTATCGCATCCGGGGTCACATAAAGTGTTGATAACCCAGAGTACGAACCAAAACATCATATAAAGGCGGGAAAAGTCCATTTTAAACCCTGAATTTGTAGGGGTTCGCCGAAATGAACCCTCAAATCGAAATCCCGGTCGATTGCACCCTGAACTATGCAATCCCGGTCTAAATCGAACCTTCGGGTCGTTTGGATGGCCGGAATTCAGACATTTCACAAAGGACGCACACCAGCTCCTGCTGGGCCAGCCCGTTTTATTTTTTTTCCGCTCAAAACAGAAATTGCAAAAGGCGCTACACATCCTGCTCCCTGCTGGGCCGCCCGCATATTTTTTTGTGAAAACAAAAGAAAGCGCCCCTCGAACACGAGACCCCATCCTGGTGTTGTTTGATTGAAAAAAAAATAAACTTGTGAACTAAAATTTCAAAAATAAAAAAGTTCAACAATTTTGAAAAGAAGTTCACGGGTTTTCCAAAGAAAAGTCCACAGATTTTGGGAAAAAAATCATAGATTTTGGAAAAGAAACTGTAAAATTGAAGAAGTGTTCGTGGATCTTTTTCTTTATTATTTCTTTTTTATCTTTTATTCTTTTTTGTTTCTTTTTCATGTATATATACAAAGTTCATTATGATATGAAGGAAATCTTCATGGTAATTTCAAAAAATCACTCATTTATAAAATGTTCATCTTGCATTAGAAATTTGTTGTGTATATCGCACAATTGTTGAATATTTATTCGAAATTGTTCAACATACATTACAAAAATGTTCATCTATCAATATGTTTTCAAAATGCTATCTTATATTTGCCATGAGTTCAAATTATCTTCCACACACCTTTTTCATTTTTGTTCGCTTCCAAAATGCGTACAATACAAATTTTGTTCGCTTTTTTCAAAAAAGTTTTTGTTTCAGCTTTTTGTCGCTAAATTAATACTAAAAACTGTCCACAATCTCAAAAAGTGTTCGTGTTTTTCGTAATTTGTTTTTTGAGATTTTTTTTGAAAATTGTTTGCATTTTTTGAATCTGTTTGGGGTCTGCAAATTTTCCAAAAATATGGAATACAAAAAAGTGCGGCATCTTAAAACTGCTCGCAATTTTCAAGAAGTATTTTTGAAAATGTTTTCCAATCTCAACGCTGCTGTCTATTCTTATAGATTTCTGCACCTTTATATTCAGGTTGATGTGTGGTGTTGTGGCTACTGGCTCACGGTTCGCTCTCTGATGTCGTGGCCTCGTGGGATCGAGCCGTGGTGCGCTGTTGTATTTCAGCTTTTTTTCACGCGGAGAAGGAAACGAAACAACGGGCGGGCTGGTGGGCCGCCCAACGTAAGGCCGAGTTGTCGACATGCCGCTCTTGGCCCACCAGCTAGTGAAACCGCTGACTTTTGCCAGGGTTTGATTTAGACTGGGATTGCATAGTTCAGGGTGCAATCGACCGGGATTTCGACTTGAGGGTTCGTTTCGCCGAACCCCTACAAATTCAGGGTTTAAAATGGACTTTTTCCTATAAAGGCCGGTTTATGATTATAATCACAATAGCATACCTGCGATCTTTTTTGGTATTCTCGCTGGCTTATGTGACCCAAATCATGAGAGTGAGTTTAACTCCTGAAAGTTGGCACATATAATGCTCACCTGGCCCTTAATAATATTTACACTTACAAAGTATAATGAATAGTAAACTTAATTTCAAAGGCCTCTGATTCGAATACGATTAGTGAACCGTTCCAAAGGGGTTAAGCTAAGATTCGGATACGATCATATAGCCCCCAGTGGCTTTGGCGATGCCGATCAAGTGGGTATCGACAGCTATGTTCTCTTTGGTTCGAATACGACCTATGTTTGAACAGGAAGCCCCCAAGTGACCATAAGAGTTGTTTAATGACGCTGATTCGAATACGATCCACGTCAGACCCAAAGAGGTTAAGCTATGATTCAAATATGATCAAGAAGCCCCCAAGTGGGTTTGGCAGTATGCCGATCAAGTGGGTATCGACAGCTATGTTCTGTTTGGTTCGAATACGACCTATGTTTGTACAGGAAGCCCCCAAGTGATCATGGCTAGATTCATATATGATCATAAGCCGGACCAAAGGGAAAGCCGGACTCAGATATGATTCGCTCCCTGTTGGTTGTTTCCACCACCTGATAAAGAAGACATATAAACCTTTGAGGGTGAAAAGGACAGAGGTCCTGCTTTATATAATATATACAGTTTTAAAATATATACATCTTGAGAGCCGGTGGCTCAAGTATAGTAAGGCCGAAGATGAGCGATGTTCCACGGCCGGCGGGTCTCTTCCTCCTACTTACGTGAGTCTTTGTGCTCTCGAACATCGATGAGGTAGTATGACCCGTTGTTCAGATTCTTGCTGCCCACAAAGGGTCCTTCCCAAGGAGGTGATAGCTTGTGCATATCAGACTGATCCTGGATGAGCCGGAGCACTAAGTCGCCTTCCTGAAAGGCTCTGCTTCTAACCCGGCGGCCGTGATAGCGGCGCAGGTCTTGCTGGTAAATCGCCGAGCAGGCTATTGCCAAGTCTCGCTTCTCATCCAACAAGTCAAGTGCATCCTGACGTGCTTTTTCGGTATCAGCCTCAACGTAAGCCGCCACGCGGGGTGAGTTGTGCCGGATGTCACTTGGCAGGACTGCCTTTGCTCCATACATCATGAAGAAAGGTGTATAACCTGTAGATCTGTTAGGCATAGTGTTGATGCTCCACAGTACAGAGGGTAGCTCCTCCACCCAACAACCCGGAGTTCGCTGTAAGGGGACTAAGAGCCGGGGTTTAATACCCTTCAGGATCTCCTAATTAGCTCTCTCTGCTTGACCATTGGATTGAGGATGAGCAATAGCCGAAACATCAAGCCGGATATATTCTCGTTGACAGAACTCTTCCATGGCACATTTGGAGAGATTAGTGCCATTATCAGTTATGATGCTGTGTGGAAAACCAAAACGAAAGATCACCTTTTTCATGAACTGAACCGCCGTGGCTGCATCACACTTACTAACCGGCTCTACCTCAACCCACTCTGTAAACTTATCCACTGCCACCAGGAGGTGTGTCTTTTTATCCTTAGACCTCTTGAAAGGTCCAACCATGTCAAGCCCCCAGACTGCGAACGGCCAAGTAATTGGAATCATCCTCAACTCTTGAGCTGGCACATGAGCTCGTCGTGAGAATTTTTGACATCCGTCACATTTGCTAACCAGGTCCTCCGCGTCAGCATGAGCCGTCAGCCAATAGAAACCATGACGGAAAGCTTTGGCAACATGAGGTTTTGAGCCGGCATGATGACCACAGTCCCCTTCATGGATCTCACGAAGTATCTCCTGACCCTCCGCAGGCGACACACAACGTTGAAACGCCCCAGTAACATTACGGTGATGTAACTCGCCATGAACAATCGTCATAGATTTGGATCACCTGATGATTTGTCTCGCCAAAGTCTCATCCTCAGGCAACTCTCCCCGGGTCATTGATACGTCTCCAACGTATCTATAATTTTTGATTGCTCCATGCTACTTTATCTATTGTTTTGGACTATAATGGGCTTTATTTCCCACTTTTATATTATTTTTGGGACTAACCTATTAACCGGAGGCCCAGCCCAGAATTGCTATTTTTTTGCCTATTTCAATGTTTTAAAGAAACGGAATATCAAACGGAGTCCAAGCGGAATGAAACCTTCGGGAACGTGATTTTCTCACCGAACGTGATCTAGGAGACTTGGACCCTACTCCAAGGAGTGCCAGAGGCGGTCACGAGGGTGGGGGGCGCGCCCCTCCCCCCTGGGTGCGCCCCCCTGCCTCGTGGCCCCCTGACGCTCCACCGACGCACTCCTTCCTCTTATATATACCTCGCACTTCAACAGATCGGGACGGAGCCAAAACCTAATTCCACCGCCAGAATTTCCTGTATCCACGAGATCCCATCTTGGGGCCTGTTCCGAGCTTCACGGAGGGGGCATCCACCACGGAGGGCTTCTACATCAACACCATAGCCCCTCCGATGAAGTGTGAGTAGTTTATTTCAGACCTTCAGGTCCATAGTTAGTAGCTAGATGGCTTCTTCTCTCTTTTTGGATCTCAATACAATGTTCTCCCCCTCTCTCTCGTGGAGTTCTATTCGATGTAATCTTCTTTTTGCGGTGTGTTTGTTGAGACCGATGAATTGTGGGTTTATGATCCAGTTTATCTATGGAAAATATTTGATTCTTCTCTGAATTCTTTTATGTATGATTAAGTTGTCTTTGCAAGTCTCTTCGAATTATCCGTTTGGTTTGGCCAACTAGATTGGTAGTTCTTGCAATGGGAGAAGTGTTTAGCTTTGGGTTCAATCTTGCGTGACCTTACCCAAAGGATGTAAAGGGTTGCAAGGCACGTATTGTATTGTTGCCATCGAGGATAACAAGATGGGGTATTTATCATATTGCATGAATTTATTCCTCTACATCATGTCATCTTGCTTAAGGCGTTACTCTGTTTTTAACTTAATACTCAAGATGCATGCTGGATAGCGGTCGATGAGTGGAGTAATAGTAGTAGATGCAGAATCGTTTCGGTCTACTTGTCACGGACGTGATGCCTATATACATGATCATTGCCTGGATAACCTCATAACTATGCTCAATTCTGACAATTGCTCAACAGTAATTTGTTCACCCACCGTAGAATACTTATGCTCTTGAGAGAAGCCACTAGTGAAACCTATGGCCCCTGGGTCTATTCTCATCATATCAATCTCCATCACTTTATTTACTTGCTTTGCTTTTACTTTTTACTTTGCATCTTTATACCAAAAATACCAAAAATATTATCTCTATCGATCTCACTCGTAAGTGACCGTGAAGGATTGAAAACCCCTAAGCGTTGGTTGCAGTAGCTATCGCTTTGTGCAGTCACGAGGGACTTGCGCGTAGTCTCCTCATGGATTGATACCTTGGTTCTCAAAAACTGAGGGAAGTACTTACGCTACTGTGCTGCATCATCCTCTCCTCTTCGGGGAAATCCAACGCAAGCTCGAGACGTAGCAGCCATATAGGCCAAATACGACACTGTCCAATCCGGGATGACGTGCAGGGCTGCCGCCAGCTGTGCCTCCGGGTCTGGCACTGCTAGTTCTTCCTCTGTAGGTATCTTGACAGAAGGATTATGCAAAACATCGAGAAAGGTGTTAGGAGGCACCGGCTTACGCTGAGATCCCAGCCGGCTTAAAGCATCAGCCGCCTCATTCTTCCTTCGATCAATATGCTCCACTTGATAACCTTTGAAGTGCCCAGCCACAACATGAACTTCACGACGGTAAGCAGCCATTAAGGGATCCTTAGAATCCCACTTGCCTGATACTTGTTGAGCTACAAGATCTGAGTCACCCAAACACCTTACCCAACTCAAATTCATCTCTTTGGCCATCCTGAGACCATGGAGTAAGGCCTCATACTCAGCTGCATTGTTAGTACAAGGAAACATAAGCCGTAGCACATAACAAAATTTGTCACCTTGAGGGGAAGTTAAAACGACTCCGGCCCCCGAGCCTTCCAACTGCCTGGACCCATCAAAGTGAATAGTCAAATATGTGTTATCTGGCTTCTCCTCAGGTGCCTGTAACTATGTCCAATCATTAATAAAGTCCACCAAGGCTTGAGACTTTATAGCAGTACGTGGCATGTAGTTCAAATCATGAGGCCCAAGCTCAATGGCCCACTTGGCGATTCGTCCTGTGGCTTCCCTGTTCTGGATGATGTCTCCCAAGGGGGCATAACTTACCACAGTTATAGGATGACCTTGGAAGTACTGTTTTAGCTTCCGGCTTGCCATGAACACTCCGTAAACAAGCTTCTGCCAATGCGGATACCTTTGCTTGGAGTCTATAAGCACCTCACTGATGTAATAAACCGGCCGTTGAACCGGATGCTCCTTGCCAGCCTCCTTACGCTCCACCACGATGGCAACACTGACAGCTCATGAGTTAGCAGCCACATATAACAGCAACGACTCTTTATCAATGGGAGCCGCAAGGACCGGCGGCTCAGACAACTGTCTCTTTAAATCTTCAAAGGCAGTATTAGCAGCATCACTCCAGACAAAAGTGTCTGTTTTCTTCATCATCTGATACAGCTGTAGGGCCTTCTCACCTAACCGATTTATGAATCGGCTTAAAGATGCAACACGACCCGCCAGTCGTTGAACATCATTGATGCACGCCGGTTTAGCCAAAGAGGTAATTGCCTTGATCTTCTCCGGGTTAGCTTCAATGTCTCTGTTTGAAACCAGGAAACCCAAGAGCTTGCCTGCAGGTACACCAAATACACACTTTGCCGGGTTAAGCATCATCTAATAAACCCGGAGATTATCAAAGGTCTCTTTCAAATCAGATATCAAGGTTTCCTTCTCTCTAGACTTCACCTCGATGTCATCCACATAAGCATGAACATTGTGCCCAATTTGATCGTGGAGACAGTTCTGTACACATCGCTGATAAGTCGCCTGAGCACTCTTGAGCCCAAATGGCATAGACACATAGCAGAAGGCTCCAAACGGAGTGATGAACGCCGTCTTCTCCTGGTCCTTAACTGCCATTTTGATCTGATGATAACCAGAGTAAGCATCCAAAAAGCTCAAACGCTCGCAGCCCGCCGTAGCATCAATGATTTGATCAATATGGGGGAGAGCAAAGGGATCAGCCGGACAAGCCTTATTTAAGTCCGTGTAATCCACACACATCCGCCAGGTGCCGTTCTTATTTAGCACGAGCACCGGGTTAGCCAACCACTCCAGGTGAAAAACTTCCACAATAAACCCAGCCGCTAAGAGCCGGGCGACTTCCTCTCCAATAGCTTTCCCTCTCTCTTCGTTGAACCGTCGAAGAAACTGCCTGACCAGCTTATCCTTTGGATCAATATTGAGAGTGTGCTCAACGAGTTCTCTCGGTACACCTGGCATGTCAGAAGGTTTCCATGCGAAGATGTCCCGGTTCTCACGGATGAACTCGATGAGCACGCTTTCCTATTTAGGATCCAAATTGGTACTGATACTGAACTGCTTAGATGAATCGCCTGGGGTAAAATCAACAAGCTTTGTTTCAGCAGCTGACTTAAACTTCATTGCCGGGTCATGCTCGGTGGTTGGCTTTTTTTAGAGAGGTCATATCCCCAGGTCAACATTGTCTTGATAATACTTCATCTCCTCTGCTGCACAAACAGACTCAGCATAAGCCACGTCGCCTTCCTCACATTCCAGGGCTACCTTTCGACTTCCATGCACGGTGATGGTGCCCTTGTGACCCGGCATCTTAAGTTGCAGATAAACATAACACGTCGTGCCATGAATTTGGCATAAGCCGCCGACCAAACAGAGCATGATATGGACTCTTGATTTGACCACCTCAAAAGTTAATTTCTCAGCTCTAGAATCATACTCATCTCCAAAGGCCACTTCCAGTTCAATCTTGCCAACTGGTAAGCCGACTTACCAGAACCACTCCATGAAAGATGTTTGGGCGCCCTCAAGTCCTTATCACCAATCCCATGCGCGAAAGGTCTCGAATAGAGGATATTGATGCCGCTACCTCCGTCCATGAGTACCTTAGTGAATTTATATCCACCAACCTGAGGTGCTACCACTAAAGCCAACTGACCCGGATTATCAACCCGGAGGGGGTGATCTTCCCTGCTCCATACAATGGGCTGTTCTGACCACCTCAAATAACGGGGAACCGCCGCTCAAAGAGAATTCACGGCCCTCTTATGAACCTTCGGTCACGCTTGCACAAATTAGTGGTGAACGATGATACGCCCACCATTCACCGCTTCGGTGGCTTTGATAACTCGATCGCTTCTTCTGCTGTCCCCTTGACCGCATCGCTGTTGATTATAGCCTCCTTGATTTCCTTGAAAGCCGAAACTTGAACCGCCGCCCGGGCCATGAAAGCCGCCGGCTCCTGAGCTGCCACCCGACCCATGATATCCATCAAACATGTTGGAATTCTTGAAAGCCTTCATGATCGCGCAGTCTTTCCATAAGTGGGTGGCGGGTCGTTCCCGGGTGCCGTGTCTCGGGCAAGGCTCATTGAGTAACTGATCAAGAGATGGGCCTGACCCGCCAGACAGAGGGGCGGCTTGCCCTTACGTCTTTGATTGTTACCATGTGCATTGGCGTATTACAAACCTGTGTTACCCTCACCTTACGCTTATTGCCTCCTTGATTCGCTGGGTTATGCTCAACCCTTTCCATTGTCGTTCTTCTTTCCCTTCCTGTCTTTACCTCATCGACGCGGGATCCTTGGTACTATCGTAATCAGCGTGTTTGACTAAAGCCGCCATCAGCGCATTCAGATCATTGCAATCACGCTTAAGGCGCCCAGCTTCTGTCTCGGCGGCTCAAAGCGCAGTTCTTCTCCAACATGAGGACTGCAGAACCGCATCCATCTTGTCGCATTTAATGTATTATCTCCTTGACCGGCGTGCCTAATGATTCGTGGATTCACCTTCCTCCTACTTACAATTTGTCAGGCCACAATCGACATAGATTGCTTGCAAGTGTCTTTGAAGTTCTGGATGAATCGGGCTTTCAATTCTACCCATTAGCTAATGGAATTGGGTGGCAAGCCCTTTAACCAAGATCGGGACGTTCCATCTATAATCATGGTGAAGTACTTAGCCATTGCTGCATCACTGACCTCCAACAGCTCCATGGCCATCTCATAACTTTTGATCCACACCCAGGGCTGCAAGTCGGCCGTGTAATTCGGCACCTTCCGAGGTCCCTTGAAGTCCTTGGGTAAACGTACATTGCGTAAAGCCGGCACTAAGCAAGGAACACCGTCGGTTCTGGTAGCCACTCCCGCCTCAACGGAAGTCGTGGGATAATCTGGAAGGTCCTGATGAGCCGTTTGTTGAGCCGCTAGCTGAGCCGCCCGCTCGTCCTCCCCGACGATACGGTCTGACCGGTTATATCCACCGGGCGGGTTACGGCGCTGGGTGTTGCTTGACAAAGCTTCTGACTCCATGTGCCTGCTGTATCGGACTCCGGTTTTGATGAGCCTGAGCTAACCAAGGCGGAGGAGTTGAATGAATCATGTCCCGACTGTAAGAATAAGTCTCTTGCCGAGCTAGGGCTGTCTGGACGAGGTCTCTAATCCTTCGGGTCTCCACCGCCGTCGGATCATCACCGTCCACTGGGAGAGCCACCAAACGCGCCGATGCTGCGATTAAGTTCTCCATGGGGTTGGAAAAATGACCCGGTGGTATTGGTACATAGCGGGGCGGGGCCATACTCCCATGAGGAGGTGCCATCTCTCGAGGCTGAGCCGGTCCTCCCGCCCCGGCCATCATAAACTGATTTGCTTCGGGCGGGTTGCTAGGACCGGCACCGGGTGTAACAAAAAGGTTCCGAGGGTCGTAAACCGGAGGCAAACGGGATTGAGTTTTCTGGTGCCTCCTTCTCATCACCTCATTAGATGCGTTCAGGCTCATATTAAGCTGGAAAGCCTCTGACTGGAGTTGTTGCACCCGTGCATCCAAAGCCGTCCGTTCTTTAGCTAACCTGGTGCCCTCAGCTGCCAAGGCCTCCTTGGCCCGAGCTATCTCCTCACGCACCTTTGCCACCTCCGCATTATGCTCATCTTGATTTGCAGGAATAACCGTTGCGGTTAACAGGGCCGTCAGCTTATCCATGAGATCCATCAGCACCTGAGCTGGCGGGCGCACAGGGCCTCCTGCCCCGGCCGCTCCTGACCCGGACGTTATTGCTGTTGCAGCGGTTGAGTTTTGACCGGGTTGAGTACCAGCCATGAAGACTCCTGCCCATCTTGGCGGCTCATAGGAGTCTGAAATACTAGAGCCGTCAGAACAGCCCACAAGCATGCCCTCTTGTACTTGATACAGCGAATCTGTTGAGCTGGCGGACGAATCACTGTAAGAGAGGACGGCCGTCTCACCACCATCTTCAGATCCTTTAGAAAGTTCCTCTCCGTGGATGTAGCCCACGAAGGCACGCTTCATGCCGGGTTGAACTCGGGCGGGTCTCGCGCGCTGAGCCGTCTCGACGAGGTCGATGCAGTTGTCCGGCTTAGGGCCCGGCTCGCCAATCTGGCCGATGAAGACGTGGATTCCACCGAAGGGGACCCGGTACCCCTACTCAATTGAGTCGGCGTCAGGGCCCCAGCCTTCGTTGTCGATGTAGATCTTGCCACGACGACTCTTGGTCATCCGGCCCACTGCGTATCCCTTGAGCCCTACGAAGCTGCCCTTCAAGAACTCGAATCCACCGTGCGCTGTCCCCACGGTGGGCGCCAGCTGTCGTGGAATTGTCACGGCAGATGTCCTCTTGCAAGGACTTAGTCGTGGCGCCATCACAACTAGGAAGATTAAAGGGGTTAATCGGGACAAAGGACACGAGAGGTTTATACTAGTTCGGCCCCTTACGGTGAAGGTAAGGCCTACGTCTAGTTGGGTTGGTATTGCTTGATGTTTCGATGACCAGGGAGCGAGATACGCTATGCCCGGCTCTCGATGAGTTGTTTCTTGCCCTAAGCCGCCAGCGGGTCGTCCCCTTATATACACGGGTTGACGCCCTGCGGCCTACAGAGTCCCGGCCGGCTCATAAATAGTGTCCGGCTCGGTGACTAGTTAATTCTACCTTACGATACAAGTCATGCCATCATGGCGGTTTACCACTACGGGCCTTAAGTCGCCTGTGGGCTTTAGACCCTTTAGTGAACCGCCATCTTCACGCTTGGTCTTGGGCTTCTTCAGATGAATCCCTCTTTGCGTAACCCGGCCCCTCATGGGCGGCTTACACAAATAGTTATATCCCCAACATTAGGCCCCAGATTGATTTGAACCGGTTCATGTCAATCTTAAAATACCTTTAAAACAAGCCTTTCTGTCTTCTGTCAGTTCAAAGGTCATAACCCGTCATGACATCATCTTCTGGATCCATGTTAACCCGCCATGACGTCATCTCCAATTAAATCCCTATTTTATTTTGTCATATCTTCAACGGATCTTGCCTTTACTGACCATCCCGAAAACTGAGGCGTCGGGGTCGCTGGATAATGATGCTCGCGATCCTCGTTTATCGCACCGTCTCAGTCGACCTTTCCTTATAAATAGGCTCAACCTAGGTCTTCTTCATTTTCTCCCCTCAGTCGTCTTCCTCCGCTCGCTCTCTCCCTGTCGCTCGAGCTCCGCCGTTACCGCCGCCGCCGCCGATTTCCTCGTCTTCATCAACTCAGGCCACTGCATCACCCTTAATCTGATAAGAGAAACGCGACGAACCTCCGCCGCATCCCTGCATCTGTAAGTCCCTTTTCTTTCCTGTCTTAGATTTGCATTACAGTTTTCGTCGAGTTCGTCGGTGTTCATCGCCGCCCGCTACAAACCCTTGATAGATCTCACCCCCGACGCCCTTTTCTGATTGTTAGATGGTATAGGACTGCTGCGGTAGCTGTTTCACCACCATTTTATATGCAAACGGATCCCTTTTCCTTTGTTCAGAAGCTTCTTTCGAGTGTATGAACTTCTCTGCACTTGTTTTATGTCTAGAAATTTTTCTTTTCAGAACGACCATTTGATCCAAAATAATAGCTGTAACTTATGAAACCTGTTTGTTCCACACTTAGCCAAAAAACTGCATCTGTTAGATCTGTTTAGCCACGATAGCCTATGTAGCCGGTTCAAGAAGACAACACAGATTATCCGCCTTGCTTGCTTCTGGCGACTTAAGATAACTTAACTGCTTCTGGAACCAGTAGCAACTTAAATATCAAAACATAATTAGCCATATGTCATTAGGCCCCTTCTTAAGCCGCCATCTTGAATAGATTTAAAATGTTTTCCTCCGGGTTAAATTTGAACCGGAAGTTCTTATTTTGTCATAGGCTTCAATTTATACAATGCCACCCAAAGCTCCCAAAGCTCATGTGACCTGCAACTGGGTCAAATCCACTGTTACAGGAAGTACTTTGTCTGACTTTGTGAAATCCGGCCATCTGCCCAAGAGAGAGGTCATGTATTATCGTGCTCCTAACCCGTCAGAGGAGAATCCTCAACCCAAGGAAGGGGAGGTGATCGTGTTTACTGATCACATGAACCGGGGCTTCGCTCCACCGGGTTCAAAATTCTTCAGGGATGTTTTGCATTTCTTCGACCTCAGACCTCAAGACATCAGGCCCAATTTCGTGTCAAATATTTGCAACTTCCAAGTCTTCTACGAGGTGTACCTTGGGGAAGAACCCAGCTTACTTTTATTCAGAGAATTGTTTTACTTAAACCGGCAGAATGAACGCGCCAACGGGCCTAGCCTGGAACTTGGTGGCATCTCGATTCAGCGGCGGAGAGACTGCCTTTTTCCTTATGCTGAACTGCGAGTCATCCAAAGGATTGGAATCAGACATGGTTCTACTTCGAGAATACTTCTCCGGCTGACAAAAATCCTCTGCCCGGCTTCCGCGCTTTGCGCCTTGATTCCACCCACCCGCTGCCGGATAAACTGACTGCTGTTGAACGTCTGCCACTCACTCCCACCATTAGTAAAATCAAAGCTCTTTTGGGAAATGGCTTAGATGGTATTGACCTGGTCCGAAGTCCGGGTCGCTTGGCGTGATTCCGTTAAGCCGCCCGGCTTAATGTGCACTTACTCAAAGCGAGAAGAATGACCCATCGTCATAGTCCCGATGACTTATCGATGATGTAGTGGATGCTACGACCCGACATTGCCGAAAGAGGGCACGATGACCAAGAATGCCTTTGGCTTACTTCCTTTCTCGCAAGAAGAACCCGCCCCGCAATGAAGTCATCAACCTCAATAATTACTCCTCATCGTGTTATACCTTACTTTTATTCATAACCCTTATCATTCTTCACAGGCCGATGATAACTTCTGGAAGGTCAAGTATAACCATGAGGCGGCCAAACAAGCCAGAGCGGCAAAAAGAGCCGAAAGGAAAGCCGCTAAGACTGGAACTAGAAAGAAGAGGAAGCCAAGCGCTTCAGGTATGTTTAAACTTGACGATACTGATGATGATGAAGAAGAGGTAACTTTTTAACTCCTTTGACTCTTTATCATTACCTTGCTAACATTAAATCTTTTCAGGAAGACACGGGGAACAACCAAGCCGTCGAGGAAGAGGTAACTATAATCTCCTCCGACTCCGAGCCCCTGCCGCGTCAGAAAATTCAAAGAGTAACCCAGAAAGTAAGATTTTCACATCCTTTGGCTTACCAAGATCCTCAATTTCTTTTGAAGCAACGGCAATTTGAAAGCCGGATGCAGATCCGGACCAGCAAAGATATAGAGCTCTCCTCCGGCTTACCTGACGTAACCAGGAAGCGGCGGGCTGAGGTTATCTCTGATTTACGTTCTGTTTACCCTTTGGCGGGTTTAATTCGTCAACCTCTCAATTCATGTGACTCAATTATCAGGATACCTCTCCTTCCTCCGGCGAGTCAATGCAATCTAACATGCCGGCTTACAAAACTGCCCCTGGGTAATATAATTTTGTTTACCTTATGCTTTACTTTACTCTTGCTTTTGTACTCATCCTTCTGCCTTTGTCCACAGCGTACAAGTGAAAACCAGTAAGAGGGCAAAGAAGAGCAAACCGTCCCAAGACCCGGTCGTGACTGAACCGGAGCTTGGCACAGCCGCTCCCGACAGTTCTATCCATCAGCCGCCGCCTGAACCAGCCTCTGACACTCCAGTACCAGCCTTTGATCCACCCGCCGAAGATACTCTCAATAGCTCTGATAACCCGGAAGCTCCTAACTCGGCCAAGACAATTGATCCGGAAATTGAGATTCTGAAGACTCAATTTGTTGAGCCGGGGCAACCCACTGTCCTGGCCAAGTGTTCTGCCAAGGAGGAGCTTCTGGAACGCCGAAAGGCCAAGCTAGATATTGCTAACTATACTCATTTAAGTATTGGAGATATAGTCTCTGGCTATATCAACCAAGTACATAGCAGCCGTGACCTGGAAGTTAATATGGTGAAGCAAATACAGCAAAAATCTGATGTACAACTTATGCTACTTTTCTTAACCATACTTTCTGTATCAGCCCCCAAGTCTATTGCTTATGAATAAATATGATGTAGACTTAGAAACCTGCCTAGCACTGCCTTGTCCGGTTTATAAAGAAGATATTTAACCCGGTTGTAACATGATACCTTGAATTTGCAATACACATTAGCCCCCAAGTGTCAAGTATCTTTGCTTGCAAAGTTCTTGGGACTTAATTTCCATGAACCGGCATTGTACATTAAATTTCTTCAACATACATTAGCCCCCAAGTGTCAAGTACCTTTGCTTGCAAAGTGCTTGGGACTTAATGATATCTTAGCATGATTCTGACTATAACCCGACATCAATGCAGGCCACCACAAGTCAATTTGAGTCGGAGATTGCTGACCTGAAGAGCAGCTCGGCAGCTCAAGAACTTGAACTTCAAAAGGCCAACTCCAAATTTGAATTCAGCGTCTCAACAAGAGAAGTTGAAGAAGATTTTGATGCGGAAAAGAAAATCTGGGCTGATGAGAAGGCCTCATCGGTGACCCGGCCGAGACGGCAAACGCCACTTGTAGAAGCAACAATTAACTGTCCAGCTTAAAGCGCCAGATATCTCAAATGGTCTCAAAGAATCTTCGTAAGTTACTATATATAACCTTGAATATTGCAATCCTTCCTTTGATGACTATTTTAATTGTCATCTCCGCTCACCTTATGTTTATGAACGCAGCCCGTGAGCACAAACCTCAAGAAGAACATGTTAATCAAGCTGAAGGCGGTTTACACTCTGTGGAGCAATCAGACACCGGGTCACAACGTGCTTTGGCCGTTGTGGCTTTATCAAATGACGTTCCCTATCTCCTGCAAGATGTGCTAAAGCGGCTTGCCGTGCTACCCCAGCGGATCCAAGAGCTAAGACGGGCATCTGCCAGAACCGGGGCTATAGCTGCCTTGAGCCGGGCCAAGGCATTGCTTCCAGAATTAGACCTGGCGGACGTTGCTCTTGGATATCCCAGCTTGAAGGAATACGGCTCTTTATTCGAGGAGACAGACTTTACCGCTTGTGTGAAAGTCGTACGTCCTGTTGCTACTATCATTGGGAACGATATTGACCTTACCAAGTATCAGCCGGGCTATGACAGCGAGAACCGGAGAATTCCAACACCTCACTATGGTGACGCCACCGATCCCTCCAACTCGATCGTAAGCACACCTTTGCCCTGAAGTTGACCCACCGGTTTAATAGATGATGAAGTTGAGTTTGAAGCCTTAAGCGGCATTAATCGGGCCTCGCCAACCTTCCAGACAGGCAGCAGACGAGAGGCGGAGAAGGATAACCCGAATCTTCAATCCCACCAAAGGAGTGAACCGCCAGCGCTTATGACTTTGCGAAAACAATGCTTCATTATTCGACTGGGAGTCTTGTAATAGGGTAGAAAAACCTCTCAATTTTTGTCATGCCTTCACATGTTTGTGGCGCTAAATACTTTCGTAAGCCGCCATCACTATATACTTCCAGCTTATGTTGATCTTTCCTTGATATTAAAAACTCGCTTGCCTTATCCTGCATATAAAACAAACATAATTCCCTTGGCGACTTATCGCATCTGGGGTCACATAAAGTGTTGATAACCCGGAGTACGAACCAAAACATCATATAAAGGCCGGTTTATGATTATAGTCACAATAGCATACCTGCGATCTTTTTTGGTATTCTCACCGGCTTATGTGACCCAAATCATGAGAGTGAGTTTAACTCCTGAAAGTTGGCACATATAATGCTCACCTGGCCCTTAATAATATTTACACTTACAAAGTATAATGAATAGTAAACTTAATTTCAAAGGCTTCTGATTCGAATACGATCAGTGAACCGTTCCAAAGGGGTTAAGCTAAGATTCGGATACGATCATATAGCCCCCAGTGGCTTTGGAGATGCCGATCAAGTGGGTATCGACAGCTATGTTCTCTTTGGTTCGAATACGACCTATGTTTGAACAGGAAGCCCCCAAGTGACCATAAGAGTTGTTTAATGATGCTGATTCGAATACGATCCATGTCAGGCCCAAAGAGGTTAAGCTATGATTCAAATATGATCAAGAAGCCCCCAAGTGGGTTTGGCAGTATGCCGATCAAGTGGGTATCGACAGCTATGTTCTCTTTGGTTCGAATACGACCTATGTTTGAACAGGAAGCCCCCAAGTGATCATGGCTAGATTCAGATATGATCATAAGCCAGACCAAAGGGAAAGCCGGATTCAGATATGATCCGCTCCCTGTTGGTTGTTTCCACCACCTAATAAAGAAGACATATAAACCTTTGAGGGTGAAAAGGACAGAGCCCCTGCTTTATTGCTTTATATAATATATACAGTTTTAAAATATATACATCTTGAGAGCCGGTGGCTCAAGTATAGTAAGGCCGAAGATGAGCGATGTTCCACGGCCGACGGGTCTCTTCCTCCGACTTACGTGAGTCTTTGTGCTCTCGAACATCGATGAGGTAGTATGACCCGTTGTTCAGATTCTTGCTGACCACAAAGGGTCCTTCCCAAGGAGGAGATAGCTTGTGCATATCAGACTAATCCTGGATGAGCCGGAGCACTAAGTCGCCTTCCTGAAAGGCTCTGCTTCTAACCCGGCGGCTGTGATAGCGGCGCATGTCTTGCTGGTAAATCGCCGAGCGGGCTATTGCCAAGTCTCGCTCCTCATCCAACAAGTCAAGTGCATCCTGACGAGCTTTTTCGTTATCAACCTCAACGTAAGCCGCCATGCGGGGTGAGTCGTGTCGGATGTCACTTGGCAGGACTCCCTCTGCTCCGTACACCATGAAGAAAGGTGTATAACATGTAGATCTGTTAGGCATAGTGTTGATGCTCCACAGTACAGAGGGTAGCTCCTCCACCCAACAACCTGGAGTTCGTTGTAAGGGGACTAAGAGCCGGGGTTAAATACCCTTCAGGATCTCCTGATTAGCTCTCTCTGCTTGACCATTGGATTGAGGATGAGCAACAGCCGAAACATCAAGCCGGATATGTTCGCGTTGACAGAACTCTTCCATGGCACCTTTGGAGAGATTAGTGCAATTATCAGTTATGATGCTGTATGGAAAACCAAAATGAAAGATCACCTTTTTCATGAACTAAACCACCGTGGCTGCATCACACTTACTCACCGGCTCTGCCTCAACCCACTTTGTAAACTTATCCACTGCCACCAGGAGGTGTGTCTTTTTATCCTTAGACCTCTTGAAAGGTCCAACCATGTCAAGCCCCCAGACTGCGAACGGCCAAGTAATTGGAATCATCCTCAACTCTTGAGCCGGAACATGAGCTCGTCGTGAGAATTTTTGACATCCGTCACATTTGCTAACCAGGTCCTCCGCGTCAGCATGAGCCGTCAGCCAATAGAAACCATGACGGAAAGCTTTGGCAACAAGAGATTTTGAGCCGGCACGATGACCACAGTCTCCTTCATGGATCTCATGAAGTATATCCTGACCCTCCGCAGGCGACACACAACGTTGAAACGCCCCAGTAACACTGCGGTGATGTAACTCGCCATGAACAATCGTCATAGATTTGGATCGCCTAATGATTTGTCTCGCCAAAGTCTCAACCTCAGGCAACTCTCCCCGGGTCATATAGGCCAAATACGGCACCGTCCAATCCGGGATGACGTGCAGGGCTGCCACCACCGTGCCTCCGGTGCTGCATCGCTATTTCTTCCTCTGTGAGGTATCTTGATGTATGATTATGCAAAACATCGAGAAAGGTGTTAGGAGGCACCGGCTTACGCTGAGATCCCAGTCGGCTTAAAGCATCAGCCGCCTCATTCTTCCTTTGATCAATGTGCTCCACTTGATAACCTTTGAAGTGCCCAGCCACAGCATCAACTTCACGATGGTAAGCAGCCATTAAGGGATCCTTAGAACCCCACTTGCCTGATACTTGTTGAGCTACAAGATCTGAGTCACCCAAACACCTTACCCGGCTCAAATTCATCTCTTTGGCCATCCTGAGACCATGGAGTAAGGCCTCATACTCAGCTGCATTGTTAGTACAAGGAAACATAAGCCGGAGCACATAAAAAAATTTGTCACCTCGAGGGGAAGTTAAAACGACACCGGCCCCCGAGCCTCCCAACTGCCTGGACCCATCAAAGTGAATAGTCCAATATGTGTTATCTGGCTTCTCCTCAGGTGCCTGTAACTCTGTCCAATCATTAATAAAGTCCACCAAGGCTTGAGACTTAATAGCAGTATGTGGCATGTACTTCAAATCATGAGGCCCAAGCTCAATGGCCCACTTGGGGATTCGTCCTGTGGCTTCCCTGTTCTGGATGATGTCTCCCAAGGGGGCAGAACTTACCACAGTTATAGGATGACCTTGGAAGTACTGTTTCAGCTTCCGGCTTGCCATGAACACTCCGTAAACAAGCTTCTGCCAATGCGGATACCTTTGCTTGGACTCTATAAGCACCTCAATGATGTAATAAACCGGCCGTTGAACCGGATGCTCCTTGCCAGCCTCCTTACGCTCCACCATGATTGCAACACTGACAGCTCGTGAATTAGTAGCCACATATAACAGCAACAGCTCTTTATCAATGGGAGCCGCAAGGACCGGCGGCTCAGATAACCGCTCGTTTAAATCTTCAAAGGCAGTATTAGCAGCATCACCTGCATAAAAGTGTCTTTTTTCATCATCTCGATACAGCGAGGGCCTTCTCACCTAACCGACTTATGAACCGCTTAAAGCTGCAACACGACCCGCCAATACGAACATCATTGATGCACGCCGGTTTAGCCAAAGAGTTAATTGCCTTGATCTTCTCCGGTTAGCTTCAATGCCTCTGTTTGAAACCAGGAAACCCAAGAGCTTGCCTGCAGGTACACCAAATACACACTTTGCCGGGTTAAGCATCATCTTATAAACACGGAGATTATCAAAGGTCTCTTTCAAATCAGATATCAAGGTTTCCTTCTCTCTAGACTTCACCATGATGTCATCCACATAAGCATGAACATTGCGCCTAATTTGATCGTGGAGACAGTTTCATACACATCGCGATAAGTCGCTCGAGCACTCTTGAGCCCAAATGGCATAGACACATAGCGTAAGGCTCCAAACGGAGTGATGAACGCCGTCTTCTCCTGGTCCTTAATCGCCATTTTGATCTGATGATAACCAGAGTAAGCATCCAAAAGCTCAACGCCGCAACCCGCCGTAGCATCAATGATTTGATCAATACGGGGGAGAGCAAAGGGATCAGCCGGACAAGCCTTATTTAAGTCCATGTAATCCACACACATCCGCCAGGTGTCATTCTACTTGAGCACGAGCACCGGGTTAGCCAACCACTCCGGGTGAAAAACTTCCACAATAAACCCGACCGCTAAGAGCCGGGCGACTACGTCTCCAATAGCTTTTCGTCTCTCTTCGTCGAACCATCGAAGAAACTGCCTGACCGGCTTATACTTTGGATCAATATTGAGAGTGTGCTCAGCGAGTTCTCTCGATACACCCGGCATGTCAGAAGGTTTCCATGCAAAGGTGTCCCGCCTCCGGATGAACTCGATGAGCGCTTTCCTATTTAGGATCCAAATTGGTACCGACATCGAATCGCTTAGATGAATCGCCTGGAGTAAAATCAACAAGCTTTGTTTCAGCAGCCGACTTGAACTTCATCACCGGGTCATGCTCGGTGGTTGGCTTTTTTAGAGAGGTCATATCCGCCGGGTCAACATTGTCTTGATAATACTTCAACTCCTCTCGCTGCACAAACAGACTCAAAGATAAGCCGCGTCGCTTCCTCACATTCCGGGCTACCTTTCGACTTCCATGCACGGTGATGGTGCCCTTGTGACCCGCATCTTAAGTTGCAGATAAACATAACACGGCCGTGCCATGAATTTGGCATAAGCCGCCGACCAAACGAGCATGATATGGACTCTTGATTTTGACCACCTCAAAAGTTAATTTCTCAGCTCTAGAATCATACTCATCTCCAAAGGCCACTTCCAGTTCAATCTTGCCAACTGGGTAAGCCGACTTACCAGGCACCACTCCATGAAAGACAGTGTTGGATGTCCTCAAGTCCTTATCAGTCAATCCCATGCGGCGAAAGGTCTCATAATAGAGGATATTGATGCTGCTACCTCCGTCCATGAGTACCTTAGCGAATTTATATCCACCAACCTGAGGTGCTACCAATAAAGCCAACTGACCCGGATTATCAACCCGGAGGGGGTGATCTTCCCTGCTCCATACAATGGGTTGTTCTGACCACCTCAAATAACGGGGAACCGCCGGCTCAACAGAATTCACGGCCCTCATATGAACCTTCTGGTCACGTTTGCACAAATTAGTGGTGAGCACATGATACCGCCCACCATTCACCGCTTGGTGGCTTTGATAACTCCGATCGCTCTTTGCTCTTGTCCCCTTGACCAGCATTGTTGACTATAGCTGCCTTGATTTCCTTGAAAGCCGGAACTTGAACTGCCGCCCGGGCCATGAAAGCCACCGGCTCCTAAGCCGCCGCCCGACCAATGATTGCCATCAAATATGTTGGAATTCTTGAAAGCCTTCATGATCGTGCAGTCTTTCCATAAGTGAGTGGCGGGTCGTTCCCGGGTGCCGTGTCTCGGGCAAGGCTCATTGAGTAACTGCTCAAGAGATGGGCCTGACCCGCCAGACCTAGTATTCGGAAGGCCGAATTTGGGGCGCTATACACGCCTAAGTCGGACAAGGCCGACTCCTCGCCCGAAGCGGAAAAAGTCTTTAAGGACTTGAGACCTCTCGAACAGCGACCAACTCTCGCCTCATCATGACAGTCAGTTTTATCTTCCTCTGCTGAGGTGCTCGTCCGGAAGAACCAGGACACAATCGCAGTAGTTCTCCCAGTACTACCTTAGCCGATATAGCGGAACGTAAGGTACCAAAACATGGGAGCCGGGTAAACCCAACTATTGACCCAAGACATGATTCGGAGCTGATGCATATAATGCTATAAGTTCGGCGTGCCGCACTGTCAAAAGTGTTTGGACTTCTCACGCCATATTACGGGGTATACGAAAGCCCTTGGCATACTGGCCGTACCAGAATGTACGGGTGCTGATTGTCATAAATAAACATATATAAAAAAAGAATAGGTAATGCAATAATAGACTAATACTATGTATTGTTATTTAAAGAATACATTGAAGCATACTGATGCAAGTAGTGCAATAAGCAAAAAATAGGACTAATTGACATGTCCTATCCAAGGGCAAGCTGCGGACTGGTATTTAAAGCAGGAATTTCGCTCGTTATCAGAGACCACCTGGGGATTCCGTTGTACGATGTAGCTTCCTGCCTCCTTGGTTGTTGTATTGTGTGTCCGACAATCGCACTGCCAGATATGGCTTCCAGAGAGTAAGGTCCTGAAAGAGATAAAATGATAGAGATATTCAGCCCCTCGGGCGGTTGAGCCGCACTTTGGGATGTGCCATGGTCGTGCCCCCGCCTATGCCCATGGTATTTTCAATTCGTAATTATGTACGTGCGGCACGGATCTCGCCGTGTGACTGGGACTAGTGCGGGGGCCGAATTGCTAGGCGAGCTCTGAACGTGCCAGGCGATCCTGTTGTAGGTTGCTCCGGACTTGCTTGACGGTGTCCGGGGGCTTTATCGCTGAATTGGTGGATTGCCTTAAGAGGCTGCTTTGTGCTTCTTCTGCAAGGGCCGCAGTGTGCTCCTCCATGCGGGGCGAGCGCTCTGTGTTTCCATTAACTGTTATGACCCCCCTAGGTCCTGGCGTCTTGAGCTTGAGGTATGCGTAGTGCGGTACCGCATTGAATTTTGCAAACGCGGTTCACCCAGCAGTGTGTGATAGCCACTGCGGAACGGTGATACGTCTCCAACGTATCTATAATTTTTGATTGCTCCATGCTATATTATCTATTGTTTTGGACTATATTGGGCTTTATTTTCCACTTTTATATTACTTTTGGGACTAACCTATTAACCGGAGGCCCAGCCTAGAACTGTTGTTTTTTGCCTATTTCAGTATGTCGGAGAAACGGAATATCAAACGGAGTCCAAACGGAATGAAACCTTCGGAAACGTGATTTTCTCATCAGATAAGATCCGGAGACTTGGACCTCGGCCAAGAAAGGAGGGAGGCGGCCACGAGGTGGAGGGCGCCCCTAGGCGCGCCCTGCCTCGTGGGCCTCCCAAGCTCCACCGACGCATCGCTTCCTCCTATATATACCCACGCACTTCAACAGATCAGATATGGAGCCAAAACCTAATTCCACCGCCAAACTTTCTCAGATCCACGAGATCCCATCTTGGGGCCTGTTCGAGCTCCGCGGAAGGGGAATCCACCAAGGAGGGCTTCTACATCATCATCATAGCCTCTCCGATGAAGTGTGAGTAGTTTACTTCAGACCTTCGCGTCCATAGTTAGTAGCTAGATGGCTTCTTCTCTCTTTTTGGATCTCAATACAATGTTCTCCCCCTCTCTCATGGAGATCTATTCGATGTAATCTTCTTTTTGCAGTGTGTATGTTGAGATCGATGAATTGTGGGTTTATGATCAAGATTATCTATGAGCAATATTTGAATCTTCTCTGAATTCTTTTATGTGTGATTGGTTATCTTTGCAAGTCTCTTCGAATTATCCGTTTTGTTTGGCCAACTAGATTGGTAGTTCTTGCAATGGGAGAAGTGCTTAGCTTTGGGTTCAATCTTGCGGTGTCCTTTCCCAAAGTGATGAGGGGCAGCAAGGCACGATTGTATTGTTGCCATCGAGGATAACAAGATGGGGTATTTATCATATTGCATGAATTTATTCCTCTACATCATGTCATCTTGCTTAAGGCGTTACTCTGTTTTCATTAACTTAATACTCTAGATGCATGCTAGGTAGTGGTCGATGAGTGGAGTAATAGTAGTAGATGCAGGCAGGAGTCGGTCTACTTGTCTCGGACGTGATGCCTATATACATGATCATACCTAGTGTGGGGACCCTGACTCATAAGTCGTGATCACCGAATGCACGTGTACAGTGATCCCAGAGATCAATGCTCACTGAACACACAGAAGCTGAATAACAAGAGTCTTACATCCATACATACCGTTTTACACAAGTAGGACCATTATGGTCAAGTCTTGAGTATATCGTAGCAGCGGAAATCATCGTCAATAACTTGGACCCATGCTATCTGCCTTAACCCTACAAGCATTCTGACTGGGAAGCATCCTAGTTCGCATGTTCGTCACCGAAGTGTTCTTCATCACATCATGTTCTTTCATGCCTGGCCAATAAAATAACCAGTGGCAAGCCAATGAGTACTTTGAATGTACTCGCAACCAACCCATGATTTGGTTCAAAGTAACAATGCAGTTGTATAACAAGTAAACAACCTAGCTTCAAGCTAGTAGAGATGTTCTATCAACTTGTGAGACATGCATCAATAAACATGGGTAACCGTGAGAACAGGTTACAGATGTCAACATAAATAGAGTTTGAATCAATGCCATGTCATTCAACATGTCAAGTCACCACCTTGACACAATTAGTTCCTTTCTACACACACATACACCGAGATTGTAAAGTTTCTGGACATAGTTTAAGTAGCACCTCCCAACTGTCCATGACCGTGGACACGACTATTCGAATAGTTTGACACTCTGTAGAGGTTGCGCACTTTACCCACAAGATCCGGGAAGCTTTCGTGTCATCCACGATCCCGCAGTATCTCAAGTACTCGGGGGAAGCACCCGATCACTATCTTTCCCTAGGCGACACTAACAAGGAGTCCACTCGTTGATACACGGCCCTCGTGTTTAAGCAAAAGATCGTGGGACTCTGCCCTTTTCACATTATTACGCATACACGAAGGGACCAACGGTGTGTCCGGTGCCCTGTGAAAACAGTCATGGCCGCCCAACCTGGCACGACCCCGTCCCGAGAGAGAGCACCAGCTCTCCCCCATCACTAGTAATGCGGGCTCCAAGCTAATATCGTCCTAGGTAATCAGTAATGCCCCGTCCCATAAAGGGGTAGAGTGGTTGCACATGTTTGGTTGGGACGGTAATCACACATAAATCTAATCCATCATTTTACACACACACACCAAAAGCTCTCCCCGGTACACCACTTCTTCCTCAAGTGGTGACCTTAGTTTAACATCTCCCAAGGGCATTAGGGGCACCCGATGGGTTTTTTGAAATAATGTAACCATGAAGGGTTCATGGTACACATGCATCATTATGCATCAAATAGTCTCTTGAAAATGCAGCCATGAACAAGGTAAGGTCATGAGTAGGGGTATGCATCATGGGGTGGCTCACAACAAGTTTACCACCGTCATATTTCATCATCATGCAATTGAAAAAAGGGTACCAATGAACAAGAGGGGTGTCATGGTCAAAGGGCTGCTTGCCTGGTTCCTCAGAGTCTTCAAGTCTTCTGGTCCTTCTCCAAATACTCCGTCTACTTCGTCAACTAACGTCGGAAACAATCACAATAAGCAACACAACAAGGCAGAAATAAAAGTGCCCTAAAAATATTAATTTGACTTTTCTAGGACATCTCTCGTTATATGAAATATAACCAGAGTGGTTTCATTGGAATTGGGTTAGTGAATATTTCTAAACGTTTTGATAGTATGGAATCAAGGAGTTTATGGATTTGCAAGAAGTGTACAGAAATATATTTTTGGAAAATGAGCAAGGGCACCCATTTAACAAACCATGATTTTAGAAGCATCTAGGAGTTGGTTTCACTGGATTTGGAGTTCAAATGATTTTCCTATGAATTTGCAAAGTTGGCTATACATGAAGAAATAGACCATTATTTAAGGTGGCACAGAAAGTATTAGTAAAATGTTCAAAACTAAGTTATGAACATATAAGAATCTAGGAATTTGAATAAATGGATTTGGATAAAAAATGGGCTATCTGTGAATTTTCTAAAGTTTGCCTCAAAAAAGGAATTATAGGTTTATTTAAATATGTGTGAAGGAAACTTTTCTGGAAAAATATGCATGCTGCACCATGAGGTGGACAAGGAATTTATAAGCTGCTAGAAATTTGAATTACTAGATTTGGAGTTCATTTGAATTATTTATGGATTTTACAAATTTTGCAGAAAAGAAAAGGAAAGACTTTTACCCGAATGGGCTGGATCTGGGCGGCGACAGCGCGCACTGTCGGGGAAGCTGATCGTGTCCCACGAACACCTATGGGACCTGGGTCCCTTGTGGTTCGGAGGGGGGCGGAGATTGCACAAAGAGCGGATCGAGGCGATGCACACGAGCAGATTTACCCAGCTTCGGAGCTCTCCGGAGAGATAATACTCCTACTGCTGCTTTGTGGATTATCTTGTGTTCTTGCTAGGGAGCAATGGTAGCTACGAAACCTAGCCTGAGTGTGGTCTCGTATGAGTAGAATGAACTAAGTCGGAGCTGAACCCAACCCCTTTCTACGTTGCACTTGGGCCTCCTTTTATAGGCACAAGGGGTCACCACATGTGGCAAGTAGGGAAGGGTAAGATAGTAAAACATAGGTTGGTACACCGCTTTATGCAAAGGTACTGATAATCTATACCTAACTCGACGGAAAGGGACAAGAGTCATCAATGCCCGCCTCGATTAAGAACAAAGGTAACAGAGACCGCAAGTGCGCCTCCGTTTGCCACGATGGTAGCTTGTCGCCGCCGCTTATCTGCTGCTCCCGGCTGGCTGCACAGCCCGTCGACACGCTGCTTGGGAGAGCCCGTGGTGACACGTTAGCGGGTGAGCTGGAGCGAGATGAAGAGAGGTCACTTGCCGCGGCAAGGTTCTTGTCGCGCGGGGCTTATCGCTCACTGCCTTCCCGCAAGCTCCTCTTGCCGGGCCTTGTTTCTTCGCTACCGTGGCCTTCCCGGCAAGCTCCTCTTGCCGGGTCTTGATTACTTTGTTCTTGAGTGGCTCCAAAGGAGCCACGAGGATCTTAGCGGTCATCGCCAGCCCTGCCGTGAGGCGCTGCAACTGTCCGTGCACGAAGTTCGGGATACTAGGGTACCCCTACTCTAGTACACCGGCAGGAGCCCCGGCTCGGCCACACACGGCGCCAAGCTCGCGGGCCAGCCCAAAAGCGATTGCACGGCACGCTGCGTGGTCTTGATTACGCCGTTATTTGCCTTGGACCCACCACGCCTCCCACGAACGGCACGCACCGGAGTGGCGCCGTGGGGAGATCGTGGGCTTTCTTTAATGGGAAAAATCGGATCGCCCGTCCCCTCTCCCCTTTATAAGCGGGGGAACAGGGGCAGGACGCCCACTTGCCCTTGCTGTCACATCAGAAACCCCCGTCGCTTTCCCTTTCTTCTCGAGCCCAAAGAGAGCGACGCTCCGCCCCCTCCATTGCCACCGGTGCCACCAACGCCGTCGGCTTCCTCCACCACCACTCCCTATGGCTCAAGGCCGACAAGGAAAAGGCGTGAAATCGGCCGGGCGTGGCGGCTCATGGGCCGCTGGAAGGAGCGGGCTCTCTTCGATCCCTGCTCAACAGGAAGGAGCTGCGGAGCTGTACTATCTCTTCGGTCGACGGCGACCGGGCGCACCAGCGACGAGGGTCATCTCCGCCGCCACATCTGCTAAGGTCTCCATCGGGTACCCTTCTTCGCGATTTTCTTACGTGCGTGGCTCGCCCGCCCTTTTCGAATTCTTCTGCGATGTCATGAACACATATGGCCTCCGCCTCCTTGACTTCACCCCAACGCCATCCTCACCATGGCTGCTGCACATCTCTCGAGAACTTTGTCGGGTCCACCCAAGCGTCAGACTCTTTCGCCACTACTTCTCACCCGCGAGAGAGGAGAGCCGCTTGCCGAGGAATTGCATGGACCTCTAGGATCGGCAAGAAGGAAGCGATCTTGACGGAGAGTTGCGCAGCAAGTGGGAGGAGTGGAGGGCTGACTGGTGCTGGATCTTAGAGGAGGAGCCACAGCCTTTTATCGCCTGCAAGAAACCCCCATAGTTCGCGGCAATGATTGGAGCAACTTGGCGCGGAGGGCGACAAGTTGAAGATTGCCACGACTAGGATTTTATGCCTCCGCAAGCAGGGCTTACCGTAGGAGCAGTTAGCGCGGACTTCCTTCTCCACCGCATTGCGCCTTGCAGGAGAGAGGAGGCCTGCTTGGGAATTCCGAACGCGGCGGATATCATGAGGCTGCGCCCAGGTCTGAATTGGAATTTCACTACCTTGGAGCTTGACGGCATGCTGCGGGAGCTGTTCAAGCTCAAGCGGATAACCTGGATGGTGCATGTTGCCGAGGGAGTTGTGCCTTGTGCAACAACTCGTCGCTGATAGCATCCGGCGATAATGCCGTTGTGCGATTCCCATGGAATCGTTCCAACTTGGCAGGAGCCCGCCGATGACATAGTGCAGCAGTTCTTCGACAACTTGGTTGAAGTGCCGATCCGCGCCGACGAGCAGAGGTGGCTCACCCGCGACACCACCGATCAGGAGATGGCGCGCATCGCCACGAGGTTGGAGGAGGCTGCAGAGGCTGCTGCCGCCGGCGCGTTTGGGTTCACTGTCGAGGAGGCAGAGAGGGTCGAGGCGGCAAGCCTTGCCGACCGAGAAGAGTTCGTCGGTGAGGAGGAGCAGACCGAGCCCGACAACGAACCAAGCGAGCCTGCCGGGGGCGCCTCTCCTCCGCCGTCAAGTAGCTTGCCGCAGGAGGAGCCTGCTGCCCCGCCAAGGAGACGCCTCCGGAAGTAGGAGAAGTGGCGGGGGGGGCACACGGTCCAACAGCCGCCTCGCCGCCCGACGCGCTCCACTGCGGCAAACACTGTTGCCGCGGGAGAGCCTCATTCCGCCACGGCGACGGGCGCGGGGTCTTCTGGAGTCGCGGCCCCTGTACCCGCCAAGCGTCCGAGGGAATCTTCTCCCCCAATCCGTCGCGCCGAGGCAGAGTTCGATCTCTCCGCCCTCAGCTCCGAGGAAGAAGAGGAAGAGTAAGATCTTGTCGCTGCTACATGTAATCTTCCGATTTATTGCTTTATCTTAGTTCTGACCGCTTCACTCAACCTTCTTCTTGAGACGTTAGCTCGAGGGCGCCAAGAGGGCCAAGACGCCGTGGTTGTCGTCTCAGATGACTCCCACAACAGGGGGGCGTCTGAACTCCTTGCCGGACCCGCAACCCTTCAACAGAGCAGCCCCAAAGACAGCCCCCAGCCAGAAGTGTATGGTGTACTCCTCAAGTTTGGGTGCGCTTGGGTGCTTCTCCGTCACTGATATCTGGTTTGTTGAATTGTGTAGGAGCAGAGCAGCCTCACCAGGAAGCACCGGAGGTCACTCCCGAAGTTCTGCTTGCTTCAACTACGCCGCCAAAGTAAAACTCTCCGCCAATGGAGCGCTCTCCGGCAAGGGAGGCCTCTCCGACAAGGGGAGTTTCCCCGACAAGGACCAGCGCCGACAACCCTCCGGTAGTGGAGATCGCGGCAACAGATCCCGTTGCAGGTGATTTTCTTGTTTGATAATTTCCCTTGGGTTCTTTCTTCTTCTGTTCTTCTCTTTCGAACATCTGCCTGATTTGTGCTTTCTTCTTCTGACCATCAGATCCATCTGCCGGAGATCCGATGGAGATTGAGGCCGCCCGAGGAAGACGCCTTCATGGCGACAATGTCCACGCCGCCAACATGGAGGAGGAGGCTGGCGCCGACGGGCCCGCCGCGCGAGGAGGTTGCCGAGAGGCTCGGGCGCAGAGGTCGGGGAGGAATCTGGCGATCGTCTTGACGCCCCGAGTCCGCAGAACGCCAGCGCTGCACCGACCGCTGATCCTCCCGCCACCGACGCCGCGCCTGACTCCGAAGAGCCCCAGCCCGGCGCCTACCTGAAGGCCGGCGAGGGTGTCTTTATCAAGCTCCCCTGGGCATCAAGCTCCAGGGCACCGGTCGAGGGGGAGACTTTCGACGCGGAACTGCTTGCCTCCGCCGGGCTGTCGCTGGTTGATGCCCCAAGCAGCAGCGGCGGTGAGCCTGAGGAGGAGCAGCTGCTAAGGAAGTTGTTGTCGCTCTACCGCGCCCGACAAGCCAAACTGGAGTCCAGGGAGGCGCTTGTCGCGAGGGCGGGAGCTGACTTGGAGAAACGCGCGGAAGAGCTCCGGCGCGCCAACAAAGAAACTCTCCGGGATATAGCGGAGGCGCGGGAGCAGCTTGCTGAGGAGCGCACGACCTTCATCTTGGAGAAGGGCGAGGTCGAAGAGCAGCAGAGGCTTGCCGGCGAGAAGCTCTCCGCGAGAAGGTGAGTGGCGGCGGAAGATCAACCTCGGCAGCTTATGAGGAAGATCTCGCCGCGCGAGCAAACGATTAGTGGCCACTTCAGAGGCAAAGATGCCGCTGCGGCTGCCGAGGCCGCCAAGAGGGAATTGGAGACGAGGGTGGCTCAGCTGGAGTCCACCCTCCAGAAGAGTGCCGAGGAGGTCGCCGGGTTGAAGCGCGAGCGTGAGAAGGACGCTTACACCCTCGGCGAGCTGCAGGGTCGTTTTTCTGAAAAGATCAAGGAGATCGATGCCGCCAAGGACGTCAAGGCGGATTTGGAGCTGAAGCGACCACCCGACGCGGAGACGTTGAATGGCGCCAAGGATCGGGAAAAGGGCCTGCTGGAAAAGATCAAGGCCACCGAGGAGTTGTCTTTGTCGAATGTCAGTGACCGCCCGAATAATCTTCGAGACAGATAATGCACCGGATGTAAGGTCTTGTGGACACGGCCGCCGCATCCATAATGAGCTGATGGAGTTGGGGATGACAGATCTTGGATACTCCACTGACGAGAACCTCCAACCCAGCGTCAAGCTCAGCCTATTCTTCAAAGGCATGTTGGCGGGTATGCAGCGGCTCCGGGAAGAGGTTCCGAAGCAACTGGTGGAGGAATCACGTCAAGTCTGCGCCGAGGCTCTCCAGAAGGTGTTGATGAAGGTGGCCTTCCGCAACCCAGGCGTCGACTTCACCAAAGCCCTCAAGTCCCTGCCTCCATCCGCCGATGTTGAAGCGCTCAAGGCCCTTGTCGCACCCATTGTGGACAGGGTGAGCGGAGTTAAGAGGCTCGAGGGCGACCGCGTGGACTAGGCCACCAAGTCTATCTTTCTCTTGTCGCTGTAGATCATGTTTAGGTAAAAAGTCCATTAGACCCGCGACAAGTTATTATGTAATATACACTATCTTAGGCCATCGAATGCAACGTTATTTCCTTTACTCGATTTCTTCCCTTGTATGTTTATACCCTACGTTTTTAGGGGAACTTGTCAGTGCGAACACCTTTGCCACGAGCGCCGAAAAGGAACTTCACAGCTTCGTCGGCGATGCCGCTTCCGACAAGCAACCTTGTCGCAACTAGTTGCAGCACACTTAAGTTGTTGAGCGGACTCGAAACAAAGTAAGGGCGCAAGCTAGTCGCGAGTCGGTTCCTCCGCGCACAGGTTTTCCATACAAAGTACTATCTTCGAGGAAGATAACTTAAAAATTTAAAACTGGTCGTTTAAGCTTAGCAACTTAGCTTTTCGGTTGTCCATTTCCCGGCAAGGCGACAGTTCCTCGAGCGACGCTTGGCGGTCCACACTATTATCTTCCCCCCCCGGTTAACTTGTGGGTGGATGAACCTTCTCCTTGTTTGAGAAGAAAGAAGAGAAAAGAATGTTATGGAGCCTAGTGGCTCGTTATCGCTTACCGGGTGTGGATGCTGCACAAAATGGTAGAGAACACATGCATATAAGATTATGAAAGCATGTATTGACAAGTTGTGCGCAACACATAGGCTTTACTGATGCACGAGGTCTGCGCCCGGCTTTGTACAAAGGATTACATGCAACAGCGGCAAGACTTGTACAAAAGGGTGGCTGCCGGAACGGGTTCCAGCAACCGCGCCTTATGGGTAGAACTTGCGAAGATGCTCTATATTCCAGGAATTGCTCACCGGAACGCCATCTTCGGTCTCAAGGCGGACAGCGCCGGGCCTAGTGACTCGTTTACCCGATAAGGGCCTTCCCACTTCAAGGTCAACTTGTTGGAATTCTTGGCGGATTGAATGCGCCAAGAACAAGGTCGCCTTCCTCGAAGCTTCGGCATTAACTGCGGCTATGGTAGCGGCGCAAAGCTTGCGATAACGAGCAGCTCGTGACAGCAGCTGAAAGATCGATCTTCCTCGAGGAGCAGCGCGTCATCTTGTCGCAGCTGCTCTTGCTCAAGCTCATCGTAAGCGAGCACTCGAGGTGACCGTACACGAGTTCCGTGGGGAGAACTGCCTCTGCTCCGTGACTAGAGCAAAAGGTGTCCGGCGGTGGCTCGATTTGGCGTCGTCTGATCGACCAAAGAACCACCGGCAGCTCCTCGATCCAGCCTTCCTTCCGCACTTGCGCAGCTGTCGAAAGTTCTGGTCTTGAGTCCTCGCAGCACTTCAGCGTTTGCTCTCTCGCTTGACCGTTGCTTCTCGGATGAGCAATGAAGCAAAGCAGATCTTGGCGCCAAGATCTTGGGCGTCTGCATGAAGGTGCGGCTCATGAACGTAATGCCGTTATCGGTGATGATCCGGTTAGGAATCCCAAAGCGGCAAACAATTGACTGAAGAACTTGACGGCTGATCATGCTGTCACCTTCCTCATCGGTTCCACTTCCGGCCACTTTGTGAACTTGTCGATTGCGGCGTACAAGTATTCAAAGCCCCGACAGCTCGGGGAAGGGCGAGGATGTCGAGCCCCGGACGAAAAGGGCGGGATAAAGGAATCGTCTGGAGAGCTTGAGCTGGTTGGTGTATCTGCTTGGAATGGAACTGCACGCTTCACACTTGGTTACTTGTGCGATTGCATCTCGAGGGCTTCGGCGGAAGAAACCTTGCCGGAAAGCCTTGCCGGCAAGTGCTCTTCTTGCGATGTGGTGACCACATATGCCTCCATGTATCTCTGCCAACAACTTCATCCATCTTCCCGCAAATACACTTCAATTTCACATCATTGAGCCTTCTTCTCGCATGCAGGATGTTGTCAACAAACTGGTACATACTTGGCTGCCGGGCTACTTTTTCCGCTTCTTCTTGCTCTTGGGAAGTTCTCCGTCTCAAGGAAATGGGCGATTCTTTGTGCCCATCTTTGGAGCTTGTGGCTCGACAACAAGGACTAAAGGCTCTTCTATTACTGCAGAACATCAGCTTCTCGGCAAGAACACGTGGGTCCGCGGAGCTTGATGATCCCGACAAGTTTGCGGAGCGAAACTTGTCGGGGCGTTCTTCAACGATACAAACTGCATGGTTTGTCGGAGCAGACTGCTCCTCGGTGATATTTATGTTCATTTTAGGGACCTTCTTGGCGGCGGCTTCGGGGAGCTCTGCCGGAAAGTAGTCGCCGAAAACCAATTTTCTCTTCTTGCTTTGACCTGTTGATGGTGTTACGGTTGGCTGAGTCAGCTTGAGCACAAAAATTCCTGGTTCCACAGGTAACTTGAGTGCGGCACATTTGGATAGGCCGTCATCTATATCATTCTGAGCTCTTGGAACATGCTCCATTTGCAGGCCTTCAAAGTGCTCTTCTAGCTTCCTCACTTCATCGACGTAAGCTTCCATCAACGGACTCTGATAATCTTTATTTACTTGGCGGACGACAAGTTGCGAGTCCCCGACAATGAGCTTCTTGATCCCAAGGTCTACCGCAATCTCGAGACCGGCAAGCAAACCTTCATACTCTGCAGTATTGTTTGTTGCTTGTTCCTTGGGAAAGTGCATCCGGACTATGTACTTGAGGTGCTCTCCGGTGGTGCGATAAGCACGCGCGCGGCGCGCGCCTGCAGCGAGAAGGCACCATCAAGTACATCAGCCACTCTTTATTCGCTTCTTTGACGGGGATGCTCGTCTCGAATTTCTTCATCTTGCGTTGGCGTCCACTCAGCTATGAATTCGCCAATGCTCGCTCTCTGATAGTTGAAGTGCTTTCAAACTTGAGGCCAAAGCTCGACAGTTCAGGCCCACTCGACAATCCTGCCTGTTGCTTCGGATTTTGCAATATCCTCTTCAACGGAAAGCGAGTGACAACTGTTATCTCATGTGCTTGGAAGTAATGGCGCAGCTTTCTCGAGGCCATGAGGAGGCCGAAAAGCAACTTCGCACACCGAGTACCTTGACCTAGCCCCTGCAGAAGGGAACCGACAAAATAGACCGGCGCTGCACCATCTTCTTCTCAGATCTTGTCGCAACCCTGCGCTGATCCGTCCTTATCGGACCAGAGCTTGACGGCGAAGCCCTTGCTTTCGCTGGATGCGCTGCCTCGGTTGCCGGCTCATCATCTGCCTCCCTCTCCGCTACTAACGCAGCACTAACCACTTGATTGGTTGCCGCTATATACAGCAACAACTTCTCTTGTGGCCTAGGTGCGACAAGTATTGGAGCGGAGGACAGTATCTCTTCAAGTCTGCGGCGCAGCCTCCGCTCGAGTCCATTTCATTGGACCTGCCTTTTCAAAATCTTGAAAACGGCAGGCGCGCTTCAAGAGACTTAGAGATGAACTCTTGAGAGCAGCCATGCAACCGCAAGTCTTCGACATCCTTGACGCTTTGGTGCTTCGATCTGCTCAATGGCCTTGATCTTGTCGGGATTGGCTTCAATTCCCGCCGAGACACAAAGAACCCGAGAAGCTTGCGGAAGGGACTCCAAAGACGCACTTCTCGGGGTTGAGCTTGAGGTTGATCTTGCGCAGATTTGCAAATGTTTCATCAAATCCTGAACCGAGTTGCTTTGTCCTTGCTCTTGACCACTATGTCATCCATGTATGCTTCTACATTTACGTGTATCTGTGGTTCAAAGGCATCATGGACTACCCTTGCAAAGGTTGAACCGCATTCTTCAAACCGAAAGGCATCCGTATGAAGCAAAGACGCCACATGGTGTAATGAATGCGGTTTTCTTCATCTTCTTCGCCATGAAGATCGATGGTATCCTGAATATGCATCAAGAAATGAAAGCAGATCACATCCAGCCGTGGAGTCAACAATCTGGTCGATCTGCGGCAAGGGAAATGAGTCTTTGGGACAAGCTTTATTAACATCGGTGAAGTCAATACAGAGTCTCCATTTCCCATTAGCCTTGCGATAACTACCGGATTGGCCAACCACGTGGGATGGAGGACTCCTCGACAAGCCCCGCTGCTTCCAACTTCTTGATTTCTTCGCTATGAACTCTTGGCGCTCACTTTTGCTTCCTAACTTTTTGCTTGACGGGCCGCGTGAGGATAGACAGCTAGGTGGTGCTCAATTACTTTCACAGGAACACGGGGATCTCGGATGGTTGCCATGCAAACACATCGACATTCGCCCGCAGAAAGCAACGAGCTCGCCTTCCTATTTAGGATCAAGCGTGGCATCGATGTGAAGGTACCACCAGTGCCGTCCTCCTTGGCGAGCACCTTCTTGGTCTTCGCGGAGCTGCCATCGTCTTCTTGCACTTGCCGTGAAGCTCGATGGTGCGTCTTCGACGGTAGCGCAGCACCGAGGAGGTGCGCTTGCGGAGTGGGCATCGAGCTCTTGCGGTCTTGGTGGTCTTCTTCTTCCCCGGAGCTTCAGCGCAAGTGGTTTGCTAACTGCTGCGGCAGCTGCATCCCGTAAATCTTGTCGGCGCAGATAAGCGCGTCCTTCTTGTCGCCATGGACAGAAATGACGCTTATCGGGCCAGGCATCTTGAGTAAGTTATAGGCATGATGAGAGCGGCCATGAACTTGGCGAGTCTTTGGACGGCCAAGTATGCCATTGTAGGGCAATGGGAAATCGGCGACGCCAAACGTGACCCTCTCGGTTCTGAAGTTGAGCTCGCTGCGAATGTTACCGCAACGTGATCTTCCCTTTGGGCTTGCTCCTTCCTGGGTTGATTCCTTGAAAGTACCAGTTTCTTGAGCTCATTGTTAGGGATTTGAAGGTTTTGGAGCACCGCAGAGGAGATCAAATTCAGGCCGGCCCGCCGTCAACCAGCATCTTTGTGACTTTGAGGTTGCGGATGGTTGGTGAGACCAACATCGGCAAGCACCGACTACGATGATGCGATCGGGTGATCTTCAATGTCAAAGATGATGGGCGTCTTGGACCACTTCGAGAGGTTTGCGTGACTCTATGGATGGTTCTGCTGCATTGACCTCACGCATCCATTGCTTGAGTTGGCGGTGCGAGGTATGCAGAAAGCACCACCGTCAACGCAAAGGACCTCCGTTGCCTTTTGAAACTCCTGCTCGTCGGCTTCATCGTCTTCCATGTCTTCGCCATCTTCATCTTCGCCTTCTTCCTTGTCGCGGCCGCTGGAGGTCTGTCTCCTTGCCGCTGCTTGGCCTTGCCACAAGGTCCTCCCGACCGGTCTCTTCTTACTTGCTGTACCTGCACCTTCTTGGGCCTTCTCCTTGTCTCCGCTCGTACTCAGCTCTCAGAGCTCAACAAGCTGCTCGACTTTCTTGCAGCTCTGGAGATCGTGGCCCTTGGTGCGGTGGATTTCACAGTACTGCTTGTTGGAGCTGTCAGGCTTGTCGGCGGCCGCCACAGCTTGGCGGTCGGCGTCAACGGCAACCTCCTTGCCGGAGCCACCGGCCTTGGCTTTGTTGGCGGCGCCATTCTTGTCGGACTGCTCGACAACTAGCACTTCTTGGTTTTTCTTCCTCCTGTTGTTTCGCCGCCGGCTCTTTCTTGCTGGGGCGATCTCCTCACTGTCAGACTCTGCTCCCACATTCTCTCCTGGGAGTCTTCTTCCTTCTTCAAGCGTGCACACTTGTCGGCCAGGCGTGAGCTCACGACGTCTTTCACTTTGCACATCGCCATCTCCTCCCTCATCCTGCGGTTTCAGACATTCGATGGAATGCACCGATCACCGCGGCGGGGTGGACGCGGGGATGTTGTAGTGCACTCGACCAAATCTCTGGATGAACTTGCGCAGGACTCTCCTCCTTCGGGCAAGCAGGTGGAGGTCACTCTCCTGGCCATGAGGCTTGTGGTCACTGTAAAGCGCCAACAAACTGGTGGCACAAATCTGCCAAGAAGAAATAGAGCCATCTGGCAAGTGCATGAGCCAAGACCGACGCTTGGCTTGAGCACCGGGGAAAGTAGTTGGCGAGGATCTTGTCGTCTCGTCCCCGCGGCCTGCACCGCGATGGTGTAGATGCCGAGGAACTCCGATGGGTGTGTCCTGCCATCATACTTTTCTGGCACATCTGGTTTGAAGTTTTTCTTGTCGGGTCACCGGACTTGCCGCAGCTCACGAGTGAACGCAGGGCAACCTACCGCGTACGGTAAGTCTCCTGGTTCCCCTGGCGCATGCATATCAACAGTGGGCCCGGCGCGTTGGTCAGATTGACGGCGCGCTTCTCTTCGGCGCTCGATACGGGTTCGGGCGTCTTCTTCTTGCCGTTCTCGGAGAACTTGGCGCTGGTCACGACGAGCTCGCGGATCCGACAACGCAGTGGAGTCGCTGTCGAGGTGGATCCGGCGAGTCGGCGATCTTGGTCTTCGGGAAGGGGAGTGCACGGTGGCTGCACCCCCGCAAGTCTCGTCTCCATCAGCTTGCGCCTTGTCGCCTTGCCGCGGCTGCGAGGCACTCGGTTGCCGCGGGACGTCGCCATTGGCGAAGCCGATGAGACTCTGAATTGTGGCCCTCCATTCGTCGACCTTATCGGCTGTTGGAGGGTAATCTAGAAGTAATCGAGCTCTTGCCAAGGCTTCCGCTGGTGTGGTTGGCGGCAACGGCGTGCGGGCGAAGAACGGAGGTGCTCGGACTCTAACCAAGTTAGGAGGAGCAGCATCCATGGCGGCGATCAGACTCCACTGCACCGGCATGCTGAGGTGCATGCGGGTCTCTAGGGCCTCGGGATCCTCCAGCTTGACCTTGATCCAACGAGCGTATGGTGCTACGAGCATCATGACGCTGTCGGTCCCGCACCTCCTGCGAAGGACGCGGTGCGGATTCGGACGCCGACGCCTGTGCTGCCTTGTCCTTGGACCTGGCGGCATTGTGGGCTCTTTCGACGACGCCGGTTCCTCCGCCCGCGTTTCCCCCACCTCCTGACAGCCCCGGTGGTGGTGGGTTCGACGCGGACGGCTCTGCTGCTGCCGAAGGCTTCTTCTTCGGCGCCATGTTGACGAAGATGTTGATGAAGTTTCTCGTGTGACCGCCGGATCGGGTTCACACAGCCTCGACGCCCCCTACCTGGCGCGCCAAAGATGTCGGGGAAGCTGATCGTGTCCCACGAACACCTATGGGACCTGGGTCCCTTGTGGTTCGGAGGGGGGCGGAGATTGCACAAAGAGCGGATCGAGGCGATGCACACGAGCAGATTTACCCAGCTTCGGAGCTCTCCGGAGAGATAATACTCCTACTGCTGCTTTGTGGATTATCTTGTGTTCTTGCTAGGGAGCAATGGTAGCTACAAAACCTAGCCTGAGTGTGGTCTCGTATGAGTAGAATGAACTAAGCCGGAGCTGAACCCAACCCCTTTCTACGTTGCACTTGGGCCTCCTTTTATAGGCACAAGGGGTCACCACATGTGGCAAGTAGGGAAGGGTAAGATAGTAAAAACATAGGTTGGTACACCGCTTTGTACAAAGGTACAATAATCTATACCTAACTCGACGGCAAGGGACAAGAGTCATCAATGCCCGTCTCGATCGCTTGAACAATTAACAGAGACCGTCAAGTGCGCGCCGTTTGCCACGATGGTAGCTTGTCGGCCGCTTATCGCTGCTCCCGGCTGGCTGCACAGCCCGTCGACACGCGTGCTTGGGAGAGCCCCGTGGTGACACGTTAGCGGGTGAGCTGGAGCGGAGATGAAGAGAGGTCACTTGCCGCGGCAAGGTTCTTGTCGCGCTTCGGAGCTTATCGCCACCAAGCCTTCCCGCAAGCTCCTCTTGCCGGGCCTTGTTTCCTTCGCTACGAGTGGCCTTCCCGGCAAGCTCCTCTTGCCGGGGTCTTGATTACTTTGTTCTTGAGTGGCTCCATAGAAGCCACTGAGGATCTTGGCGGTCATCAGGCCAGCCCTGCCGTGGGGCGCTGCAACTGTCCGTGCACGAGTTCGGGATACTAGGGTACCCCTACTCTAGTACACCGACACGCACCGGGCGAGATATAGTGCCGAGCGCACTGAGACTGCCCCAGTCGCTCAGCCGCGCAGAGGGGGGCTGGCGGCGTCGGAAACGCCCGCCAGGAATGCGCCTTGGCCGCGGGGAGACGGGTTCCAAAGAAGTCGTGTCCACTTAACTCGCGGGCCCGACCCTCAGGGTCGCCGACACAAGGGGCCCACTAGTCGGGTTCATCCCCAAACTCCCGTGCGGGCGCGTCGGGAGACAGAGGAGGCGAGGCCGGATGGTGCCGGCGCTCTCCCCAGTGGCACCGGCCATCTCCGGCGACGCCCAGCAGACCAGCGGGTCCAGGAGACAACGCCGCATCCGCCAAAGTGCGCTGCGACCGCAGGGGTGGTCGGACGCGGGCGCTTCGTCGGCCGTGGCGGGAGGGGCCGGCGGTTGAGATGGAGCTCGACCGCATGGCCACGGGAAGGAGGGGAAGTAGCAGGGGAGAGTTCCAGGATTGTCGTGGCGATGCCATGGAATGATGAGGCGAGGAGGAGGGGGCTCGGGTGGCGCGAATTTAGGGGATGGTCAGCGGCTCGGCTCCGGCCATGGACAAGGTTGGAGGGCACGGGAGGAGGTGCTGATTGGTCCAGGGGATGCACGGGAAAGGGGGAGAGCAAAGAGGGTCCAGAGGGAGGTCAGGGGCGGCCTTATATGGCGAGGGGTGCGGTGCACCGTGGACGGTGCGCCGGCGAGCTTGTAGCCGTTGCTGGAGACCACGAAGGCTCACTTGAGCGTGTCTGGAGTCTTTGTGGGAGTGGTCTACGACCAGGGAAAGGAAGAGAGAGAGCGGGGGAGGGCCAGAGGTGCCGCGCGTGTGAGGCCGCTCATTGGAGCTCTCGGGCGGCCGGCGCATGTGAGCAGAGGCAGCAGGAGGGATAAGGAGGAGGGGGACAGAGGTTTAGCGTGACGCAGACGCCGAGGCACCTCGTCGGGCGCGCTAGGGAGGCCCGAGGTGGCCGGAGGTGCTTGGCAGGGGGCGGCTACAGTCTTGGGCGCGCTTCAGGCAGCTCCACAACAGGCCTTTGGCTGCCATGGCATTGTTTAAGGGGCAGGGCGTGCCCACTCATGTCTGGTAGCGCTAGGGACAAGTAAACAAGTGGGTAGGGGAGAGGGAATTGCAAGAGAGTGGAAATGGTGTTGTCCAGAGAGGAAAAAAGAGCTTTTTCACCCCCATCATCATGGCTCCTCGGGTAGGGAAAGATACGTGTGTTAGAAGAGGACTACATGAGGCTGTGGGAGAAAGTTTTGCTCATGGAGATTAGTGGAAATGGCCAAAACATGCATTTTAAGTTTCTGTCAGAAGGTGTTTGATGTAGGTTTGGCCAAGCAAATGGACTTCCCTTGTCATGAGGCTTTACAGGGTCAAATGGCATGAGAAAATAAGAGGTTCCACCAAGATTGAGTTCATTTGGGCAAAGTTGCCAATGCAACTTTTGTAAACCCTAAGAATTAGCAGAAATGAACTTGTGTAGATATAGTTGAGAAAATCACTTCTCCTTGATGCACCACTTGGTGTAGTGGCCTCATTTGGTCATGTGAACATGCTCACAAAAGTTGGGGTCAAGGAGAGAAAGTTGGTAGTACAAAGTTGTTCAAATTTGATTCTGGTCAGAGAGGGTTTTGGGGCACTTTGATCAAGTTAAATTGTTCTCCAACTTGTGCCACTTGGTCTATCTGAATAATTAGACCATTTTATCATGTGGACCAAGTCTGAGAGCATTTGGACAAGTTTGATAATGTAAAGTTGTTCAAACTTGAAAAAGGGCAGAAATGCTTTTGAGAGGGTTTCATGGGGTTACACTATTCTCCATTACATGGGACTTGGCAAGATCACCAAATAGGGAATTTGTGACATGATGGAATTTTCTTGGATTTTTATGAAAATATTTCCTGTAGAAATATTTCAAATCTTTGAAATGGGCAGAAATGGTTTTGGGAGGTTTTGTCCAATATTTTGAACATGACCATGTGCTGAAACTCTTATATATGGACAATATATGTCCACTGAGTTTCCCTAGGTTTTTCCCAAATATTTTTGAGGCCTTAAAATAAATTTAACCTATTAAAGACCATTTCTGGCCTTAGGAAAAAGCCTTTAAATAAATTAGGAAAATAACTTTTAAAATTATATTTTTGTGGTTTCTGGGTGTCCTATATCTAATAGGAGTCAAATATATTTTTGGAAAGATTTTTACTTCCCTTTATTAAGTACTTGCAGTGCAAATCTCAATTCAGGGGTTTTTGGAAAACCTAATTTAGAAAATACATTTTGGCCAAAATATTTTTGCAAGAAATCATTTTTATGTCCTATACACATGGCATGATAATTGGGCAAGGTTTTTGGATCAAGGAGAAGGAGTATAAGAGTTGAAGGATTTATTGATTTTTAGAGCACTTGCAAACAACAGACAAAATCCAATCAAGGCAAGGTCCAAAACACTCAAAAGTTTTTGTCAAACCACAATTTATCATGATTTATTAGCTTAAGTGTTTTGGCATGAAAATCAGGGCGTGACAGATCTACCCCCCTTACAAGAATCTCGTCCCCGAGATTCCCAAACTAGGCGCGGAAAGGAGTATGGAGACTTGGATTTGGGGTAGTCTTCACGTCCTCATACTGCTTCAGCTTCCGAGTGGTGCTCCATTTAACCTTGAAGTATTCAATGGTGTGGCTTCGTGTATGACATCCTGCTTGATCCAGATTGCAATTGGGGTTTCTCACGTAAGTCATATTGGCTGGGGGTCGATGGCTCGATGATCGATGTCCTTGTAGAGACCGGGCTAGTTAGGAAGTTGGAAACGTTATCGAGTGGTGTCATGTGGAAAACAAAATGTTGTGCACAGTGGGTGACTCAGTAACTCTAGCTGGTAGCCGTCTGCTCTTCGTCTTGTAGTGATCTCGAAGAAGGTCGATAAATCTTGGTATGAGTTTCTCTTGACATGAAAATGCTTGGTTCTCTTGAGAGAAGTGGCTTGTAGATACACCTGGTCTTCGACGAGAAGTTCACTTCTTGGCGATGGTGGTTGGTGTAGTTCTTCCTCCTTGGCATGGCGGTCTTCAAATGTTCCTTACTAGTTGAACGGCTCTTCTCCCGTCTTCGGGTGGACAAGTAGGTCACCAAATGATGATGACAACTATCTTGTCTAAGCACTCCATGAAGACTTTGTTCACGGGTACATAAAGTAGGCTGGGGGATTGGTGGTGGTCTTTGTTGAGTGTGGGCCAAGGTGTTCTAGATCTAGTGTCAAGGCCCTAAGGTCCTGATCCGACCATGTTGTAGCTTGGTAGGGCTTAAGGGCTTCAAGGATTCTATTGTGCGAGTGAACATTTATCATCTTATCTTTAAGCACGGTTTCTAAGATGCCAATAGCTCTACCTAGTCCTTCAAACAAATAACCTTATACCACTGAAAGCATCATTTCGTATAGGTCAAATCCAATCATCACTCATGTGATCCATATTCTCGTGACTCCCGAGAGGAGGTCTAACAAAATCATATATGTCTACGATCCCCAAACTCATATGTATGGCTACCCCTAAAAATCCTTGGGTAGAGCATACAAGCTTCGAACGACAATCCAAGTGCTCATCCTACTCTTCCAAGGTCCATGTTAGTGTATCTCTATCCTAAGGAAACACGTCGTATGCCACTCCAAGATCTAGTTTCCTTTCCTATGAATCAACTCCAAAAGCCCATTAGCTACATAATTCATTAATTCTACAAATCCAATGTCTATGGTGTTCCACATGATCTTCTAATGTCCTATAATCCCCAAATACTTGAAAGGGTTACCTTGCTATAGTCAGTCCACCAATTTCCATTATCATGGTCATGTAAACTCCAAGGTCAAGCTTATATAGATCCCTAAATCAACTCCAGCAATTAATCTGATCTCCTAGTTTATCATCCACCGAGAAACATGGTATCATGATCGAGATCATCAATCTAAATCCGATTTACTCCGAACCATGTAGACATACTTAGCATCTATATTCAACTAGAATCACCTACTTAAATCCAAATCTCATGTCCAACGAGAATTACTACATGTTTCCCCCAAGTCATTTACGTAATATCAACTGTCTCCCATCAATATCCCATGGTTAAGTTAAATCCATATACTACCAAGAATTTTTAGATTGCGATCATAATTGTCCTACTAAATCCAATTTACTCAGGGGCAATGAGAGTCATGCTACTCTATTAGCTGATCCCACCAAGTCCATCTACCATCGTGAAAGCCTTATAATCCACCAAAGAGTCTTAGATAATTCCTCGAGGTCACTGATATAAACTCATCAACTCATTAGTCCTCTATTCCTATATCCTCAAATAGGCCTACCCTATGGCATCGTCAGTTCTTGTGCTATATTAGGATAATAATGTGCTAGTTCACTATGTCCACTAGTTCCATAATGAACCCAGTGATGTGCAAGATTACGGAGGCTTAACTGGTTCTCTTGCAATTCCTCTGTGGGTTAAGCACATGGTTAAGGATTCAAGCTGGGGTATCTTGTGAATTCTCGAAGGGCCTAGGAATGGGTTTCTAATCTTGAGGGTTAAACATAATTCTACGGGGTTGCGCTTGGTCGTGGAGATTGTAGCAGAAGTCTTCATTGCTAGTTGGTTGCCGAGGCAGAATGCTTGGTGCATCTTGTCTTGCTGGTCTTCAGTTGAGGAGAGAGATGAGAGGGAAAAGTATCATAGAGGAGGTGGGATGCCTAAAGGGGGTTCTATAGTGCAAGTGAAAACAAACAAGTGCCAAAAGAGCCAAACAAAAACAACAAAATAAGGCAGGTGATATAGTCGTGTACTTGTTGCCTAGGGCAAAAGTGCGACTTATATAAAAACACAAACAAACAAAAACAAGCAACACATAGTCATGGTTCTATTCGAACCATCACACGGACTCGACTGCGCATAGGGGGTACACGACTCATCCTACCCTAGGGGTTCTCGGATTCAGTAGTCGTGCTTTGCTCCGTGCCTCGTGCAGTCTTCTGGGTTTTCCTCAGGTGTTGCTACGTCTCCTGTAGTTGTTTGATGAAACAATCCGGGTTGAGCCTGAAGATTCTTCAACAACTTCTTACCTTTTGAAGTGATGGGGTGAAGGTGGCTCCTCAAAGCAGGCATTGACTCAGTCTTCTGTTGTCTTCTTAATCATGACAATCCCTTTTTGTCTTCTAAGGCGTCGATGGTACCAAGTAGGTAATCCTTTATGCGATGACATTATCAAGGCATAGTAGAGCTCCGACATGTCGGTTACGTTGATGACAACATCGACACCAAGAGTGGGGAATGAAGAGAACCGTTTTCCTGCTCACTATAGTGAGGCGGACCAAATGGCGAGGTTCTGATCCACCGGTGGTTGCCTATACAGCAACGGTAGTGACAGGGTTACACTATTAGCGATGTATATCATGATCTTGCATATCCTATGCCCTGATCATCGTAGGCTAGGGTTGCATCATCTTGGGGTAGTGTCAAGGGTGTCGCCATCTCCTGGGTCTTCATGTCCTCATTCCTCAAGGATGTATCTTCTGTTGGTATCGTCTTGTTGTGGTGTCGCCAAACTTGTGTTCGTGAGATGTGGGTGAATGTCTGGCAATGCATCTTCCTTCTAGATTACCCTCGAGGATTACAAGGAATCCAGTGGTTAGGGGCATAAGGGTTCTAGCGACCAAAGGTTTTGAAGGGGAAGAGATCAATAAGGAAAGTATACCTTAGTTTTCGAAAAACTAAGAAGGGAAGGGAAGTATAGGTAGTTTTCAAAAATTAGTAATAGTTTTGAAAATAGTTTTACCCTAACTAATGACCATGCTAACTAAGGCTTCCTACAGTCAGGATGGCTCTGATACCAGCTCTGTGGGGACCCCGACTCATAAGTCGTGATCACGAAATGCACGTGTACAAAGGATCCCGAGATCAATGCTCACCAACACACGTAAGCTGAATAACAGGAGTCTTACATCCATACATACCGTTTTACACAAGTAGGACCATTATGGTCAAGTCTTGAGTATATCGTAGCTGCGGAAATCTTCGTCGATAACTTGGACCCATGCTATCTGCCTTAACCCTACAGGCATTCTGACTGGGAAGCGTCCTAGTTCGCATGTTCTTCACCGAAGTGTTCTTCATCACATCCTGTTCTTTCATGCCTGGCCAATAAAATAACCAGTGGCAAGCCAATGAGTACTTTGAATGTACTCGCAAGCAACCCATGATTTGGTTCAAAGTAACAATGCAGTTGTATAACAAGTAAACAACCTAGCTTCAAGCTAGTAGAGATGTTCTATCAACTTGTGAGACATGCATCAATAAACATGGGTAACCTTGAGAACAGGTTACAAATGTCAACATAAATAGAGTTTGAATCAATGCCATGTCATTCAACATGTCAAGTCACCACCTTGACACAATTAGTTCCTTTCCACACACACATACACCGAGATTGTAAAGTTTCTGGACATAGTTTAAGTAGCACCTCCCAACTGTCCATGACCGTGGACACGGCTATTCAATAGTTTGACACTTTGCAGAGGTTATGACTTTACCCACAAGATCCGGAAGCTTTACGTGTCATCCAGGATCCCACAGTACCTCAAGTACTCGGGGGAAGCACCCGATCACTATCTTTCCCTAGACGACACTAACAAGGAGTCCACTCGTTGATACATGGCCCTCGTGTATAAGAAAAAGATCGTGGGTCTCTGCCCTTTTCACATTATTACGCATACACGAATAGACCAACGGTGTGTCCGGTGCCCTGTGAAAACAGTCATGGCCGCCCTACCTGGCATGACCCCGTCCCGAGAGAGAGCACCAACTCTCCCCCGTCACTAGTAATGCAGGCTCCAAGCTAGTATCGGCCTAGGTAATCAATAATGCCCCGTCTCATAAAGGGGTAGAGTGGTTGCACATGTTTGGTTGGGACAGTAATCACACATAAATCTAATCCATCATTTTACACACACACACACACCAAAAGCTCTCTACGGTACACCACTTCTTCCTCAAGTGGTGACCTTAGTTTAACATCTCCCAAGGGCATTAGGGGCACCCAATGGGGTTTTCGAAAGAATGTAACCATGAAGAGTTCATGGTACACATGCATCATTATGCATCAAATAGTCTCTTGAAAATGCAATCATGAACAACGTAAGGTCATGAGTAGGGGTATGCATCATGGGGTGGCTCACAACAAGTTTACCACCGTCATATTTCATCATCATGCAATCGGAAAAAGGGTGCCGATGAACAAGAGGGGTGTCATGGTCAAAGGGCTGCTTGACTGGTTCCTCAGAGTCTTCAAGTCTTCTGGTCCTTCTCCAAATACTCCATCTACTTCGTCAACTAACGTCGGAAACAATCACAATAAGTAACACAACAAGGCAGAAATAAAAGTGCCCTAAAAATATTAATTTGACTTTTCTAGGACATCTCTGGTTATATGAAATATAACCAGAGTGGTTTCATTGGAATTGGGTCAGTGAATATTTGTAAACATTTTTGATAGGATGGAATCAAGGAGTTTATGGATTTGCAAGAAGTGTACAGAAATATATTTTTGGAAAATGAGCAAGGGCACCCATTTAACAAACCATGATTTTAGAAGCATCTAGGAGTTGGTTTCACTGGATTTGGAGTTCAAATGATTTTCCTATGAATTTGCAAAGTTGGCTATACATGAAGAAATAGACCATTATTTAAGGTGGCACAGAAAGTATTAGTAAAAATGTTCAAAAACTAAGTTATGAACATATAAGAATCTAGGAATTTGAATAAATGGATTTGGATAAAAAATGGGCTATCTGTGAATTTTCTAAAGTTTGCCTCAAAAAAGGAATTATAGGTTTATTTAAATATGTGTGAAGGAAACTTTTCTGGAAAAATATGCATGCTGCACCATGAGGTGGACAAGGAATTTATAAGCTGCTAGAAATTTGAATTACTAGATTTGGAGTTCATTTGAATTATTTATGGATTTTACAAATTTTATAGAAAAGAAAAGGAAAGATTTTTACCCGAATGGGCTGGATCTGGGCGGCGACAGCGCGCACAGGGCGAGATATAGTGCCGAGCGCACTGGGCCTGGCCAGCTTGCTCACCAAGCAGAGGGGATGGCGGCATCGAAACGCCTGAGAATACGCCTTGGCCGCGGGGAGACGGGTTCCAAAGAAGTCGTGTCCACTTAACTCGCGGGCCCGGCCCTCAAGGTCGCTGACACAAGGGGCCCACTAGTCGGGTCATCCCAACCTCCCAGCTGGCGCTGTCGGGAGACAGAGGAGGCGAGGCCGGACGGTGCAGCGCTCTCCACAGTGGCACCGCCATCTCCGCGACGCCAGCAGACCAGCGGTCCAGAGACAACGCCAAGATCCGCCAAGGTCTTGCTGCGACCGCAGTGTGGTCGGACGCGGGCGCTTCGTCGGCCGTGGCGGGAGGGGCCGGCGGTGGAGATGGAGCTCGACCGCATGGCCACGGGAAGGAGGGAAGTAGCAGGGGAGAGTTCCAGGATGGTCGTGGTGATGCCATGGAATGATGAGGCGAGGAGGAGGGGGCTCGGGTGGCGCGAATTTAGCGGATGGTCAGCGGCTCGGCTCCGGCCATGGACGAGGTTGGAGGGCACGGGAGGAGGTGCTGATTGGTCCAGGGGATGCACGGGAAAGGGGGAGAGCAAAGAGGGTCCAGAGGGAGGTCAGGGGCGGCCTTATATGGCGAGGGGCGCGATGCACCATGGACGGTGCGCCGGCGAGCTTGTAGCCGTTGCTGGAGACCACGGAGGCTCACTTGAGCGTGTCTGGGGTCCTTGTGGGAGTGATCTACGGCCAGGGAAAGGAAGAGAGAGAGAGCGGGGGAGCGCCAGAGGTGCCGCGCGTGTGAGGCCGCTCATTGGAACTCTCGGGCGGCCGGCGCGTGTGAGCAGAGGCAGCAGGAGGGATAAGGAGGAGGGGGACAGAGGTTTACCGTGACGCAGACGCCGAGGCACCTCGTCGGGCGCGCTGGGGAGGCCCGAGGTGGCCGGAGGTGCTTAGCGGGCGGCTACAGTCTTGGGGCGCGCATCAGAAGGCCTCGAGCGTGCCTTTGGCTGCCATGGCATTGTTTAAGGGGCAGGGGCGTGCCCACTCATGTCTAGTAGTCTTAGGGAGAAGTAAACAAGTGGGTTGGGGCATTGGGTTCCCTGGAGATCCACTGGAGGGGAGAGGGAATTGCGAGAGAGTGGAAATGGTGCTGTCCAGAGAGGGAAAAAGAGCTTTTTCACCCCCATCATCATGGCTCCTCGGGTAGGGAAAGATACATGTGTTAGAAGAGGACCACATGAGGCTGTGGGAGAAAGTTTAGCTCATGGAGATTAGTGGAAATGGCCAAAACATGCATTTTAAGTTTCTGTCAGAAGGTGTTTGATGTAGTTTTGGCCAAGCAAATGGACTTCCCTTGTCATGAGTATTTACATTGTCAAATGTCATGATAAAATAAGAGGTTCCACCAAGATTGAGTTCATTTGGGCAAAGTTGCCAATGCAACTTTTGTAAACCCTAAGAATTAGCAGAAATGAACTTGTGTAGATCTAGTTGAGAAAATCACTTATCCTTGATTCACCCCTTGGTGTAGTGGCCTCATTTGGTCATGTGAACATGCTCACAAAAGTTGGGGTCAAGGAGAGAAAGTTGGTAGTACAAAGTTGTTCAAATTTGATTCTGGTCAGAGAGGGTTTTGGGGCACTTTGATCAAGTTAAATTGTTCTCCAACTTGTGCCACTTGGTCTAGATGAATAATTAGACCATTTGATCATGTGGACCAAGTGTGAGAGCATTTGGACAAGTTTGATAATGTAAAGTTGTTCAAACTTGAAAAAGGGCAGAAATGCTTTTGAGAGGGTTTCATGGGGTTACACTATTCTCCATGACATGAGACTTGGCAAGATCACTAAATAGGGAATTTGTCACATGATGGAATTTTCTTGGATTTTTATGAAAATATTTCCTGTAGAAATATTTCAAATCTTTGAAATGGGCAGAAATGGTTTTGCGAGGTTTTGTCCAATATTTTGAACATGACCATGTGCTGAAACTCTTATATATGGACAACATATGTCCACTGAGTTTCCCTAGGTTTTTCCTAAATATTTTTGAGGCCTTAAAATAAATTTAACCTATTAAAGACCATTTCTGGCCTTAGGAAAAATCCTTTAAATAAATTAGGAAAATAACTTTTAAAATTATATTTTTTGTGGTTTCTGGGTGTCCTATATCTAATAGGAGTCAAATATATTTTTGGAAAGGTTTTTACTTCCCTTTATTAAGTACTTGCAGTGCAAATCTCAATTCAGGGGTTTTTGGAAAACCTAATTTAGAAAATACATTTTGGCCAAAATATTTTTGCAAGAAATCATTTTTATGTCCTATACACATGGCATGATCATTGGGCAAGTTTTTTGGATCAAGGAGAAGGAGTATAAGAGATGAAGGATTTATTTGATTTTTAGAGCACTTGCAAACAACAGACAAAATCCAATCAAGGCAAGGTCCAAAACACTCAAAAGTTTTTGTCAAACCACAATTTATCATGATTTATTAGCTTAAGTGTTTTGGCATGAAAATCAGGGTGTCACACCTAGATACTCTCATAACTATGCTCAATTCTGTCAATTGCTCAACAGTAATTCGTTCACCCACCGTAAAATACTTATGCTCTTGAGAGAAGCCACTAGTGAAATCTATGGCCCCTGGGTCTATTTTCATCATATTAATCTTCCTACGCTTTATTATTTCTTTGCTCTTTACTTTGCCTTTTATTTTACTTTGCACCAAAAATACCAAAAATATTATCTATCATCTCTATCAGATCTCACTCTCGTAAGTGACCGTGAAGGGATTGACAACCCCTATTCGCGTTGGTTGCGAGGAGTTATTTGCTTTGTGTAGATACGAGGGACTTGCGCGTGGCCTCCTACTGTATTGATACCTTGGTTCTCAAAAACTGAGGGAAGTACTTACGCTACTCTGCTGCATCATCCTCTCCTCTTCGGGGAAAACCAACGCAAGCTTAAGACGTAGCAAGAAGGATTTCTGGCGCTGTTGCCAGGGAGTCTACGCAAAAGTTAACATACCAAGTACCCATCACAATCCCTTAACTCTCCCCCACTTCACCCTTGCCGTTTTAATCGCCCTCTCTTTTCCGTTTGCCTTTTTCTCGCTTGCTTGTCGTTATGGCTAGTCTTATATCTTCTCCGTTGTCTCCCGAGAATGAAGTTCTAAATTTTAAGCAAAGGGAGGGAGAAAATCTAAAAGACGCTTGGTATAGAATTTGCAATGCTCAAAATAGATCTACCAGGAAGCAATCTACTTCAGTTCTTCTCCGCAATTTTTATGTAGGTGCTAATCCTTGGTATAGATATATCCTCGATACCATTACCGGAGGGACTTTATTGGGTAGCCATACTTTTGATTCTTACAATGCTATGATAGATTTATTTGGCTCACCACCTCTTTTGGTTAATGGAACTATGTTAACTATGGAGCATGTAATGCAAAGACTTGAAATTATTGAAAATAAAATTGCTACCGTTGAGTAACTTGAAAATCTAGATAAAAAGATCCACAATCAAATTACCCAATATGGATCTAAGGTAGGAGTAACTTTGAAAAATATTAAGGAGAAGGAACCCATAATTAATGAGAAAATAAATCAATATTCCTCTAGAATTGATAAACTTGAGGGTATCATTACCAACTTGGGAACTGCTTTTTGTTCCGTAAAGAAATTACCCAATATGGATCTAAGGTAGGACTAACTTTCAAAAATATTAAGGAGAAGGAACCCATAGTTAATGATAAAATAAATCAAGATTCCTCTAGAATTGATAAACTTGAGGGTATCATTACCAACTTGGGAACCGCTTTTTCTTCCGTAAAGAATACTCCAAGTTTACCTACTAATATTGCTAAGCTCATGTATGTTCCTAAGAATAAGGGTGAATCCTCTAGTAAGGAAACCCCGGATCTTAAATCTATAAGTATTCATCCTAATATTTTTGCTATCATTAAGGAACCATTTGCTACAAATGAATTTTTCGATCTTTTGCCTGAAATTTTGATAATTACTAGAAAGAGAGAAATTTCTAAGGAAGGTAGATGCCTCGTTGAAGAATTGCCCACCAAAGATTGTTAAAAATAACAGAACGTGATAAAATAGTGATTCAATTGCTGCTGATCAATAAAGAAATTTCCTAGGTCATCCCATTTTGGCTGATTTTTTGGAGTTCCAGAAGTTTGCGTTAGTTACGGATTACTACAGACTGTTCTGTTTTTGACAGATTCTGTTTTTCGTGTGTTGTTTGCTTATTTTGATGAATCTATGGCTAGTAAAATAGTTTATAATCCATAGAGAAGTTGGAATACAGTAGGTTTAACACCAAAACAAATAAAGAATGAGTTCATTATAGTGCCTTGAAGTGCTCTTTTGTTTTCTTTCGCTAACGGAGCTTACGAGATTTCTGTTGTGTTTTGTGTTGTGAAGTTTTCAAGTTTTGGGTGAAATTTTTTTGATGGATTACGGAACAAGGAGTGGCAAGAGCCTAAGCTTGGGGATACCCATGGCACCCCCAAGATAATCTAAGGACACCAAAAAGTCAAAGTTTGGGGATGCCCTGGAAGGCATCCCCTCTTTCGTCCACTTCCATCGGTAACTTTACTTGGAGCTATATTTTTATTCACTACATGTTATGTGTTTTGCTTGGAGCGTCTTGTATTATTTGCGTCTTTGCTTGTTAGTTTACCACAATCATCCTTGCTGTACACACCTTTTGAGAGAGCCATACATGAATTGGAATTTGTTAGAATACTCTATGTGCTTCCTTATATCTTTTGAGCTTTATAGTTTTGCTCTATGTGCTTCACTTATATCTTTTGAGCATTATAGTTTTGCTCTAGTACTTCACTTATATCTTTTAGAGCATGGTGGTGGATTTGTTTTAAAGAAACTATTGATCTCTCATGCTTCACTTAGATTATTTTGAGAGTCTTAAAATGCATGGTAATTTGCTTAAAATAATAATATGCTTGGTATTCAAGATTTGTAAAACTTTCTTTTGACTGTGTTGAATACTAAGAAAAGTTTGATGCTTGATAATTGTTTTGAGATATGAAGGTGATAATATTAGAGTTATGCTAGTTGAGTAATTGTGAATTTGAGAAATACTTGTGTTAAAGTTTGTGATTCCCGTAGCATGCACGTATGGTGAACCGTTATGTGATGAAGTCGGAGCATGATTTATTTATGGATTGTCTTCCTTATGAGTGGCGGTCGGGGATGAGCGATGGTCTTTTCCTACCAATCTATCCCCCTAGGAGCATGCGCGTAATACTTTGCTTTGATAACTTGTAGATTTTTGCAATAAGTATATGTGTTCTTTATGACTAATGTTGAGTCCATGGATTATACGCATTTTTCTCACCCTTCCACCATTGCTAGCCTCTCTAATACCGCGCACTTTTCGCCGGTATCATACACCCACCATAAACCTTCCTCAAAACAGCCACCATACCTACCTATCATGGCATTTCCATAGCCATTCCTAGATATATTTCCATGCAAATTTCCACCGTTCCGTTTATTATGACACGCTCCTTCATTCTCATATTGCTTAGCATGATCATTTAGTTGACATTGTATTTGTGGCAAAGCCACCTTTCATAACTCTTTCATACATGTCACTTATGAATCACTGCATATCCCAGTACACCGCCGGAGGCATTCATATAGAGTAATATTTTGTTCTAAGTATCGAGTTGTAATCATTGAGTTGTAAGAAAAATAAAAGTGTGATGATCATCATTTTTAGAGCATTGTCCCAAGTGAGGAAAGGATGATGGAGACAATGATTCCCCCATAAGTCGGGATGAGACTCCAGACGAAAAAAAAGAGGCCATAAAAAAAGAAAAGGCCCAATAAAAAATAAAAAAATGAGAGAAAAAGAGAGAAGGGACAATGTTACTATCCTTTTACCACACTTGTGCTTCAAAGTAGCACCATGATCTTCATAATAGAGAGCCTCTTGTTTTGTCGCTTTCATATACTAGTGGGAATTTTTCATTATAGAATTTGGCTTGTATATTCCAATGATGGGCTTCCACAAATTGCCCTAGGTCTTCATGAGCAAGCGAGTTGGATGCACACCCACTTAGTTTCTTTTGTTGAGCTTTCATATGCTTATAGCTCTAGTGCATCCGTTGCATGGCAATCCCTACTCACATTTATATCTATTGATGGGCATCTCCATAGCCCGTTGATATGCCTAGTTGATGTGAGACTATCTTCCCTCTTTTTATCTTCTCCACAACCACCATTCTATTCCACATATAGTGCTATATCCATGGCTCACGCTCATGTATTGCGTGAAGTTTGAAAAAGTTTTGAAATTGTCAAAAGTATGAAACAATTGCTTGGCTTGTCATCGGGGTTGTGCATGATTTAAATATTTTGTGTGGTGAAGATAGAGCATAGCCAGACTATATGATTTTGTAGGGATAACTTTCTTTGGCCATGTTATTTTGAGAAGACATGATTGCTTTGTTAGTATGCTTGAAGTATTATTATTTTTATGTCAATATGAACTTTTGTCTTGAATCTTTCGGATCTGAATATTCTTACCACAATTAAGAAGAGTTACATTGAAATTATGCCAAGTAGCACTCCGCATCAAAAATTCTCTTTTTATCATTTACCTACTCGAGGACGAGCAGGAATTAAGCTTGGGGATGCCTGATACGTCTCCAACGTATCTATTATTTTTTATTGCTCCATGGTATATTATCTATTGTTTTGGACTATATTGGGCTTTATTTTCCACTTTTATATTACTTGGGACTAACCTATTAACCGGAGGCCCAACCCAGAATTGCTGTTTTTTGCCTATTTCAGTATTTCGAAGAAACGGAATATCAAACGGAGTCCAAACGGAATGAAACCTTCGGAAACGTGATTTTCTCATCAGATAAGATCCAGAGACTTGGACCTTGACCAAGAAAGGAGGAGGTGGCCACGAGGTGGAGCGCGCCCCTAGGGCGCGCCCGCCCTCGTGCCCCCAAGCTCCACCGACGTACTCCTTCCTCCTATATATACCTATGTACCCCAACGGATCGAGATCTGAGCCAAAACCTAATTCCACCGCCGCAACTTTCAGATCCACGAGATCCCATCTTGGGGCCTGTTAGAGCTCCACGGAAGGGGGATCCACCAAGGAGGGCTTCTACATCATCATCATAGCCTCTCCGATGAAGTGTGAGTAGTTTACTTCATACATTCGGGTCCATAGTTAGTAGCTAGATGGCTTCTTCTCTCTTTTTGGATCTCAATACAATGTTCTCCCCTCTCTCGTGGAGATCTATTCGATGTAATCTTCTTTTTGCGGTGTGTTTGTTGAGACCGATGAATTATGGGTTTATGATCAAGATTATCTATGAGCAATATTTGAATCTTCTCTGGATTCTTTTATGTATGATTGGTTATCTTTGCAAGTCTCTTTGAATTATCCGTTTGGTTTGGCCAGCTAGATTGGTAGTTCTTGCAATGGGAGAAGTGCTTAGCTTTGGGTTCAATCTTGCGGTGTCCTTTCCCAGTGACAGTAGGGGCAGCAAGGCACGTATTGTATTGTTGCCATCGAGGATAACAAGATGGGGTATTTATCATATTGCATGAATTTATTCCTCTACATCATGTCATCTTGCTTAAGGCGTTACTCTGTTTTCATTAACTTAATACTCTAGATGCATGCTGGATAGCGATCGATGAGTGGAGTAATAGTAGTAGATGCAGCAGAGTCGGTCTACTTGTCTCGGACGTGATGCCTATATACATGATCATACCTAGATACTCTCATAACTATGCTCAATTCATCAATTGCTCAACAGAATTGTTCACCCACCGTAAAATACTTATGCTCTTGAGAGAAGCCACTAGTGAAATCTATGGCCCCCGGGTCTATTTTCATCATATTAATCTTCCTACGCTTTATTATTGCTTTGCTCTTTACTTTGCCTTTTATTTTACTTTGCACCAAAAATACCAAAAATATTATCTATCATCTCTATCAGATCTCACTCTCGTAAGTGATCGTGAAGGGATTGACAACCCCTATTCGCGTTGGTTGCGAGGAGTTATTTGATTTGTGTAGGTATGAGGGACTTGCACGTGGCCTCCTGCTGGATTCATACCTTGGTTCTCAAAAACTGAGGGAAATACTTACGCTACTCTGTTGCATCATCCTCTCCTCTTCGGGGAAAACCAACGCAAGCTCAAGACGTAGCAAACGGGACGATATCGAAGATTAACTCCTCGCTTCGGAAATTGTCCGGAGATCCGAAGACCACTTCCAGTGTGATTGAGCCCGTGCAATGGGCCTCTACACCTGGGATGACACCCTTAAAGGTAGTTTTGGTGGGTTTGATCCTTGAGGGATCTATACCCATTTTGCGCACTATATCCTGATAGAGCAGGTTCAGGCTGCTGCCGCCGTCCATGAGGACTTGAGTGAGGTGAAATCCTTCAATGATAGGGTCGAGGACCAATGCGGCGGATCCGCCATGACGGATACTAGTGGGGTGGTCCCTGCGGTCGAAGGTGATCGGACAAGAGGACCACTGGTTGAACTTTAGGGCAACAGGTTCCATCGCATAGACGTCCCTTAGTGCACACTTCAGTTCCCTCTTGGGAATGTGGATTGCATATATCATACTCACTGTCTTCACTTGTGGGGGGAATCTCTTCTGTCCTCCCGTGTTTGGCGGCCTGGGCTCCTCCTCGTCATCTCTATGCAGCCCCTTGTCCTTGTTTTCGGCGTTCAACTTGCCGGCCTGCTTGAACACCCAGCATTCTCTGTTGGTGTGATTGACTGGCTTATCGGGGGTGCCGTGTATTTGACATGAGCGATTGAGTATGCGGTCCAAACTGGACGGGCCCGGAGTACTTCTTTTGAATGGCTTTTTCCGCTGACCGGGTTTAGAGCCACTGAATCCGGCATTGACTGTCGTATCTTCAGTGTTATCGCCGTTGTTGCGGCGCTTCTGTCTGCTACGACGTGGTCTGCCGTGAGCATCTTTAGTATCTGAAGCGCCCGGATTTCTTGATGTATTGTTGCTGCGAGCCAGCTAGCTATCCTCGCCTGCCAAAAGCAGGTCATGTGTGTCGTGAGGGCTGCCATAGATTTCGGCTTCTCCTGGCCGAGGTGCCGGGCAAGCCACTCGTCACGGATGTTATGCTTAAATGCCGCTAAGGCCTCAGCATCCGGACAGTCGACAATTTGGTTCTTCTTAGTTAGGAACCGTGTCCAGAATTCCTGGCCGATTCCCCTGGCTGCTGAGTTATATGGCTCAAGACGTCAGCATCCGGTGGTCGCACATAAGTGCCCTAGAAGTTGTCAAGGAATGCATCTTCCAAATCCTCCCAACTGCCGATGGAGTCTGCTGGCAAGCTATTCAACCAATGCCGAGCTGGTCCTTTGAGTTTTAGTGGGAGGTACTTGATGGCATGTAGATCATCACCGCGAGCCATGTGGATATGGAGTTGGAAATCCTCAATCCATACTGCGGGATCTGTTGTACCATCGTATGATTCGATATTTACGGGTTTAAAACCCTCCGGAAATTCGTGATCCATAACTTCATCAGTGAAGCATAGGGGGTGTGTGGCGCCTCTGTGCCGGGCTATGTCACGATGCAGTTCATATGAGTCTTGTCTGTTGTATTCGGCCCGGCAGGATTTACCTTTAGCGTATTTGGCGTGACGGCCATCGTCCCGCGTTGATGCGCGCCCCCGTGACCCGTATATTGATCTTGCATGTTTTTCCCTGCTTTCTAATTCATCTCGCAGGTCCCGCGTGTTGCCCCGGGCCTTGGTATTTTTGTTTGAGTGGCGGCGGGGTGCAGGCTGAACTTCAGGCTGAAACGCCTCTCTATCTCGGCCACGCGGTGGCCAGTCAGCCGCATCGTACGATGGTGAAGTAGGTTTCACTGCTTCCTCCTCGAGTAGCGACCTACGTCTTGGGTAACTCTTGGAGGGGCGTTCAAGTTCGTATTCCTCGGCCGCAAGGACTTCGGTCTATCTGTCTGCTAGCAAATCTTGATCAGCTCGAAGTTGTTGTTGCTTTTTCTTCAGGCTATTTGCCGTGGCAATAAGCCAGTGCTTAAAGCGCTCCTGCTCGACGGGATCCTCAGGCACGATAAATTCTTCTTCGCCGAGGCTCACCTCGTCTTCGGAGAGAGGCATGTAATTGTCATCCTCCGTATCTGCTGCCTGTTCTAGAGGGCTAGCTTGTTCATCCTCCTGCTCTAAATCTGGCTGGAGGGGATTGTCATCGTCTTCGGCACTATACGGAGTGTTATTGTCTCTTGTGCAGGTATCATTGCTTTTGCTATGACGGGACTTAGAGCGGCGCCGCCGACGTCGGTGCCTTGGTTGCTTCTTGGAGGGGTCATCCTCCGCTGTCTTGTCGCCATTGCCTTCTTTGGGGGTATCCACCGTATATATATTGTATGATGAGGTGGCGGTCCAGCGCCCTGTAGGTGGTGGTTCCTGTTCGTCTCCTGCATCGTCGTCCATACGTGGATATGAGAACGATTTTGGTAATAGGCTAACTAGAGAGTTGGTTAGGCAAACTCGGTGAGACCGATTACACAAACTCGGTGGGACCGATTTTGGTAATAAGTTAACCAGAGAGTTTGCATTGTAATCTCGGTAGTACCAATTACTTAAACTCGGTGAGACCGAATTTGGTAATGGACATACACAGAGAGATTACAATCCCATCTCGGTGAGACCGAGATCCCTATCGGTGAAACCAATTTGCCTAGGGTTTGTGGCAGTGGCTAAGACATCTGAACTCGGTGGCGCTGGATAGAAAGAATCGGTAGGGCCGAGTTTGACTTTTGGTTTAGGTCATATGTGGATATGAGAAAGTAGTTGAGGGCTTTGGAGCATATCACTAAGCACTTTAGAGCAAGAAACTCATTAAGCAACACCTCATCCCCTCTTGATAGTATTGGCTTTTCCTATAGACTCAATGTGATCTTGGATCACTAAAATAGAAAGTGTAGAGTCTTGAGCTTGGAGCTTGAGCCAATCCTTTGTTCTTAGCATCTTGAAGGGGTTCCACATCCTCTAGTCCATGCCACTCCATTGTTGAACTTGTCTGAAACATACTAGGTAAAAGTGTTAGTCCAACAAGAGATATGTTGACATTAATTACCAAAATCACCCAGGGAGCACTTGTGCTTTCAGTCTCCCCCTTTTTGGTAATTGATGACAACATACATCAAAGCTTTAGATAAAGATATAAAGAATAACGAGTAAAGCTTTGGAAAGACATGTAACATGCATAGGCTCCCCCTACATGTATGCAATCATGTGGATATGGAATATAGAAGCATGTGAGAGCATAACCATGACATAGTAAGCAATGTGTTACATCTATCTTGGCTATATGCATCAGAGCAAATGATGTGAATATGGGAAATGTACCTTCATGCTCATGAGTCCTTCTTGCAAACAGTATGTACATCAGTATATACTTACCTTGTGGTCTTGAGTTGGCTTAGGATGGAATGAACCTGTGAAAATAGGGTCAGATAACACAGATACACCTACTGGCCAGAGCAAGCAAAAGAAGCCACAAGAGTACCAAGACTGGGATGACATGTAGAGAGTGAGTACTAAATACCACATTGAATATAGACATGTCTCCAAAGGTAAAGATGTGCAATGAATTTAAAGAATTTCTTTCCCTTAGATGTCTTGCTCCTCCTGAATCTAGCATGGGATACTGGAGAAGATAGGGAACAGAAAATTAGAGCAAAATGCAGAATCAGAGCTCAAAGAAACAAATGAACAGAGCTAATGCAAATAAGCACATACGAACATGTCTTTCCCCTCAAGAAGACATGTGGCATCTCTCCTCTTAAACACCAAGCATCTGGGATCCTTGAAGATTACTCTCATCTTGAGTATTCTCTCCCCTGGAGATATCTTTCTCCCCCTGTTGAAGCGATAAAGCTTTGATGTGATCTCTCCCCCCCCCCCCCTTTGACATCAATTTCCAAGAAGGGCCTCCTAGAATTTTTCGTGAATGGGTTTGGTCCTTGAGTCACAGCATAACGCACTAATAAAAATGTGATGCTTGTAGAGGACAAGATTCATGGAGTGGAGCTGGATCAAAAGTAATGCAGGAATAAGTGGCAAGATGTTTTTCCCGTAGTGAAATCGTTGGCACCGAGTGGTATGCTTCAGTTGCACCGAATTATTTCGGTTAGACTGAAGACAAGAAACCGGCGTGACCGAGTTCATCACAGAGAAAACACTTGTCACCTTAGCTCACTAGACAAGTAAGATCTCATAAGGATTTGCAAGGAATTAACTGAAAGATTTGCAATGAATTGGATGCAGTGAATGCAAAACAAAAGAAAAGAAAAGAAAAAAGAAAAGGAAGGAAATCTAGATGAAGTTTTTTTGAAAGGGGAAACAAATATGCATGAGACAAATGCAAGAGCACCAAAAAAGGAACACAAGAGAACTTCATCTAGAGATGGTCGGCGACAAAGTCACCTATGTTAGAGTATATTGACTTAGGAGTCAAGTGAGATCACTTGATCATAGGTCATACTCATCGTTGAAGCTCAAAATGGGGTTACCATTTTTCGTTTAAGCATCTTGATGTATTCACATCTTGTCGAGTTGCTTTGACTCATGTCTTGGAGTAAAGCTTCTCTAAGATGGAATAACATACCTTGAGTGGTGGTGTTGATCGTGATCATGTAGTTGAACTTGTGTGGGTTGCTCAAGGTTGATGTAGCTCATCAAGGGTTGGGAGCTCCACTTGGAATTTGAGTTCATCTACCTACATGGGTTAGTTCTTACAAGGAAGAGCACTTGTGTATCCAAAATGACAATCGTGAAACTCAACATAGAATTTGTCAAAGGATATGTTTGAATGGTTTCTTGCTTCCTTGTCTTCAACCACCATTGTGTAGAGACTTGGTGATGTAGAGATTACTCAAGATGTGAGTGAGTTGCAATCTCATAGACTTAGATTCATCCAAGTACCTACAAGGGTTAGATAACATGCAAGGTGCAAATATATCCAAGATATAAGATTATCATCATAAGAGAAATATCAAGGATTAGTCATAAGCTCATTTCTTGCATGTATCCAATGGAGTTCCTACTCCAAGTTTGAAGCATCAATGATGTTCAATTCACCTCTTAACCTACAAAACACTTTCTCATCAAGTGGTTTAGTGAATATATCCGCTAATTGCTTTTCGGTGCGAACATGCTTAAGATTAATGTCACCCTTAGCAACATGATCTCGAATGAAATGATGACGAACTTTAATATGCTTAGTTCGAGAGTGTTGCACGGGATTGTGAGCAATCTTGATAGCACTTTCATTGTCACAAAGTAATGGAACATGTTTCACATATATCCCATAATCTTTAAGAGTTTGGGTCATCCAAAGTAATTGAGCACAACATGAACCAGCAGCAATGTATTCCGCTTTGGCGGTGGATAAGGATACTGAGTTTTGTTTCTTGGAAGACCAAGATACAAGAGATCTGCCAAGAAATTGACAAGTACCCGAAGTGGATTTTCTATCAACCTTGTCACCGGCATAGTCCGTTGGAGTAGCCAACAAGATCGAAAGAGGACCTCTTAGGATACCAAATGCCAAAATTTGGTGTATGGATTAGGTATCTCACTATCCTTTTCACGGCCTTAAGATAACATTCTTTAGGAGCAGCTTGATATCATGCACACATGCACACACTTAGCATGATATCGGGACATGAAGCACATAGATATAACAATGAACCAATCATAGAGCGATAAACCTTTTGATCGACCGGTTCACCATCTTTGGTCAAATCAAGATGTCCACTAGTAGGCATGGGTGTAGTCATACCTTTGCATTCTTGCATATTGAACTTCTTGAATAAGTCCTTGGTGTACTTTGTTTGAGAGATAAAGGTACCTTCCTTAGTTTGCTTGATTTGCAAACCAAGAAAGAATTTGAGTTCACTCATCATAGACATCTCAAACTTCTCCGACATTAGCTTTCCAAACTTTTCACTAAAATGAGGGTTAGTAGAACCAAATATAATATCATCAACACAGATTTGGCACACAAATAGTTCTACGTTGACGCTTTTAGTAAAAAGAGTAGAATCAAATTTTCCGATTTCAAAGCCTTTTTCAATAAGGAACTTGTTCAAGCATTTATACCACGCTCTAGGAGCTTGTTTAAGACCATAAAGGGCTTTGTGAAGTTTGTAAACATTATCAGGTTTCTTAGGATTAACAAAGCCGGGAGGTTGTTTAACATAAACTTCCTCCTCTATTTCACCATTCAGAAAAGCACTTTCAATGTCCATTTGGTACAAGGTGATATCATGGTGATTAGCATAGGCAAGTAAGTTGCGAATGGACTCAAGTCTAGCAACGGGAGCATAAGTATCACCATAGTCCATACCTTCGACTTGTGTGTAGCCTTGGGCGATGAGCCGTGCTTTGTTGCGAACAACTTGTCCATCTTCATCTTGCTTGTTGCGAAACACCCATTTGGTACCGATGATGTTGTGGTTGTTGTCGGGCTTCTCAACCAATGTCCAAACTTGGTTTCTCTCAAAGTTGTGTAGCTCTTCGTGCATGGCGTTTATCCAATCCGGATCTTCCCATGCTTCTTCAACCTTCATAGGTTCAATGCTAGAGATGAATGAATAGTGTTCACAAAAGTTAGCTAAACGAGTTTTAGAGCGAGTGATTCTCCCGGTTTGGATATCATTGTAGATTTGCTCGACGGGATGGTCTTTAGCGATTCTTGCTCGAACTCGTGAAAGCTTTTGCTTGGGTCTTGGTTGAACATCTTCTCATCTTGTTCTTCTTCTTATCCTTCTTCATGTTGGCGTTGTCGTTCTCTTGTCGTGGTGGAGAAGGAGGTTGTTGACGTTCATCTTGGTGCACTTCCTCGTTTTCTTCATTTTGGTGTGTCCCACTTGTGGATGCTTCCATATTAACTCTTGGTTCACCTTGTCGTGAGGTAGAAGCTTCAACTTGGACGGACGAGGTACTCTCCTTCATCTCCGTTGGACGAATCTTGCCAATAGACAAGTATGGAATTGCTTCCGAGGGGTCTTTGTCTCCTACATCAATTGGCAATTTCTCTACTTGCGAGCCGTTAGATTCATCAAACTTCACATCTACCGTTTCTTCAACCTTTCGGGTAAAATTGTTGTAGACACGGTATGTGTGAGAGTTTGAGCCATAACCAAGTAGGAGACCATCATGAGACTTAGGAGCAAATTTAGAACGACGATGCTTATCAAGAATGTAGCACTTTGAGCCAAATACTCGAAAGTATCCAACTTGGGGTTTGTTACCGGTGAGAAGCTCGTATGCCGTCTTGCCGAGTAGCTTGTGAAGATACAAGCGATTTGTTGCATGACAAGCTGTCTCAACTGCTTCCGCCCAAAAGTGCTTCGGCGTCTTGTACTCATCAAGCATCGTTCTCGCCATTTCGATGAGCGTCCGGTTCTTCAACTCAACAACTCTATTTTGTTGAGGTGTGTACGTAGCCGAGAACTCGTGTGAAATCCCTTCTTCGTCAAGAAAGGTGTCCACATTTGCGTTCTTGAACTCCATTCCGTTGTTGCTGCGAACCTTCTTGATCTTGACTTCAAATTGATTTTGGGCCTTCCTAGCGAAGTTTTTGAAGATCTTTTGGACCTGCGATTTATCATCGAGAAAGAACACCCACGTAAATCTTGAATAATCATCAACTATAACTAGACAAAAAGAATTTCCACCGAGACTTTTGTAAGCGTTGGGACCAAAGAGATCCATATGAAGTAGCTCGAGTGGCCTCCTTGTGGTCATGATGTTCTTCACGGGATGCCTTCCTCCAACCTGTTTACCTGCCTGACAAGCGCTGCAAAGTCTATCCTTATCAAATATGACATCGTTAACTCCGAGGATATGATTTCCTTTAATAAGCTTGTCAAGGTTTCGCATGCCAACATGACCTAATCGTTTATGCCATAACCAACCTTTAGAGGATTTAGCAATAAAGCAAGTTCTGGGTTGAGCCTTTTTAGTGAAATCAACAATGTATAGATCACCTCTACGCACACCGGTAAAGACCATTTTATGATTATCTCTATGAAACACTTGGCAATCTACTTCAATAAATAGGACATTGAAACCGAAATCAGCAAGTCTAGATACTGAAAGTAAGTTGTATCCAAGAGATTCAACGAGCATGACATTTTGTATGGAGCTATCATGTGATATGGCCACCTTACTGAGGCCAACCACCTTACCCTTTGAGTTGTCACCGAAAGTGACATACTTTCGAGGACCATCGTTTTCAGCAAGCTCACGAAAGATGTCTTTATCTCCGGTCATGTGATCGGTACATCCACTATCAAGAACCCATTCCTTTCCTCCTGCCATATATCCCCGAAGATTTGCCATAAGACCAAAGTGTCTCATTTCATCATCAAGATCGAAGTCACTATCATCATCCTCATAGTATCCATGTTCAACATCGTCATGTGGTGGATCAAATCGTAGAGAGGGTGATTCGTCAGAGTGAGTTTGACAGTGATCTTGCTTATGAATTTTTATAGCTTCAGAAATAATATCACTAATAATTCAAACATCTCCTTTGGCACGCATAAGGTTTGTAAGCTCAAACAAACAATCACCAAACATAGGATCACTAGAATTCATCTTACTCAAGGCAATAGACTTATGGAGAATTTCATCTAGATTTTTCAAGGAATAATTTGGAAAACGTCCTTCAAGAAATTTCCATATGGTGTAGGCACACTTAAGAGTAGGCAAACATCCTATCAAATTTCTAGGCAAGCCTCTAGTGATAAGTTCAACAGTTCTAAGATTGTGAATCATGTCAATTGACTCATCAAGAATAGGATGCATAGGATCAACATGAGGTGCACAAGGGCTAGCAATGTACTTGTTCAAATGATATTGATTGAAAATCACAAGCATCTCATTTTTCCACTCATGAAAATACTCTCCATCAAGTATAGGCACTCTATGTCTAAGACTCCCAATAGTAGACTCATCCATCTTCCTCCAATGGTGTTTAAACCAAAGCAATAGAGACCAAAGCTCCGATACCAATTGAAAGGGACCGAGAAGAGGTGTCTAGAGGGGGGGTGATTAGACACTAAGTACCAAAATTTGCAGTTTTTAACTTCTTTAAGTTTAAGTGGAGTTTAGGCACAAGTTTAACACTCACAATACATATAAAGCAAGCATGCAAAGAGTATATGAGCAGCGGAAAGTAAAGCATGCAACTTGCAAGAATGTAAAGGGAAGGGTTTGGAGGATTCAAACGCAATTGGAGACACGGATGTTTTTGTCGTGGTTCCGATAGGTGGTGCTATCGTACATCCACGTTGATGGAGACTTCAACCCACGAAGGGTAATGGTTGCGCGAGTCCACGGAGAGCTCCACCCACGAAGGGTCCACGAAGAAGCAACCTTGTCTATCCCACCATGGCCGTCGCCCACGAAGGACTTGCCTCACTAGCGGTAGATCTTCATGAAGTAGGCGATCTCCTTGCCCTTACAAACTCCTTGGTTCAACTCCACAATCTTGTTGGAGGCTCCCAAGTGACACCTAGCCAATCTAGGAGACACCACTCTCCAAGAAGTAACAAATGGTGTGTTGATGATGAACTCCTTGCTCTTGTGCTTCAAATGATAGTCTCCCCAACACTCAACTCTCTCTCACAGGATTTGGATTTGGTGGAAAGAAGATTTGAGTGGAAAGCAACTTGGGGTAGGCTAGAGATCAAGATTCATATGGTAGGAATGGAATATCTTGGCCTCAACACATGAGTAGGTGGTTCTCTCTCAGAAAATGGATGCTGGAAGTGTAGGTTCATTCTGATGGATCTCTCCACGAATGAAGAGTGGGTGGAGGGGTATTTATAGCCTCCACACAAAATCTAACCGTTACACACAACTTGCCAAACTCGGTGGGACCGAATTGATAAATTCGGTCGGACCGATTTAGCAAATCTAGTGACCGTTAGGATTTTCGGCGGGACCGACATGCAACTCGGTAGGACCGATATGGTTAGGGTTAGGGCATAACGTAATCTCGGTGAGATCTATTACACAAACTCGGTGAGACCGATTTTGGTAAGAGGCTAACCAGAGAGTTGGTCAGGCAAACTCGGTGAGACCGATTACACAAACTCGGTGGGACCGATTTTGGTAATAAGTTAACCAGAGAGTTTGCATTGTAATCTCGGTAGTACCGATTACATAAACTTGGTGAGACCGAATTTGGTAATGGACATACACAGAGAGATTACAATCCCATCTCGGTGAGACCGAGATCCCTATCGGTGAAACCGATTTGCCTAGGCTTTGTGGCAGTGGCTAAGACATCTGAACTCGGTGGCGCCGGATAGAAAGAATCGGTAGGGCCGAGTTTGACTTTTGGTTTTGGTCATATGTGGATATGAGAAAGTAGTTGAGGGCTTTGGAGCATATCACTAAGCACTTAGAGCAAGAAACTCATTAAGCAACACTTCATCCCCTCTTGATAGTATTGGCTTTTCCTATGACTCAATGTGATCTTGGATCACTAAAATAGAAAGTGTAGAGTCTTGAGCTTGGAGCTTGAGCCAATCCTTTGTTCTTAGCATCTTGAAGGGGTTCCACGTCCTCTAGTCCATGCCACTCCATTGTTGAACTTGTGTGAAACATACTAGGTAAAGTGTTAGTCCAACAAGAGATATGTTGACATTAATTACCAAAATCACCCAGGGAGCACTTGTGCTTTCATCCGCGGAGGTAAACTCCATGATCGGTGCCCAATCGGATTTGATAGGCACGAACGCAGGTGGTTCGGAGCCTGTGGCCGGGGACGAATCCAATGGTTCGGCAGCACGGCTCTCGCGAGGGGTAAAGTCAGTATTCGGCTCTATCGCCACTGAGAGTGCGGCCTCCAAGGCGGGGTCTATCCACCCGTCCTCGGATGGCGCAATTTGCTCCGAATCGAGGGCCAGAGTTGTTGCAGGTGTGATCTCCCGAACATTGTCCGACGGCAGAGCTAAATCATGCTCGTTGTGATTGTGCAGCGCACATAACATGGGCCCGAATCCGTCAAAGATCAAGTCTCCCCGGATGTCGGCAGTGTAGTTCAAGTTTTCGAACCTGACCTGGTGGCCAGGGGCATAGCTCTCGATCTGCTCCAGATGGCCAAGCGAGTTGGCCCGCGGTGCGAAGCCGTCGAATACAAAGATCTGTCCTGGGAGGAAGACTTCATCCTAGACCGCATCATTACCGATGATCGAAGGAGCCATCAAGCCTTACGGTGACGGCACAGTGGAACTCTTGATGAAAGCACCAATGTTGGTGTCAAATACGGGGGATCTCGGGTTGGGGATCCCAAACTGTGCGTCTAAGGTGGATGGTAACAGGAGGCGGGGGACACGATGTTTACCCAGGTTCGGGCCCTCTCGATGGAGGTAATACCCTACTTCCTGCTTGATTGATCTTGATGATATGAGTATTACAAGAGTTGATCTACCACAAGATCGTAGAGGCTAAACCCTAGAAGCTAGCCTATGGTATGATTGTTGTTGTCCTACGTACTAAACCCTCCGGTTTATATAGACACCGGAGGGGCTAGGGTTACAGTAGTCGGTTACAAGGGAGGAGATCTACATATCTGTATTGCCAAGCTTGCCTTCCACGCCAAGGAGAGTCCCATCCGGACACGGGACAAAGTCTTCAATCTTGTATCTTCATAGTCCAACAGTCCAGCCAAAGGATATAGTCCGGCTGTCCGGATACCCCCTAATCCAGGACTCCCTCAGTTTCCATGCAAAGATGTCCCAGTTCTCACAGAGGAACTGGATGAGCGCGGCTTCCTATTTGCTGTTGAGTGTCGAGGAGATGTGGGTCGGAGCAGCCGTGGGATCCTCCGGGTGAATGTGAACTGGCTTCGTATCACCGGCCGACTGAAATGCGGATTCAGAAGTGGGCTTCTTGGCATGGAGCAAATCACTCGGATAAGCATTCTTCTTGTATTCCTCCAGCTCCACCACTGCCATTTGCTCGTCGGCGATCTTGGACCCCTTCTGGAGGCATTCCTCTGCTCTCTGTCTATTCCTACTGACCGTAATCACACCTTTGGGTCCGGGCATCTTCAGATTAAGATGCATGTAACATGGACAGGCCATGAAACGAGCATATGCTAGCCTGCCCAAAATAGCATGATAGGCACTGTGGAAATCCACTACCTCAAACGTCAACTTCTCCTTGTGAAAATTCTTGGAACCACCAACAACCACGTCCAGAGCAATCTGTCAGAGTGACTTTGCCTTCTTCCCTGGGATGTCTCCATGGAACTGCATGTTGCTTTCACTGAGTTGAGACATCGGAATGCCCTTCCCCTGGAGGGTCTCAACATACAGAATTTTCAGACCACTGGCACCATCCATGAGACCTTTAGTCGCTCGAGTGCGCCCAACAACTAGGCCAACCACCAAAGCTTGCCGCCTAGGGGTAGCAACGTGAGCTGGGTGATTAGACTAGTCGAATGTAATAGGAGTCTTTGACCACTTGAGGTATGGCGTAGTTGCCGGAGCAACCATGTTTACCTCTTTGTTTATGACTTTCAGTCGACTTTTGCTCTCAACATCGGCAAAATCACCAAAGTAGCATTGAACTTCAGATAACCATCGGTCTTTTCCTCATCATCATCCTTATAAGAGTCCTTCTCACTGGGCTGACCATCACGGAACTGCTATATAAGGAGTCTGCACTATCAAGTGGTGTGTTTGGGCAAAATAAGGTTGCCCTCCTCATCTTTCTTCGTGTGGATGTGACACAGTAAATCCAGGACATCATGTCCTGACTGGTCCTTCATCTTCTTGGGTACCCATTGACCTTTGGGCTTTCCCTTGAACTTTCCTTGGGTATTAACCACTGCGGCTTCAGCTTGACCTGTGGCTTCGTCCTTGCCTTTCTGCTTCCGACTGGGGTTTCTGCCCCCAGCATCGGGGTCGATTGTCTTCCCTTTGCTGTTACGGAGTCGGTCTTCTTCTTCGCCATTCGCATACTGAGTGGGTATTTCAATCATCCGATTGAGAGTCATGGCCCCAGAGCGACCTAATTTCAGAGTGAGCTCTCTGTATCGCACGCCTTACTTGAAAGCGCAAACTGCCTGGTGCTCTGAAACATTCTCCACCAGATGGTGAAGTGTAGTCCATCGCTGGATGTAATCCCTCAGAGTCTCATTCGGTTTTTGGACACAGCGCTGCAACTCAGATAGCCCGGCTGGACGCTTGCAAGTGCCTTCAAATGTCTTGATAAACACTCGGGCCAAGTCTCGCCAACAATATATACTGGTAGGAGCCAACTGATTCAACCAAGCCCTGGCCGAGCCTTCAAGCATCACGGGGAGGTGTTTCATGGCAACTTCATCATTGCCTCAACCAATCTGCAGTTTCACCCGGTAATCTTCCAACCACGTGTCTGGCTTTGACTCGCCAGTAAACTTGCTCACTCCTGCAACCAACCTGAAGTTGGGAGGGATCTCAGCTGCATGAATGGCTCTGCTGAAGCACTCGGGCCCAGCGATGAATGCTCTACTGCCACTTGGCTAATTTCTTTCCAACCCTTCTCTGTTAGCTCTGCCTCTGTCAACCAGGCCCTGCACAAGGACTGACCTTGCATCAAAACCGGGCTCTCTTGGGTCAACTGGAACCTCCGCTCATCACCGTATGGACGTTTGTCATCATACCGCCGGGGCGCGTACGAACCACCCCTCGAAGGGGGTGTGGGCACTCGACGGTGGTCATCACGGTGGTATCGAGGATCAAACTGCCCATGGCCTCGGCCCAGGTACTGGTCCTGGCAATAACCAGGATCTTCACGCCGCGGAGGCGATATTGGGCTGTATGCTGACTGAACTGTATCTTTCATGACAAATCTGCTATGAATCCGATTGGGCGACTGGGAAACAGCCGAGTTCTGTTTCCCAGCCGCCTTGAGCAGTGCTCGAATCTGCTGTAGGCCTCTACCAGCCTCGGAGCAGGACGGCTGGATTGAATCTGCAATGCGCGCAGCCTCCGCAACATTTTGGATTGGTGTGCAGTATACCTGACATTCTTCTCGAGGCCCAGTCGGTAACAATTGTCGTGGCCATCGACTGGAACTTGTGATTTGCCTGCGGGCGCGGTTGTCGAGTGCTTGCTGAAGATTATCCAAGCGCGTACGCTTAGCCAGAGTGGCTAAGCGCGCAGCCTCTAGGGCCAGAGCCTTGGAGGACTCCCCAACGATGGGGGTCTCGAGAGCCTGAGTGTTTCTGCGATACGGCTCTTCCCTCTGCTCCGCGGTGAGAGCTTGACGGTAATACTCGTCATTGTCGCGCGATGGATCGCCATTATCGCCTCCGCTGGGGGTGAATCCGGGCGGACTGCGCTCGGAGTCGACCATGAGGACTTGCGCCGTAGGGTCGTTGCTTTTGCACTCCAAAAATGTATCCGAATGGCCAGCCGACAGATCAAACAACCCATAGAGAGGTTCATCAGGCTCAATCGCCGCAATTTGAGGAGTGGCTGACTGACGGGCCACCGCATGCTTCACCCACCGCTGGAGCCGCGAGCGTCTGGATCGCTTGCGGTGATGGGCGGCTGGTTGTGAAGACGCCGCAGGAGCCGACCGATACTGGGTCGACAGCTGCCGTAGGAGGACGCCACAGACACTCGCATGGAAGTGCGCCGCCCCGCGAATGGGGAGCAACTCGACGTTGAGGGGGGCTTCTCGGAGCCAGGCCGAATCGTCGGTGATGAAGGTGTCGGCGTCCTGGGAACGGGGGTCCCCAGACTTCCGTGCCTGTGGCCCGCGGCGTGGCTTCCCCAGTGGCCCCGTACGGCCCATATTCACCAGCAAACACTCAATACCCTCGCGAGGCGGATGAAACAAGACCTCCTCGGGGGTGGCCTCACCAGGCTGGCTCGCGAGGGGCAAAGAGATCAAGGCAAGGGGCACCTCACGACGTTCCCGTGACGTAAGCAATGACGACCGGCGCCAGGCGGGCGCCAGCGTGCGCAGTGTCCTCGTTTCCTCTTTGGTGCTAAAGAGGCAAGCACAGGCGAGGAGTCCCAAGGCATCAAGCAAAGGTTTTCATATCGGTGCAACGAGACCAAGACCAGCAGGACAGCAGGACGGAGGTCACCGTGGAGCCCAAGACGGCGTCACCACCAGAGCCTTTGGCAGGTGAAGACCACCTTTAGTCAGGATAACTTGTACTAGTTGCCCCCCTTCGAATTTGGCCGTTGGGGATCCCTTCCCGCTCAATATTTGGGAAGAGGACCAGGGCCTCTATAAATAGGACTAGCCACCACAATAGGAAGGGGGAGCTTGAGCTGATCCTGGATACGATCCAGACCATCGTCCACCGCACGAGATCACCAAGCACAAGAGCACCTCTCCTCAGGAGGATGTTCTTCCCTTGTAACTATTCATCCTCAGCCCAAGAGGCAATCCACCACACCACACTGGAGTAGGGTATTACACCACATCAATGGCCCGAACCAGTATAAACTCTCGTGTCTCTCTTTCTGCGGGTTCGACGCGCTAAGATTTGATATCGCTGTGAGGGTGAGGGCGTGATTAGGTAGGGAGAGATCTTCGTGCGCACCCCAGTGTTCGAACCTCAAGGGTTTTGTCGGAACCCGAAATCCGACATTTGGCGCGCCAGGTAGGGGTGCGCCGAAGCTTTCTTTCCACCGATCCACGTCCCATCACTCCGTCGCATCCATGGCGGATGCTCGCCGAGCCCGGGCTGAGCACCGGGCCGCCCTCACAGCCCGCGTTGCTCAGACAGCTCCTGTCGGCGGGCCTCCCCGTCGTTCCCCGTCGCCCGCCGCCAACGCCGCAACCGGTCCGGCGGGAAACGAGCAGCAAGCGTCCTCGCTGCACCCCTCGGTGTGGCGGGACGGCCGCACCGCCACTTCGTCACTGACTCCAGCCGGCTCGTCTTCTCACGCTCGTCGCGCTCCCACCAACGCGCAGCTGGCTGCGCTGCTCATGGCACATGAGCTCCTGCACTACCGCCCGGTGGACGACCTCTACGAGGACTGGCTGGACCGCATCACCGAAGCTTCGTCAACGCAGCGAGGCTCCCAGCGCCATCCTCTTGCTGCCTCGCCCGCCACCGCAGCGACGTGGCTCACGGAGCGCCTCCGCCACCTCTGCACCAAGACGGCGTTCTGGCGCCAAGGAGTGCGGCCCCCCGGCGTGACCCACCGCGTCGGGCGCCCGCGCGAGAAGAAGGAAGCTGCCAAGAACTTCCCCGACCGCAAGAGAATGCTCCCGCGCTCCCAGCGCCACCGTGACAAGTACGTGCGCCGCCTGCATCGGCGGTGCGCGAACACCAAGGGCAGGCTCCGCATCAACATAGGGTCTTGGTGGCCACGGCGGGCTGCCGTGCCTTCACACCTGAGCTGGGTAGCGTCGCCTGGCCGGGCAAGTTCAAGCCGGACCTGCCTCCTCGCTAAGACGGCACCCCGACCCTACGGAGTTCTTGCATCTCTACGAGATGAGCATCGAGGCAGCCAACGGCGACGAAGAAGTCATGGTGAATTGGTTCCCCATGTCTCTCAAGGATGGTGCTCGCTCGTGGCTCCTGAACCTACCCCCGGGCTCGATCTCCTCCTGGGACGAGATGCACGACCGCTTTGTCGCCAACTTCCAGGGCACTCGCGACCGCCCTCCGGCCGTGGGTGACCTACGCCGCATCAAGCAGCAGCCAGGAGAGACCCTGCAGAAGTACATCCAGCACTACAACGTTCGCCTCAAGATCCCCAAGGTGAGAGACAAGGCCATCATTTTAGCGTTTTCTGATGGCGTTCGCTATGTCAAGATGAAGGAGGAGCTCGCCATCCATGAGGATCTATGCATGGCTTTGGAGCTGTTCAACCTGGCAACCAAGTGCACGAGAGCTAAGGAGGGGCGCCTTTCCCTCCTCGAGCTCCCAGCTACCGATCCGGAGGAAAAGGAAGTCAAGGCCAAGGATGTGAAGCGCAAGGGAGTAGCCGTGCTCGCAGCGGAGCCAGATACGAAGCGCGGCCGGGACCATCCTGAGTCGTCCAAAAGCAGCCAACCGTTCTGCGCCTTCCACAACGTACACAACCACAACACCAACGACTGTCAGGAGCTCAGAGCCATCCGAGATGGACGCTTCGGTTGGCGCCCCGAGCGCAACGACCGGGGCTATGGCCGAGGAGGAGGACTTGTCGGAGGACGCTGGGATGATCGCAGCCCCCGCCAGGAGTGGCGCGACCGGCCTCGCGAGGACGGCTAGTAGGACCAGCCTCGTGAGGGCGCCTAGAGGGATCAACCTCGTGAGGATCGCCCCAGGGAAACGCTGGCCTTCATCCAGTGCCCCCACCATCAAGGAGGAACGATGACCACCATTAGGACGAGGGGGCTGTGGGCTTCTAGGAACCGCGCGCCATTGCATGCATCTTGGGCGGAGCTCAGGCCCCAGCTTCTCAGCGTATCTTCAAGCAGTTTTCTCATGAGGTGAACACGGCCCTTCCCAGGCTCGAGGCCACACGCCCGCTCAGGTGGTCCAAGTGCGCCATCACTTTCAGCTCGGCGGACCAGCTCAAGTGCGCGGCCGCTGCTGGCACCCTCCCGATGCTCTTCTCACCCATCATCAGCAACGTACAAGTCACCAAGACCCTCATCGATGGCGGCACAGGGCTTAACATCCTGTTCGTCAAGACATTCGACAGCCTCCAAGTGCCATATGATCAGCTTCAGCCTACCAAGCCCTTCTCAGGAGTGACTGACGGCTCCACCACCCCGATAGGGCAGGTCCGCCTCCCTGTCACCTTCAGACAACGCGACAACTACCGTACCGAGCTCATCGACTTCGACATTGCTCACATCCGTCTGCCGTACAATGCCATCCTCGGGTATCCAGCCCTACCAAGTTCATTCCAGTGACACACCACGGCTACAACGTCCTCAAGATGCCAGGAATCGGCGGGATCATTACAGTCCCCTGCGAAGAAAGAGATGTGTTGTGCTCCCTCGAGTGTGCCTTCCAAGCCGCAACAATCAAAGACCCCGACAACCATGGTGCGCAGTACCATCCTGAGGCCATCCCCAAGAATAAGAAGAAGCAGCTACTCCGCACATGGCCTCAGGGAAGCGGTGCCCCTAACAGTGCCACATCAGGATCGGCGTCCGCGCCTGTGGCGCCTCCCTCCCTCGCATAGGAAGGCACGCCCGGCGCCCTCCTCGGGTAGGGCTCGGGGGCTCTCTTCTGGAGGGCCTCAGAACTAGCCAACATCACGAGGGAGGCGCTCGGGCACCACATGGAGGCGTGCTTTGCGGCACGTTTCCCTCATGAGGGCCCCGGGCAAGGAGAGCCCGGCACTCAGAAGTTCATCACCAAGACCGCCCAAGAGTTAAGAAGAGAGCTTCAAGAAGAGAGAGTTCTCCACTTAGACGCCTACCCCTGAAGGAAATATGCCCTAGAGGCAATAATAAAGTTGTTATTTATATTTCCTTATATCATGATAAATGTTTATTATTCATGCTAAAATTGTATTAACTGAAACTTGATACATGTGTGAATACATAGACAAAACAAAGTATCCCTAGTACGCCTCTACTAGATTAGCTCGTTAATCAAATATGCTTAAGTTTCCTAACCATAGACATGTGTTTTTATTTGATGAGCGGGATCACATCATTAGGTGAATGATGTGATGGACAAGACACATCCGTTAGCTTAGCACAATGATCGTTTAGTTTTTCTGCTATTGCTTTCTTCATGACTTATACATGTTCCTCAGACTATGAGATTATGCAACTCCCGAATACCGGAAGAACACCTTGTGTGCTATCAAACGTCACAACGTAACTGGGTGATTATAAACATGCTCTACAGCTGTCTCCGATGGTGCTTGTTGAGTTGGCATAGATCGAGATTAGGATTTGTCACTCCGTGTATCAGAGAGGTATCTCTGGGCCCTCTCGGTAATGCACATCACTATGAGCCTTGCAAGCAATGTGAGTAATGAGTTAGTCACAGGATGATGCATTATTGAATGAATAAAGAGACTTGGCAGTAACGAGATTGCACTAGGTATGATGATACCGACGATCGAATCTCGGGCAAGTAACATACCGATGACAAAGGGAACAATGTATGTTGTTATGCTCTTTGACCGATAAAGATCTTCGTAGAATATTTAAGAGCTAATATGAGCATCCAGGTTCCGCTATTGGTTATTGACCGGAGATATTTCTCGGTCATGTCTACATAGTTCTCGAACCCGTAGGGTCCACACGCTTAACGTTCGATCACGATTTGTATTATGAGTTATGTGATTTTATGACCGAAGTTTGTTCGAAGCCCCGGATGAGATCATGGACATGACGAGGAGTCTCAAAATGGTCGAGACATAAAGATTGATATACTGGACGATGTTATTCGGACACTGGATGAGTTCCGAGAGGTACCGTATAACTATCGGAGTGCCGGAGGGTTATTGGAACCCCGTGGGGAACTAATGGGCCTTCATGGGCCTTAGGGGGAGAGAGGAAGGGCCACAAGGGGCTAGCCGCACCCCCACCTTGGGTCTGAATTGGACTAGGGGAAGGGGGCGGCGTCCCCCTTTCCTTCCCTTCCCCCTCTCCCTTCCTTCTTCCCCCTCTTCCTTAGGTGGAATCCTACTAGGACTTGGAGTCCTAGTAGGACTCCCCTCTCCTGGCGTGCCCTAGAGGGCTGGACGGCCTCCCCCTCCCCTCCTTTATATACGGGGCCAGGGGGCACCCTAGAACACACAAGTTTCTCTTAACCGTGTGCGGTGCCCCCTCCACAGTTACACACCTCGGTCATATCGCCGTAGTGCTTGGGCGGAGCCCTACGCCGTTAACTTCATCGTCACCGTCGCCACGCCGTCGTGCTGACGGAACTCCCCCTCGGCCTCAACTGGATCAAGAGTTCGAGGGATGTCATTGAGCTGAACGTGTGCTGATCGCGGAGGTGTCGTACGTTCGGTGCTTGGATCGGTTGGATCGCGAAGACGTTCGACTACATCAACCGCGTTACTAAACGCTTCCCTTTCGGTCTACAAGGGCACGTAGACACTCTCCCTATAGCGACCCGACCCGAATGGATCAAGTCTCTGTGCTCAGTGTCATCCACGGATCGATGTGCCGACACCACACAAGATTTCAAGGACTTATAACAGAGTAGCAATCACACACTTATTACAATCGAATGTCTCAAGAGAGAACTTAATAAAATAAATATGGCTTAAGGCCATCTAATACGATAACAATGGAAGGCTTGGAAGAATAAGCGAGTCCATCAACTCCAACGGCATCACCGAGTATAGAACCACAACCTAAGCACCTTAATCGTCGTGCGAAAAGTCTCGCAACATGAAACGTTGCAGCCGAAAATGGGTGACACATGGAATATCTTGGCAATGTAACACATAGAGAATAATGGAATGATAAGCCTATACTACATGCATATATGGCTGGTGGAAAGCTCTGCGGTTACAGTTTTTGCATAAAGCCAATTTTTCCCTACTGCAAAGGAATAAATTTAATTAACTATCATGGTGGTTGTGAAACATTGAGAGTGGTTGACAGCATTCTCAATCCCAATTAAAAGTACTCATTAAACCCAACAATATTAATTAGAAGTAACATGATGAGATTCACATGATATCTAGGTACTAGATACTCAAGATGTCCATAACCGGGGACACGGCTAACCATGATTAGTTTATACACTCTGCAGAGGTTTGCGCACTTTTCCCCACAAGACTCGATCGCCTCCATTTGGTTTCTCGCACTACATGGTGTTTGAGAAACGCATGACCGAGACATAGTCTTTCAGAAGCGCTAGCACCTTACATGTGGGTAGACCGTACCAACCTACAACCCCTACATCAGCTAGCCTACCCGTAAGAGTTCGCACAACTTAGTCAACTACGCCAGAGCCCATAATGACTTGTGGCTGCACACGGAAGTTTCTAGTTTGAATAATCTCATGATCCCTTTGAGCCTGGGTGGCGGTCCAAAGAAATACAGGCAAGTCCTGATAGAAACCAGGTGCCTCAATCCACCCAGATGTGTGTTTAAGTTGCCACCTTAAATAAACCATTAAATAACAATCTCACATCTTTCATGGATACACTCACCCAATCCACGTCTACTAGCATAGCATGGCATAATAAGCAAACGTAGAAGTAACTCCGAAAGGTTTGATAATAAAACAGGTAATAGGTACTACCTCAACTACTTCCCATCCCACAATTTAATTAGATCCTAATCATGCAAGTGTTTGAGAAATAGATCTAATGCATAAAAACTGGGTATGAGAACAGTATGATCAAAGTGTTACTTGCCTTGCTGATAATCCGCAAAACATAGAGATTCGAAGTAACAAGCGGCGCACTCCGGGTATTCTATCACAGACAAACAAACAAGCATACAATAAGTACTCATCTAATGCACAGGTAAAACTCAAATATATCTAACCAGATAGTTCAAATTAAGAACTCCGGTTTGCAAAAAGAATCAAATCAAACGAAGCAACGAAAGTCAAACGGCGGAAGAAAACAGCTTCGTTTTACTAATCTGGATGTAGGTCAAATTTTACAGATGCAAAAACTTGTTTAAGTAGATTATTCGAAAGAGGGTTTCGAGATTTAAACTCCAGTAACTTGAATCACCTGATTCCGATAAACGAGCGAAAAGTTATACTAAAACGAAAATCGGATCTAGAATCGCGATCAGAAAAATCGCAGATTAAATCCGAGAAAAAGAAAAATACGACGAACAGATTCGAACGGAAAAATAATTAAAAAAATCATAAATAAAAAAAATAAAAAAACTGAAAAAAACCGAAGAACCGATCAGTTTTTTAAAATAAAAATCGCACGGAAATCAAGGTCTGGCGAACCTCGTAATGGCGCTTGGCTCTTCACGGTTTGTCGGCGCGGCGGCGAACTCCGCGGGCTCGGGTGGGCTGGGGGCGGCTCGGGTGGGCTGGGGCTCCCGGCGGCCGCTATTTAAAAGCGCCCGAGCGGAGTCCCGCCGGCACGGCCCGATAAAGGCGGTTCGTTTTTTTTTAATAAAACATTACGCGTAGAAAAAAATCAAAAGAAGTATCAAACGGACTCCAAAAATCCCGAAATAAATTTTCCCCGGTTTCTAAAATCAAGCCGGATTTAATGAACATTTATTTGGGGCCTAGATGCAATTTTGAAAAACACGCATTTTTCTTAAATTCAAATAAAAAGGCGAAAAACTCCAAAACCCTCCACAAACCCTAGGCAGATCGGTCTCACCGATAGGGATCTCGGTCTCACCGAGATGGGATTGTAATCTCTCTGTTTCCCATCGTAACGTTTCGGTCTAACCGAAGTGAGCGATCGGTCCCACCGAGATTGCAATGTAAACTCTCTGTTTCCCTTCCGTAACATTTCGGTCTCACCAAAAAGAGCGAATCGGTCCCATCGAGTTTACCTGACCAACTCTCTGGTTAGCTAATTACCAAAATCGGTCTCACCGAGTTTGTGTAATCGGTCTCACCGAGATTACGCTATGCCCTAACCCTAACCATATCGGTCCTACCGAGTTGAATGTTAGTCCCACCGAAAACCCTAACGGTCACTAGGTTTACTAAATCGGTCTGACCGAGTTTTATGATTCGGTCCCACCGAGTTTGGTAAATTGTGTGTAACGGTTAGATTTTGTGTGGAGGCTATATATACCCCCCCACCTCCTCTTCATTCGTGGAGAGATCCATCGAACAAACCTACACTTCCAACTTACCAGCCTCGAGAGAGAACCACCTACTCATGTGTTGAGGCCAAGATATTCCATTCCAACCATATGAATCTTGATCTCTAGCCTTGCCCAAGTTGCTTTCCACTCAAATCTTCTTTCCACCAAATCCAAATCCTGTGAGAGAGAGTTGAGTGTTGGGGAGACTATCATTTGAAGCACAAGAGCAAGGAGTTCATCATCAACACACCATTTGTTACTTCTTGGAGAGTGGTGTCTCCTAGATTGGCTAGGTGTCACTTGGGAGCCTCCGACAAGATTGTGGAGTTGAACCAAGGAGTTTGTAAGGGCAAGGAGATCGCCTACTTCGTGAAGATCTACCGCTAGTGAGGCAAGTCCTTCGTGGACGACTGCCATGGTGGGATAGACAAGGTTGCTTCTTCGTGGACCCTTCGTGGGTGGAGCCCTCCGTGGACTTGCGCAACCGTTACCCTACGTGGGTTGAAGTCTCCATCAACATGGATGTATGATAGCACCACCAATCAGAACCACGACAAAAATATCCGTGTCTCCAATTGCGTTTGAATCCTCCAAACCCTTCCCTTTACATTCTTGCAAGTTGCATGCTTTATTTTCCGCTGCCTATATACTCTTTGCATGCTTGCTTGAATTGCGTGATGATTGCTTGAATTGTTCAAAGATAGCTAAAATCTGCCAAAGTCTAAAATTGGGAAAAGGCATAGCTTTTAATTGGTCAAGTAGTCTAATCACCCCCCTCTAGACATACTTCAAGGTCCTACAAGTGGTATCAGAGCCTTTGGTCTCCTTTTGCTTTGATTTCCATAGCTTTTGGTGGTCATAGCCTTGGTTTCACAACCTAGGAAAGTATGGCGTCTAGCGAGGGAAATTATCACCGTAGAGGTCCTTACTTTGATGGCACTAATTTTGCTAGTTGGAAGCATAAGATGAAAATGCATATTCGCGAACATAACTCCGCTGTTTGGGCTATTGTGTGTATTGGTTTGCAAGGTGAATTCTTTGATGGGAGAGAACTGAACCGTGAAGCTAGTGCGGAAGAGTTGAAGATGTTGCAATACAACGCTCAAGCTTGTGATATCCTCTTCAATGGCTTGTGCCCCGAAGAATTCAACAAAATCAGCCGTCTTGAGAATGCAAAGGAAATTTGGGATACTTTGATTGATATGCATGAAGGTACCGACTCCGTCAAGGAATCCAAGTTGGATGTGCTCCAAAGTCAGCTTGACAAGTTCAAAATGAAGGATGGTGAAGGTGTCATTGAAATGTACTCTAGGCTTGCTCTTATCACAAATGAGATTGCGGCTTAGGAAGTGAGGAAATGACCGATGATTCATCATCAAGAAGATCCTAAGAGCATTGGATGGAAAATATGATACCGTGTGCACATTGATCCAAATGATGCCAAATTACAAAGATCTCAAGCCAACGGAAGTCATTGGAAGAATTGTTGCTCATGAGATGTCACTCAAGGATAAGGAGGAACTTCACAACAAGTCAAGTGGTGCTTACAAAGCCTCATGTGAAGCCCCCACATCATCAAGTGAGAAACAAACGTTCAATGAAGAATTGAGCTTAATGGTGAAGAAGTTCAACAAATTCTACAAGAGTAGAAGCAAAGAAAGAAGCTCCAAGTCAAGGTCCTACAATGACAAAAGATCTTCTAGTCGAGAGCGCAATTGCTACAATTGTGGGAGACCCGGACACTATTCCAATGAGTGTATGACACCCTACAAAAGAAGAGAAGATTTTCCCAAGAGAAGAAGTAGAAGAGAAGAATCACCACCAAGAGAGAGAAGGAGTAGAGATGATCGTTATGAACGAAGACCCTCACGGAGAAGCAAGGATTCGGAAAGGAAGGATAAGTCATCAAAGAGCTACACAAAATGAAGACATCAAGCTCATATTGGTGAATGGGTATCCGGCTCCGACTCCGACAATCACTCCGAGAGAAGCTATCACTCCGACTCCGAATACACTCAAGATGAAGGTGTTGCCGGTTTAGCACTTGTGTCAACCAACTCCTACGACATATTTGAATCACCAAATGAAGGAATTAGAAGATGCTTCATGGCCAAAGGTCCTAAGGTAACACACCCCGAGTATGTTGATTTTAATAGTGATGAAGATGACTTGCTAGGTGATGATGATTTACTTATTGACAACTCTAGTGATGAATACTATGATGAAACGTCAATTAATCATGCTAATCAAGATGAAACGAATGACAATGATAAGGAGAAGATTGAGCGTCTAACTAAAGAACTAAACACTCTTAAGTTAGCTCATGAAACTATCTTCGAAGATCATCGATAACTTTTAAGGGCTCATGAGATGTTACGCTTTGAAAAGCTCAATCTTGAGCAAGAGCATGAGTTCCTAAAAGCGATCAATGATGATCTCCGTAAGAAAAGTTCTTCTTATACTGCCAAGCGTTTACTCTTATCTACTTACATGCCTCAAGTCAAGTCTAGCAACAAGAACAAGAAAGATTCTTCTTCTAGTAGTAACAATAACAATGCTAAATCCAATATTGTTGCTTCTAGTAGCTCTCTTGATTCCACTAATGATTCTCTTAGCCAAGTTACACTTGAGCAAGAAAACAGCTTATTGAAGGGAATTATAGAGAAAGGTGTAAACAAGAGCCTTGCCGGGAGTAAGCAATTTGAGGAAATTGTACGCAAGCAAGGAAGGCACCGAAAGAATCAAGGTGTTGGTTTTGAGCGAAAGTTCAATGCCAATGGAGTTGAGTGGGAAGAAGATCAATACCCCAAGACGAAGTTTGTTCCTCAACAAGAGAAGTATGATCCTACTTCCTTCAAGGGAACACAAGCACAAGATGATCTTCCACCACAATACCACAAGAACAAAGGCAAGGACAAGCTTCAAGAGGAGATTGATGCATTTGAAGAAGCACCTAAGGCCTTGGTCAAGTGGGTTCCCAAGACTACGTCAAGTTCTACTTCATCAAGCACAACTACTACACCAAGGATTTCCATCAAGATGATGTGGATCCCAAGAAGAAGAACTAGAGAGTTCTTGAGGGTGACTCATAACATTTTTACTCATATCATTATGGCAAAGACAAGTGCAATCAACTTCCATATCTTGCACTAGTTCAAGGAGTTACAAAACCCTCATGTTGGTAAGGCAAGGGACAAGGTAACCTAAAGTTTTCATGGACATCATTTTGTGTGTGCATCACTCTATGTCTATGGATATTCTTGTTTGTTCCTTGTGGGACTAACCCATGTAGGTATTGAAAGTGCAACTCACTCCAAAGGATGGCTCCAAAAGATCTACATCAACATTGAGCATCCACATCTTCAACACCTACATGAAGTCATCATCGACAAAACCCAAGGTTAGTTTATCCCTCTAAGGGGGGATCTCACATCTAGGGGGAGCTTAACTCTAAGAATTGTGTCAAAGCAACTCTAATGATGTGAACACATAAATGCTTTATGTAAAAGTGGTAACCCCGCTTGAGCTTAAATGATGAGTATGACCTATGATCAAATGTTCTCATTTTACTCCTAAGTCAATATACTCATATATAGATGACCTAGTCATCGCCAATTGTTTGATAGATGCTAGAATTGGTTGTCCATGCTTTGACACATACTTCATTGGTCATTTTATTGTATGAGCATGTTGGTTGCATATTTTACTCATTCGAGGACATCCACTTATTGTTTTGATTGATTGGCTTCTCTTTCTTTGGCCAAGTGGATGGACAAGAATGCCTAAGAACCTTCTCTAGTTATCTATGCTTTTCTCGTCTCAAACTCTGTTCATGCTACATCACAAAATTTCATCAAGTCAGATTTGAACCACTCTGTGTGAGGAGCACTCGGAGTCCCCGATTCGTCATAGACTTAAACTTCCAAAACTTCTGTGTGATTTTCGGTCTGACTGATTCCTCCATTTTGGTCATACCGAGATCACTAAGTCGATCTAGGTTTACAATCTCGGTGCAACCGATTTTAACTTTTCGGTCACACCGAGTTGATGTAACTGTTAACAGTTATGCATCTCGGTGCCACCGAGTTGTTCAACTCCGGTCACACCGACGTTGTCGGGCTATATATTCACCCGGCAAATTTTGGAAAACTTTCTCCGAAACTCCTCGCCCGCGCATAGCTCGCTCTGCCTACTTGGTCTACGGATCGTCGACTTCGTCGCCAGCCGCCTCCAGCCGCTGGTCTCCGCCGCCGTCAACGGAATTCTCCTCCACCGTTGCCGTCGTAGTGAGTTCATCGCCGAACTAGGGTATGAACTCGATCACAGTGCTATCCTCGCCGGATTCTCAGCACATTGTGTTCATAATACATCTTGCCACGATTGAAACACTTCTATCCAGTCAAAACAATCCTTAGAATAGTTGTGATTCAAAAATTTAGGGTTAGGTTTCCGCCGAAACCATCTCGGACCCACCGAGTTGAAAAACTCGGTCCCACCGATTTGGCTAACGTCATTGCACTAGTAAGTCTCGGTCTGACCGAGAATTACAAATCGGTGTGACCGATTTTAGAACTTTGTGAAACCCTAGCAGTCTTGGTGCCACGAATCGTGACTCGGTCGACCGAGTTCACTAGTTTAGGTTCCAAAACTGCTTCGGTATCACCGAGTTTGAAAATCGGTAGATCCGAAATGCTTTCGTGGAAACTAAAACTAAGTTTTTTGAATCATTCTTTGCAAAAATCTCTGCATTTTGTGATGCTCATCCACTCTACCTCATCTATAACTATTCACGTGGTCAGCGATCAGTGAGTGCAGCATGTCAGACCAAAGTGACAGCCAGAATAGGTCAGAAGAGCAGATTCACATGAGTGAGGGCACTAGTCCCTCAAGCATCTCAGATGAGGGGAGCAGAAGCACTCCTAGTAATTTGCCCAAGGCTTCCACAAGGACAAGGAAGAAGAAGATCTCAGAGTCTGAGGATGAAGATTATGTGGTAGTTGAGGATGAGGCCAGTTTAAAGAAGAAAGTGCTCAAGAAGGAGTACAGCTCAACATCGCTTAAGCCCGAATGAAGATCAAAAGGCCAGCGGAAGACAACCTATGTCCAAAGCCGAGTCTCCACTCAAGCTTCTTTGGAATCCCAACCCAAAGAGCCTGCTCTGCTGCTTTGAAGGAAAGAAAAGGAAAGAAAGGGTCAAGAAGACCATGGCGGAGTGATTGGGAAACCTTCTATGATGGAGGAAGAAGAAGAAGAAGAGGTTGGTGAGCCAGCACCCAAGGCACAAAAGCTGATGGGTGATGCCATAAAATCAAGGGCTGCAACTTCAAAGCCCAAAGTTGCCCCTAAGCCCAAGAGTGCACGAAAGAGGAATACCAGAGTATACCAAAGAATCGAGAAGAACAAGGCTCCAATGCCTGAAGTTGATGTTGAGGAAGATGAAGAAGGGCAGGTCCTAAGGAAGCTCAAGCCCAAGATTCCAGACCACAATGATGCTCATCCTGTGGCTGAGAACATGAAGATCGGGGAGAGATCAAGGGTTGAGGCTATGGAGAGTCGATCCATATGCCACCAGGAGAAGGACTGCTGTAGATTACAGGTTCCACACCAAGGAGCAGCAGGACTTCTATGAGACCATCTTATTGGATAAGAGCCCATAGTTTGTGATATGAGGTGGGTCGACTGGACCTACATTCAGGAGAACGCATAACACTATCCTGGAGTATATGACAGCTTCAGTGCTTGTGGAGTTGCATATTTTGTTGGGCAGAAGCTCACAAACTGGAATGACGAGCTCATTATGCAATTCTACTCCACATCACATTTCTATCCAGATGGCAGGATAGTTTGGATGTCTGAAGGAACAAGATATCAGTCAACCATAGAGGAATGGGAAAGTCTGATAAATGCCCCCAAGGAAAGTGAAGATGACTTGGACATTTATGCCAAGAAGAAGATGGGTCACAACTCAATGTCACACATGTACAAGGAAATCCCAGATGATGCACTTGAGACTTTCAAGCTTGGATCAGTTCATTATCTTCTGTCAGGGCTGCCTACGATCAACTGGATCCTAAGGCACACTCTTTTGCCTAAATCAGGTGACCACAACATGATCAGAGGGCATGCAATCAACTTGCTTCACATATTTGATGTGCCTCAGAAATTCAAAGTCATGAGCCTCATAGTAGAAACTATCAAGAGGACAGCAGCAGACCAGAAGAGGAGTTGTGGATATGCCCCCACAGATTCAGGAGTTGATAAACTCAAAGATGGGCACAGGGAAATATCTGTTGGATAAGGAACACATGGTTCTCTATCCTGACTTTGAGGACAATCAAGTTGTCATGACTGAGAATGAACCATCATCAGTGCAAGCGCAAGAGAAGAAGGAGAAGGCAAGGAAGAGAAGGCTGCCAAGATGCCAAATCAAGCAGAGGCATCTCATTACTTTCTGAAGAACAAGCAGGAGCATCTTGGTTACTTGATAGCCTCAACTCTGCAGATTGAGAAGGGGTTGGCCACCCTAACTCAAAACCAGGAGAGCACTGGAAAGAATCATGGAACAAAATTCTATGATCTTGATGTCAAAATAATCGAGATTCATCACTGTGGAGCAGCTACAGGATGACATGTAGGAGAGGAAGGGCAGAAGAACGACTGATGCATTTGCCAGAGTGCCACTCAGAGATCAGCTGCAGAGCCAGTCACCAGAGAAACTTCATCAGCTCCAGCTACAGCTCCAGCGCGACCAGCTCCAGCACCAACTCCTTCAGCTCCTTCCACATCTACTGATGCCTTCGTCCTTGGAGTTCTATCTACACCACCACCAGAAGACCAAGCCTGAGAGACGATATAGTCCTATGCATTTTCTAGGAACTTTTTGGTAACTTGTTGCCAAAGGGGAGAAAAATGTATAGATCATAGGCTGAGAGAGAGAGAGAGAGAGAGAGAGATTTGCTTTTGTTCTCTCTTGTCTTCTTGGTTGAACTTCGTTTGCTTTGATTGCTTGAGATACTATGCTTTTACATGTGAGACATTGATGATCATGTGTTTCATCATAAACTACACTTATGCGTGTTATGATATTATCTTACTTATCCTTATATGATCATTCACTGTGCTTGGTGATGAGTGCATGTATTCAATCTTTATTATTTTGAGCGCTCCACCAAGATGTATGTGACATGGAAGAGTAACCCATGAGCCTAACTCCTTGTGCATTTGCAGACCAAAGCAAATCTTAAAATATGCACAAATTTAGGGGGAGCTCTTGATTATCACATACTTCTCAAAGCGATGATGTCTTTCAATTTTATTATCATTTGTCGAAGCTTTGATCTATATGTTGTCATCAATTACCAAAAAGGGGGAGATTGAAAGTGCAACTATCCCTAGGTGGTTTTGGTAATTCATAACAACATATAGCTCATTGAGCTAATGCTATTCCAAGACAAATATTTCAGGAAAGCTCAATGAATGGCATGGCATGGATGATGAAAGTGGATCCCTCAAAATATTAAGGACAAAGGATTGGCTCAAGCTCAAAAGCTCAAGACTCTACATTTTACATTTTAGTGATCCAAGATCACATTGAGTCTATAGGAAAAGCCAATACTATCAAGGAGGGATGAGGTGTTGCTTAATGAGCCTGAGGGAGTCCCGGATTAGGGGGTGTCCGGATTGCCGGACTACCATCATCGGCCGGACTATCATCGGCCGGACTATCATCATCAACCGGACTCCAGGACTATGAAGATACAAGATTGAAGACTTCACCCCGTGTCCGGATGGGACTTTCCTTGGCGTGGAAGGCAAGCTTGGCGATACGGATATGTAGATATCCTACCATTGTAACAGACTCTATGTAACCCTAGCCCTCTCCGGTGTCTATATAAACCGGATGGCTTTAGTCCGTAGGACTACAATCACAACAACCCTTACAATCATACCATAGGCTAGCTTCTAGGGTTTAGCCTCCTTGATCTCGTGGTAGATCCACTCTTGTAAACATCCACAATATCAATATCAATCAAGCAGGACGTAGGGTTTTACCTCCATCAAGAGGGCCCGAACCTGGGTAAACATCGTGTCCCTTGTCTCCTGTTACCATCCGCCTAGACGCACAGTTCGGGACCCCCTACCCGAGATCCGCCTGTTTTGACACCGACAGAGCCTCTTGCTTCATGTGCTTAGTGATATGCTCCAAAACCCTCCACTACTTTCTCACATCCACATATGACCTAAACCTAAAGTTAAACTCGGCCCTACAGATTCTTTCTATCCGGCGCCACCGAGTTCAAATGTCATAGCCACTGCCACAAACCCTAGGCAGATCGGTCTCACCGATAGGGATCTCGGTCTCACCGAGATGGGATTGTAATCTCTCTGTTTCCCTTCGTAATGTTTCGGTCTAACCGAAGTGAGCGATCGGTCCCACCGAGATTGCAATGTAAACTCTCTGTTTCCCTTTCGTAACATTTCGGTCTCACCGAAAAGAGCAAATCGGTCCCACCGAGTTTACCTGACCAACTCTCTGGTTAGCTAATTACCAAAATCGGTCTCACCGAGTTTGTGTAATCGGTCTCACCGAGATTATGCTATGCCCTAACCCTAACCATATCGGTCCTACCGAGTTGAATGTTAGTCCCACCGAAAACCCTAACGGTCACTAGGTTTACTATATTGGTCTGACCGAGTTTTATGATTCGGTCCCACCAAGTTTGGTAAATTGTGTGTAACGGTTAGATTTTGTGTGGAGGCTATATATACCCCTCCACCTCCTCTTCATTCGTGGAGAGAGCCATCGAAACAAACCTACACTTCCAACTTACCAGGTTAGAGAGAACCACCTACTCATGTGTTGAGGCCAAGATATTCCATTCCAACCATATGAATCTTGATCTCTAGCCTTGCCCAAGTTGCTTTCCACTCAAATCTTCTTTCCACCAAATCCAAATCCTGTGAGAGAGAGTTGAGTGTTGGGGAGACTATCATTTGAAGCACAAGAGCAAGGAGTTCATCATCAACACACCATTTGTTACTTCTTGGAGAGTGGTGTCTCCTAGATTGGCTAGGTGTCACTTGGGAGCCTCCTACAAGATTGTGGAGTTGAACCAAGGAGTTTGTAAGGGCAAGGAGATCACCTACTTCGTGAAGATCTAGCGCTAGTGAGGCAAGTTTTTCGTGGGCGACGGCCATGGTGGGATAGACAAGGTTGCTTCTTCATGGACCCTTCGTGGGTGGAGCCCTCCGTGGACTCACGCAACCATTACCCTACGTGGGTTGAAGTCTCCATCAACGTGGATGTACGATAGCATCACCTATCGGAACCACGACAAAAACATCCGTGTCTCCAATTGCGTTTGAGTCCTCCAAACCCTTCCCTTTACATTCTTGCAAGTTGCATGCTTTATTTTCCGCTGCCTATATACTCTTTGCATGCTTGCTTGAATTGCGTGATGATTGCTTGAATTGTTCAAAGATAGCTAAAATCTGCCAAAGTGTAAAATTGGGAAAAGGCATAGCTTTTAATTGGTCAAGTAGTCTAATCACCCCCCCTCTAGACATACTTCAAGGTCCTACATTATCCTTTATGCATGTTATTTTGCTTAGTACGGCGGTAGCATTATAAGATGATCTCTCACTAAATTTCAAGGTGTAACATCCCAAATTTTCAATTTGGAATGTTATACATTAGGTCATCATGCATATCATATTTTCTCGTATTTTCCGATCCTAGAAAATTTCACGCAACTCAAGGACCCTCGGAGAGAGTTGGAGATTTCATTATTTTCATATTTGAGATTTCTCAAATTTTGAAAATAGGATCATTTGGATTTATTTATTTATCTTCAAAAGTTTTTCCAATATAAAAATTTAAGAGAGGGAATAATATGACTTTCCCAACATTTAGGAAAAATGAAGATATTATAAATAAATCAAATTTTGGTTTTGAGGATTTATTTGCTTTAGGCAAAAATGAGCATTTTAAAAAAATATGCATATCTGCCCCGTTTTAAAGTTCATTTTGTTCGACTCATTTTTAGGAGTCGGGGAAAATTAATTTTATTAAATTTGGAGTTCGTTTGATTTTATTTTCGTTTAGTTTTGTTTAAAAAAAACCACGCCCGCCACTTTGGGCTAAGGCCCACTGCCCACCGCCGCCGCCCCATCTCTCCCCCCCTCGCTGGAGAGAGTCCCACCACCCGCCTTGCCCGAGTCCGGCTCGGACCACCGCCCCCACTGGCTTGCCCTCCCCAAGGCACTCCCCTCCTATATAACCCCCACCCCCCCCTCTCCTCATCCCGCCACAAGACCTCACCCGAGCCCCGCCGCCTTGGAGGCCGCCGCCTGTCATGGTCGCCGAGCCCTCGCCGCCCTCGCCGCCCCTCGCCCGACCCGCCACCACCATGGGGAGGTCGAGCCCACGCAAGCCGCGGAGGTAGCCGCCGCCACTACCCCCGGTCCGTTTTTTTTTAGAAAACCCGATCCGGTTTTTTTTCATGACGTTCGGTTTTTTTTCAAAAACCTATATTGGTTTATTTTTATTTTTCGGTTTTCTTATTTAGTGAACGTTTACCGACCCGTTCGTTTCAATGAACGTGTTCGTTGGATTAGTTCTGTTAATGAACGTCCGCTGTTTAATCTGTTCGTCGTTTTCTTTTAATCGGATTTAATCCGTTATTTTCTGATTTCGATTTCCGATTCGATTTTCAAATCTGTTTATTTTCTCGCTCGTTTATCGGAATCAGGTGATTCAAGCGCCTGGAGTTTCGTTATGAAACCGCCGTTCCGACTAACCTACTTACACAGAGTTTTGCTACTGTAAAATTTTGACCTAGTTTCAGATTGCTAAACCGAGTCGTTCTCTCTTGAGTTTCGACTTTCGATGCTTTATTTGATTCGATTCTTTTGCAACCAGGGTTCTTAAGTTGAACTCTCTGGTTAGATCTTTTATTCGAGATTTCCACGTGCATTAGATGAGTACTTATTGTATGCTTGTTGTTTGTCTGCGTTAGATCACCCGGAGTGCGCCGCTTGTTACTTCGAATCTCTAGGTCTCGCGGATCATCAGCAAGGCAAGTAACACTTGATCATACCTTTTCTACTACCCAGTTTTTATGCATTAGATCAACCCTCAAACTCTTGCATGTTTAGGATCTAATTAAATTGTGGGATGGGAAGTAGATTGAGGTAGAACCTATTACCTGTTTTACTTATGAAACCTTGGGAGTTACTTCTACGTTTGCTTATCATGCCATGCTATGCTAGTAGACATGGATTGGGTGAGTGAATATCCATGACAGATGTGAGATTGTTAATTAATTGTTTATCTAAGGTGGCAACCTAAACACACATCTGGGTGGATTGAGGCACCTGGTTTCCATCAGACTTGCTGTATTTCTTCGGACCGCCACCCAGGCTCTAAGGGATCATAAGATTATTCAAACTGGAAACTTCCGTGTGCAGCCACAAGCCAATTATGGGCTCTGGCGTAGTTGACTAAGTTGTGCGAACTCTTACGGGTAGGCTAGCTGATGTAGGGGATGTAGGTTGGTACGGTCTACCCACATGTAAGGTGCTAGCGCTTCTGAAAGACTATGTCTCGGTCATCCGTTTCTCAAACACCATGTAGTGCGAGAACCAAGCGGAGGCGATCGAGTCTTGTGGGGAAAAGTGCAAAACCTCTGCAGAGTGTATAAACTAATCATGATTAGCCGTGTCCCGGTTATGGACGTTTTGAGTATCCGTAATTGAATATCATGTGAATCTCAACATGTTACTTCTAATAAAAGTTATTGGGTTTTGATGAGTACTTTTAATTGGGATTGAGGATCTTGTCAACCATTCTCAATGTTTAACAACCACCATGATAGTTAAATAAAATTATTCCTTTGTTGTAGGGAAAACTAGCTTTATACAAAAAAAATGTAACAGAGAGCCTTACCACCAGCCATATATGCATGTAGTATAGGCTTATTCCTTCATTGCTCTTTATGTGTTACATTGCCAAGATATTCCATGTGTGACCCGTTTTGGCTGCAACTTTCACGTTGCAAACTTTTCGAACGACGAGTAAGGTGTTAGGTCGTGGTTCTATACTCGATGATGCCGATGGAGTTGATGGACTCACTTATCTTCCAAGCCTTCAGCTGTTATTATTAGATGGCCTTAAGCCATATTATTGTATTAAGTTCCCTTGTGGACAACGATGTAATAAGTGTGTGATTGCTACTCGCTATAAATCCTTGAAGTCTTGTGTGGTGTCAAGACATCGATCCAGGATGACATCGAGCACGAGACTTGATCCATTCGGTCCAGGTCGCTCAGAGAATGGTATCGAGCACACGCTGACTGTAGGACACGACCACTAAGATAAAGCCATAGATCACTACTCTCTTCCCATTTTCTAACTCCTCATCTTTTCTACCCTCTTTAGGATGACGGACGAGAAGATCAAGTACACCCAACCAGATGAAGGCACACCTTTTGGATTTCACTTGAAGGAAGTTGCCAAGTACCTGCGTAATGGTGTGTCCGAACGTTGTAACCGTACTTTATTAGATATGGTGCGATCTATGATGTCTCTTACTGATTTACCACTATCGTTTTGGGGTTATGCATTAGAGACAGCTGCATTCACGTTAAATAGGGCACCATCTAAATCCGTTGAGACGACATCGTATAAATTGTGGTTTGGCAAGAAACCTAAGCTGTCGTTTGTTAAAATTTTGGGGTTGCGATGCTTACGTGAAAAAGTTTCAAACCGATAAGCTCGAACCTAAATCGGAGAAGTGCTTCTTCATAGGATACCCCAAAATAAACTGTTGGGTACACCTTCTATCACAGATCCAAAGGCAAGATATTCGTTGCTAAGAATGGATCCTTTCTAGAGAAGGAGTTTCTCTCGAAAGAAGTGAGTGGGAGGAAAGTAGAACTTGATGAGGTAATTGTACCTTCTCCCGAGTTGGGAAGTAGTACATCACAGAAATCGGTTCCAGTGATTCCTACACCAATTAGTGAGGAAGCTAATGATGATGATCATGAAACTTCAGATCAAGTTACTACTGAACCTCGTAGGTCAACCAGAGTATGATCTGCACGAGAGTGGTACGGTAATCTTGTTCTGGAGGTCATATTACTTGACCATGATGAACCTACGAACTATGAGGAAGCGATGATGAGCCCAGATTCCGCGAAATGGCTTGAGGCCATGAAATCTGAGATGGGATCCATGTATGAGAACAAAGTATGGACTTTGGTTGACTTGCCCGATGATCGGCAAGCCATAGAGAATAAATGGATCTTCAAGAGGAAGATGGACGCTGATAGTAGTGTTACTATCTACAAAGCTCGACTTGTCGAAAAGGGTTTTTGACAAGTTCAAGATGTTGACTACGATGAGATTCTCTCACTCGTATCGATGCTTAAAGTCTGTCCGAATCATGTTAGCATTTGCCTTATTTTATAAAATCTGACAAATGGATATCAAAACTGTATTCCTTAATGGATTTATTAAAGAAGAGTTGTATATGATACAACCAGAAGGTTTTGCCAATCCTAAAGGTGCTAACAAAATGTGCAAGCTCTAGCGATCCATCTATGGACTGGTGCAAGCATCTCGGAGTTGGAATATACGCTTTGATGAGTTGATCAAAGCATATAGTTTTATGCAGACTTGCGGTGAAGCCTGTATTACAAGAAAGTGAGTGGGAGCACTACAGCCTTTCTGATAAGTATATGTGAATGACATATTGTTGATCGGAAATGATGTAGAATTTTCTGGAAAGCATAATGGAGTGTTTGAAAGGAGTTTTTCAAAGAAAGACCTCGGTGAAGCTGCTTACATATTGGGCATCAGGATCTATAGAGATAAATCAAGGCGCTTGATAAGATTTTTCAATGAGTACATACCTTGACAAGTTTTTGAACTAGTTCAAAATGGAACAGTCAAAGAAGGATTTCTTGCCTGTATTGCAAGGTGTAAAGTTGAGTAAGACTCGAAACACGACCACGACAGAAAATAGAAAGAGAATGAAAGTCATTCCCTATGCCTCAGCCATAGGTTCTATAAAGTATGATATGCTGTGTACCAAATCTATTGTGTACCTTGCCATGAGTTTGGCAAGGGGGTATGATATTGATCCAGGAGTGGATCACTTGACAGCGGTCAAAATTATCCTTAGAAGACTAAGGAGATATTTCTCGGTTATGGAGGTGATAAAGAGTTCGTCGTAAAGAGTTACGTCGATGAAAGATTTTACACCGATCTGGATGACTCTAAGTTTCAATCTGGATACATATTGAAAGTGGGAGCAATTAGCTAGAGGAGCTCCATGCAGAGCATTGTAGACATAGAAAATTTGCAAAATACATATGGTTCTGAATGTGGCAGACCCATTGACTAAGCTTCTCTCACAAGCAAAACATGATCACACCTTAGTACTCTTTGGGTGTTAAATCACATGGCGATGTGAACTAGATTATTGACTCTAGTAAAACCCTTTGGGTATTAGTCACATGGCGATGTGAACTAATCACATGGTGATGTGAACTATTGTTGTTAAATCACATGGCGATGTGAACTAGATTATTGACTCTAGTGCAAGTGGGAGACTGAAGGAAATATTCCCTAGAGGTAATAATAAAGTTGTTATTTATATTTCCTTATATCATGATAAATGTTTATTATTCATGCTAGAATTTTATTAACCGGAAACTTGATACATGTGTGAATACATAGAAAAAACAAAGTGTCTCTAGTATGCCTCTACTAGACTAGCTCGTTAATCAAAGATGGTTAAGTTTCCTAACCATAGACATGTGTTGTCATTTGATGAGCAGGATCACATCATTAGGAGAATGATGTGATGGACAAGACCCATCCGTTAGCTTAGCATAATGCTCGTTTAGTTTTTCTCCTATTGGTTTCTTCATGACTTATACATGTTCCTCAAACTATGAGATTATGAACTCCCGAATACCGTAGGAACACCTTGTGTGCTATCAAACATCACAACATAATTGGGTGATTATAAAGATGCTCTACAGGTGTCTCTGATGGTGTTTGTTGAGTTTGCATAGATCGAGATTAGGATTTGTCACTCCGTGTATCGGAGAGGTATCTCTGGGCCCTCTCGGTAATGCACATCACTATGAGCCTTGCAAGCAATGTGACTAATGCGTTAGTCATGGGATGATGCATTAAGGAATGAGTAAAGAGACTTGACGGTAACGATATTGAAATAGGTATGATGATACCGACGATCGAATCTCGGGCAAGTAACATACCGATGACAAAGGGAACAACGTATGTTGTTATGCGGTTTGACCGATAAAGATCTTCGTAGAATATGTAGGAGCCAAGAAGAGCATCCAGGTTCCGCTATTGGTTATTAAGCGGAGATATGTCTCGGTCATGTCTACATAGTTCTCGAACCCATAGGGTCTGCACGTTTAACGTTCGATGACGATTTGTATTATGAGTTATGTGATTTGATGACCGAATTTGTTCGGAGTCCCGGATGAGATCACGGTCATGACGAGGAGTATCGAAATGGTCGAAACATAAAGATTGATATACTGGACGATGTTATTCGGACACCTGATGAGTTCCGAGAGGTACCGTATAACTATCGGAGTGCCGGAGGGTTATCGGAACCCCCGGGGGAACTAATGGGCCTTCATGGGCCTTAGTGGGGAGAGAGGAAGGGCCACAAGGGGCTAGCCGCACCCCCCACCTTGGGTCTGAATTGGACTAGGGGAAGGGGGCGGCGCCCCCCTTTCCTTCCCTTCCCCCTCTCCCTTCCTTCTTCCCCCTCTTCCTTAGGTGGAATCCTACTAGGACTTGGAGTCCTAGTAGGAATCCCCTCTGCTGGCGCACCCTAGAGGGCCGGACAGCCTCCCCTCCCCACCTTTATATACGGGGGCAGGGGGCACCCTAGGACACACAAGTTTCTCTTAACCGTGTGCGGTGCCCCCCTCCACAGTTACACCCCTCGGTCATATTGTCGTAGTGCTTAGGCGAAGCCCTGCACCGGTAACTTCACCGTCACCGTCGCCACGCCCTCGTGCTGATGGAACTCTTCCTCGGCCTCAACTGGATCAAGAGTTCGAGGGACATCATCGAGCTGAACGTGTGCTGATCACGGAGGTGTCGTATGTTCGGTGCTTGGATCGGTTGGATCGCAAAGACGTTCGACTACATCAACGCGTTACTAAACGCTTCCGCTTTCGGTCTACGAGGGTACGTAGACACACTCTCCCCGCTCATTGCTATGCATCTCCTAGATAGATCTTGCGTGATCGTAGGTAAAAATTTTGAAATACTGCGTTCCCCAAGGGTGAAATACTGTGTGGGAACAAACTCTGACAGTAGAGATGGGGGGTATGTAGGAGAGGGCAGAGTCCTAGCTACGGTGAAGTTGTACAGTCGGATTTACGAGTTCACGCCCCTCTCGGAGGAGGTAAAAGCCCTACGTCTCGGTGCCGCAGAGGCTCTATTGATTGGATTATGAGCTACAGGGGGTGTGAACCCTTGTGCAAGAGGGGAGGGGTGGCTTATATAGAGTACGCCGACCCCTCGCAGCCCTCAGTTACACCAGGTTTCAATGAGAGCATATTGTCGTGTATGTTACTGGTAACACCTGTATTAATTGATCTTTATGACGATGGAGTGAATGCCTTACCATTGCCATCCAGGGGTGGCTCTAGGTCTTTTGAACTCTGAGTGGATTCTTGTCTTTCGAGTGAATAACGACGGTTGAGTGGAATTGGGATATCCGAGTGAGATCTTCTGTCGAGCGTATTGCACTCCATGATGAAGCCAGTCATTATATTATGTTCATCTTTGTGGGCCTTGGCCTCTTGTGTAGTGTCCTTGGGTAGGGCATGCAGGTCAAGCCTATGCCCCTACCCTATGTACATGTCATCATCATTGGGTGCAAGTATTTGTTTGTTTGTGTAGGTGCTATCATTGGGGCCTTGTGTGTTCCTCCTACTGGATTGATACCTTGGTTCTTAACTGAGGAACATACTTATCTCTACTTTGTTGCATCACCCTTTCCTCTTCAAGGAAAAAACCAAAGCAAGCTCAAGAAGTAGCAGGCGGCAGGGAAGGAGATCTGAAGCAGCGAAATTGCTACAAAGCCATGTGCACTTGTAGGACATCAACACGCAATTGCAACTCTAGGGGTAAACCTCCAGTTGCAACTCTATTGGTGGACATGCAACTAGCCAACATCCCCCCTTCAGTTCCAGTCGCGTTGTACCCCTTGCAGTTGCAAGCGGGTTGCAACACGTGTAGTTGCAAATCCAGTGATGAACATCCAACTGGCCTACATCCCTCATATTCCAGTCGCAGCCACGTTGTACCCCTTACAGTTGCAGATGGGTTCCAACACGTGTAGCCGCAACTCTAGTTGTGGATATGCAACTGGCCTACACCCCCCTCTAGTTGCAGCCACGTTGTCCCCTTGCAGTTGGGGTGGGTTGTGGCACGTGCAGCCGCAACTATAGTTCTAGACATGCAACTGGCCTACATCCCCCTCTAGTTGCGGTGGTGTTGTATCCCTTGTAGTTGGAGGCGTTTTAAGACACGTGTAGTTACACCTCTAGTGGTGGACATGCAACTGGCCTACATCCCTCCTCCAGTTGCAGTCACTTTGTACCCCTTGCAGTTGCAGGTGGGTTGTGACACATGCAGTTGCAACTATAGTGGTGGACATGTAACATGCATACACCCCCTCCAGTTGCAATTGCGTTGTAACCTTGCAACCTTGCAGTTGCAGGTGGGTTGCGGCGCGTGCAGTTGCGACTATAGTGGTGGACATGCGAGTAGCCAACACCCCCTCAGTTACGGTTGTGTTTGTATCCCTTGTAGTTGCAGGCGGTTTACGACACGTACTGTTACAACTCTAGTGGTGGACATGCAACTGGCCTACATGCCTCCTACTTTAGTTGTAGTCACGTTGTACCCCTTGCAGTTGTAGGCGGGTTGCAACACATGCAATTACAACCACAGTGGTGGACATGCAACTGGCTACCCCCCCCCCCCCCCTTAGTTTCAGGCAGGACAACACGTGTAGTTGCAACTGTAGTGGTGGACATGCAACTGGACAACATCCCTAACCCTCTAGTTGCAGGCCGTTGTATTTCTTGCAGTTATAAACACGTTGGGACACATGCAGTTGCAGGTTGTGTTATGGAATTCACTCAAATCATGTTACACACAAGAAAGGTAGTGCAAATAGATGAAAAAAATAAAAAGGAAAGAATAATAAATGTACCAAAATAAAAATAATTTTCAAGAAAAATATAACTAAAATATTTGAGAGAAAAAGCACAAAAACATGAATGGGAAAATAAGAAGGAAAATCAAAGATATACAAAAGAATAAAATGAATTTGAAATAAGAAAACAAAAACAAAAATTGCAGCCAAACAGAAAAAACAGACAATATAAAAGGCCCCAACCCCTGGTAATCACCGCGCAAACCACGACCCTACAGAAAAAAAGACAAAAAGAGAGCAGCTCAATCCCCCAATCATTATATGCGGGTCGTTTACACAAAAAGTTAACGGTGCACATCTTAAAGCAGAAAACAAATCAAATAGTCAGGGAAAACCGATTAACTTAACCACGTGGAACAACCCATCCTATTTTCTGGTCCTTCTATTGCGATTTCCTATGATTCTCGATCTAGCGCCCGAGGCTACAGCCGCTAGGCCTTGCCGCCACGGGTTGTGACGGGAAGTGACACATGTCGCTTGCCGGGTGCCGCCACGGTAGTTTTGTCAGTTCCACTCATGCACGTTGTCCAAAATGTCAAATATTCGTTAAGGAACTTAAAAGACTAAGGCACCTAATTTCAGTAAAGTTTAGAGTTCTTTCAATTTGCTTTCTGAGGCACCTAATTAACTTAGAGTACAAGTATCTAATCTTCACCATCCTGATCGGTCTCCTCCTTATTGTCCATTCACTACTGTCCTTTGTTCTTTCCTCTCACTAAATAAATCTCTCTCTCATATTAACACTTCAAAAAAAAGATCTTATATGGAAGTAAGTCCGTATATGAGAAAGAAAAAAGAATTTCCCACCCAAGCTAATGCCACCTTTATCTACATTTGGCCGAGAGCCCCATCGCCGTCCCTGGGCGGCACCCCTCCTCCGCCGCCGTCGCCGACAGGTTGTGCAGCCTGGCGAAGACGGCGACCATGGGCGCCGTGTTGTATGTGCACGCCTCGGTCTGCACGTAGTTGGCGCGGTCGTCCCTGAACTCGTCGCGGCAGTTTGGCCCGCCGACGATGGCGCCGGTGAGCAAGTTGGGATTGGGCCGCTTGCGGCCGTACCAGCCGTCGAACCCCTGCATGCAGCCGATGAAGCGGTTGTTGGCCTTGTGCGACACGATGGAGGCGGCGCGGTGGTGCACTTGCGCGGGGAAGCGGGGGCCGTAGCCCACCATGTAGCTCAGCCGCAGCGGGTTGCGGCCCAGGATGTACTCGGCCTGCGAGCGCGCCAGGGCCAGGAGCTCGGACGGCGGGACCGCCGGCGCGTCGGGGCAGCGGAGGCGGGCGCCGGCGCCGGCCAGGTAGCGCGAGTAGACGGTGAGGAGGAAGGCGGCGCTGGAGGCGTACTGGAGATTGTTCCACTGCCGGACGTACAGCATGCCGCCGGGGCTCCGGTCCACGTTGCTGCCGTTGTTCAGGCGCAGGCACGCGCACAGGTAGTGCTCCGCCTTGGCCCTGTACCGCTCCAGCACCACCCGGTGCCGCTCGCCCTGCGGATCTCCGTCCAGCAGCAGCTGAAAAAAAAAGTTACCAGGTCAATGCCGCATATCCACGAGTTACCAACACAGCAAAAATCACCTAGCAGTGCATTACTGTAAAAAAAGAAGGGCATTATCTGTGATAATGGTTGCTGAAATGATTAACAACAGAATTATTTCGTACTACTAGTATTGATGAGTTATGCAAATGGCGTGAACGAAATGCAGATTCCCGAAGAAACTGGGAACCAGCTCGATCGACGGATGCAAGCGTAACTATCGAATCTGCCTTTAATTCGGCGCAGTGCTGCTGCTGTCGGTGGCTGCGAGCGAGCGAGGCCACATGGTGTACTCGCCCGGCCGGCGTCGCTTTCCCTCTGACTGCAGGCAAGTATACTTTCCACTCTCACTGACCAACTAATGGACTCCAGAGGAGCAATGCTGGCGCATGCATACGGGAGCATGGGCCACGTCGTCCTCCGATGTTAACCCTTTCAGTTGAACCGAACGAGCGAGCGAGTGAAAGCCGGCATCTCGTTTTGCCTCAGCAGGTGATGCCCGGTGGGGAGCTTCGAATCGAAGAAAAACAAAGGACGGAACATTTTGATTCCGTTTGCCGTCTGTTTGATTTCCGTTCCAGAAATTTTGGGCCCGAAGAATATTCCATTGCCTCCAGAAAAGGTTAACGCTGCACAAACTTGCAAACGACAGCAATAGCTATGCACAGGGCGCATTTACCTCATGAAATAATGCATCTATGCATGCCTGGCTGTGTAGAAGTCTAGGCTCAAGAAGAGTAATAGTAAATATATATGAACGAACGTCACCTCCAGTCTAGCACAGCAAAAGCTGACAGCGCCATGAAGCGAACACTTCATGGTGAAAGTTGAGAGACAGCCCAAAAAACAGACATCGTCCTTCAGGGAAACAGTCGTAAGGATGGGAGTTGACACGGTGTACCATGATGGACAAAACCTATGTATACCAGCTCAACAACCGCTGCGATTGCGATATTAGGCTAGCCATAGTGGGAGTAACTTAGGTAGTAACATAACACATCCCAAGAAACAATTGCTTATGTGGCATGGAGTTAATGAGGAAAGAGATGCTTGTGGTAACATAATATGTTACTGTAACATAACACACCCCGAGGCAAAATGAGTCTATATCTCAATTAATGAAGGCTTGCGTGTTACCATCCATATGTTATCGCTTACTATGAAGGTAAGTAACGTAGGTAATAACATATCGTATTCTTGTCTAAGTTACTCCCCACTATGACCAGCCTTAATTTGCTTGGGCCATCGTATAATTGTACTGCCGTGCCAGGAGCCCCTATGGTTAGCTATAGCTAGCTAGCTAATTGCTTGGAAATGAAGCATCCGTAGTACTCCCTCTGTAAAGAAATATCAGTGCATTTAGATCATTTTCTTTACGGAGGAAGTACATACGCGTATGTTCCTCATCTCTTCACGCCATGTGCGTGCGAAGGTTTCAGCTAGGAGTATACCAGCAGTGAGTACGAGGACATTTATTTGTATAACCGGTGCTCGATCGGAAAGAAGAAGAAAAGGAGCATGCTATTAATATATTTTTAGCATCTTGTCAGTCATTGTCATGTCCAAGAAAACATGTCCACATCTTACAACTATAGTTGGCAGACGCCTTCAAAGCAGCTAGCCTATTCATTGCTTACTGCTTTTCTAAAATAAAAGGAAAGTTGATCCACGTTATACTCACCTGGATTACTGATTTGGCTCCCTTGACTCCTTAAATTTTGGTTCTCATGTAGTAAGTGACATCACCATGGAATTTTGTTGTTGTTCTTTCCTTCTGTTTTTCTTCTTTCACATTTAATTTTTCACGCTTCACCTTTCTTATGCTATTTTTAGCTCTCATCTACATGAGAATTAGTTAGTCCTCATCCATCGGCATAAATCTTTTACTTTTTTGTATTTTTCTCTTTTTTTCCTGCTCTTACTTTTTCATTCTCCCCTTTTTATTGTATTTTTTAACAAATTATGTAAAGATAATTGCACACAGTGGGTGGAGCATGCAACTACATTTGGGCGTGATCGGTGGACATGTAGTCGCACATAGTCATCGGCCGTGCAATTGCGAGTGACCAATGACATGCAATGCTGTTGTGCGCGGATGTGCAACATGCAATTGTAATTACCGTGGCGTGGAAAAAGACATAAACGAAACCTAAAAGAACATTAAATGAAAAAGAAAAAGAAACAAAAAAATAAAAATCACCCAAATCTTCACATAAAAATAGATGATGCAGGAGGTAGATGAGACTTAATTAATTCATATGTATTAGCAAAATCGTTTACTAGCAACACGAACACATGTTTATTCAGGCAATATCTTTTTCTTTTTCTGGTTCCCCCTAAAAGTTTTCCTCCTTCCGAAGAAAGGCGACTCCCAGGCGACAAGGGCTTCCTACCTCCAATCGATGTCGCCGTCGGTCCACCTCATCTCATGTGGCCTTAGGGCCATGGAGATGTGTTGTACCATGGCCTTGCCGGCGGGAGGGCTCTTGGTCCATTTTTAGGTGTTTTTTTAGGTCGATTAAGGTTTTGTGTCCAATTCAGAAAGGCAAGGCGGGCGGCGGCTCCCTGTAGATGGAAAAGGTCCTCTCAGCTCAGCCCCCGTCCCAACGGTGCGTCTAGCGTCATCGAAGGGACTCTGGAGGTGTGTCTGTCGCGGATCTCGTGGGATTTGATTAGTGTTGATCTTCGGTGGATCTCCATGGATCAAGTTTTCCTTCGTCTGTGATCGTGTGTCTACATATTGGATCCTTCGTGCTGCTCTCGTACGCTGGTTATGTGGCCTTAGCATGATAACTTCTCGACTGTCTACAACAAGGTTTGTATGGCTCCAGTGAGGGGGGCGACGACGGTGGCCCACCTTTGGATTTCTAGTGAATATAGTCATCCTTAGGTGGTCTATGGACCTGGATGTAAATTTTATTACTTAAGTTGTTTTTGGTGCTGCCATGACAGTTGATGTATAGATCGAATTTATTTTCGCAAAAAAAAATTATTTTCTCAAGTAACCCCCATAGGTGACCATAAACTCACAACGGTTTCGTCCGACGTGTTTGAGGGGCTGGCGTGCCTCGCCTTGTCTTCGCGGAGTCGGTGCTACTTAGGAGGGGCCTTCACGGAGATGATGACACAAAATGGATGGTCGGTTCCAATGCTTGCTCGGTCGACGGAGTCGAAGCTGACTAGTCGTGGTCGATTGTTTGGCATACGCCAGCATGGGTCTGAACACCTATTTGTGGCGAGGGGGCTACGTTGATGGTCGAGTCGTAGTCGCTAGCTCGCAGAGGAGTAATGGTGGCATTGAATGCCATGCTCGACGAGGTTGTTACACTTGACAGCGTGTGCATATTTGTGTGGGTAGCTAGGTGCCTAGGTTGGCCGAGGTGCCCTGACTTTGTGCGGACGTGTTGTCACGGTGTTTTTTGTTGTTGCTATTTTTCAATCAAAAACGTTGATGTAAAACTTCCCATATAAAGGAGTTTTTTGTGGTGCAAGCTCGTCCGGTAGAAGAAGAAAGAAAAGGCACAGTAAGAAAGCTACTGTGCCGTGCAGACCAGGCTGATAAAGAACTGGGTATGAGACAACGCCACTTCCTGACCGACGCACACCCTCACGACAGTGAGCTCGAGATCAGGCCAGGTCACCCATCCCACTCATCCCTCTGTAGACCAGGACACCCATGTGGAATTCTAGGAGCATGGTGGGGCCCCACGAGGCCACCAAGTGTGAAGTGCACGGCCAGAGACAGAAGAGAGTGAAGGTGATTTCTTGCTCCGCATGCAAGCGATGCGACGACACCGTCGACCAGCCCTCCGGATTTCACTTTCGCTGGCTTGCACGGCTCGCCTCCGGAGAAGAGAGTGAGAGGCGATCTCTTGTCTAGTTCTCTTCTCCGTAACGCGTGGCGTGGGGGTCTACGAGGGAGCGAGTGACACCACCAGCGTTTTGCCGGGTTCCCTGCAGAATACATGCAGCGCCATCGGCCGCCCGTGTCTTTTCCCGCGCGTCAGTTTTTGGCCTTGACCAAGTTAGTTAGCGGCCCTACCGCAGGCCTCGCGAGCGAGAACAAAGCCCCAAATTTCCTCCGTTTTTGGCCGGTTTCTGCTGCAACCGGGGGCCGGAAAAAAAAAGTCTGGTCTGGCGCACACGCTCCTCGCATCATCAGCAGCAAATTAAAAGGCGTACTACATAATCGAATCCAGCTTTGCAGATAGATGGCCAGCCAGAGGATATAGCGGCGGCCGTATACTGATCTCAGCACGCACCGGGCGCCATGTGCCTGGCCATCGATCGCTTTGCAGCACCGGGATCCTGCGGCGTCCGTCCGTACGTCCATGCCAGGCGTCCGATTTCTCGCTGGTGCGGTGTGGCTGCGGCAGGGTCAGACTGCCAGGGGGTACTGGATAGCCAGCCTCACCGGCTTGTCGACGCGCTCGTAATAATTTGCAATTGAGATGAGAGTGATGGTGACAGGGCGAGGATTGACGAGACTCCGATAAAGCACCACTCCCTACTAATCCGAGACAAAGGAGACGGCTAGCTTCCTACCCTTTTCCTCCGTGAAAAACCACTCCTACCACCGAGAAAGGATCAAGTCGTGCCTTGCTAGTTAAGCGTACGTAGAGTAGAGAGGTCGCCGGCCGGTTCAATTTCAAACCCTACCGGGTCGGGTCAGGGAGCAGGTGTGCGATCGGAGGCTTTTCCTCTGTTTAGCGGCAGCACGGCTCAAGTTTTTTCCGGAAAGGAAACCGAATAATCCTAAAGCGGGGCGAGCGCGATGTCGACAGGAAAAGCAAAGCCCCGGCTTAATTAGCAAAACACAGCGGCTTTCCGGCGGGAAAGTCCCCCTGCGGATCGATCCAGATGCTCGGGCATGTGAGTGAGTACAGGGCGCTCCCGCTGATCCCCGGCCATCATCATTGCGGGAACCTGATCTACTGACTGGCTCGCTGGGAGCGAACAAGTGGACTTGTTAGTCGTTGATGATGAACAGCGAAGTGTGTTGGAGCTATGTATCTGTGGATGGATCTCAGTCCACTCATCACCGTCTGATGGGTGGATCGCAGGTGGAGTGTATGAACAGGTTTGATTTTTTGCATCTGACGCGCCTAATGCCTGCTCGAGCTAGGCATGGGACAGAGGTGTGGATCCTACATGGCTTCTTTCGGGGAGCAAGAAAGTGTTTCAGCCATGTGAGACATTAATTCCCCTTTCTTAAGCAACAACCGTCTAGTGTTTGTCGTCGTGGGAGTGAAAAAAAGAGTACTGTTACGTATACTCCTACTTGGCAGCGCAGGACTGTTCGTGGCTAGGCGTACTAATTTCAGCGAGGGGACATGCACGGTCGTAGGGCCTTGGTAGCACGGCTCGGCCCAACCACCAGCACCAACTTAATTTACTGATCAACCATGATGAAAGGATCATCGAGTGCTGGAGTATTTCTGATGAGAGCGAATGTAGTACTTGGCAAGAGTAGAACAAGTAAAAAAAATGGGGAGTTTCGGCGTAGTAGTACCTTGGAGGCCAGGACCTGGAGACCGGCGTACTTGACGTCCCAGCTGAACTCGGTCATGGCCCATCCGACGCCGCCGAAGCAGTCGGCCTTGTCGACGGCGTACCGGAGGAACTCCTCCTTCCCGGTGGCGCGGTGCAGCCAGAAGGCCGCCCACAGCAGCTCGTCCCGGTACCCGCTCACCGACGCGTAGAAGCCCCGCACCTCCGCGATGCTGATATCGTAGTTGCCCCTGTACCTGTCCCCGAACTCGAACAGCTGCACGCACAGTCGCAGTCAGAATCAGATGGAGGCGGCGGCGAGGGCGGCATACGTGGGTTACCACGTGGATGGAGTACCTGTTGCGCGTGGTGGAGGAGGATGTGGGAGTAATGCGGGTTGGAGGCGCGGAAGACGATGGAGGCGGCGGCGAGGGCGGCGGCGGTCTCGGCGACGAGGTCGGAGCCGGGGTTGTCCTTGTCCACGCGGTACGCCTTCCGCGACGTCGTCATGTCCTCCGGCCGCTGCCAACAGTAGTGGTCCGTGTCGCCGTCCCCCACCTGCGGGGCCCATCTCGTCAGACATCCGTCCGCCATCAAGCCCATCATTCGCGTCGCAGCAGTAAATTAATGGCGGTCGCCTCGGGCATCCGCTTTTCCCGTGTCGTCTCGAAGCGGTCGCGCGGGCGATCGGAAGGAAAATGCGCAACGTGCGTGCGTGCGTACCTCGGCCCAGTAGACGAAGGGCTCGGTGTGCGCCTTGATGAAGTAGTCGGTGCCCCACTTGATGGCCTCCAGCGTGTGGTGCCACTCGCCGCCGGCGGCGATGTCGTCGCCGAACTCGATGGCGCCCCAGGAGAGCATGGTGACGGTGAAGGCCATGGGCAGGCCGAACTTGACGTGGTCGCCGGCGTCGTAGTACCCGCCCACCAGGTCCACGCCCTGCTGCAGCCCGTCGGTGATCCCCGAGTGCCCGCGCCACCTCACGCGCTGGTTGTACGGCAGCCGCCCCGACCGCTGCGCCTCGAAGTAGAGCAGGCTCTTGGACAGCGCCTCCCGGTAGTCCGGCTCCGCCTCCGCGTCGGTGGTCACCGCGGCGGCATCGCACCCGAGGGGCAGTGCCAGGACGGCCGCCTGCAGGAGCAGCAGCGCTGCGGCGGTGGCGACGCCGGGGCTATCAGCTGCCCGCCGGACGCGGCCCCGGCTCATGGCACGCACGCGCGCGCGCGCCGACGTACGGCAGCGGTCACCACGCACCAGCGTCGGTCTCACGCTCCCCAAAGCCAAGCCCGCGATCAGGGCCCTTGTGTTTAGCCGGAGTGTTTGCTTGCTGCCCCGGTTTCCAGTGGAGACCCTTTCTTGCCTTTCTCTCTCCCTTTATCTCTATCTTTGAAAGTGTCTGACTGTCTGATCTGGGCTGGGGTGTAAGCAACTGACGCTATTATGCGCGTGTAAGCACGCAAGCAAGCGAAGCCAGTGTCAAAGTCTTTCCAGGTGCGCGAGATATGACCGGCGGGTCCCGCGCACGTAGTACGTACCACCGCCGTCTATACGGCGTGGCCGTGGCGTTGGCGTAGCCCCCGCGACACGTACGCGCGCGACCGATGCGCTCGTTTACGTGTCCGCGGCGACCCCGCGCGCGGCCAAATGGGTGCCGACTGACGAGGCGCTTCGCCGGTGGCCGCGCGCTGCGTTGCGTAGAGCGCTCGGCCTCGGCGGGGCGCGGCACGGCGGGGGTGGGGGACAGAGATCGGAGGTCAGTGGTTGGACGGACCTGATCACCGCTCCTGCGGCTTGATTGTGGGTGAGCGACATTAATACTGGCTGGCTAAGTGGGGGAGGGGATTATTGACCGGCCGTGCAGGGGCAGGCAGGCATCGAGTGAACACAGGGCGTGCTCCGAGCCCACGCTCCGCGCTGGTTACCGGCAGGCCACGCGTCCCCAACGCCCACCGGGCTTCATTCAATGACGCAGCCGGGCTGGGGCGAGGATAAACAACTGTCGGTAGTACGTTGGTAGGGCATGACAGGCAGTGCGGCCTGGCATGGGCGGCGCGTGCGTACACGTACGTGCTGGACTGCCGCGGCCACGGACAGATCGGATGAGCTGGGCTCTCGACGTGCGTGCGTGCTGAGGACCGTGGTGACTACGGTATACGCGTATGAAGCTCCGGTAAAACATAAAGAGGAAGTTGTCATAGTGCGCATTGGCTGGCAATGGGCAATGGCATGGCGCGACCGACGGAGGATGAAGCAAGGGTGCTCTGCTCGAGCGCCGACGAGCGGATGCGGACGAGAAATTGCGTATGGAGCAGAAGCCACTATTAATCACAACGTGCACTTGTCGGTATCCACTAGCCATGGCGGGAATCGAACTCGCAAGCAAGCAAGCGAGCCAAAGGTGACATCGCGCGGCGTGGACGCGTCAATCGATGCCGACGGCGCTCTCGCGAACTGCGGGATGTCACTACGTGCCCGCCGATCCGCCGGTCGCCGGCGGCCATGCACGTCCCAGTCTCGACCCACTCACGCGTCGCGCGACACCTGATTTGGGCGCAATAATCATGGCGACCCATCGCACACGCGTTACGGCTTTACGGCCCGCCTGATTGACTCCATTCGCCGGCCGGCCGCCGGCGCCGCTCGTTACGTGTCGTCGGCGCGGAACCTTTGCCCGGTCTGGACAGCATTTGGCATGCACGTTCTTGAGGCCGCCTACGTGCCGAGCCCCGCGCTTCCCGTTTTTCCCGGGCGCTTTCAAAGCGCGCACTGTGGCCAGTCGCGGGCGCGCCTCGGGATTTTGCCGGGTTTAGCGTGACACGTCGGGGGAGGGTGATCATTGCCGATCGGTGCGACGGAGACAGAGCCCATTAACCATCGCGTAGGCGTAGTACTGCGCGAGATGGTGATAACCACATGTCCGTGATTAGCTAGTTTCAGCGACCAACTGCGCGAGATTTCTGACTCAGAGGTGTGGTTACTTTTGTCCTCTGATGATAGCGTGGACAATTTTCAGGATTCGCTGATAATGTGGACAATCATCAGGATTTCAACCGGCCAGGCCAGACAGATGCCGCGTAACGTGTCTATATCCCGGGAACATTTTCATAACTTAAAATCCACAGACTCTAGTTTATCTGACGTCTCGAAGGTCCCACATTGTTGGAGTATTCGACAATAAAGCGACAGTATGTTTTTTGACGGCCGTAACTTTTTTTTCTCGAATACGCAAAAAGCGTATCATTTCACTATAGAAGGGGAGAATTACATGTGCTAAGCGAAACCACACATTGAGGTGGCTGGGCTAGCAAAACAGGAATAGAAGAAGGTTCGATCAAGGCGGTTCGAAAATGAAAACATGTAGCCCTTTGGCTCCTGCCGTAGCCCAAAACCTAGCCTCGGGAAGGGCTGCTTGGGTGGCCTCGGCAGTGAATGGCCGAGCATTGTCGAAGATGCAAGCGTTCCTATGCTTCTAAAGGGTCCAGGCCACGATGATCCCGAGCGAGGCAGTGCCTTTACGGAGAAAGGAAGAAGTAGACGCAGTGGCCTCCTGCCACCAGTTGAAGAATGACTCATGCCCAACGGGCATAGTAGCGGTGAGCCTAAGTTTGGAGAAGATGTCATGCCAGACCGTGCAGGAGATCGTAACTGTAAGCGAGAGTCTGTTAGTTGATAAAAAAATATGCGAAAAGACTCAGATTTATCATAAAAGTTTAACAGAATACAAAGCTTTTCAAACATAATAAAAATTACATTAAGATCTCTAAACCAACGAATAACCATACATTTTTTTATGAATTTATCATGAAATTGAAGAACCATCCTGGTTTAATTACTCATTGAACACATTACACAGCAGTATACTTCGATTGGCACGCTTGTCCAGGTTAACAAGAGGTCGCGATGAATATATCCTACTATCAAAACAAGAAACCTATGAATATATTTGAGCACATTATACTCTTTTAAAAGATGTTGAGCACCCGCCTCCTGGCCGTGATGCCGCACACCAATGTCTGCATGACGTCATCCAAACACGGCTACTATTACAGAATCGAGTCTATATTTTGCACTAAGTTGTCGAAAAACATCAGTTTCAACAAAAGAATTAACACAATCATATTCAAGATTTATACTTGATTCTTTACCTTTGTCGGCCTTGCAATCTTCAGCATTACGTTTAATTCTTTCAATAAGATCTCAGTTGTAATCAATTTGTTTACCTGTAAAGGAACCGCCGGAAAAACATCAAGCATTCTTTACCATGCAAAAAAAAGCTTTGCATAAAAATTAAGAACAATAATATCTCTAGAGAGCTCATAATCGTGGAATTTGAGCATTAGTTCCTTAAGCCTCCCCCAAATTTGAGCGATGCTTTCTCTATCATGAGGCTAAAAATTATAGATATAATTCCGATCATGATGTACCAAATGTATATTATATAATTTATTATGGAAAGCACATTTCAACCACTTCCAACCCCATGAGTGCGGATTATCCAATAACCTAAATCATGCCAATGTATAAGAATCTTGAGCTCTAGTGCCCACCTTATTAAGCAAGATGCATTATACGAAATTGTAGAAAATGTCATTACCACCGATTCTAGTTGTTGCAATAGGAAAAATCACACTTGATTATTTTCAAGACCTCTGGAGACCCTCATACATGGGATGGAATGTAGATGAAAAGGCATCAAAGTGATAGACTGGAGTATCATTTTGGGAATAAAACATCATTCAACGGGTAAGTATCTTCCAGTTAGATCTATGGATGTGTTTTCTTTCGTATTTCGAGTCAGCTTGTTAGACTAGATTTTCGAGCAATTCGGCACTATGAAACTTCGTGAACTTGCTAGAACTGTGCATCACAAAGAACTAATGTCATCTACGTGTTAAAGTACTTCGGCACAAGACTGAAATTTATTACACACTTGCAATACGTGGCGCTTCACTAATGTTTTAGAGTTTACTATCTATTTGTCCAGTAATGGCACTGAAACAAAAAACCATGCTAGTTTTGCTGTAGTCAAACAATTGTGTTAGCTCTTTGCTCTTAATCATTCGGTTGTAATAACACTTTGATTGTAAAAAAAAGTGCAACTTTTTTACCTTTGTTGGTGATTCATTTGAGTTTTTTATTACAGCAAACCGTTCATTTGAGTTTTTTGTTGGTGCAACATTTCAATTCTCAGGAAGCGAAACAAGAATACTTGTAGATCATGGACAAACCCTTCTTGTTTCACTTCCTAAGAATTGAAATAAGAATAATGTACTTTTGCATATGGTAGCTATCAACTGTTGTATGAATGTTCTACTAAGCTCCCCGGAACATGATTTTGTATGTCAACTTGTCTTTACTGCCATGTGTTACCATTATGATGCTTTGTGTTTCGCTGGTGTCTTTGCTTTTGCTTAATTCTGCTTGTAATAAGTGTAGATTATTGTCGGATCTTGGTTGTGAAGGAAATATGCCCTAGAGGCAATAATAAAATTGTTATTTTATATTTCCTTATCCCTGATAAAGGTTTATTATTCATGCTAGAATTGTATTGATCAGAAACCTTAATACATGTGTGAATACATAAACAAACACCGTCTCTTAGTGAGCCTCTACTAGACTAGCTCGTTGATCAAAGATGTTTAAGGTTTCCTAACCATGGACATGAGTTGTCATTTGATAAACGGGATCACATCATTAGGAGAATGATGTGATGGACAAGACCCATCCGTTAGCTTAGCATAATGATTGTTTAGTTTTCTTGCTATTGCTTTCTTCATGTCAAACAACTATTCCTTCGACTATGAGATTATGCAACTCCCGGATACCGGAGGAATACCTTGTGTGCTATCAAACGTGACAACGTAACTGGGTGATTATAAAGATGCTCTACAGGTATCTTCGAAGGTATTTGTTGAGTTGGCATAGATCGAGATTAGGATTTGTCACTCCGAGTATCGGAGAAGTATCTCTGGGCCCTCTTGGTAATACACATCATAAGCTTGCAAGCAAACGACTAAGGAGTTGGTCACGAGGTGATGTATTACGGAACAAGTAAAGAGACTTGTCGATAACGAGATTGAACTAGGTATGAAGATACCGACGATCGAATCTCGGGCAAGTAACATACCGATAGACAAAGGGAATAACATATGTTGTCATAACGGTTCAACCGATAAAGATCTTCGTAGAATATGTAGGAGCTAATATGAGCATCCAGGTTCTGTTATTGATTATTGACCGGAGAGGTGTCTCGGTCATGTCTACATAGTTCTCGAACCCGTAGGGTCCGCATGCTTAACGTTCGATGACGATATTGTATTATATGAGTTATGTGATTTGGTGACCGGATGTTGTTCGGAGTCTCGGATGAGATCACGGACATGACAAGGAGTCTCGAAATGGTCAAGAGGTAAAGATTGATATATAGGACGATAGTTTTCGGACACCGGAAGTGTTCCGGAGTGTACCGGGTATCTATCGGAGTACTGGAGGGGTTACTGGAACCCCCGGGGGGGCGATTATATGGGCCATATGGGCCATGAGAGGGGAGCACACAGCACACATGGGGTGGCGCGCCCCCTATGGTAGGCGGACGAATAGGAGAAGGAGAAGAGGGGGTTCGACCCCCCTTCCTTCGCTTCTTCCCCATTCCTTTCTTCTCCGGTGGAAAAAGGAAAGGGGGCGCCACTTGGGGAAACCCCAAGTAGGATTAGGATCCTACTTGGGGTGACCCCTGGCTACCTCTCCTCCCCTCCCACCTATATATATGTGGGGAGGGGGGCGCCTAGAACACACAACATCAATTGTAAGCCATGTGCGGCGCCCCCCTTCGCAGTTTACACCATCGGTCATATTTTCGTAGTGCTTAGGCGAAGCCCTACGAGGATCACTTCACCATCACCTTCACCACGCCATCGTGCTGACGGAACTCATTTACTACCTCGAAACCTTGCTGGATCAAGAAGGCGAGGGATGTCACCGAGCTGAACGTGTGCAGAACTCGGAGGTGCCGTACGTTCGGTACTCGATCGTTGGAGCGCGAAGAAAGTTCGACTACATCAACCGCGTTGTGAAATGCTTGCGCTTAGGGTCTACGAGGGTACGTAGACACACTAGTACAACGAGCTGCTAAAAAATGGTTTTTAACCCCTTTCCACGACAGCATTTGGAACCGTCGCCAAGTGAGTGTGGGCAATAGGGGGTCTTTCCCACACAACCCAAAAACCGTCGGGGATATGCCCTCCTGGCACACACGCTCGGCAAAATGAGGTCGTGTGCGACCGGCGAGCGCTGAAATACGGAAATACATACAGTAGAGCTAAAAATACAATTATATGGAGAAATTGTTTCCGGTCGCAAGTACATCCCACACAGTCAGTCCCCGCTAGACGTTTTCGTTCGTATGTACATCCCACACAGTCGCTCCAAGAAAAACGTTTCCGTTCACAGGTACATCACACACAATTTTTCTTGTTAAATCGTTTGCGTTATCAAATTTATCACACACGTTCCGTAGAAGAAACTGTGTGGCAAAGGCTGTCCATCACAAATAGTTTTTATGTGGTAAACATTTGCACAAGGTGGCCTAACGCAAATAGTTTTCAAGAGAAAGTCGTGTGTGATTGTTCATTGATCCAACATGGTTTATTCTTAGAAACTGTGTGCGTTGCCACCCACGGTATTTTTTCAACAACCGTTTGCAATAGCAAAACCCAACTAGCATGCTAATTATCTGATTATTCATAATCCATTTATTAATCTAATTGACATTTCATATTAAGCACACAATATATTCCATTTTCATAATTGAAATACATCAGAGTACAACATCATATAGCTTCAGCACTCAACTACCCCATTACACGACTACACCAGGACTAAGTTTCACATGCAACATCTATAACTTTTCAAAATTAGCATCATAGATGGTACATAGACAGATGTATCTCATCTAGAAAACTGCTGAAGCAGAAGGTGAAAATTGAGCCTTCATTGATGCTGAAGGTCTTTGTAACTTTAGGCCAGTGCCTGTGGACGATTGACCGTCCATCCTTCGTCCTCTTTAGGAACACTTCAATATTGCACCGTGGGTGTTGTATGAATACCTTCTTCGCCTCCTGACCATACATGTGGTTTGAGAGGTAATCATCAGTGAACTGCTTTGGAAAGGCCTGAAAACAAGGATGTGCATAAATATCATCTTTATATTGGAAATGGAGCAAAGGAATAAAAAAGCCAAGGTATAATAGTTAGCACCATCCTGTAGTGAACAGATGTCTTCTTCATTGTGCAGACAAAGATCTTGTTGTTTTTTGTTGCTAATTTCTTTATCCTAACAATCTTCCTGAGTTTCTTGATTTGATTGATATTCATGGACAACTCATTTCCCCATATGCAAAAAGGGTCAAACAGTGGGTCAAAACCTCTGACAGCAGGACCTACATGTGCAAGACCAAATTGTTAAAAACCAAAATATTAGAATGGTTCCTTGTAACACCCCGGACGTAACTTTCCATATTTGTAACTCCAACTCTTGCCATTTTCGGCATTGTGATATGATATTCCCTCCGTGGTTGGGTTTTTCTTCATTTTGCATTTTGTCCATGTCATGCATTTTTTATCATGTCATCATGTGCATCGCATTTGCATACGTGTTCGCCTCATGATTCCGAGCATTTTTCCCGTTGTCCGCTTTGCAATCCGACACTCCTATCTCCCCGGCTGCCCTTTTATGTTTTTCCGCAAAGCGGTACTAAACCTTCTCGAAATGGACCGAGGTTTGTCTAGTGGCCTTGGTATACCACCCGTAGACCACCGGTCAAGTTTCGGTCATTTGAGCTCGTTTGGTACTCCAACGGTTAACCGCACTCTCGCAAGGCCTCTTTTAAGTTGCAGCCCAACACCCTCCAAAACAGCCCAATAACCCATCTAAGTCACTTCCATGCTCTCCGTCGTTCGATCACGATCGTGTGGCGAAAACTACACCTCATTTGGACTCTCCTAGCTCCTCTATGCCTATTTAAGCAAACCCCTTTCCAATCCGGGTCTTCTTCCCGAAACCCTAAAATTCATCCGCGCCACGGACGAAGCCGCCGTCGCGTTCGAGCCAGTCAGCGCCCGCCACCTGTCCGCCGCCTGCCCGCCTGCCGGGCCAGGCGGGCCACCTGGCTCCGCCACACAAGGCGCCGGCCGCCCATGACGCCGCCCGCTCCCGCAGCCGGATCTCGCCGGCCGCTGCCCTCCCGCTTCCGCCGGCTCCCGCCGCCCAGCCACCTTGCCCGCCCGGCGGCTTCGTCTCCCGCCACCGCCGGACCTCGAAGCTCACGCCGCCGCGGCCGCGCCGCCTTCCACCGGCCCGACCCACGGCGACCTCACCTCCTCCGGCCCGACCCTCCGATCTCTCCCTCCTCCTCCTCCCCGGGCTCCGGCGAGCCAGCGCCGCCGCCGTCGTCGCCGATCGGGCCGGGTCCCGATCCGATCGACCGAGCTCCCGTTGACTTCTTCTCCCCCTCCAATTTTTCTTCTAAGTTTTTAAATTCGGAGATATTTTGTGTCATTTTCAACGTAGTATATCTTTGCATCTACAGATCCATTTTGCGCGTATAATACATCAAAATGTTTGTCTCAAGAGTAGATCATTTCATCTCATTGCATCATTTTCATTTGAGCTCATCTTGATGCCCGAAATGCTGTTGGAAGAGGGCTATGTGATGTTAGTTTCGTTTCTTAATGTAATTTGCACTTTTGTTATTTTTGCCATGATTGATGTGTGCATCCTATGAATTTGAGTCCTACATGTGTTTTGTAATATGCCATGCCATCTTTCCAGGGGTGTATGCCATGTATTTTTGTGATCTATGTGGTGACTAGCACAAGCATGCAAAGTAGGTGTCCTGATGTTGCTGTTTTCAGCCCTGTTTTGCTGATATTTTGATGCCATGTTAACTTGATGCTACCGAGAGATCCATGCATATTTTGAGATACTTCAGTAAGGATGTTTTGTTAAACATGTCTTGTTCTATCCATATATGCCCTTGTTTGCAATTATGGAGTGCCATAGCTTGAGTCAATCGAGCTCTACTTTTGCTATCAATTGTTCCCTGGCAGATTGTATACATGTTATTCAATTTTGCCAAGGTTGTTGTGGTTGATCCATTTATGCTATGTTATTGTTCTTGCCATGTATGTCTTCTATGTCATGTTCTTCTTGATGTATGTATGCTTAGTTTTTCATATAAGGCTCTGTAGTGAGTGCATTGAGCTTGTAAACATGCCTACTTGTTATCAGTTTTTGACATGCCATGTTGCTGAATCTGTTAACGAAACTTTCGATATTAACATGGAGGTTACTATATTTTATGATCCTTTTTGGCTTATGGTCAGTAAGGGACTTTTGTTCTATGCTTTGAGTAGATTCATTCCATGCCTTGTTTTGCTATTATAAGTTCCTGTAGCATGTAGTTTTCTTGCTCTGAACATTGCAACCTGATGCTGTTTTTGCCATGTCCAGCCTGATATTTTGTGCACTTTTGCCATGCTTGTTTGAACCTGTTATGATGTGAACTAGCTGTAGCTCAGTGCTCATCTTTTGTCAAGCATCTTGTGTAGATCACTTCCATATACTTTGTTGGTACGTTTGGGTGCAGTAGCTTAATTTCTTGTTGCTTGCTAAGTGGCATCATGCTGTTAATGGCAGATTTGCGCCATTCTTGTTTTGCTTGTCATTTCCAAACCGTGCATCCGATTCCGGTGATCTTTATATCGATTTCAACCGAAATCATCTCATCTTTCCAGTGGCATACTTGGTTTGCCAAGTTGATGCCTGGTTCATCATTTACCTTCCGGAGCGCACATATGCATTGCATATCACATCCCGCATATCATGCCATGTTTTGCATCATGTTGATTGTGCTTTGCACCGTGATTTATTGTGGTTCCTTTGTTTGTGTTGTTGCTTTGGGTAGAGCCGGGAGACGAGTACGTGAACGAGGAACCTGTTGAGAACGCTTACGAAGATCAAGCTTTCGACAACTCTGAGAATATTGCAGGCAAGATGACCATACCCTCGAAATCACTTCTATCTTTGCTATGCTAGTTGCTCGCTCTTTTGCTATGCCTATGCTGCGATGCCTACCACTTGCTATATCATGCCACCCATATTGCCATGTCAGCCCCTAACCATCCTTTCCTAGCAAACCGTTGATTGGCTATGTTACCGCTTTGCTCAGCCCTCTTATAGCGTTGCTAGTTGCGGTGAAGTGAAGTTTGTTCCTTGTTGGAACATGGAGATGTTGTTCCTTTTTGGAACATGTTTACTTGTTGGGGATATCACAATATATATCTGCTATAATTTAATACATCTACATATTTGGTAAAGGGTGGAAGGCTCGGCCTTATGCCTGGTGTTTTGTTCCACTCTTGCCACCCTAGTTTCCGTCATACCGGTGTTATGTTCCTTGATTTCGCGTTCCTTACACGGTTGGGTGATTTATGGGACCCCCTTGACAGTTCGCTTTGAATAAGACTCGTCCAGCAAGGCCCAACTTTGGTTTTACCAGTTGCCACCTAAGCCTTTTTCCCCGGGTTTTCGCGAGCCCGAGGGTCATCTTTATTTTAACCCCGGACGGTGCTCCTTCGAAAGGCTGGCCGACCGAACCAACCTGATCAGGGGCCACCACGGGGAAACTCGAGGCTTGGTTTTACTCGTAGCTTGACTTATCCGGATGTGCCCTGAGAACGAGATATGTGCAGCTCCTATCGGGATTTGTCGGCACAATCGGGCGGCTTTGCTGGTCTTGTTTTATTGCTGTCGAAATGTCTTGTAGTCCGGATTCGAGATTGATCGGGTCTTCCCAGTAGAAGGAATATCCTTCGTTGACCGTGAGAGCTTATAATGGGCTAAGTTGGGACACCCTGCAGGTAATATCTTTCAAAGCCGTGCCCGCGTTATGAGGCGATGGGAATTTGTTAATATCCGGTTGTAGAAAACCCAAAGTTGACCTCAAATAATTACACATCAACAAGGTGTGTAACTGTGATGGTCTCTTCTCGGAGTCCGGAAGTGAACACGGTGTTGGAGTTATGTTTGACGTAAGTAGTTCAGATCACTTCTTGATCGCTACTAGCTTCACGACCGTGCTTTGCTCCTCTTCTCGCTCTCTTTTGCGAAGTAGCCACCATATATGCTAGTCGCTTGCTGCAGCTCCACCTTACTATCCTGTCCTTCCTATAAGCTTAAATAGTCTTGATCTCGCGGGTGTGAGATTGCTGAGTCCCCGTGACTCACAGATTCTACCAAAACAGTTGCGGTGTCGATGATGCGGTCAGCAGTGACGCAACCGAGCTCAAGTGGGAGTTCGACGAGGAACGTGGTCGTTACTATGTGTCTTTTCCGATGATCGTGAGTGGTGCTCAGTTGGGACGATCGGGGATCTGTGTAGCATTTGGGGTATCTTCTTTTATTTTGGTTCCGTAGTCGGACCTTGAGTGTACTCTGAATGATGGATGTTTATTTATGTACTGGGTGAAGTGGCGACTGTAAGCCAACTATGTATCTCTTTCCCTTATGTATTACATGGGTTGTGTGAAGATTACCTCACTTGCAACATTGCTTTCAATGCGGTTATGCCTCTAAGTCGTGCCTCGACACGTGGGAGATATAGCCGCATCGGGGGCGTTACATTCCTACAATTGCACAATAATGTGATATTAGATAACGGACCATGCACGTGCTAACCTCGATTGTAAACCTTAGTGCTTCCCATTGTTTCCCTGTAACACATATAAGGTAGTTAGTCATCAGGTTAAGTAAGGGTTTGCATGCTATCAGTAAAATATGTTGACGAAAAATAGGCACATTGCAGATTCATCAGATTAATTCAAGCCACACGAAAAACCCATTTACCCAAACCAAGCATGATTAATAACTAGGAAATATAACACTTGTATATGTTTCTCATGTATTAAGTGCATCCAAATTCGATTTATTCCTCACATGCACAACAATACAAAATTCTACCCACGACAATTGGACATGGCATTGCAGAATTGAACCAAGCAGTTAACTAAACACCACAACAAATGAAACAAACATTAACTGAGCACCACATTGCACAATATAACATACTCCTAATAGAAGATCAGACAGTTAACCAAAAAGTTAACTACAACCAATTGTAGCAATTGTATTTGTTTCTCATGTATTTACTACAACCAAATTCAATTTATTCCTCACATGGTATACAATAAGAGAATGCACCCACAACTATTGGACATCGCATTGCAGAATTGAACCAAACAGTTAACTAAACACCACAACACAAATGAACCAAACGTTAACTGAGAACCACATTACACAATGTATAACCAAACCAAGCATGCTTGACAACTTGAAAATATAGCAATTGTATTCGTTTCTCATGTATTTTGTAAAGATAAATTCGATTTATTTCTCACATGGAAGACAATACAAAATTGCAGCCTAAAGAATTGAACATCACATTTGCAGAATTGAACCAAACAGTTAATTGAAGACGACAACTAATTAACAAAATAGTTAATAAGTGAGCACCACACTGCATGACTTATAGAACATATACACTAGAGCAACAGACTGCATGGTAAAATTAGATAGCACAATTCACTAGAATTTGTGAAGGAAAGGCAGGGGCAGCACACGCAACGGATAAACCGAGCATGCTTAACCGGTGTAGCTAGAAAATGGCAAGGTGCTCCTCCAAGATCTAGGTGTCGGCACGAATGGAAACCATCGGGACCTCATCTGCCTGTGCGACCGCGATTCGCTTTTCCGCTGCCAAATGCTCCTTGAGATCCTGGCTATACTGCATGCACCATGGCTTAGGGCCACGCTTATTTGGTGGAGGGGTCGGTGATTTGGGTGGAAGGTGTCGCACTCGCGCCGACGGTCAGGGCATGTGGGATGTGGAAGGAGGAGGAGGATGGGGGTCGGGCGTGGATTACCTGCCATGATAGGCGAGGCCGAGCAGCGTGAAGGAGGGTCGCCGGCGAGGAGACGGCGGCGCTGCAAGCAAGGAGTGAAGGTTTCAAGTTGGAAAGGAAGGCGGAAAGGGGGGAAATGTGGCTTTTGGTAAGGGGGAGGGGGCAGGGAGGTAGATATTTCCGTGGAAGCCAAAAAATTGGAATCGCTTCAGCCAAAAAACTGGCGTGCAAAGTGTCATCAGACACGGTCCCTTATTCAGAACCATGTACGATATGTGAACATCACAAACGATTCAGATAGCTTAACATGTGTGTGATGAGTTTGAACGTCAAAAATTTTGGTTCAAATTTCCATGGTTACAGTGGTCATCACAAAGGAGACTACATCACACCCACACTTCTTAATCGAGCAAGCTCAGATATTAAACAGAGCTAGCTGACCTAAACATTACTCTAACTAATTAAAGACCGGCGCTCTTAATTAAACAAAACAAAGAGTACTACTACGGCTGGTGCTCGTCGATCTCCGCCGCCGCCTCCATGTCGAGCTCGCGCCCGACGGTCTCCTGGGTGTAACATCCCAAAATTCTTAATTTTGGAATGTTATATCAAATAAATAGTTTTGGTGGATTGTTTGATTGTGGCATGGTTGCTTGTGTGAAATTGAGTGAAATTTAAATTTTTTTGAAAGTTAAGTGAGAGGGAATAAAATGACTTTCCCAAAACTTTCATCTTGCTTTTATGATCTCCATGAATTCAAATTTATTTCATCACAAAACCCTAGAGAGAAGATGATATGACTTCTTCCATTTAATTAAAGGAAAAAGGGTTTTTGAAAATATTTGAATTCTATTTGGAAATATTCCAAATTCGGAAGCTTTATGCAGCTCAATGAGTTTCATGAAAGAAGATAAAATGACTTCCTCAAATTTAAGAAAGAAAGTTGGAAGTTTTAAAAGGATCAAATTTAAAGTCCCTTTGAAATTATTTTCAATTTGCAGTTATTTGGATTTTATTCAAATTAGGGTAAAATGATTCCTACAAAGAGAAAAATGGAGAGAAATAAATTTGAAACTATTTTGGTATTTTAAAATATTTTTATTTGATTTTAAATGAACCAGTAGCACTGTTTGCTTTATATAATTTTTTTGGATTTTATTTGACGCTAGAAAATGTTCATGTTATAGAAAATCTTTTTTTGAAAATTTTGATATATTATATGCCTCTAGTATATTTTTAATTTATATCGTTTTATTATATTTTTGTTGTGTGTAAATTTATTTTCTTTTTAAAAAAACTTTCCGCCGACTGGGCCGGCCCAACTCCAACCGGCCAGACAAAGCCCAAGACCTCACACAGTGTCCCCCCCGAGTGGGAGTCCGCCGCTAACATGTCGCCGGCCGCTCATGCCGTGTCCGACCAGGACTCCGTCCCGCCACCGCCTCGCCCTTGCCCCTCCGCCAAGCCGTCGCCCCTACCCTCCTCCTTAAATACCCCGCTCCGAGCCGATGCCCGCACCAAGCCGCGCCGCCGCCTGCTTGCCTCGCCGCCCCATGTCAGCAAGCCGATGCCACCAGCCCGGAGCTTCTTGCTACGCCGCCGCACCTCCGCCACCATAGCCGTGCCAGCCGCCCCACGCAGCCGCCGTTGCCGGAGCCCCGAGCCGTCGCCGGACTCGACGACGCCCTACCCGATCCGATCCGCTGCCGACCCGCCTGAACCGCTATAAACCGCCCCGGTTCGCCGGTTTTCTTTTAAGTTTTGGGTTTTCGTTTAAACCTGGTTCGTTTTTTTATTGTTAGTTATTTAGTGAACATTCTTTAGTTAGGGTTCTGTTTTTCGTCGGATTAGGTTCTGTAGCGAACGTTCGTTCGTTAGGCTTTTCTTTTTAGTTTAATTTTCGGCCAGGGACCTATCGGTGAATACTTTTCTTATAGATTAGCCCCTCGTTTTCAAACGATCACAACTTTTACACCGCTTATCCAAATCCAACGAAACCAATGCCAAATTCTTCGTTATGATCCCCTCTATCCATATAACCAACTTAAACATATTTTTGAAAGTTTAAAACTTGGTTTCAAGCAAATTTGAATTTGAACTTCTTTTGATCGTAACTTGAGTTTCGTAACTTCGATTTAATTAATTCTTTTTGCAAATTGAAGCTCTTGACCTAAACTTTCTGATAAGACCAAATTCACCCAATTTTGGTAATGTTAGAATTTTTTTTATTTTGCAAGAGTTAATTGCTTGTTTTCGAAGTTTTCCGAGATCTTTTCTTTGATTCTTTTGCAAGAGTGCTTATGTAAGCAATTGCTTGCTTACGATAGATTGACCGGAGTGTGACGAGTAGAACTATCAGGAGTTATGACTGCAATGAATCTTCATCAACAGTACAAGGCAAGTTCACACTTTGATCATACTTTTCATACCCAGTTTTTTATGCATTAGTTTTACCCTCAAACATTGCATGAGTAGGTTTTGATAACATGTGGGTATTGGGAAGTAGTTGATGAGGTTGGAACCTATTGTCCTTCATTCGACCTTGGGTTTATATGTTATGCTTATATTGCTTTGCTATGCTCGTAGACGTGGATTGGTATGTGAGGTTCATGAAAGATGCAAGAGTTATTTATATCTAAGGGTTAACCTAAGGTGGCTATTTTAATACACATCTGTGTGGAATGGTTGGTGCACCCTAGGGATACTAGTGGCTTGCCCGGGCACCTGGGGAATCCAGTGTTGTCCTAGGAGATCCCGGGGTAACTGTGTGATCATCCTATTGGAATGCCACCCAAGCTCAAAGGAATCATAAGATTGTTCATGCTAGAAACTTCCGTGTGCAGCCACAAGCCATTATGGGCTCTGGCATAGTTGAGTAAGTTGTGGGAAACCTTTCCATGATAGGCTAGCAGATGTAGGGGATTGTAGGTGTACCGGCCTATCAATCGGTTAAGGGGACCTCTTCGAAAAGACTGTGTCTCGGTCATCCGTTTCTCAAACATCACGTAGTGCAAGAAATCCAACAGAGGAGATCGAGTCTTGTGGGGAAAAGTGCGCAAACCTCTGCAGAGTGTACAAACTAATCATGATTAGCCATGTCCCCGGTTATGGACATCTTTGATTATCTGGTATTTGAATTATTTGATTGATCTCTGATACATCTCCAATGTATCTATAATTTTTGATTGTTCCATGCTATTATATATTCTGTTTTGGATGTTTAATGGGATTTATTATACACTATTATATTATTTTTGGGACTAACCTACTAACCCAAGGCCCAGTGCAAATTGCTGTTTTTTGCCTATTTTAGTGTTTCGCAGAAAAGGAATATCAAACGGAGTCCAAACGGAATGAAACATTCAGGAGAGTTATTTTTGGAACAAACATGATCCAGAGGACTTGGAGTGGACGTCAAGAAACAACCGAGGAGGCCAGGAGGTAGGGAGGCGCGCCCCCACCCTCATGGGCCCCTTGTGGGTCCGCCGACCTACTTCTTCCTCCTATATATACCTACTACCCCGAAACCATCCAGGAGCACCACGAAACCCTATTTCCGGCGCCGTAACCTTCTGTACCTGTGAGATCCCACTTGGGGCCTTTTACGGTGCTCCGCCGGAGGGGGAATCGATCACGGAGGGCTTCTACATCAACACCGTAGCCTCTCCGATGATGTGTGAGTAGTTTACCAAAGACCTTCGGGTCCATAGTTATTAGCTAGATGGCTTCTTCTCTCTCTTTGGATCTCAATACTAAGTTCTCCTTGATCTTCTTGGAGATCTATTCGATGTAACTCTTTTGCGGTGTGTTTGTCGAGATTCGATGAATTGTGGGTTTATGATCAAGATTATCTATCAACAATATTTGAATCTTCTCTGAATTCTTTTATGTATGATTGGTTATCTTTGCAAGTCTGTTCGAATTATCAGTTTGGTTTGGCCTACTAGATTGATCTTTCTTGCAATGGGAGAAGTGCTTATCTTTGGGTTCAATCTTGCGTTTCTCGATCCTAGTGAAAGAAAGGGAAATGACACGTATTGTATTGTTGCCATCGAGGATGAAAAGATGGGGTTTATATCATATTGCTTGAGCTTATCCCTCTACATCATGTCATCTTGCTTAATGCGTTGCTCTATTCTTATGAACTTAATACTCTAGATGCATGCTGGATAGCGGTCGATGTGTGGAGTAATAGTAGTAGATGCAGGCAGGAGTCAGTCTACTTGTTGCGGACGTGATGCCTATATACATGATCATGCCTAGATATTCTCATAACTATGCACTTTTCTATCAATTGCTCGACAGTAATTTGTGCACCCACCGTAATTAGTTATGCTATCTTGAGAGAAGCCACTAGTGAAACCTATGGCCCCCGGGTCTATTTTCCATCATATTAATCTCCCGTCAACTAGCTATTTCTATCGCCATTTATTTTGCTTTCTTTACTTTTAACCTTTATCATAAAAATACCAAAAATATTATCTTATCATCTTTATGAGATCTCACTTTTGCAAGTGGCCGTGAAGGAATTGACAACCCCTTTATCGCGTTGGTTGCAAGGTTCCTATTTGTTTGTGTAGGTACGAGGGACTTGTGTGTGGCCTCCTACTGGATTGATACCTTGGTTCTCAAAAACTGAGGGAAATACTTACGCTACTTTGTTGCATCACCTTCCCTCTTCAAGGAAAACCAACGATGCTCAAGAGGTAGCAAGAAGGATTTCTGGCGCCGCTGTCGGGAGTCTACGCACAAGTCAAGACATACCAAGTACCCATCACAAACTCTTATCCCTCGCATTACATTATTTGCCATTTGCCTCTCGTTTTCCTCTCCCCCACTTCAACCTTGCCGTTTTATTTGCCCTCTTTTTTCCGTTCGCTTTTTCTTTCGCTTGCTTCTTGTTTGCTTGTGTGTTGGGATTGCTTGCGTGTCACGATGGCTCAAGATAATACTAAATTGTGTGACTTTGCCAATACCAACAACAATTATTTTCTTAGCACTCCGATTGCTCCTCTTACCGATGCTGAATCTTGTGAAATTAATGCTGCTTTATAGAACCTTATCATGAAAGATCAATTCGCCGGCCTTCCTAGTGAAGATGCCGCTACCCATCTAAATTGCTTTGTTGATTTGTGTGATATGAAAAATAATAAAGATGTGGACAATGATATTGTCAAATTGAAGCTATTTTCGTTTTCGCTTAGAGATCGTGCTAAAACTTGGTTTTCGTCTTTGCCTAAAAATAGTATTGATTCTTGGAATAAGTGCAAAGATGCTTTTATCTCTAAGTATTTTCCTCCCGCTAAGATCATTTCTCTTAGAAACTATATTATGAATTTTAAGCAACTTGATCATGAACATTTTGCACAAGCTTGGGAGAGACTGAAATTAATGATACGTAATTTCCCTACACATGGTTTGAATTTATGGATGATTATACAAAAAATTTATGCCGGATTGAATTTTGCTTCTAGAAATCTTTTATATTCGCCCGCGGGAGGCACTTTTATGGAAACACTTTAGGAGAAGCTACTAAACTCCTAGATAATATTATGGTTTATTGCCTAAAAATAGTATTGATTCTTGGAATAAGTGCAAAGATGCTTTTGTCTCTAAGTATTTTCCTCCTGCTAAGATCATTTCTCTTAGAAATGATATTATGAATTTTAAGCAACTTGATCATGAACATGTTGCACAAGCTTGGGAGAGAATGAAATTAATGATACGTAATTGCCCTACACATGATTCGAATTTATGGATGATTATAAAAAAAATTATGCCGGATTGAATTTTGCTTCTAGAAATCTTTTATATTCACCCACGGGAGGCACTTTTATGGAAACACTTTAGGAGAAGCTACTAAACTCCTAGATAATATTATGGTTCATTCTTCTCAATGGCACACTGACAGATCTATTAGTAAAAAGGTGCATGCAATTGAAGAGATTAATGTTTTGAGTGGAAAGATGGATGAACTTATGAAATTGTTTGCTAATAAGAACGTTTCTTCTGATCCCAATGATATGCCTTTGTCTACTTTGATTGAGAATAATAATGAATCTATGGATGTGAATTTTGTTGGTAGGAACAATTTTGGTAACAACGCTTATAGAGGAAATTTTAATCCTGGGCCGTATCCTAGTAATTCCTCTAATAATTATGGTAATTCCTACAACAACTCTTATGGAAATTTTAATAAGATGCCCTCTTATTTTGAGACTTGTGTTTTCTCAAAATAATTTCAATGCTTTGCTTGAAGAAAAATTGCCCAAGATTGATGAGTTGGCTAGGAACGTGGATAGGATTTCTCTTGATGTTGATTCTTTGAAACTTAGATCTATTCCACCTAAGCATGATATCAATGAGTCTCTCAAGGCTATGAGAATTTCCATTGATGAGTGCAAAGAAAGAACCGCTAGGATGCATGCTAAAAAAGATTGCTTTGAGAAAGCGTGTTCTTCTAGTTTACATGATAATAAAGCTGAAGATCTAAAAGTGATTGATGTGTCCCCTATTAAATCTTTTTTTTGCAATATTAATCTTGATAATGATGGGACTGGAGATGAGTCAACTTTAGTTAAAAGGCGTCCCAATGATTCGGAGTTTTTAGATCTTGATGCAAAATTTGGTAAAAGTGAGATGAAAGAGGTCAAAACTTTACATAGCAATGAACCCACTATTTTGGATTTCAAGGAATTTAATTATGATAATTGTTCTTTAATATATTTTATTTACTTGTTGCAATCCGTGCTAAATTCTCCGCATGCTTATAGCCAAAATAAGGCTTTTACCAAACATATCGTTGATGCTTTAATGCAATCTTATGAAGAAAAGCTTGAATTGGAAGTTTCTATCCCTAGAAAACTTTATGATGAGTGGGAACCTACTATTAAAATTAAAACTAAAGATCATGAATGCTATGCTTTGTGTGATTTGGGTGCTAGTGTTTCCACGATCCCAAAAACTTGGTGTGATTTGCTAGGTTTTCGTGAATTTGATGATTGTTCTTTAAACTTGCACCTTGCGGATTCCACCATTAAGAAACCTATGGGAATAATTAATGATGTTCTTATTGTTGCAAATAGGAATTATGTGCCCGTAGATTTCATTGTTTTTGATATAGATTGCAATCCTTCATGTCCTATTATTCTTGGTAGACCTTTCCTTAGAACGATCGGTGCAATTATTGATATGAAAGAAGGGAACATTATTCCAATTTCCATTAAGGAAAGGCATGGAACACATTCCTAGAAACAAAATTAAATTAGCTTATGAATCTATCATGAGAGCCACCTATGGATTGTCTGCCAAAGATGGCAATATCTAGATCTATCCTTGCATTTATGCCTAGCTAGGGGCGTTAAACGATAGCGCTTGTTGGGAGGCAACCCAATTTTATTTTTTTTCTTGTGTTTTGGTTCTATTTAGGAATAAATCTTTAAGCTAGCTTCTGGTTAGATGTGTTTTTGTGTTTTAATTAGTGTTTGTGCCAAGTAGAACCTTTGGGAAGACTTGGGTGAACTCTTTTTGATCTTGCTGTAAAAAACAGAAACTTTAGCGCTCACGAGATTAGCTACAACTTTTTGCTGGAGAGTTCTATTTAGTTGATTATTTTTGCAGATGATTAATAGATAAATTCCTCACGTCCAGAAATTTATTTTAGAATTTTTGGAGTTCTATAAGTTTGCGTTAGATACAGATTACTACAGACTGTTCTGTTTTTTGACAGATTCTGTTTTTCGTGTGTTGTTTGCTTAGTTTGATGCACCTATGGCTAGTAATGGAGTTTATGAACCATAGAGAAGTTGGAATACATTAGGTTTAACACCAATATAAATAAAGAATGGGTTCATTACAGTACCTTAAAGTGGTGTTTTGTTTTCTTTCGCTAACTGAGCTCATGAGATTTTCTGTTAAGTTTTGTGTTGTGAAGTTTTCAAGTTTTGGGTAAAGATTTGATGGATTATGGAACAAGGAGTGGAAAGAGCCTAAGCTTGGGGATGCCCAAGGCACCCCAAGGTAAAATCGAAGGACAACCAAAAAGCCTAAGCTTGGGGATGCCCCGGAAGGCATCCCCTCTTTTGTCTTCGTCCATCGGTAACTTTACTTGGAGCTATATTTTTATTCACCACATGATATGTGTTTTTCTTGGAGCGTCTTGTATGATTTGAGTCTTTGCTTTTTAGTTCACCACCATCATCCTTGTTGTACACACCTTTTGAGAGAGAAACACATTAATCAGAATTTATTAGAATACTCTATGTGCTTCACTTATATCTTTTGAGCTAAACAATTTTGCTCTAGCGCTTCACTTATATCTTTTACATCATGGTGGTGGTTTTATTTTATAGAAATAATTGATCTCTCATGCTTCACTTATATTATTTTGAGAGTCCTTTAGAACATCATGGTAGTTTGCCTTGGCTATAAATTTAGTCCTAATATGATAGGCATCCAAGATGGATATAATAAAAACTTTCATTGAAAGTACATTGAATACTAAGAGAAGTTTGACACTTGATGATTGTTTTGAGATATGAAGATGGTGATATTAGAGTCATGCTAGTTGAGTAGTTGTGAATTTGAGAAATACTTGTTCTAAAGTTTGTGATTCCCGTAGCATGCACGTATGGTGAACCGTTATGTGATGAAGTCGGAGCATGATTTATTTATTGATTGTCTTCCTTATGAGTGGCGGTCGGGGACGAGCGATGGTATTTTCCTACAATCTATCCCCCTAGGAGCATGCGCGTAGTACTTTGTTTTGATAACTAATAGATTTTTGCAATAAGTATGTGAGTTCTTTATGACTAATCTTGAGTCCATGGATTATACGCACTCTCACCCTTCCACCATTGCTAGCCTTTCTAATACCGTGCATCTTTCGCCGGTATCATATACCCACCATATACCTTCCTCAAAAAAGCCACCATACCTACCTATTATTGCATTTCCATAGCCATTCCAAGATATATTGTCGTGCAACTTACCACCGTTTCGTTTATTATGACACACTTCATCATTGTCATATTGCTTTGCATGATCATGTAGTTGACATCGTATTTGTGGCAAAGCCACCTTTATAATTCTTTCATACATGGCACTCTTGATTCATTGCATATCCTGGTACACCGCCAGAGGCATTCACATAGAGTCATATTTTGTTCTGAGTATCGAGTTGTAATTCTTGAGTTGTAAGTAAATAAAAGTGTGATGATCATCATTAGAGCATTGTCCCATGTTAGGAAAGGATGATGGGGACTATGATTCCCCCATAAGTCGGGATGAGACTCCGGACGAAAGAAAAAAAAAGAAAAAAAAGAGGCCAAAAAAAAGAGAAGGCCCAAATAAAAAAAATGAGAGAAAAAGAGAGAAGGGACAATGTTACTATCCTTTTTCCACACTTGTGATTCAAAGTAGCACCATGATCTTCATGATAGAGAGTCTCTTATTTTGTCACTTTCATATACTAGTGGGAATTTTACATTATAGAACTTGGCTTGTATATTCCAATGATGGGCTTCCTCAAAATGCCCTAGGTCTTCATGAGCAAGCGAGTTGGATGCACACCCACTTAGTTTCTTTTGTTGAGCTTTCATACACTTATAGCTCTAGTGCATCCGTTGGATGGCAATCCCTACTCACTAACATTGATATCTATTGATGGGCATCTCCATAGCCCATTGATACGCCTAGTTGATGTGAGACTATCTTCTCCTTTTTTTTGTCTTCTACAAAACCACCATTCTGTTCCACATATAGTGCTATATCCATGGCTCACGCTCATGTATGGCGTGAAGATTGAAAAAAATTTGAGAACATCAAAAGTATGAAACAATTGCTTGGCCTGTCATCGGGGTTGTGCATGATTAAATACTTTGTGTGATGAAGATAGAGCATAGCCAGACTATATTATTTTGTAGGGATAACTTTCTTTGGCCATGTTATTTTGAGAAGACATGATTGCTTTGTTAGTATGCTTGAAGTATTATTATTTTTATGTCAATATTAAACTTTTATCTTGAATCTTTCGGATCTGAACATTCATGCCACAATAAAGAAATTTACATTGAGAAATATGCTAGGTAGCATTCCACATCAAAAATTCCGTTTTTATCATTTACCTACTCGAGGACGAGCAGGAATTAAGCTTGGAGATGCTTGATACGTCTCCAACGTATCTATAATTTTTTATTGTTCCATGCTATTATATATTCAGTTTTGGATGTTTAATGGGCTTTATTATACAGTTTTATATTATTTTTGGGACTAACCTACTAACCCAAGGCCCAGTGCAAATTGTTGTTTTTTTTGCCTATTTCAGTGTTTCACAGAAAAGGAATATCAAACGGAGTCCAAACGGAATGAAACCTTCAGGAGAGTTATTTTTCGAACAAACGTGATACAGAGGACTTGGAGTGGATGTCAAGAAACAACCGAGGAGGCCACGAGGCAGGGAGGAATGCCTGCCCCCCTGGGCGCGCCCCCACCCTCGTGGGCCCCTCGTGGCTCCACCGACCTACTTCTTCCTCCTATATATACCTACGTACCCCGAAACCATCCAGGAGCACCACGAAACCCTATTTCCACCGCCGCAACCTTCTATACTTGTGAGATCCCATCTTGGGGCCTTTTACGGTGCTCCGTCGGAGGGGGAATCGATCACGGAGGGCTTCTACATCAACACCATAGCCTCTCCGATGATGTGTGAGTAGTTTACCACAGACCTTCGGGTCCAGAGTTATTAGCTAGATGGCTTCTTCTCTCTCTTTGAATCTCAATACTAAGTTCTCCTTGATCTTCTTGGAGATCTATTCGATGTAACTCTTTTGTGGTGTGTTTGTCGAGATCCAATGAATTGTGGGTTTATGATCAAGATTATCTATGAACAATATTTGAATCTTCTCTGAATTCTTTTATGTATGATTGGTTATCTTTGCAAGTCTGTTCGAATTATCAGTTTGGTTTGGCCTACTAGATTGATCTTTCTTGCAATGGGAGAAGTGCTTATCTTTGCGTTCAATCTTGCATTGCTCGATCCCAGTGACAGAAAGGGAAATGACACGTATTGTATTGTTGCCATCGAGGATGAAAAGATGGGTTTTATATCATATTGCTTGAGCTTATCCTTCTACATCATGTCATCTTGCTTAATGCGTTACTCTGTTCTTATGAACTTAATACTCTAGATGCATGCTGGATAGCGGTCGATGTGTGGAGTAATAGTAGTAGATGTAGGCAGGAGTCGGTCTACTTGTTGCAGACGTGATGCCTATATACATGATCATGCCTAGATATTCTCATAACTATGCACTTTTCTATCAATTACTCGACAGTAATTTGTTCACCCACCGTAATACTTATGCTATCTTGAGAGAAGCCACTAGTGAAATCTATGGCCCCGGGTCTATTTTCCATCATATTAATCTACCGTCAACTAGCTATTTCTATCGCCGTTTATTTTTCTTTCTTTACTTTTAACCTTTATCATAAAAATACTAAAAATATTATCTTATCATCTCTATCAGATCTCACTTTTGCAAGTGGCCGTGAAGGGATTGAAAACCCCTTTATCGCGTTGGTTGCAAGGTTCTTATATGTTTGTGTAGGTATGAGGGACTTGCGTGTGGCCTCCTACTGGATTGATACCTTGGTTCTCAAAAACTAAGGGAAATACTTACGCTACTTTGCTGCATCACGCTTTCCTCTTCAAGGGAAAACCAACGCATGCTCAAGAGGTAGCAATCTCATCACTCTATTTAATGAATTTGTTGGGTTATTAATGATTTGGTGAATTTGGGATTGAGTTGGGGTTACCTTCTAAATATGGGTAATTTAAACTTAGTAGTAAATAAAATCTATTCCTTAGAGCCTCCACCAGCCAAATATGCATGTAGTGATAGATATTGTTCATCACTATCCTATGTTGTGGATTTGCCAGTACATTCAATGTACTGACCTACATGGCTACAACGTCTCATGTTGCAGGATTCTTATGACGAGTAAGTGATACGTTAGGGTTACAATGTCTACACTTAACTTTTCCGTTGGTGTTGATGGGAATCCACAACCTTGTTGTTACTTTCACTATATGGATTGAGGTAATAGTATTTACATTACTTTATACATGTGATTTACCATTGTTATAAATCCTCGAGTACTGTGTGTATCAGCATACCGATCCAAGGATGACACTTAAGCACAGAGTCTTGATCCATTCGGGTCGGGTCGCTACAAGATGGTATGAGAGCACATGTTGACTGTAGGACGTGACCCCTAGAAACTGGCAAGCCCATAGGAAATATTTTCTCTAAAAGTTTATTTTCAAATAGATCTTTTACCTCTCTTCTTTTTCTGAGCTTTACCAAAATTTCACTTTTAGTTAGACTATACCACTTTCCCCTTTTGACCACACGAATATTCGACTGATGAGACCACTCCAAGAAGTACAAGATATCGGACAACTAAGACTACTTCGGAATGAAGAGGATTTTACCGTGAATTATAATAATGGAAACTATAATGGTTGAAGACTCCGAAGACTAGGAGAATTTGAAGGCTCTGAAGAATTTCCAGATTAGTATGACCTATGAAGGCTACCCTTATGGAACTTATCAGACTATTGAAGCTGTCAATACCCGAGATCAAGGTGTGTCGGAGAAAGACCGGAACATGGACCATTAAAAACTCAAAGTTTTTGTCAAGAAAACCCTAAGGCAGGAGATATCAACTATGGAATGATGGCTCATGGCAATGACATGGGCATAAACACGGCTATCCATGATGTTATCGCCCACTTATGCTATTGCCACTAGGCTAAGTTAAGCATGCATTTCTTCGGAAGGATTGGATGACAAATGGGCTAATGGAGCACCTATCAGCCAAAGATGAAGTTTTAACCTTAGCTGGTGTATCACCAGGATCTGGAGTATTACATCAAGAATTTTAAGATGGACCTTCAGGAAGCTGTATTTAACAAGGAAGCATTTCGTGAAGAACTCAGGACCCAGAAGCTGAAGGTAGCCAAGCTGGAGGAGCAAAACCTCGAGATACCAGAGATTCATCAGGGACTAAAGGATAGTAGGACCATGGTTCATGCCAAGGATGTTGAAACCCAGGCGTTTGTAATGCAACTCCAGAATATTAAAGGATGTCACGAGAGACTTCGCGTCAACAGTGATGATCTGGCAAAAGAACTTGAGAAGGACAAGCACGATCGAAGAAGCCATCGGAGACATGAACAAGAGTTGAAGAGTTTGGCGAATTTGAAGATTTATTGACCTTTAGAAGACCAAACCCCTGTTATAAACTTAGGTTAGATGCGACGATTGTGAGCTGTCATTTGTTTGATGTTTTTCCAACAACCAAAAAATAAAACTTGTCTTTTCAAAACTATTGTTTGTATTGTGTGTATCCCTATCTATCTCTCTTATAGCACCCCAAAACCCTTGGAACCAATAGAGGATGAATGGAGATGAACTCACATTTCCGGGACCAATAACTTAATTGGAGACGGACCGATAGATTCAGAACATGGAAGGTCACATGAAGAATAACACTATAGCCGGAAAGGATATGACCCAGCATGCTCTTCAGTGCTTTGAAAGAGGTGCTGCTACTTGGTGGAGGATGTACCAAACCATCAATGGATGGCAAGGAGTAACCACTTGGGAAGAATTTAAGTTGACTCTGCTATAGTCTCGGCTTGTGTCCTGGATGTTGAAGCCTTATGGAAACGATATGAAGAAACCTTGGGCATGCAAGCTTTGTGGAGAAATATGACACAACTATAAAGAACACAAGGATTAATGCCCTCATTGTGAAGAAAGTCACACAGCTGAAGAATGCCCAACTAGGCAGATTACTTGTTTCTTGTGTGAAGGGACTACCCACTACCCTGCTCAGTGTCACATTTACCCCATGGTACAAAGAACCATCCAGCAGAAGAAAGAAGCAATGAAAGAAGTCCTCATGGAAATTTTAGAAGAACCTGTAATGAAGGAAGAGGTGGAGGAAACACCCGAAGAAGACCCAATTAAACCCTGCACCAAGTCATGTTATTCATGTGGAGAAGAAGGACACATCTCCCAAAATTGTCTGAAGGGGGATCTAGTAGAATTCCCGACAGAGGAAGTAGAGTATGACCCACAGGAAATAGAAGCCCCGATTGGAACGAAAAAGTCTAGGAAGAGAAATAGATTGGATTCCAGGAACAACCCAACTTCTACAAAGAAGGACCTGAGTCATATCACATGTTTCAGGTGCAAAGATTCAGGGCACTACTTCAGCGGTTGCCCAAAAAGGAAGCCGAGGACCCAAGGAGGCTATGTAATCACAAGAAAACCTCGAGACTTGTTAGAAGTAATATGTTTATGCTGTAATGAAGCATGGCACTTTGCCAGGGATTGTCCCAAAGAGAAGGAGGCTTGTGCTAAATAGTTGAGTCTGCAACAAAGAAATATAGTAGTAGTGGCAACATTTCTTTGAAGTGTTGAGTTGAGGCCTGTAATGGAAATGCAGGAGATTGTAATAATTTGAGAATCAATAAAGTTAGCATCGTTGGTACTGATTTGGATTTTATGAGTTATTACTCTAGGAAGAAAGATTTTGACCATTTTCGAGGATATGAGAAATATGGTCTATGGAAGAATTTGTCCATTTCAAGGGTGGTAATACCCTGCGAGGACACTTGACCCCTGGAAAAGATAATGATATTCCACGGAGTGGACTTCGGACAAAAATAAGTACGAGTTTTATCTCGATATGTGGGATACCCCAAGAAAATGAAGGGATGGAGTACTATTGGATATAAAGGAGGTATAATGTTGGTAATATGGAGCAATTGTAACCCCAGAATGAGTTGAAGCTATAAATGTGATGAGATGGGCCATAACCCACAGGCCCCAGGATCTGCCAAGAAGCAAGCACACTCTTGCTGCAGGAAAAACCCTGGAAGAAGTTACGACTTTATCAACAGACAATTCTATAGGAGTTTACGCAAAACCTGAGAGGGTGAAGAAACAAAAGATGTTTGTTTGGCCTGCAGAATCAATGGATTTTCCTAACCCAGTTCATGGACAAGAGAAATTCTGGAATGCTTGTGAGGATGACCGAGTGTTATAATGCGAGATTCAATAAAGCATATACAAGGTAATGATTTGGGTACGGAATGGGTTGATCATCATACCGACTTACTCTTATTATTCGCCTCTGTTATATGGGATGGTAAATCTGAGTGACTTGCCCAAAGTAGAGCGGCGACGATCAAAACCTTGTTTAAACCTTAGAATGGTATGACAATTTTCCCTTGTACAAGGCAGCTATTGACAATCGTAGGTCATACGGTGAGAATGAAGCCCAAACCCATTTCCTGCAGGAGAAACCATAAATTGTTGACCACCATGAGATATCGATAGTTGTTTAGTATTGGCGCCAGACCCGTCAGCTAAGAAGACCCAGTCTCGAAAGAACCTTACTAAGATGAAAAGACAGAAGAATTGAGGAAAAGGTTATGCCACTACCGGAAGAGTCCAGAGAAGGAATTATCCTGAAGATATGAGAGGATCGACACTGTCAACAATAAGGATGGAGTATATGAGTTTATGATGGAACCGTAACCCTGCTTCTAAGGGTGGTAGCACCCTAGACCCCCTGTGACGATCGATGGATTTTGAGAAGACCCCGAACCTAACCTATTTCTTGCTAGCCTCTCCGAATCTCAAGGGCGAGATTCATTTTAAGGGTGGTAGGTTTGTTACATCCCGAAATTCTAAATTTTGGAATGTTATATTAAATAAATAGTTTTGGTTGATTGTTTGATTGTGGTGTGGTTGCTTGTGTGAAATTGAGTGAATTTTGAAACTTTTAGAAAGTTAAGTGAGAGGGAATAAAATGACTTTCCCAAAACATTCATCTTGCTTTTATGATCTCCACGAATTCAAATTTATTTCATCACAAAACCCTAGAGAGAAGATGATATGACTTCTTCCATTTAATTAAATGAAAAGGGTTTTTAAAAATATTTGAATTCCATTTGGAAATATTCCGAATTCGGAAATTTTATGCAGCTCAATGAGTTTCATGAGAGAAGATAAAATGACTTCTTCAAATGCTAAGAAAGAGAGTTGGAAGTTTTAAAAGGATCAAATTTAAAGTCCCTTTGAAATTATTTTCAATTTGGAGTTATTTGGGTTTTATTCAAATTATTTCTCTCAAAAAATATATATGAAAATTAGGGTAAAATGATTCCCTACCATAGAAAAATGGAGAAAATAAATTTGAAACCATTTTGGTATTTTAAATTATTTTTATTTGATTTTTAAATGAACCAGTAGCACTGTTTGCTTTATATAATTTTTTGATTTTATTTGACGCTAGAAAAATGTTCATGTTATAGAAAATCTTTTTCTAAAACTTTTGATATATTATATGCCTCTAGTATATTTTTATTTTATATCATTTTATTATATTTTTATTGCCTGTAATTTTTTTTAAAAAACTTTCCGCCGACTGGGCCGGCCAAGCTCCAACCGGGCCAGGCCAAAGCCCAGCACCCCGCGCACCGTCTCCGTCCCGAGCGGGAGTCTGCCGCCTGCACGTCCTCGGCCGCTCGCCGTGTCCGACCAGAGCTCTGTCCCACAACCGCCTCGCCCTTGCCCCTCCGCCAAGCCGTCGCCCCTCCCCTCCTCCTTAAATACCCCGCTCCGAGCCGACGCCCACACCAAGCTGCGCCGCCGCCTGCTCGCCTTGCCGCCCCGCGCCGCTAGCCGACGTCGCCCTTTGCCGGCTCGCTGCTACCGCCTCGCCCATGCCGCACCTCCGCAGCCATGCTTCGTGCCGACCTGCGTAGCCGCCGCCGCCGGAGCCCCGAGCCGTCGCCGGACTCGACGACGCCCGATCCGATCCGCTGCCGACCCGACTGAACCGGTATAAACCGCCCCGGTTCGCGGGTTTTCTTTTAAGTTTTTGGTTTTCATTTAAACCCGGTTCGTTTTTTATTGTTAGTTACTTAGTGAACGTTCTTTAGTTAGGGTTCTGCAGAGAACGGTTTTCTCGGATTAGGTTCTGTAGCGAATGTTCGTTCGTTAGGTTTTTGTTTTTAGTTTAATTTTTTGCTAGGGACCTATCCGTGAATACTTTTCTTATAGATTAGCCCTTGGTTTTCAAATGATTACAACTTTTACACCGTTTATCCAAATACAACGAACCAATGCCAAATTCTTCGTTATGATCCCCTCTATCTAGATAACCAACTTAAACATATTTTTGGAAGTTTAAAACTTGGTTTCAAACAGATTTGAATTTGAACTTATTTTGATCGTAACTTGAGTTTCGTAACTCCGATTTAATTAATTCTTTTTGCAAATTGAATCTCTTGATCTAAACTTTCTGATAAGACCAAATTCACCCAATTTTGGCACTGTTAGAAATTGTTTTCTGTTGCAAGAGTTAATTGCTTGTTTTGGAAGTTTTCCGAGATGTTTTCTTTGATTCTTTTGCAAGAGTGCTTATGTGTGCAATTGCTTGCTCATGATAGATTGACCGGAGTGTGACGAGTAGAACTATCAGGAGTTATGAGTGCGATGAATCTTCATCAATAGTACAAGGCAAGTTCACAATTTGATCATACTTTTCATACCCAATTTTTATGCATTAGTTTTACCCTCAAACGTTGCATGAGTAGGTTTTGATAACATGTGGGTATTGGGAAGTAGTTGATGAGGTAGGAACCTATTGTCCTTCATTCAACCTTGGGTTTATTCGTTATGGTTATATTGCTTTGCTATGCTCGTAGAGGTGGATTGGTATGTGAGATTCATGAAAGATGCGAGAATCATTTATATCTAAGGGTTAACCTAAGGTGGCTATTTTAATACACATCTGGGTGGAATGGTTGGGGCACCTTGGGGATACCAGTGGCTTGCCCGGGCACCTGGGGAATCCAGTGTTGTCCTAGGAGATCCCGGGGTATTCGTGTGATCATCCGATTGGAATGCTACCCAGGCTCAAAGGGATCATAAGATTATTCATGCTAGAAAATTTCGTGTGCAGCCACAAGCCATTATGGGCTCTGGCATAGTTGAGTAAGTTGTGGGAAACCTTTCTATGATAGGCTAGCAGATGTAGGGGATTGTAGGTGTACCGGCCTATCTATCGGTTAAGGGGACCTCTTTGGAAAGACTGTGTGTTGGTCATCCGTTTCTGAAACATCATGCAGTGCGAGAAATCCAACTGAGGAGATCGAGTCTTGTGGGGAAAAGTGCGCAAACTCTGCAGAGTGTACAAACTAATCATGATTAGCCGTGTCCCCAATTATGGACATCTTTGAGTATCTATTATTTGAATTATTTGATTGATCTCATCACTCTATTTAATGAATTTTTTGGGTTATTAATGATTTGGTGAATTTCGGATTGAGTTGGGGTTACCTTCTCAATATGGGTAATTTAAACTTAGTAGTAAATAAAATCTATTCCTTTGTTGTAGGAAAAAAATTAGCTTTATGCAAAATTAAACTTAGAGCCTCCACCAGCCAAATATGCTTGTAGTGATAGATATTGTTCATCATTATCCTATGGTGTGAATTTGCCAGTATATTCAATGTACTGACCTACATGGCTGCAACGTCTCATGTTGCAGGATTCTTATGATGAGTAAGTGATACGTTAGGGTTACGATGTCTACACTCAACTTTGTCGTTGGTGTTGATGGGAATCCACAACCTTTGGCTGCCTTGGCCGCTCGGACGCAGATTGCGGTCGCCCTCACGAAGCTTGCTAGCACGCGTCTGGCGGCTGCGGCCGCGGTCTTGCCGCCGAAGTTGCCCTCACGACGCGGTTCCACGTCCCCATCTTTCACCGGCGATGATTGAACAGTGAAATGATATTTGGGGAGTGAGCTAGTGTGCTTGACACGTCGGCTGTGGACTGTAGCCGATGCACCTTCTCGCGTAAGCCATATGCATACTATACGCCGACGGTGCTCCAAGATATTTTGTGCTGCATCTCACATGGTTGGTGATAATAAACTATGTGCGATCTACTTGATTTTTCGTATTGATTTGAATTACGTAATGGGGTCACAGCTGCAAAGGATGGTGTTTGAATTACTAGAACTTTTATCTGCAGTGAACATGCAACTATAGGTGTGTCATCAAAAAACTGGAATTATTCAGGGTTCGTTTGGATGTTTTTATACATTAACTTGGTTTTGTAGGCATTTCAGGTGCATAATTCAAATTTGAACTACATGCACATTGTCGGTGTCAAAATCGGCGGATCTCGGGTAGGGGGTCCCGAACTGTGCGTCTAGGCGGATGGTAACAGGGGACGAGGACACGATGTTTTACCCAGGTTCGGGCCCTCTTGATGGAGGTAAAACCCTACGTCCTGCTTGATTGATATTGATATTGTGGATGTTTACAAGAGTGGATCTACCACGAGATCAAGGAGGCTAAACCCTAGAAGCTAGCCTATGGTATGATTGTAAGGGTTGTTGTTACATCCTACGGACTAGAGCCATCCGGTTTATATAGACACGGAGAGGGCTAGGGTTACATAGAGTCGGTTACAATGGTAGGAGATCTACATATCCGTATCGCCAAGCTTGCCTTCCACGCCAAGGAAAGTCCCATCCGGACACGGGGAAGTCTTCAATCTTGTATCTTCATAGTCTTGGAGTCCGGTCGATGATGATAGTCCGGCGGATGATAGTTCGGTGATGATGGTAGTCCGCTATCCGGACACCCCTAATCCAGACTCCTCGGTAGCCCTGAACCAGGCTTCAATGCGATAAGTCCGGCGTGTATATTGCTTGGCATTGCAAGGCGGGTTCCTCCTCCGAATGATAGAAGATTGTGAACACCGGGATAGTGTCCGCTCGCAAAATAAATTCCACATTCCACCGTAGAGAATAATATATACACAAGTTCAATCTGCGGCGTTTTCTGCGGCATGGCGTCACGCCGCTACCAAGCCATTATTTAAATCGTTTTTATTCTATCACCTCGGCGCATTTAGCGGCGGTTTCTTGGCACGTCTTGTCGAGCGGAGATCGTGTTTCCCTTAATCCGGGATTCTCATCAATACGGACGTGGGTAACCCAACGCGCCATTGATGGTGGCGCTTGGGGATAGCGAGTATTACCAGGCGGTGGGGGCGCGTGAACTTCGCCCGCCCATATAAGGGATAAGGATTCACCTTCTCACCTCGCCTTCTTCCTCCTTTGCTTATCCATCTCCGCTTTTCGAGCTCCAGCGCCCAAGTCCGCGCATCTCGTCTCAACCTTCTCCGACCATGTCCGGGCCGGGAGGTAAATGGTTGGCCTCCACCGTTAAGGAGGAGCACATCGCCAAACTTCGCGGGCGCCGGATACCTCTCCGGCGACATCGCGCACCGGCTGCCCGACGAGGGGCAGCTCATCCCCACCCCCAGGCCCCATGAGAGGGTCGTTTCCTTCCCCACTTCCTCCGCGGACTGGGCTTTCCACTTCACCCCTTTGTCCGGGGGCTCATGTTCTACTACGGCCTGGATTTCCATGATCTGGCGCCGAACTTCATCCTCAACATCTCGGCGTTTATCGTCGTGTGCGAGGCCTTCCTCTGCATCCAGCCCCACTTCGGCTTGTGGCTCAAGACCTTCAATGTCAAGCCAAAGGTAGTGAAGGGCACTCAAGCGGAGTGCGGAGGCGCCATGTTGGGCAAGATGCCCAATGTCCTTTGATTCGAAGGGGCCTTCGTGGAATCCGTCAAGGGGTGGCAATCGGGGTGGTTCTACATCACCGAGCCGCGTGATCCAACATGGGCGGCGGCCCCCGAGTTCAGATTTGGTATCCCCACGCAGCTCACCTCCTGGAAAGAGAAGGGCTTGCTGTGGGGTAGTTCAGAGGAGCTGACGGGACTCCAAGCCTGTATCCAGAAGCTGGTGAAGAAGCTCAGGCTGGTTAACGTGGTCCAAGTCATGCTCGTCCGCCGGATTCTCCCATGCCAAGAGCGGGCATTCAATCTGTGGGAGTTCAATCCAGAACAGCACCAGGCGCTAAGCGGGCTCTTCGACACGACGTACGAACGTGCCTGGAGGGTGCTGTTCAAGGGCGCCGAAGCCCCCGCATCCGTGACTGAAGATCGCGGATTTCGCCGCAGCGCCAAGCCAACGAGGTAAGTGATTCTACCCCTTTACGGGACACTTGCTTTTCATAGTTTGACTCTATCGGGTTTTAATTTCCCTTTTCCTTTGACAGACTGGATGAGGAAGGCGGAGCAGATTATCTGCTGGCTCCTATGCCGAAAATCCATGAGACGCCTGTCTAGCGGGGCTGCTGGTTCCGCACCGCACGTGGTGCGGAGAAGAAAACCAAGAAGGAGGCCACGGGTGCTCGAAGAGTTCCCGTTTTCAGGTGTCCGACGACTCGGGCGGACTCCTCCCCGAAAACGAGGAGGAGAAGAGGACTCTCTCCCGAGGAGGAGAGAGAGAAGAGGAAGGCTTCCCCAGCAGGGGAGGCCGAAGGGTCAAGAGGGAATGACTATTCCCGGACAGCTCCGCCAACATCAACGTTGGCAAGGAAGAATGGCCTTCAAGGGCCAGCCTCCGGCGAGATCGTAAGTATCCGGATTCTGAATGATTTATAATTTCTTTTTCTGCGTCACATAGTGTCATTCGATGCCGCGTGCTGCTGTAGTCCGGCCAGTGATGATCTCCCGCTTCATCGGCGGGTCGTTGGCTCCGTCGGATGTAGACTCCATTCGACCGCCTCCACCCCTCGCGACACCGAGGACGCCGAGGTGGGATCCCAGAAGGACCCATCGGGGAGGCTCGGGCGCCACAAGGCGTCCTCCGGACTTTGCGCCGGACTCCAAATCAGAACCCGCAGTGGTTCCGGGTCCGCCGGCGCCCTTCAATGAAGGGCAAGACCGTGGCGCCGGGCGGCTTCGTCCCAACCGGGCGCCGGCCAATTTGTTGGGCGCTGCAGAGCGCTTCCATCGAGGAAGAACACCGCACTATTATGAGTGCGGTGATTGAAAGGTGCAGCTTGCTAAGGCGGGCTGACCGAAGCTGCATAGCCTTCTATCGGGCTTTGAGGTAAGAAGTTAAAATATGCAATGTAATACCGCATAGACAGTAGCCCTGATGCTCGGTTCGGTGTTCGGGAAGAAAAGCGGATGAGGATCTGAAAAAGAAGATATACGCAGGGTTGCTAAAAATTATGTCAATATGGGTTGCAGGCTGCGCTGCTGACCTCTGCCAGACCGATCATGGAGGTCGGTGCTTTGAAGCAGAGCTCGGCGGTCCGAGCAAGAGCTCGGCCGCGCCAGAAGCAGCTCGGGACAAAGAAGGTGAGAACACCACTTTGAACTTGTACCTTCTGAGAAAAGGATTTAGGTTGCAACAAAAATAACAAGGATAACATGGGTACTACAGGGCCACGAGCGAGGTGGCGACCACGAAGGAGGCCGTGTCATGACGAACATAATCGCCACGGAGGCAGGCAGAGCGAGAAAAGCAGGAGGCGCGGTGGCGGTGGTTCAGCAAGAGCTCCGTGCTCTCATGGAAAAGCATGAGAGTTTGGGCGTGACTCAAAGACTTCGAGAGTCCGAGCTTGCCTCGCTCTCGAAAGTGCTAAAACCACCAAGGCCGATGCCCATAAGTCCCTTCAGAGATTGAGTTGATGAGGAAGATAGCGGCGGGTAAGGCATTTTCATGCAAAGCAAGCATGTGAATGTAAATTCGTGTTACTTACCCGAATTCGGAGCTCTCCAGGGGCGTTTGTAGATCTACCTCGCAGCGTGTCTAATGCCGCCGCATTCTACCGAGTCGAGGAGGGGAGCTCAACGGAGAAGGTCTTACGGTCTCGATATCTTGAGGCCGGCCATCCGGTGCCCCTAGCGACCAGGTGAAGCAGCTGGTCGAGCTCCTAAGGTGGCCGAGCAGGCCATGAAGGGCCTCATAGTCCGGCCGTGGCTGGAGAGGCCATGCACAGGAGCTACTTCGCCTCGTCGATGGTTGGTGGATCGTGCCCCAGGGTGGAGGTTATCAAGCGCTCCGCTTTGTATTGAAGGTGCTCGTCGGGCCCTTGCCCGCGCAAAGGTGCATTGGGGCAAGCTGGATGCGGAGAAGCTAATCAGCGACGCGCCACCAGCGGACAAGGAATATCGTCGCCCAAATGTACTATAAGACTGTCTGAAGGGTGCCCGCAAGATTGCGGATGAGTGCCCCGTGGATGTAATTATTGAGTAAACTTCGCAATGTGTTATCCTGCGCTGAAAACTTTGTTCATATCGCTAAGCAACGCTTGTTAATTTAAAATATTACCTTCATGCGGCCGTTTATTAAATCGAGAGATGGCAAGTCGTCGGCTTCAGCCCCCATGCCACGAGTCTTTGGGGTGTTCGGGATAAACTTGAGCACTCTTGTTCCCATTTTGGGTCCATCTAGGAGGCGCTCAACACAACGAACAAGGCAACGGACTTATAATGCTTGAACACTCTCACTTAGCCATAGAATTCTATAATTTTAAATTTGGAGAAGCCCCTAGTATTCGGAAGACCGAATTTGGGGCGCTATCCACGCCTTCGTCGGACATTGTCCGGAACTTCGCTCGAAGCGGCGTAGGTCTTTAAGGACCGAAAGGACCTCTCGAACAGCGACCAGTCTCTCGCCTTATCATGACAGTCAGTTTTAGCTTTCTCCATCGAGGCGTTAACCCGGCTCAACCGGGCGCAATCGCGATGGTTCTCCCAGGCTACCTTAGCCGATAGAGCGGGCGTAAGGTGCCAAACATGGGAGCCGGGCAAACCCAACTATTGACCCAAGACATGATTGGGGCGATTCATATAATGCTATAAGTTCGGGTGCCGCACTTGTGAAAGTGTTAGGACTTTAGCACACCATAATGAGGAGAACATAAGCCCTGGTGTATTTGGCCGTACCAAAATGTATGGATGGAACATGTCATGAATGAACTTATATATATATATATATATATATATATATATATATATATATATATATATATATATATATATATATATATATATATATATATATATATATATATAAATAATGCAATTATAGGCAAAAAGTGCTGCATTTTATTAGAGAAGATGTGCTATGAGTGCGGAATGATACAAATAGTGCGGAAAGCAAGGGATTGGGCGAATTAAAGGCGTCTCCCTCCGAGGGTAGCCAGCGGAATGTTGCATTTAACAAATTTAATGCTCGTGATGGAGACCACGAGTGTTAAATCGCGCCTTTGTTCCTTCCCCGGCTGTTGCATCATGAGTTGGCAGGTTCGCCACGGACAGAGTTCTGTATAAAAAGAGAGAAATAAAAGAAAAAGAGTGACACACTTGGGAGCCCTGGTGTGGTCGAACCGCACTCTGGTCTGTTGTGGTTGTGCCTTTCCCCTATGCCCATGGTATCTCCAAGGCGTAATTATGTACGCGGAGAGGTTGTCTTACAATTTTGCGAGGGCTGGGGTGGAGGCCGCATTACTCTGGCGATGCTCGGGCGTGCTGGTGGTCTTGGTTGATGTTGCTCGGGCGCGTTTGGCGTGTCCGGTCGTTTAACGGCGGACTCGAAAATGCCTTAAAAGGCTGCTTTGTACTTCGCCGCGAGCATTGTATGTTCCTCCGTTCGGAGGGCGTTCCGTGTTTCCATTGACCGTGATGACTCCACGAGGGCCTGGCATCTTGAGCTTAAGGTATGCATAATGCGGCACCGCATTGAATTTTGCGAACGCGGTTCGTCCGAGCGAGCATGGTAGCCGCTGCGAGCGGGACTATGTCGAAGATTAACTCCTCGCTTGAAATTATCCGGGATCCGAGGACCACTTCGATGTAATCGAGCTCGCATAACCGGCCTCGACACCTGGTATGGCGCCTTTGAAGGTTGTGTTTGTAGGTTTAATCCTTGAAGGGTCTATGCCCATCTTGCGCCTTTGTATCCTGATAAAGCAGGTTCAGAGCTACTGCCGCCGTCCATCGGGACTCGTGAGGTGAAATCCATCGACGATTGGGTCTAAAACCAATGCGGCGAATCCGCCATGGCGGATCTTGGTCGGATGGTCTCTTGATCGAAAGTGATCGGGCAAGAGGACCATGGGTTGAATTTTGGGGCGACTGGCTCCATCGCGTATACGTCCCTTAGTGCACGCTTCCGCTCCCTCTTGGGAATATGCGTTGCGTATATCATGTTTACCGTCCGAACTTGAGGGGGGAATCCCTTTTGTCCTCTGTTGTTCGGCGGCCGAGTCTCTTCCTCGTCATCGCTGTGTAGCCCCTTGTCACTGTTTTCGGCGATTAATTTGCCTGCCTGCTTGAATACCCAACAATCTCTGTTGGTGTGGTTAGATGGCTTTTCGGGGGTTCCATGTATTTGACAGGAGCGGTCGAGTATTCGGTCCAAATTGGACGGGCCCGGAGTGGTTCTTGTGAATGGCTTCTTCCGTTGACCGGGCTTGGAGCCTCGGAATCCGGCGTTGACTGCCGTATCCTCATTGTTGTCGCCGTTAATGCGGCGTTTGTTTTTGTTTCGACGCAACCTGCCATTGCGGTCCTTGGTATCCGGACTGTCGGCGTTTTTCTTTGAGGTTGTTGCTGCGAGCTAGCCAGCTATCCTCTCCCGCACAGAAGCGGGTCATGAGTGATGTGAGGGCTGCCATGGATTTCGGCTTCTCCTGTCCTAGGTGCCGGGCCAGCCACTCGTCGCGGATGTTATGTTTGAAGGCAGCGAGTGCCTCTGCATCCGTCTGATCAACAATTTGATTTTTCTTTGTTAAGAACCGTGTCGAAATTGCTGGCGATTAAATGCAGCTGCTGGATTATGTGGCTTAGGTCATCTGCGTCGGGTGGTACTTTGCGCGTGCCACAGAAGTTGTCGAGGAATGCGGCTTCCGGTCTTCCCAACATCAATGGACTCTGCGGGCAGGCTGTTAAGCCAATGCCGAGCTGGTCCTTTGAGTTTAAGCGGAGATATTTGATGGTGTGAAGGTCGTCGCCATGGGCCATATGTATATGGAGGAGATAATCCTCAATCCAAACCGTGGGGTCTGTTGTGCCATCGTAGGATTCGATATTAACGGGTTTAAACCCTTGAGGATTTGATGATCCATTACTTCGTCGATGAAGCATAGTGGGTGTCTGGCGCCTCAGTATTGAGCAATATCGCGACGTAGCTCGAAAGAGCGTTATCTGCTGTGTTCGCCCGGCCGGAGTAGTTGTATCCGTGCGACGGTATTCGCTCGTGGGTCTTGGGGAGCTCGCGTGATCCATAGATAGATCTGGATTGTCTTGCCTTGTCCTCAATATATCTCACAAGTCCGGTAGCGTTCCCGTGGCTTCATGCTTTTTGAGCGATGCGAGGGTGCGGTTTTGGTGGAGGGCTTGCACGCCTCTCTGTCGCGCCACGAGGTGGTCGGTCTGCCGTGTGTCAGCGCTGGTGATGCAGGTTTGTACGCTTCCTCCTCTAATCGGGGAGCAACTTGCGTTTTAGGTAACTTTTGGTGGGGCCTTGAGTTCATACTCTTGACGCGAGGACCTCGGTCCATCTGTCGGCCATGGGTCTTGATCAGCTTGAAGCTGTTGCTGCTTTTCTTTAGGTTGTTTGCCGTGGCCATTAGCTGCGTCTGAAACGCTCTTGTTCGACGGGATCCTCGGGCACGGCAATTCGTTCTCGTCGAGGCTTGCCTCGTCTCCGGAGGGAGGTAAGTAATTTTCATCCTTGACCTCTTAAATGCCGCCCTCTCGTGAGGGCTTGCTTCCCTCCTCCTCTGCTGGATCATCTTTGGAGGGTTGTCTTGACACTTTCGGGGTGTTATTATCTCTTGTGCGGAATCTCCATTCTTGCCGTGGCGGGATTTAGAGGCGCCCGCGCGTCGGCGCTTGGGATGTTTCTTTAAGGAATCGGCCTCCGTTGCTTCTTTGCCATCCCCATCTTTTGGGGTGTCCACCATGTATATGTCGTATGGCGAGGTGGTCTTCCAAAGGTGTCCTGTAGGCACTGGTTCTTAGTAGTCTCCGGCATCGTCGTCCATACCGTTGATGTCTTGAAGTCGTAGTCGAGTATGTCGGTTAAATCGCCGGCGGTGGCTCTGAAGTGGGTGGTGGGTGGGCTCTGAATTTCTTCGTCGTCCGCGTCCCAACCATCCTGGCGTGAGTTCGGCCAGGGCTCTCTGAATAGCGAGATGCTTGATGAATTTATGATATCGCCGAAGGCGAAGTCTTTGAAAGATGTCCGCAGCGGTGAATTCCATGATCGGCGCCCAATCGGTTTGGTGGCGGGCGCAGGAGGTTGGTCCGGCGAGTCCGGCACCTCGAGTCATGAGCTTTATGCGGGACAAGGTAAGTGTTCGCTCCATCGCCGTAGAAGTTGCAGCTCGGCGGTGTCCAGCCATCCGCCCTCGATCCGAGCGATCGGCTCCGGACTATGGGTCGGGCGGTTTCGTGTCTGACCTCAAGGTGCTGTCCGGCGCGAGTTAGGTCATGCCCATCGTTACAGCGCACGCCGGGGTGTGGCTCAGATCCATCGAAGATCAAGTCCCCGCGGATATCGGCCGTGAAGTTTAGGCTTCCAAACCTGACCTGACGGCCAGGGGCGTAGCTTTCAATCTGCTCCAGATGGCCAAGTGAGTTGGCCCGCAGTGCGAAGCCACCGAATACGAAGATCTGTCCGGGGAGAAAAGTCTCACCCAGGACTGCGTCGTTGTCGATTGAAGAGGCCATCAAGCCTATCGGTGACGACACAGAGGAACTCTTAATGAAAGCACCAATGTCGGTGTCAAAACCGGCGGATCTCGGGTAGGGGGTCCCGAACTGTGCGTCTAGGCGGATGGTAACAGGGGACGAGGGACACGATGTTTTACCCAGGTTCGGGCCCTCTTGATGGAGGTAAAACCCTACGTCATGCTTGATTGATATTGATATTGTGGATGTTTACAAGAGTGGATCTACCACGAGATCAAGGAGGCTAAACCCTTGAAGCTAGCCTATGGTATGATTGTAAGGGTTGTTGTTCTGTCCTACGGACTAGAGCCATCCGGTTTATATAGACACCGGAGAGGGCTAGGGTTACATAGAGTCGGTTACAATGGTAGGAGATCTACATATCCGTATCGCCAAGCTTGCCTTCCACGCTAAGGAAATTCCCATCCGGACACGGGGGGAAGTCTTCAATCTTGTATCTTCATAGTCTTGGAGTCCGGTCGATGATGATAGTCCGGCAGATGATAGTTCGGCTGATGATGGTAGTCCGGCTATCCGGACACCCCCTAATCCAGGACTCCCTCACACATGCTCCAGTGCATATAAATTGGTTGAAAAAAATCAAATATGTGTCCTTGGTTGCATGCTTAGGTCCCATGCAAGAAATGGTAATGAATGTCAAACACCCTGCCACCATCACTCGGCCGCATACATTGAGATACTTGGTTTTTAAATTCTAGTAAATCCAAAACTTGTCTGAAATTCATGAAACTTGGCATGCTATCATGGAGCGGCATCAACATGCCGTGGTAAATTTTTTGTCCCATTTGGGGTAGGTTTGGGTATAAGCTTCTCACAACAAGCATGATGGTTTCGGTAGGGAACACCCCACCTTTGGGGATGAAACGATATATGTTGCCTCTTATTGCTTCCAAAAAAATTCTCGTCTCAACATAGAACAACAGGAGTGTTGTGTTATTTTTTGTGATTTTTCGGGGTTTGTTTGGACATTTTATGCATTAAGTGAATTTTCAATGCATTTATGTGCATAATTCAAATTTGAACTACATGAACATGCTCCAGTGCATATAGATTGGTTGAAAAATCAAATCTGTGTCCTTCGGTGCATGCTTAGGTCCCATGCAAGAAATGGGAATGAATTTCAAACACCCTGCCACCGTCAGGCAGCCGCAAACATTGAGATACATGTCTTTTAAATTCTAGTAAATCCAAAACTCATCTGAAATTTATGGAACTTGGCATGCTATCATGGAGCGGCATCAACATGCAGGGGTAATTTTTTTTATCCCATTTGGGGCAGGTTTGGGTATAAGTTTCTCACAAACTAGAGCTTGTCACAACGAGCGTGACGCTTTCGGTAGGGAACGTGCCACCATTGGGGACGAAACAATATCCGTTGCCTCTGATTGCTTTCAAAAAAATTTGAGAGTCAACATAGAACAACAGGAGTGTTGTGTTAAATTTTGGAATTTTTCGGGGTTCGTTTTGACATTTTTATACATTAACTGGGTTTCCCAGGCATTTTATGCACATAATTCAAATTTGAAGTACATGCACATTCTTAAGTGCACATAAACTGGTTGAAAAATCAAATACGTGCCCTTGGTTGCATGCTTAGGTCCCATGCAAGAAATGGGAATGAATTTCAAACACCTTGCCACCGTCACTCGGCCGCAAACATTGAGATACCTCGTTTTTAAATTCTAGTAAATCCAAAACTCGTCTGAAATTCATGAAACTTGGCATGTTGTCATGGATAGGCATCAACATGCCGTGGTAATTTTTTTGTCCCATTTGGGGTAGGTTTGGGTATAAGCTTCTCACAACAAGCATGATGGTTTTGGTAGGGAAGGTGCCACCTATGGGGAAGAAATGATATCTGTTGCCTCTGATTGCTTTCAAAAAAATTCGAGTGTCAGCATAGAACAACGGGAGTGTTGTGTTCAATTTTGGATTTTTTCGCGGTTCGTTTGGACATTTTTATACATTAACAGGGTTTCCTAGGCATTTTATGCGCATAATTCAAATTTGAACTACATGTACATTCTCCAGTGCATATAAACTGGTTGAAAAATCAAATATGTGTCCTTGGTTGCATGCTTAGGTCCCATGCAAGAAATGGGAATGAATTTCGAACACCTTGCCACCGTCACTCATCCGCAAACATTGCGATACCTGGTTTTTAAATTCTAGTAAATCCAAAACTTGTCTGAAATTCATGAAACTTGGCATGCTATCATGGAGCGGCATCAACATGCCGTGGTAATTTTTTGTCCAATTTGGGGCAGGTTTGGGTATAAGCTTCTCACAAACCAGAGCTTCTCCCAACAAGCGTGATGGTTTCGGTAGGGAACATGCCACCTTTGGGGACGAAACGATATATGTTGCCTCTTATTGCTTTCAAAAAAATTCGAGTGTCAACATAGAACAACATGAGTGTTGTGTTCAATTTTGGAAATTTTCAGGCTTCGTTTGGACATTTTTATATATTAATTGGTTTTCCTAGGCATTTTATGCGCATAATTCAAATTTGAACTACATGCACATTCTCCAGTGCATATAAACTGGTTGAAAAATCAAATATCTTTCCTTGGTTGCATGCTTAGGTCCCATGCAAGAAATGGAATGAATTTCAAACACCTTGCCACCGTCACTCGTCCGCAAACATTGCGATACCTGGTTTTCAAATTCTAGTAAATCCAAAACTCGTCTGAAATTCATGAAACATGGCATGCTATCGTGGAGCGGCATCACATACCATGGTAATTATTTTATCCCATTTGGGGCAGGTTGTATAAGCTTCTCACAAACCAGAGCTTCTCACAACAAGCGTGATGGTTTTAGTAGGGATCGTGCCACCTTTGGGGACGAAACGATATCCGTTGCCTCTTATTGCTTTCAAATTTTTTCGATTGTCAACATAGAACAACAGGAGTGTTGTGTTCAATTTTGGAATTTTTCGGGGTTCGTTTGGACATTTTTATTCATTAACTAGGTTTTTCCAGGCATTTTATGTGCATAATTCAAATTTGAACTACATGCACATTCTCCATTGCATATAAACTGGTTAAAAAATCAAATATGTGTCCTTGGTTGCATGCTTAGGTCCCATGCAAGAAACGGGAATGAATTTCAAACACCAGGGCACTGTTGATTGTCGGCAAAACGTGGAGATACTTTGTTTTTAAATTCTAGTAAATCCAAAACTCGTCTGAAAATCATGAAACTTGGCATGCTATAATGGAATGGCACCGACATGTTGTGGTATTTTTCGTGTCCATTTTGAGAGAAGGCACACTCGAATAATAGCCAACAAAGGCATTTTGAAACAAATAGCTGCCTCTATAACATCTCAAATGTTTTGTTTTATTTAAATTGTGTGCGCTTTGTTAACCATTCACGTGACGCCACGCCTCACTCTTTTAATGGCTAGGAGGTGCCGTGCGGATAGGTGCTTGAGTGCTTGACTAAACAGAAGGTGTGCGAGCTTTACTCCAATGCGGAGGCTCAACGGGAAGCGTGTGACCTGTACGCCGCATAGGCTCACCGGGAAGCGAGCCCTTTGACTTCCATGGCCGCCCGCCTTGCTCGCATCCTCTCCATTAATGGCACCCAAGCCGCAGTTTAATTCGGTTTTTAAATATAAAACACTCATCGCAAACGTTTTAGTTAGAACACCCGTATGCAAACCGACAGCTTCCCCAGGAAGCCAAGGGAAAATGTGCCGAGCAGGATTTGTGCAGCTCTTGATCGCAAACGTTTTAGATAGAACACCCGGATGCAAAGTGAGAGCAGTGCAGGATTTGTGAATGCCTTCAACGCAAACAGTTGTTTTGGATGACCCGTGTGCAACCACGTACAAACAATTTGGTAAGATTTGCATCTGTCATACCATTTATCAAACTTGAAAGATTTACATTTGTTGACCTAGTAACGTTGCCATTTGTCAATCCTTGTAACAGAGCGATTTGTCAAAATATGCAGCTAGAAATCGCTAGCACTATCTAATTTTTGCAACTAAAATTCAGTAATTAAGCATAGATTTCATTCATAGATTAAGCAGTCGTTCTTAATTTATACAAACAGTTCAACTCGACAGCTAAAGCAACCAAACTTTTCCCCAATTGTTGCCAACCATGTACTGAAATAGCTAGTTCAACTATATATACTAGCTAATTTTAAGTACGTTTTATAGTTCGACCACACATCTATAGTCTAATGAACTGAACAAAATAGCCCCTAAATACTACTACTACCACGGAGGGGCTTTGTGCTACTTCTGGCAGCCTCTCCTCTGCCGAGCGCGCTCAGTGAGAGGCACAGGAGGAGGAGGAGCCTACCGATGAGCCGGAGAAATGCAGTACGGTGCCTACAGCTTTTGCACGTTCAACAACGCTTGCCAGCTCGAACGCCCACTGCCGCTCCAGGCGATCCCTCTTGAAGCGGCTAGACTGCTCGTAGGTCTCCTGATTCCTCGCCTCTACATTGGCATGTGCTGCGGCCACGGTTGCAGTAAGGCTCTTTGCATGCTCGACGAGGCGCTCCTCCTCCTCCCGCAGGAACTCGATGTAGCGCGCAAGGTCGCTGACGCACGTGCGGGCCTCCACCTCTATCTCCCTCCTTCAGGCGGCAGTGGCGGAGCAAGTGATGATCCCGGCGGTCGACGGTGGACTGGCGGCCATGGCGGCCGATGATGGGGTGGCGGCCATGACCACCACCTCCCGCCTTCGGGTTGCGGTGGCGGAGCGGGTGATGGCCATGGTGGCCGGCTATGGGGTGGCAGCCACGACGGCCACCTCCCGCCTTCGGGCCGCGGCGGCAGAGCGGGAGATGGCCCTGGCTTTCGACGGTGGTGTGGCGGCAATGGAGGCTGGCAATAGCTGTCAATGGGCAGCGGCGGCAGAGCGTGTGGTGGGTGTTCCGCGCACACCCAACAGGGATGCCACGCGTACTACACTACTCCGGGGACTGCGCCGCCGCGGCGGTGTAGCCTCCCAGCTGGAGCCATCCTCTGATGACGGCAGAGTGGCTGAGCGACGACGACGGACCGGTGCCATTGGCGATTGTGGGAGAAGCATACAAGATAAGCTACAGGGAGGGAGGGGAAAATGCGACGTAAGACTCGCCGGCCGTGAGGGTTTTTATAGCAGGCCGATAAGCATTGGGATTTTGGGGGATTTCATCGAGTCGGGCGGGAAGCTTGCGGGAACCTGCGAGGTTGCGCGAGAATAGGCTCACTGACGATTAATTTGCACCACCATTTGGCCAAAAGAATGCCCCCGCGCGCTGCGCAAGCTTGCGCTGTAAGCCGTCTGCGGCAGCGGGGTGACAAGACGTGCGAGAGGAGGACGAAATGACACGTACACATATGGTTAATACAAAAAAATGTTTGCGATTTAATTACCTCCTATACCCCTGTCCTGGTTTATGAGCCGCATGTCGTATGTCGCACACACCTTCAACTGGCTAACCGTTTCTTTTGTGTTGCCTTATCACAAACAGTTCATTCAAGTGAACCGTATGTTGTATATCGCACACACCTCCATTTGCCTGCCCGTTTCTTTTGTTCCTCCTCATCGCAAACGGTTGATTGAACTGAACCGTATGCCCTGAATCGCACACGCAACTAAAATCTGAACCGTTTATTATGCATCCTCCATCGCAAATGTTTTTCACCTTTTTTGACGGTTTTTTACACCACCGTTTGCGATTATTGCATCGCACACAGTTTCGTCGAAGGGTCTCTGATCGTAGTGTCCCGTTAGCATCATCCTGCAGTAGTGTTTCCACCATATCCAAATCTGTGAGAGAGAGTTGAGTGTTAGGGAGACTATCATTTGAAGCACAAGAACAAGGAGTTCATCATCGACACACCATCTATTACCTTTTGGAGAGTGGTGTCTCCTAGATTGATTAGGTGTCACTTGGGAGCCTCCGTCAAGATTGTGGAGTTGAACCAAGGAGTTTGTAAGGGCAAGGAGATCGCCTACTTCGTGAAGATCTACCCAAGTGAGGCAAGTCCTTAGTGGGCGATGGCCATGGTGGGATAGACAAGGTTGCTTCTTCGTGGACCCTTTGTGGGTGGAGCCCTCCGCGGACTCGTGCAACCGTTACCCTTCATGGGTTGAAGACTCCATCAACGTAGATGTACGATAGCACCACCTATCGGAACCACGCCAAAAATCTCCGTGTCTACAATGCGTTTCCACCTTCCAAACTCCTCCCCTTTACCTTCATATGCAATTATTTACATTCTGCTGCTATACTCTTAGAATTGCATGTGTAGGTTGATTGTTTGACTTTTGTTAAGTTGCTAAAATCTGCCAAGACTTAAAATTTCGAAGAGGCAAGATTTTTATTTGGTCAAGTAGTCTAATCACCCCCCCTCTAGACATAATTTCGATCCTACAGACTCCAAGTCCCACATGTGTCTTCTGGTCCAAGAAAAATCATCACGAAAGTTTTATTCCGTTTGGACTCCATTTGATATTCCTTTTCTGCGAAACTCAAAATCAAGGAAAAAACAGAAACTGGCACTAGGCTCTAGATTAACAAGTTAGTCCCCCAAAAATAATATAAAATAGCATAATAATGCGTATAAAACATCCAAAACAGATAATATAATAGCATGGAACAATGAAAAATTATAGATACGTTGGAGACGTATGAAGCATCCCCAAGCTAAATTCCTCCTCGTCCTCGAGTAGGTAAATGATAAAAACAGAATTTTTGATGTGGAATTCTACCTAACATATTTATCCATGTAATTTTCTTTATTGTGACATGAATATTCAGATCCATAAGATTCAAAACAATAGTTTAATATTGACATAAAAACAATAATACTTCAAGCATACTAACAAAGCAATCATGTCTTCTCAAAATAACATGGCCAAAGAAAGTTATCCCTACAAAATCATATAGTCTGGCTATGCTCCATCTTCATCACACAAAGTATTAAATCATGCACAACCCCGATGACAAGCCAAGAAATTGTTTCATACTTTTGATCTTCTTAAACTTTTTCAACTTTTACACAATACATGAGCGTGAGCCATGGATATAACACTATAGGTGGAATAGAATATGGTGGTTGTGGAGAAGACAAAAAAGAAGGAGATAGTCTCACATCAACCAGGCATATCAACGGGCTATGGAGATGCCCATCAATAGATATCAGTGTGAGTGAGTAGGGATTGCCATGCAGCAGATGCACTAGAGCTATAAGTGTATGAAAGCTCAAAAATAAACTAAGTGGGTGTGCATCCAACTCGTTAATTCATGAAGGCCCAGGAAAATTTGAGGAAGCCCATCATTGGAATATACAAGTCAAGTTCTATAATGAAAATTTCCCACTAGTATATGAAAGTGACAAAATAGGAGACTCTCTATCATGAAAATCGTGGTCCTACTTTGAAGCACAAGTGTGGAAAAAGGATAGTAGCATTGTCCCTTCACTCTTTTCTCTCATTTTTTTCTCTTTTTTGGTTGGCTTCTTTGGCTTATTTTATTTTTTTGTGGGCTTGTTTGGCCTCCTTAATTTTTGTAAAGTCCGGAGACTCATCCCAACTTGTGAGGGAATCATAGCTTCCATCATCCTTTCCTCACATGGGACAATGCTCTAATAATGATTATCATCACACTTTTATTTACTTACAACTCACGAATTACAACTCGATACTAGTACAAATATATAACTCTATATGAATGCCTCCGGTAGTGTACCGGGATGTGTAATGACTCAAGAGTGACACGTATAAAAAATATGAATGGTGGCTTTGCCACAAACACGATGCCAACTACATGATCATGCAAAGCAATATGACAATGATGAAGTGTGTCATAATAAACGGAACGGTGGAAGTTGCAAGGCAATATATCTCGGAATGGCTATGGAAATGCCATAATAGGTAGGTATGGTGGCTGTTTTGAGGAAGGTAAATGGTTGGTTTAATGCACCGATGAAAGTTGCGCGGTAATAGAGAGGCTAGCAATGGTGGAAGGGTGAGAGTGCGTATAATCCATGGACTCAACATTAGTCATAAAGAACTCACATACTTATTGCAAAAAATATTAGTTGTCGAAACGAAGTACTACACGGATGCTCCTAGGGGATGGATTGGTAGGAAAAGACCATCGCTCGTCCCCGACCGCCGCACATAAGGAAGACAATTAATAGATAAATCATGCTCTGACTTTATCATATAACGGTTCAGCATACGTGCATGCTACGGGAATTACAAACATTAACACAAGTATTTCTACCAATCCACAATTACTCACTAGAATGACTCTAATATTACCATCTTTATATCTCAAAACAATCATAAGGAATCAAACTTCTCATAGTATTCAATGCACTTTATATGAAAGTTTTTATTATATCCCTCTTGGATGCCCATCATATTAGGACTAAATTCATAATCAAAGCAAATTACCATGCTGTTTAAAGAGACTCTCAAGATAATATAAGTGAAGCAAGAGAGTTCAACAATTTTTATAAAATAAAACCACAGCCGTGCTCTAAAAATATATAGGTGAAGCACTAGAGCAAAATTGCCTAGCTCAAAAGATATAAGTGAAGCACATAGAGTATTCTAATAAATCACGATTCATGCGTGTCCCTCTCAAAAGGTTTGTACAGCAAGGATGATTGTGGCAAACTAAAAAGCAAAGACTCATATCATGCAAGACGCTCCAAGCAAAACACATATCATGTGGTGAATAAAAATATAGCCTCAAGTAAATTTACCGATGGATTGAAGACGAAAGAGGGGATGCCTTCCAGGGCATCCCCAAGCTTATGATCTTGGTTGTCCTTGGGTATTACCTTGGGGTGCCTTGGGAATACCCAAGCTTAGGCTCTTTTCACTCCTTATTCCATAGTCCTTCAAATCTTTACCCAAAACTTGAAACTTCACAACACAAAACTCAACAGAAAACTCATGAGATCCGTTAGTATAAGAAAATAAATCACCACTTTTGGTACTTTTGTGAACTCATTATTTATTTATATTGGTGTAATATCTACTTTATTCCAACTTCTCCATGGTTCATACCCCCGATACTACCCATAGATTCATCAAAATAAGCAAACAACACATAGAAAACAGAACCTGTCAAAAACAGAACAGTCTATAGTAATCTGTAAAGTTGGAATACTTCTGTAACTCCAAAAATTCTGAACAACCAGGACAAGAGAGGAATTTTTTATATAAATATTTTGCAAGAAGAATCAGTATTTTATCGTACTTCTGTTAAAAATGAAAATTATTTTACTGGGCGCAAAAGTTTCTACTTTTCAGCAAGATCAAATCAACTATCACTATAAGCCATCCCAAAGGTCTTACTTGGCACAAACACTAATTAAAACATAAAAACACATCTAACCAGAGGCTAGATGAAAAATTTATTGAAAAATAGGAACAAAAAATCAAAAATAAAAATAAAATTGGGTTGCCTCCCAACAAGCGCTATTGTTTAACGCCCCTAGCTAGGCATAGAAAATTTTAATGATGTTCACATGAAAGACAAGAATTGAAGCACAAAGAGAGCATCATATAGCATGTTGAAAACACATCTAAGTCTAACATACTTCCTATGCATAGGCATCTTATAGGCAAATAAATTGTCAAGGCAAGCAAAAACTAGCATGTGCAAGGAAGAAGAAATAAACAATAGCAATCTCAACATAACGAGAGGTAATTTAGTAACATGAAAATTTCTACATCCATATTTTCCTATCTCATAATAATTACATGTAGGATCATAATCAAATTCAACATATAGCCATCATATGAAATTTTGTCTACATGATCCACATGCATGCAAAGTTGACACTTGATACGTCTCCAACGTATCTATAATTTATGAAGTATTAATGCTATTATATTATCCATCTTGGATGTTTAATCGGCTTTACTATGCACTTTTATATTACTTTTGGGACTAACCTATTGACCCAGAGCCCAGTGCCAGTTTCTGCTTTTTTCCCTTGTTTCAGTGTTTCGCAGAAAAGGAATATCAAATGGAGTCCAAACAGAATGAAACCTTCGGAAAAGTTATTTTTGGAAAGAAAGCAATACGGGAGACTTGGAGTGCATGTCAGGGGATCAACAAGGAGAGCACGAGGCAGGGCGACGCGCCCTCCACCCTCGTGGGCCCCTCGTGGCTCCCCTTACCAACTTCTTTCGCCTATATATTCCAATATACCCTAAAACCTTCGGGGAACAGAATAGATCAGGAGTTCCGCCGCCGCAAGCCTCTGTAGCCACCAAAAACCAATCGGGACCCTGTTCCGGCACCCTGCCGGAGGGGGGATCCCTCACCGGTGCCCATCCTCATCATCCCGGCGCTCTCCATGACGAGGAGGGAGTAGTTCACCCTCGGGGCTAAGGGTATGTACCAGTATCTATGTGTTTGATCTCTCTCTCTATCGTGTTCTTGAGGTGGTATGATCTTGATGTATCGTGAGCTTTGCTATTATAGTTGGATCTTATGATGTTTCTCCCCCTCTACACTCTTGTGATGAATTGAGTTTTCCCTTTGAAGTTATCTTATCGGATTGAGTCTTTAAGGATTTGAGAACACTTGATGTATGTCTTGCATGTGCGTATCTGTGGTGACAATGGGATATCACGTGATTCACTTGATGTATGTTTTGGTGATCAACTTGCGGGTTCCGCCCATGAACCTATGCATAGGGGTTGGCACACGTTTTCTTCTTGACTCTCCGGTAGAAACTTTGGGGCACTCTTTGAAGTTCTTTGTGTTGGTTGAATAGATGAATCTGAGATTGTGTGATGCATATCGTATAATCATATCCACGGATACTTGAGGTGACATTAGGGTTTTGGTTGATATGTGTCTTACGGTGTTATTCTAGTACGAACTCTTGAATAGATCAATCCGAAAGAATAACTTTGAGGTGGTTTCATACGCTACAATAATCTCTTCGTTTGTTCTCCGCTATTAGTGACTTTGGATTGACTCTTTTTTGCATGTTGAGGGATAGTTATATGATCCAATTATGTTATTATTGTTGAGAGAACTTGCACTAGTGAAAGTATGAACCCTAGGCCTTGTTTCCTGGCATTGCAATACCGTTTGTGCTCACTTCTATCATTAGTTACCTTGCTGTTTTTATAATTTCAGATTACAAAAATCTATATCTACTATCCGTATTGCACTTGTATCACCATCTCTTCACCGAACTAGTGCACCTATACAATTTACCATTGTATTGGGTGTGTTGGGGACACAAGAGACTCTTTGTTATTTGGTTGCAGGGTTGTTTGAGAGAGCATCTTCATCCTCGCCTCCATGGATTGATAAACCTTAGGTCATCCACTTGAGGGAAATTTGCTACTGTCCTACAAACCTCTGCACTTGGAGGCCCAACAACGTCTACAAGGAGAAGGTTGTGTAGTAGACATCAACACTCCTCCAAAATAGTGGGATTAACATTAACTAAAGTCATGACTTCTCCAAACCCACTTTTATCAAAAAATTCATAAGATTGATCATTATCCAAAGTAGTGGGATCTTTACCTAGCGTTGACACTCTTCCGAACCCACTTTCAATATCATCGCAAACATATTCATCATGAGGCTTAAATAAATTTTCAAGATCATAAGAAGCATTATCACCCCAATCATGACCGTTGCAATAAGTAGCAGACATAGAAAAACTAGCATCCCCAAGCTTGCGGTTTTGCATATTATTAGCACAATTGGCATTAATAGAATTTATAATAACGTCATTGCAATGATGCCTTTGATTCAAGGAACTATCAAGTATGGGTGCAATAGCAACAATCTCATGTTTAACATAAGGAACTATAGCAAATTCATCTCCATAAATATTGGCATCATGGCCACAAGAATAGCAAGCACCACGTTCATCAAGGGAAGATATCTCAATCAAATCAACGAAATCATAATTATCTATATATTCATGCATATCATTATTTTCTTCCAAAGCAACGGTTATTCTCTCAATAAATTCTTTGACATATGCATTATGATCATAGTTTTCATAACAATATTTAAGTACGTCAAATTTTTCAAATTTGTGGAGAGTAATATCATACTTTTCAATCGAAGAAGCAACTTCATAAGCACCCTTACACTACAAATAAAGACACATCCGTGACATTTTGGGCCGACCGAAATTCTTTTTTGTCATGCTTATGACACTTCTATGACGATAATTGTGACAAAAACCCGTATCATCATAGTGTGGTGGGCTCCTACTTCTATGAAAAAAAATCATCGTAGAAAATGGGCTTTTCGTCCTGGGCGGGCCGGAGACGCAGCTGCAAGACATTCTTTGGGCCGTCCATGACGGAAAAAACCATGGTAGAAATATCGGGGAGTTCCTGGTTACGGTGGGTGGTTAGGGGCCGAGCGATGCGCGTTTCTCTCGTACACATACGCGCGTGGGTGCGAGGCGTTGGGCTCTAACTGAACCCGAGCGAGACATTCGCCTACAGAAACCGATCGATTGCACTACAGGCTACGCGTTACTAAACCCGAGCAATCGATCGATTTGGCTGTTAACTGAACCCAATCGAGTGATTCCTTCGCTACTGCTGCTAACTAAAGCTGGTTGAACTTGCTGCCTCTTGATGAACAGTGAGCGTTGTTGGGGGTTGGCTGAACAGTTCCCGGTGGGGGTTGGATGAACAGGACCCCGTGGTAGTAGAGTTCGTTGCCGCTGGATGAACAGGACCACGATCGAGCCGGTTGGGGGTGGATGAACAGGACCCTGTGGAGGGCTAGATGAACAGCAGCCAGTGGAGGGCTGGTTGAGCGATGAAGCGGTGGAGGGCGGATGAGCGATGGCGGTGGAGGGCTGGATGAACAGTAGCCCGTGGAGGGGTGGTTGAACAGGACCCCGTGGAGAGGGCTGGTTGAACAGTAGCCGGTGGAGGAGTGGTGGAGGCTGGATGAACAGGAGCCTATGGATGAACAGTAGCTGGTGGAGGCAGGAGGGAGACGCCGTGGATGAACAGTCTTAGGTGGAGGCTGACGGTGGATGAACAGTAGCCCGTGGAGGCTGGAGCGAGGCAGTAGACGGTGGATGAACAGTAGGCTGTGGAGTCCCATTTTGTAGTACGCCACACCCCTCCAGATGAACAGGACCCCCGTTTCGAACGTAGGACGTCGAAGAGAAGTCCGTTTCCTCCGTTTTGCGGCACCCCACACCCCTCCTGATCAAAAGGACCCTGTTTCGACCGTAGGAGGTCAAAGATAAGTCTGTTTCCTCCGTCTTGCGGTATGCCACACCCCTCCCAGTGAACAGGATTCCGTTTCGACCGTAGGCGGTCGAACACAAGGCCGTTTCCTCTGTTCTGTGGTACGCTAGGCCTCATTTCGGCTGTTCCGTCCAAGCCGGTTGGCTTCCAATGAACACGACGAATTCCATTGCCTCCCGATGAACACGACGACGCAGTTTCTCCTTCTGACCCAGCCGGTTGGCTGCCGATGAATAGGACGCCATTGCTGCCTCTCCATGTACACGAGCCCTGGCCGTACGTATGCGCAAATAGGCGTTCCAGACCCCGCCCGTATGTACGTACGTGGCCGTATTTAGTTTCTTGCACTCTGGTTGTGCGTACATGTGCATGCTACGTCTGCACCTCTACTACGACACCTGCCCTCCCTTACTCGGCCACGGTTCATCGCTGTAGGCTGCAGACAGACCAATCGACCAGTATGTACATACACGTTCGCAACCAGAATGACAACGCTTCGACCAGGTGGGCCCCGACTGTCAGGGAGGATAAGGAGACACTTCCTTCCATGCGAAGATGTAGCTGGTGGGTCCCAACAGTCAGGGGGGGGGGGAATGTTTCTTTCACGAAATATGGTGGCCCATCCAGTGGGTCCCTGCTGTTAGGTGGAGGAATCATTATTTTATGCATAATAAGGTTGCACTTCCTTGCTGCGGCCATGGACCCAGGTGCCAGCCTCTCCACATACAGTACTCTTTCGATGGTAGTCGTTCCTTGACCACATTGACAACGCCATGCCGAGAGCACCAAGGCGGTGGACGACGACGAGGCCTAGTAAGGGGACGACACAGAGCTGGGGAAGACGTGGCAGTGGATGCCCACGTGGATAGGAGTACGAGGGTTGACTGGTTCGGCTATGGTGTGAGGCTACCGTAGCCGCAGAATAACAGGGCGTGTGGGCGAGTGGAGGGATGGCCTGGCCAGCGGTGGGAGTAGTAGGGGCGGGAGGCCTCCGCGGCAGCACAACCGGCCATGGGAGGCAGGAGCAGGTGGCACGACCGGCTGGTTTGGGCGGCTGAAGCAAGAAGACCATAGGTTGAAGAAGCACTACGGCTGTTGGATGGACATCGTAAGGGCACTGGAGCTAGAATCGCTCATATTGACTAAGTTGAGAAAGTCCTCCGTCCGCGCCAACTTAGTAGGCCCACAAGTCAGCCTCCCACTATGGTGGGTCCGTGCTATCAGCGGGGGGAACATTTTTTCATGAAATACAGAGGCCCTTCCGGTGGGTCCCATCTGTCAGGTGGAGGAATCATTATTTTGCACGTAATAAGGAGGCATTTCCTTGTGTGCGGCCCTGGACCCACCTGTCAGCCTCTCAACGTAGAGTCCACTTCCGATGGATGTCGTTCGTTAACCACGTTGACCACGCCGCGCTGAGAGCACCAGGGCGGTGGACGACGGCGAGGCCTAGGAAGGGAACGACACGTAGGCGGGGAAGACTCGGTAGTGGTTGCCCACACGATGGGGAGTACGAGGGTTTACTGGTTCGGCTACCGTCCCCGGAAAATAATAGGAGGTGTGGGTGAGTAGAGGATAGCCAGGCCAGGGATGCGAGTATGGTCGGGCCGTGAGGCCTGCCTGGCAGCACAGCCGGCCATGGGAGGTAGGAGCAGGCGGTCCGCCGGCACTGGTTTGGGCGGCTGGAGCAGGAAGATGAGAGACTGAAGAAGCACGATTGCCGTTAGACTGACATCTAACGGTCTGACGCTAGTAGAGTCGATTGCTGACTAAGTTTTTTTTTTTGAGAAACCTTGTGTACGCATGAACTTAGTAGGCCCACAAGTCAGCCTCCAAATCCGTGGCAGACAACATAGAGCCCATTTGCTATATTTTTAGTTATTTGCAGCCCATTTGCTAATTGTTAAGGAATTTATTATAGCTAGCCCATTTTCTGCCCAGGACCACGGTCAAAAAGTTCAACCTTATTTTGCATATTTTGGTGGAGTCTGAACTGTTTTAATCCAAAAATAATTAAAAAATATTTTTTAAGAACTTATTGATTTGCCAAAAAAATTGTTTTGTTTTTGTAAGCAAATAAGATGTGGGACAATTGAGTTGGTTTAAGGGAAAACCAGTGGTAAAAAATCAGCGCTACGAGGGAAAAAAATAAGGATGTAAATATGAAAAGGGAACTTTATGTATTTTCAATATAATAATACGTGTATATGAACTAGTAAAACTATAGGTAGAGATTAGAAAACGGAAGTAGGACGTGGCGTTTCAAGAGGAAAACAGAACTGGCCTATGTGTTTGATTCAGTAAAAAAATCTATGTGCGGATGTTCTAAGACAAAATAACTAATGCTGGTGGGCCAGAGGCCAGTAGATACCTGATGGATCTTTGTGCCCCGTTGTCGTCATGGGTTGGGCCTGTTAAAAACAAAACCAAGCCTGGGCAGTGTACAACCCAGTTGAAACTTGCTCGACCTGAAAAAACAATATACCCGCTTTGGATCCCGATTATCGATGCATGCTTGCAGAATTCTCTCGTTTATTGAGTACATTGAAGACTTCATGGGTTTCACCATCTCAGACGTCAACATTATTTTTCCATCGTGATAATAAGTTCATGCACTTGCTTGCGTACGGCAAGACCTGCTGGTTCCGTACGGTTAGGCTCTGTATGGACAACTGTCTTGTGGTTCCACGGACGAATTTCATGCAAATCAGATGGTTTTTAGTGAAAGCGGACTAAATTCATTGCATTTTACATATTTATTTTCATTATGGAATATTTTACATATTTCAACTGATAATACGGACTAGGCCTTTTTTAGTCCATGGGAGGCGCTTCACGATCGAGGTCGCGACACTTAACTATTCTGGAAGGCCCAAATCCATCGCTCCTCTCTTTTAACAATTTGCAGCTGGGCTTGGCATGCCACATCCCAGTTCCGACGTGTTGCGTCCAACTATCAGCCTATGAAACCGTCTGGATCCCCTGCGTACTTCGAAGATGTAAACTTTTTTGGAGAACTAGGAATTTGAATGACAGGTGCTTATGCTACCCATCAAATAAAAATCAGGTGCCTGAAAATTCATTTCGAAACAAATGATTCATCTTTATATCCACGTCGACGTTCTACACGATGGTTGGAAGAAAATGCAAAGTTCATACCGAAAGATCGCTAACAACAATACCAACTTGCAGACGACCAGGTAGTACAAGTACTAACACCAAACTAACTTATAATCTTTTTAGTCCTGGCCCTAGTGTTCGTCTGGTAGAAAATCTTGCAGAGGACCAGCTCCCGCTTCTTCTCTTGCTCCAGGTACCCAAGGTGGTACTGGTGCATCACCCAGTTGGTCCTCTGTTGGTCGAAGTTCTTGTTGGTGTGCATCACCAGAACCTTTTTGCTGCCCATCTGCCGGCCGTTGACCATCACCGATAAGGTATTGCTGGTCTTGTGCCATGTCGCGTGCATGCCGCACTTCGACTGTATCTTGCAACGCGTCCACGTGCCCCTTTTGAACGCCCTGGAGTTGCGCTGGAAGAAATGCTTGCTTAGGCCACTTAGTGTGATACATGCAGTATTGTCGAATACAGGTTTTAGTGTACGTAGTTCGCATTTTCATAACATCTTTGGCATGTTGCAGTCACTTGTTTCACTTTTTATTAACTATCAAATTGTAAGTGCTTCACTAGGTCTGCGTCTAAAAATAAAAACAGAGCTATAAACAAAGGAATATGTTTGCGCAAGTAGATGGCCGATCGGTGTCTCACCTGGAAGTTTCTCAGGATGGGTGTAGCATATGTCGTGCTCGTTGTCGATGGTTGGTATGAACAAATTGATGAGAGGGTGAGATCTCGCGCTGTCAGCACTCACTTTGGCCTCAAGGTGCTCGATCAGCTCCTGATCCGTGGGATCAAACTTGACGCCGGCCAGCAGCACCGACCAATCCTTCTTGGACTTGCATCGGTCAATTCTAGTTATATGGTACTCAATGTATGATCAATCGACTGTTTTAAGTGAATGATGAAAGATTTCAACAGATAAGTGGTACTCCAAATCCGAAGTCCACAATACCCGAACACGCCGCCAGGACTCTTGTGTCACCTCACGCGCTGCATGTTGTCACGTCAATTCAACGTGATGACATGATGAATAATTTGAGCGACGTATACTAGTACTACTACTATACTACTTACTAGTCGTAATTAGTGTCACATTTTAACCATAGGTTTAACCAAATGTCAATGCATGTCACCGAAAATTATACAATTGGAAACTATGTTCAAATAGGAATAAAACGATATAATTTTTTGTGACATGCATTAACATTTAGTTAGTGAAATTTATGGTCAAAATTTGACACAAATTACGAAGGGGACCAATAAAACATGAGGGAGGTAGTAGTACGAGTAGCACAATATACGGTATAGAGGACCAGTACAAATTTAGAAATGGAGTAAGAAGTTACAAGGCTGTGCGACAGACTTTGTAGGCTACATGATTAATACAAAATATAATTCACATTGGACAACACTTTCATCAACAAGTACACACTTGAAGCCTAATCTTTCCCTAATAATAAAGCAGCTATTGCTTCTGCCTGCATGCTCGTCGTCGCGGTTGTTTTGCAAAAAAGCCCTTCTATTTTTGGTAATTTAACCGGCGGTCTCTTTTTAAGTTGATATGGAAAACATTTCAATCTTACAAAAAGGACCCTGGGATAGGGAGTATTCAACCCGCAATCCTTACGTTTCGTTTCTTTGTGCAGGGAGCGGCCATGACAGGAGGGGCGGTGGCGCTGCGCTCAGGCAGCGCATCAGGCGGCGACAGTGAGGCGGGAGGCGCGCGACAGAGACGAAGGAGGAGAAAATAGAGAGGCGTGGGGGAGAGGGCGCGAGTGGGAAGTGCTGGGGCGTCGACCACGACGCGGACGAGACCAGCGGCGGCCTTGCAGGGGCTTGCGGTGGTGCGGTCGGCGAGGACCTGTCGAATCTCGCCGGATCCGGTGGAAAATGGCGCATAGGAGGTGGATCTGGAAGGAAGTCAGCCGGAGCTCAGAGCATGATGGCTACGGGCGCGGCATGGCTTCGGGTACTGCTGCTTCTTGTCAGTGGGAGAGAAAAGGGAGGACGGGAGGAAGGAGATGGGAGGCCAGAGGGAGAGACATGGGAGCGGTGAGGTAGGGCGGTGGCGCTTGCGGGCAGGATGCCCCTCGCTGCCGGCACCGTGACCATACCATCTAAAGATGGGGGGAGTCCCTGGACACTGCCTTTGAGGAGCACCTCGACTGCCTGCAGGCCAAGCTGTTCGGTGTGACCGTCATGCCCGTACTTTCCTGCCACTTCCGGTCTTCCCAACTCGACGGGGCAAGTACCAAGCAGCAGCTCAGCCAAAACCCGACACTCTTTCTGAATTTTATTTGTACATGAAGCATGTACCGGTTATGTTTGATGCTAAATTTTGGACACTGAAATACACTGAACGGACAACAAGTGTTGAACCGGTTTGCAGACTAGCCTGATTGATTCAATCCCCACGTGCTTGTGTCAATGCATGCAAGGGTTGCAGGCGTACTGGAGGGATGGTTGGACGGAGAGTAATTTGCTACAAAGCTTTATTATTTATGGTTATTTCCTAAATATGTGATATAATATATAATGCATTCTGTAGAAACCAAAATGATATTCATAGAGATCCGTTTTTACCATATTTCTGCCACTCATTTCTGATTTGAGAAAATTGCTCAGAACTAGGTAATATCATTGATGCTTGTGTTATCTCCACCATTTTATGGTTTAGTGATGACCCACAAGTATAGGGGATCTATCGTAGTCCTTCGGTAAGTAAGAGTGTCAAACCCAACGAGGAGCAGAAGGAAATGATAAGCAGTTTTCAGCAAGGTATTCTCTGCAAGTACTGAAATAAGTGGTAACAGATAGTTTTGTGATAAGATAAATTGTAACGAGCAACAAGTAACAAGAGTAAATAAAGTGCAGCAAGGTGGCCCAATCCTTTTTGTAGCAAAGGACAAGCCAGAACGAACTCTTATAATAGGAAAAGCGCTCCCGAGGACACATGGGAATATCGTCAAGCTAGTTTTCATCACGTTCATATGATTCGCGTTCGGTACTTTGATAATTTGATATGTGGGTGGACCAGTGCTTGGGTGTTGTTCTTACTTGAACAAGGATCCACTTATGATTGACCTCTATTGCAAGCATCCGCAACTACAACAAAAGTACTAAGGTAAACCTAACATAGCATGAAACATATGGATCCAAATCAGCCCCTTAGGAAGCAACGCATAAACTAGGGTTTAAGCTTCTGTCACTCTAGCAACCCATCATCTACTTATTACCTCCCAATGCCTTCCTCTAGGCCCAAATAATGGTGAAGTATTATGTAGTTGGCGTTCACATAACACCACTAGAGGCTAGACAACATACATCTCATCAAAATATCGAACGAATACCAAATTCACATGACTACTAATAGCAAGACTTCTCCCTTGTCCTCAAGAACAAACGTAACTACTCACAAAGCATATTCATGTTCATAATCAGAGGGGTAATAATATGCATAAAGGATCTGAACATATGATCTTCCACCAAATAAACCAACTAGCATCAACTACAAGGAGTAATCAACACTACTAGCAACCTACTAGCACCAATCCCGGACTTGGAGACAAGAATTGGATACAAGAGATGAACTAGGGTTTGGAGATGAGATGGTGCTAGTGAAGATGTTGATGGAGATTGGCCTCTCCCGATGAGAGGAGCGTTGGTGATGACGATGGTGATGATTTACCCCTCCCGAGGAAGTGTCCCCTTGAACAGTTCTGCGGAGCCCTAGATTGGTTCCGCCTCGTGGCGTGAGTCTCGTCCCCAAAGGTTGCTTCTGTTTGTTCTTGACGAAAGACTTCATATAGGAGAAGATGGGCGTCGGAGAGCCACCGGGGGCCCACGAGGCGGGGCGCGCCCTAGGGGCGCCCCACCCCGTGAGCGGGTGTGGGCCCCGGCCTTCATCTTTAGCGATGATTTTTCTTTATTTATTTTAAGATATTCCGTGGAGTTTCAGGGACTTTTGGAGTTCTTGAGAATAAGTCTCAATATTTGCTCCTTTTCGGCCCGAATTCCAGCTGCGGCATTCTCCCTCTTCATGTAAACCTTGTAAAATAAAAGAGAATAGTCATAAGTATTGTGACATAATGTGAAATAACAGCCCATAATGCGATAAATATCGATATAAAAGCATGATGCAAAATGGACGTATCAACTCCCCCAAGCTTAGACCTCGCTTGTCCTCAAGCGAAAAGCCGATAACAATAAACATGTCCTCATGTTTAGAGGTAGAGGCGTCGATAAAAATATAATACGGACATGAAGGCATCATGATTGTTCTCATAACAGCAACACATATAGATTTTGTCATATGATTACTTACGTTCAAGCGATGATCTTTTTAAAACGCAGAAGTATGAATCAGAAACCTTATTGAGCACCAACAAATTATAACCTCAGTCATTGAAGCAATTGCAATTTATCGTAACATCGGAAAGAGTCTATGTCAGAGCTTAAAAGCAAGTCCACATACTCAACTATCATTTAGTTCTTCATAATTGCTAACACTCACGCAATACTTGTGGTTACGGAGTTTTAATCGGACACAGAGAAAGATAGGGGATTATAGTTTTGCCCCACAACCTTTTACCTCAAGGGTAATGTCAACAATAATAATTCATGCTCTCCTACATCCAATTAGATATATATATATATATATATATATATATATATATATATATATATATATATATACACTACAAAAAAAGACACATCCATGACATTTTAGGCGAGCGAAATTGTTTTACATCATTCATATGACACTTCTATGGCGATAATTGTGACAAAACCGGTATCATCATAGATGTGGTGGGCTCCTACTTCTATGACAAAAATCATGATAGAAAATGGGCTTTTAAGTCTGGGCGGGCCGGAGACGCAGCTGCATGACATTCTTTGGGCCGTCCATGACGGAAAAACCATGGTAGAAGCGAGGCGAGAAAACATCGGGGAGTTGCGGTTATGGTGGGAGGTCGGGGCGGCGATGCGTTCTTCTCGTGACGCTGCTGCGTGTGTGCGGCGTTGGCTCTAATCGAACCCGAAGCGAGCGTTGGGCTCTAATCGAATCCGGCGATTGACCGCAGGCTACGCGTTCATCGAACCCGGCGACCGATCGATGGCTGTTAACCAAACCCGATGGGCGGTTCGCCGCTCTGCTAATAGCGAAGCTGATCGATTGGATGAGCGGTGAGTGTTGCGGGGGGTTGGATGAGCGATGGCGGTGGCGTTGCCTCTAGATGAACATGACCTGTGGTGTGGAGGGCTGGATGAGCGATGAGCGGTGGAGGGTGGCCGTGGAGGGTAGTTGAGCAGGACCCGTGGTGTGGAGGGCTGGATGAATAGTAGACGGTGGAGGGTGCCCATGGAGGGTGGTTGAGCAAGAGCGGTGGAGTAGCGCAGCGGTGGAGGCTGGATGAGCAGGAGCCCGTGGAGGCTGGAGGAGGTCGGCGATAGCCCGTGGAGGCTGGAGGTGGTCGACGGTGGAGATGAACGGTATCCGTGGAGTCCGTTTTGCGGTCGCCACACCCTCCCGATGAACAGGACCCCGTTTGACCGTGGCGCTCCAACACAAGTCCGTTTTGTCCGTTTTGCGGTACGGCACACCCCTCCCGATCAACCGGACCCCCATTTCGACCGTAGGAGGTCCGTTTCCTCCGTTTTGCGGTACGCCGCACCCCTCCCGATCAACAGGACCCCTGTTTCGACCGTAGGACGTCCGTTTCCTCCGTTTTGCGGTACGCCACACCCCTCCCAATCAACAGGACCCCGTTCCGAACATAGGAGGCCTGTTTCCTCCGTTGTGCGGTACGCCAGGCCTCGTTTCCATCACCTGTTCCGTCCAAGCCCTCCCGATGAACACGACCACGCATTCCGTTCCGACCTAGCCGGTTGGCTCCCCATGAACACGAAGACGACGATGTTTCTCCGTTCCGACCCAGCCATGTACGTATGCGCGAGTAGGCATTCGAGACCCTGCCCGTATGTATGTACGTGGCCGTATTTTCTTTCTTGCATCCTCGCCGCTGTACGTACGTGTACATGCTACGTGCGCGCCTCTACATCGACACGTGCGCGCCTCTACTACGACACGTGCGCGCCTCTACTACGACACGTGCGTGCCTCTACATCGACCGGTATATGCGTACCGTTCGCGACCAGAATGACAACGCTACGTACGCTTCGACCAGGTGGGTCCCGACTGTCAGGCACTTCCTTGCCTGCGAAGATGTAGCTGGTGGGTCCCAGCAGTTAGGGGGCTAATCGTTTTGTTTTTTTTTGCCCGGACACACTTCCTTGCATGCGAAGATGTGGCTAGTGGGTCCCAGCAGTCAGGAGGGAAACATTTTTTTCGCGAAATACGGTGGCCCGTCCGATGGGTCCCTACTGTCAGGTGGAGGAATCATTATTTTCCGCGTAATAAGGAGACACTTCCTTGCTACGGCCGTGGACCCAGCTGTCAGCCTCTCGACGTACAGTCTACGTCCAATGGAAGTCGTTCCTTGACCACGTTGAGCACGCCGCGCTGAGAGCACTAGGGCGGTGGACGATGGTGAGGCCTAGGAAGGGGACGACGCGGAGCCGGTGAAGACGCGACAGTGATGCCCACGCGAAGAGGAGTATGAGTATTCACTCGTTCGGCTGCGGTGTGAGGCTGCCATCGCCGCAGGCTTGGCCTAAGGTGGGAATAGTAGGGGCGGTGAGGCCTCCAGGCAGCACCTGCCGGCCACGGGAGGCAGGAGCGGCGGCACGACCGGGCGCTGCTTTGGGCGGCCGGAGCAAGAAGACCGAGGTTGAAGAAGCACTCGGCCGTTGGATGGACATCGTGCGTCCTTTGGAGCTAGAATCGTTCATATTGACTAAGTTGACAAAGCCCTCCGTCCCCGTCAACTTAGTAGGCCCACAAGTCAGCTTCCCACCAAGGTGAGTCCCATCTAGTAGGGGGAGTTTTCATTTTTTTTTGTGCGTAATAAAGAGGCACTTCCGGTGGGTCCGAGCTGACAGCGGGGGGAACATTTTTTTTGTGAAATACGGTGGCCCGTCCGGTGGGTCCCAGCAGTCGGGGGGAAAACGTTTTTTTCACGAAATAAGGTGGCCCATCCGGTGGGTCCCTGCTGTCAGGTGGAGGAATAATTATTTTGCATGTAATAAGGAGGCACTTCCTTGCGGCCGCCGTGGACCCAGCTGTTAGCCTCTCCACGTACAGTACTTTTCCGATGGAAGTCGGTCGTTGACCACGTTGACCATGCCGTGCCGAGAGCACCAGGGCGGTGGACGACGGCGACACCTAGGAAGGGGACGACGCGGAGCCGGGGAAGACGCAACAGTGGAAGCCCGCAGCAGAGGAATACGAGGTTCACTGTTCGGCTGCGGTGTGAGGCTGCCGTCGCCCTTGAATAACGAGGGGTGTGGGTGAGTGGAGGGATGGCCTGGCCAGCGGTGGGAGTAGTATAGGGGCGGTGAGGCCTCTGCGGCAAGACAGCCCCACGAGAGGCGAGGAGCAGCCGGCACGACCGGCGCTGCTTTGGGCGGCCGGACCAAGAAGACCAGAGGTTGAAGAAGCACTCGACCGTTGGATGGACATCGTCACGGTCCTTTGAAGCTAGAATCGTTTATATTGACCAAGTTGACAAAGCCCTTGGTGCGCTCCAACTTAGTAGGCCCATAGGTCAGCCTCCAAGCAGTGCGCCCCGGATGTCGGGGAGGAATCATTTTTGGGCGGCGAAGCTAAGAATATCCGAGATTGAAGAAGAAGCCGACATCCGTTGGATAGACATCCAACGCCACTTCTACTAGAACTGTGTGTTCACTATAATAAGTTGACAAAGCCTTGCATACGCGTCAACTTATTTTTTTTAGGGGACGCGTCACTTAGTAGGCCCACAAGTGTGTGGCAGAGAACTTATAGCCCATTTGCGTTTTGTAAGAATGTACAGCCCATTTTTGAATTCTAATGGAATTTACAATAGCCCATTTACAGTTTGTTAAAGGTACAACCCATTTTCTAGCTAGGACAACGATTAATAATTTCAACCAACCGTTGAAGACAGAATTTAATAAAATTTCCCACATTTTGATGGGATCCAAATATTTTATCCCGAAATTTCTAGTTAGATTAAATATAAATTTGTATTACGTAAAATCCAACGAAACATTATTGCAAGCAACAATGAAAATTTAAGATTTTCAAAATCCATAAATAATATTTTATAAACTAATTTCGTGTTTGGTGCATTTTTTATAGTTACTGCCCAGTTTTTATAATTACATCCCATTTATTATTTTTAAAGCCCATTTTCCTGTTAAGCCTAATGCATCCCTCGTAGGAAAGATTTGCAGCCAGTGAGCGGAGAATAACAAGTTGACCTTGCAGGTATTCCTCAAAAGACGTATAGCTGGGCTAGCCATTTTCATCTTGAAAAAGTAGTATCTGGGCTGGATATCTGGCACGGGCTAGGCAGGCCACAGCCCGCCCATTAATACCCTGCTCTCCTCTGAACAACAACAAAATCATCGCCAAGAAAAACTCTGCAGTGCTCACGCCTAAAAAACACAAATACTGCTCGAGCTGCTTGGTCCCAGCTATTGGCCGCACCTTTTGCAATTCTCTCGTTTATATTGACTACATAGGTTGACAATGGTGTGGGACCGTGACATCAGGAAACCAGGAGAAAGCAAAAAAAAATATAGTTTTACATAATAAGGAGGCACTTGCGTACGTACGACTATGGCCCTAGTGGGTCCCTAGTGTCATCCAGTCAAAATAACTCTTGAATCCTCATGTTCGTTGACCATGTTAACAATGCTCGGCGCCACGGGGAGCGCAATAACTCGAAGGACAACGGAGAGGGCCTCGCGGGCCCTACGGAGGTCTGATACATCACCCACTGCTCATTCAGGAAGCCAGGATCATCGGACACCTATGAGCACCTTGAGAACCGATCGTCATGAAGCGGTAAGGCGGCGCTTGGGAGCTCTGGTTTATTTCAAACCTGTATTAACATACAAGTGTAATTTACTCGTCATCGGAAGGCCCGAGGTCTGTAAGTAAAACCGGCGGGTTACGCGTGTAATTTGAGAGACCAGTGTATATTTTACGAGCACTGCTATATGGACGGCAATACCGGACGATACATGCACGACGTGCGTATCATGCCATCCATGGGCAAGGCTGAAACAACAGCTAACGGCTGGACTAGCAATCGTCCGAGTGTCGTTCACCGTTTTTATCGTGTGTGAAGTACTTCCGATATTTTACTAGTCGAAATCGACCAACCAAGCGCCTTCGCCCGAGACCATCTGCTTTAATTTACAAGTGTCAGTTTTACAAGCGGTTTTGGTTGGAAAACGATGATCCAATCACGGCCTAATATCATGAGTTGGTCGGAAGGTGTGTCAGGTGACTTATAAGTCAGGTGACAATTAAACAGGCGTGACTTATAAGTCACTGGTTTTAAGTCACCTGACTTATAAGTCAGGTGACTTATTGGAACCAAACAGGCTCTAAAACATCAGACGATGAACTTCTTACGCACGGAAACAACAGAAGAGGATGATCTTCTTAACAAGCAAATCACTGGCATTAGATCGACATGCAAAACAATACGAAGCATTATTCTCAGGAGGCACGGTGAACAGCTCGTGATGCCGCATGCCACAACATTCCAAGCTCAACTTTGCAATCAAACACAAGGCACGGCATTACATAGACAATATTCGAACAAACTCTTAACACAGGAATATCTCAGCGAGTAACTATTTACTTCTAAACTGAACACATGAATAGGAAAAACACTGACACTGCTCACAGCAAGGGCGTCCCACTCAAAAATATCAAATGCATGTCTTACGGCTAACATCAATGAGCAAATTTTGACAAGGTTTTCCAATTCCAATATATTAAACTAACGTCTTCTTGCTAACATCAGTGATTAAACTTTGACAAGCTTTTCCCATTCAAAATATGTAATGCCTATGATCGTGGAGTCCTGTAAGCTTCTTGCTAACATCAATGATTAAACTTTGACAAGCTTTTCCATTCAAAATATGTAATGCCTATGATTGTGGAGTCTGTGCCGCTCCTTGTACTTGTTTGGGCACTTTTGCCCGGGGCACTCCACATGTTGTTAAATTGCCAATGGTCTCTGCAGACTAGTCATGTCACCGGTGTCTAACATTTATGCCACCGGCTATAGCAATGGAGGGATTCGGTGCCAAACTAAGAAAAGGTGAAAGTGGCACCTCTTTTGGCCTACATAGTGGAAGGCCTAATACTCTGTAAAGCTTCTCGGTCATTCATACGTAATGTAGCATAAACAGTGGCTCGCTTCTTTACGCAAAGTGGAGCGACCAAGCTGGACCCAGTAATGCAGCCGTTTGCCTTGGACACATTGGCTCCTTCTGTGCAATTGAACTAAAATCGAAGTGGGGATAAAACCGAGCTTTAATTGTGATATCCCTGTAAGCAACAAAAGGTATAAGGGAAACAATTCTCGAGAAATAACTGTTGATGACTTGTACTCCCGGAAGAAAAACATCTACTGATCTACCTTATCTTAATGGGAAACAAAGCAGAGAGTAGCAATTCTCAATCGGTGTGATTCATTAATATTAATCGAGACATTATCTTAACCATGCCTTGTTTCAACATGTATAAAGAACGAAAAAGCAGAAAAGTATCATTCCTAAAACAATGCGATCGATTCATTTTAATAGAGACATTATCTTAACAATACCTTGGTTAAACATTTAGAAAGAACTACAAAGCGTGATAGTACCATTCCTAACAAGTGTTGCAGTTTTGAACTAAGATTCAGAGTTAATTAATTACGAGTGGCATTGCTTAATTTTACCAAATGACATTAGATTAACGAAAAGCATAAACAGTTCGAGGAGAGTGGGCGCAACAACATTATGTGCTTCCATCTACTTATAAAGGGGTGATGCAGAGTTTGTTGTAACAAAGCAACAAGCATCATGTGCAGGTTGGTCCCATTTTGTTCACTACTTAATGGGAAAAGAGAGCAATACAATAGCTTCAATTCAACATTTATTTAAAACAGTACCAATACAAGTAGCACAACATCTCAAAGCACACTGCACAATCATGTGGATGAAGGCCTGTACTGACCTTTCGTGAGACAGTCAAGATAAAATACGAATCTGCCAACACGAATAGGAAATCCAATCTCGTTTTGTGCAGTTGCACTGAAATCAAGCAAAGTGTTACGCGTAGCGCAGCAAAATGTAGCAATAGCAACAAGTTGAATAGATATCCCTGTTTAAACAGAGGCAAAAAAGGAATCAATTACTGGCTAATAAAGGAGAATGAAACATGTGGCCACAAAAATGGTAATCCCGCCAATCTCTAACAAGTGTTGCAGTTTCGAAATAAGATTCAGTATGGGACATGCCAGCACCATGTGCGTCCACACGTATAAATGGGTGATGCAGAGTATGTAGCCAAGCAGCATATATGCGTTGGTCCCATGTTTGTTCTCTTTGAACCTTTTTCCTAAGTGAGGGCAGCAAATCTTGTCCTGCACAAACTACCCGACCCCCCAGTTTCTTTCCCTTTTCAACAAAGAGATCGGTTCTATGTGTGTACTGGGTTACCCCCTTTTTCCCTTTTCGACCTACAAAGCGGCTGGATAGCCTGTCTATACTACTTTCCGCCCCTCCTTTCCTCATTGAACCACGTCCTAGATTCTTGCTCCAGCCCACCGCACCCTTCTTTCCTCTTTGAACCAAGACCTAGATTCGACTACAGATCGAAAAAGATCCACATGCCGCTAGAGCAACGACGGTTTCAAAGAAACTTATACCTTAGGGTCGTCGGGATGTGGCAAGGCGTGCGGCGGGAGGCCGGATCTGCCCACACTACGTACGGCAGCGAGGAAGAAGGGGTCGGTGGCCCTCCCGCACAGGCGCTGGGTGAAAGAGAACAGCGCAGCCGGCAGTGGATTGCCTCCCTCGCTGAAGGCGATAGAGTGAACGCTGCACCTCCTCCCCTTCCCGGTGCGACGGGATACGGATGCCTCCTTCACCAGCTGTGAGGGGGGAGAGAGAGACAAGAGGCCAGTGCATTCTTGTTTAGATCTGGTGAAGAGAGGGTGAGAGACTGTGAATATAGCAAACCCTAGCAAATGAACGCTGAGCCTCTAGCGTGTAACATATATGTAGTGCGGTGAGCGTGTGGAGAGTGCAAACCCTAGCGAACAAGCGCTGAGGCTCCCGCTTATATATATACTATACTGTAGTACGGACTGAGCTCCGGTGCCTTCACTGCACCTACTTTTGGCTGTATGACAGGTGAGCCAGCCACATTTTGGGCCCACCTGTCATGAACCCAAAGGCAGGTGCACTAAGTCAAGCCGCATCCATATAGTACTCTCGTGTATACGAGTAATATATACTAGTGGAGTGGTTTTCTTATTCTCTCCATAACAATTGTTTTAAATTGTGTAAGTACGAAATGAAACTCTTTATCTAATATACAGTGAAGAAAACTAGTACTACTTCCGATGAACTAACGATCCACGCCCACGCGTCCTGGTCGCACTTCCTGTCCTTCACGTGTGGTACACTACCCTCCCTTAAGTGAACAACCACAAATGCGCCAAATTATCAGAAACGTGTGAGAGTGTGTACAAATGAACAATTTTTAAATTATCGGAAATGTTTGAGACTATTATAAAGTTTGACTTCAGTCAAATCTAATATGCGGAGTAAATAAAAATGGAGGGCTACTACGTCCATCCGGGTTTTTAGTCCACACCATTTTTTAAATCAAAGTTAATAGCTAGACAAATAAAATTACAGGGGAGCTGGAGACAAAGTTGTGAGAAGGCTTAGAAATCAATACAAAACTTATGCTCTTAGTACCAACGTTGATCCTTCTTCGAGGAAACATTTGGTTCATAGCCAATTGTGTGATAAAATTGCACCAACGTGAAAGACGACAGCGTCTCCAACGCAACCAAGGTGAACTGACAAAGGATATCATTTTTGTGCGTAACAAGCAAAGAGCACTGATGGAAGACAACTTGTTTTTCATTGAAAATCGACCAGCTTCACCAGCCGATGCAACCACGAGGTGCAACCATGAGCATCGATAGGTCATCGTGGTGATGCATCATCCATTTGGCATCTTCGTCCGCGCCAGCGCCGGCTTCGAGAGGATGGTGTGCATCAGCTCCCTCTGTCGCCGACGGCGACAACGTCAACGCTGCACCTCCTCACCTCCCGCAGCGGCCGGGATTCGGGCATTCGGCCGGATCTGTGACCACCAGTGAGGAGAGAGATAGAGTGGACACTGTCATCTTGTTTTGATATGGAGAGGGTGAGAGAGCGAGACGCGAGAAACTCTATCAAACAAGAGGCTATAATGGAGTAAAAAAAATCTCTCCATAGCAGTGATTTTGGGTCTGTCTAGGACACATCTAAGTTGATGTCCACTCTGTTTGTGGTCTATTTATTTTGTCCTAGTTTTTTTTGTTTCTTGTTGCTACATTATATACTTGTGGGAGCTTAGGTGTGATATCCTTAAATAACATCTAGATGTGAATTAGACAAACTGATTTTCTAACGTACCAAGAAAGAAAACTCGATAAAACACGCCCCGCTTCTGGTCGCGAGAGTCGTCACAAGCACACACATAGACATAGACATGCATATCCGTGTTTACGTAATATTCCATTTCCATCTCCATCTCCAATCATATTTGTCCAATCGGCACATTATTTACGTTGTTAATTATATACGCAGCAATATTAACGCACAACATCTCTTGTTTGCGCACGTCCGGACCGCTGCCACGGCCAGTCCTGACCAACCTAAACCCTCTTCATCACCCGCGCGTGCTTCCCGCCCGAAACGGTCAGTGCCGCATTCATGCCCGACCAGAGCGGACGCGACCTCTCATGGCGCCCGGCATTGAAGCTGCTTGCGCCGAGCGAAGCGTCGCCAGCGCTGCTTCGGTGCACGCGGCTGCTCCGCGTCCAAAGGTCGCAATAGCCGGCTACAACATGCATGTAAAAGTTCATGGGAGTCCATGCTTCAACTAGCTGTCCTCCCCCAACTCGTCAATCTCTTCCAGTAGTGCTAGTAGTACTCCATGGCGCGATCCATCGACAAGCGGCGGGAAAGTTATCATATACTCGGTTTGCGGTGAGTGGCATGCCGGCGACCGTGTGGGGTCGAGCCGTGGAGGAGGTGAGACACGAACACGACAGGCGTGATTTAAGCGTTGGTTTTGCTCGATGGCGCGATCCAACGAAGCAAGCGTTGGTTTCTCTCTGTTTCCATTTTTCTCCGGAAACGAAAACTTTCCACTCCATTTTCATTCCTATTCCAAGGTTGCCCGTTACAACATTCCATCAAATACAAAGGAAAACTAACACACATGCTGATGCATCTCAATGATTCACAGATCATAGCCAATATTTACTTCACAACTAAAGAAAAGAGTTGTGAGAGCGTGTACGAAGGAAAAACTACAGATGGGGTCACTATGACTTAAACCCTAAACCCTAAACATGATTTAATTCCCTAACCAGGTAGAACACATCGAAGGAAAGGCGGTGGCACCCTCGGATCATCTGATGCTTTTGTGCAGTTCCACTAAAATCGACACTGAGCATCCCGATGGCGAGAGATATTGAAGAAGTGTGATTAGAATAATAGTCTTGGCACTAGTTCATGAGACATAAACTCATCACAAGTAGAAGCCGATAGAAGTAGAGAAAGATCGACATGGAGATGGAGCTACGGCGGTGGAGCAAGCCGGCTCCAAAGGAAGATGGACTACACGGGACGTCGGGCTGTAGCTAGAAGGGCGGTTGGGGCGGCATCGGCCCATACCTTGGTGACCCCGATTGGGGCCTTTACCGATGTGGGTTTTCTCCCTCGCCGATGTCGACCGCGTCTACGCAGAACATTGTTCCCTTCCCCCAGCTGCAGGATCAGGCTCGTCGGTCTATGCTTGTGAAGAGAGCAACCTTAGCAAGCAGGCTTGTAGCTTAGGCTTCTGCTAGTGCATATATAGTGGTTTTCTTTTTCTCTCCATATCAACCATTTTATATCGTGTACGTGTGTAACGCCCCGGATTCGACGCGCCAGGTGTCTGCCAGTTATTCGCCGTCATTGCCATGTCATTTGCTTGCGTGTTGCACTTTGCCATGTCATCATTTGCATTTCTTATCATGTCATCATGTGCATTTCATTTTGCATACGTGTTCGTCTCATGCATCCGAGCATTTTCCCCGTTGTCCGTTTTGCAGTCCGGCACTCCTATGTCTCCCGGCGCTCCCGTTTACCTCTTTTCGTGTGCGGGTGTTGAGCGGTCTCGGAATGCCCGAGGTTTGTCAAGCGGCCTTGGTATAGCACCGGTGAACCGCTGTCAAGTTTAAATCGCATTGAGCTCGTTTGATAGCCCAATCGTTAAATATATAGCGGCATCGTTGCGAGTATTCTCGCCGGACGTTTCGGCCTCCGGAATAGTCACCGGGCCTCACTTCTCCTCCTCTCTTCTCCGCCCGGGGCCTTATAGACGGTCACTTGCAGCCCACCTAGACCAACCCACCTCTCCTCGCGTCCGGAACCATCGATGGCGTCGAGCGGTCAGCGGAGCAAAACACCTAACCCTAGCCCCCTTCCTTATATAAACACCTCCCCATGCCATTTTCGGCCTTCTCCCACCTTCCTCCTTGTTTTCCGCGCCCCCAATCATCAGCCCCGCCGCCCCTCCTCCGTTTTCCGCGCCGGCCACCTCCTCAGCGCCACTTGGCGAGTCGCCATTGGGCGCGCCGCCGCCGAGACGCCGCCAGGCCAACGGCGCCGCCATGTGGCTTTGCCACGTCGTCCCAAGCCCTCCTCCACATGACCCTCCGCAGCCCACGGCCGCCCGCAGCCGGGCGAACTGGCCCGGGCGCCCCAGCAGCCTGTTCGACGCGCGCCTCCCGCAGCTCCCGATCCAGCGGGATCGAGAGGAGCCCGAGCTCTGAACCCGCCCCGACCGCCCGTCGCGGTGCCCGCCGCCGGTAAGCCTCGCCGCCGCCTCGCCAGTCACGCCGTCGCCGACCTCCTCCTCTCTCTCTCTCGACCCCATCCCTTTCTCTCTCTCTCTCGCCACAGGTAGCTGCCCCATCGCGAGTCAGTCAGCCGGCGCCGTTCTGAGAAACTCATTGCCGCCAGCGCCCGATCCGGCAAGCCGCCGCCCGGATCCGTCGATCCCGCCGTCCCGTCCAGTTCAGCGCCTCTCCGGCCTCCCTCTCCGGCCTCCCCTCGTCGGAGGGCCACGCCGCCAGCGCCATGGCCTCCTGCTCGGCGCGAGAGCACGGAGGACGACGCCTCCAGCGCCCGTGGGCGCGCCCGCTCGGCCCCATCTCCCGGCCAGCTCCGGCCCAGCCCGGCCTGCCTCACCTCCTCTGCCTATGGGCGAAGCCCATGTGGTGAGCAACCCACAGATCCCCGCCGTGCGTTATTTACTAAATCGTGCTCCTCCGTTTTTTTCAAAAATATGTCCAAGTCCCGATCTGCAGTAATTTTGTGCCGTTTTCATTGCATCATATCTCCGTCATCGTAGCTCCGTTTTGCGCGTATAATATGTCAAAATATTCGCCTCGAAGAGTAGATCATTTCATCTCATTGCATAATTTTCATTTGAGCTCATCTTGATGCCCGAAATGCTGTTAGAAGACTGCTATGTGATGTTAGTTTCTGATTTTATCAGAACTTGCACTTTGTCTTTTTGCCATGATTGATGTGTGCATCCTATGGACTTGAGTCCTACATGTGTTTTGAAATATGCCATGTCTTCTTTCCAGTGGTGCTTGCTATGTATTTTTGTGATCTATGTGGTGACTAGCACAAGCATGCAAACTAGGTGTCTTGTTGTTGCTGATTTCAGCCCTGTTTTAGCTGATTTTGATGCCATGTTAACTTGTTGATACCGAGAGATCTATGCATATTTTGAGATACTTCAGTAAGGGTGTTTTGTAAAACATGTCTTGCTCTATCCATCCATGCCCTTGTTTGCAATTTTGGAGTAGTCTAGCTTGAGTCAATCGAGCTCTACTTTTGCTATCAAATGTTTCCTGGCAGATTGTATACATGTTATTCAATTTTGCCTAGGTTGTTGTGGTTGATCCGTATATGATATATTATTGTTCTTGCCATGTATGTCTTCTATGCCATGTCTTCTTGATGTATGTATGCTTAGTTTATCATTTAAGGCTCTGTGGTGAGTGCATTGAGCTTGTAAACAGGCCTTCTCGTTACCAGTTTTTGACATGCCATGTTGCTGAATCTGTTAACGAGACTTTCAATATTGACATGGGTGTTACTATTTTTTCTGATCCTTTTTGGCTTATGGTCACTAAAGGACTTTTGTTCTATGCTTTGAGTAGATTCATGCCATGCCTTTGTTTGCCATGTTAAGTTCCTGTAACATGTTGTTTCATAGCTCTAAACATTGCAACCTGTTGTTAATTTCTGCAATGTCTGAAACTGTTATTAGTTGCAATCTTGCCATGTGATTGTGAGCATGTTCTAGTGATTTCTGGAGGTAGCTCAGTTCTCATGTTTTGTAATGCTTTACCTGTAGATCATGCCCATGCCTTTTGTTATTGTGTTGAGGTCCTGTAGCATGTTGTTTTGATGCTTGCAATATGCTTAGTTGCTGTTTTGGACAGCTTATCCCTTAACTTGTATAGGGTGTATGTGTTGAACCGTTGCTCCGTTTTGAGTGTGCTCTATATGAAACTTGCTTGATTTTGCATGTAGTTTCATATTATCTTGTTGGATCCTTGTTTTGAGGTGCTTTGCTTGATGTTTGTATGCATTTTGCATCAATGCCATGTTCATCTTGTTTTGCTCATATCTTCTAGGCCGTAGCTCCGAATCTAATGACCTTTATATGTAACTTGACTAGAATTTCGTGTAGATCATCGTGGTGCATATTAACTTGCTGTTTAACCACTTGAACATAATGTTTATTCAGATCTGGACCAATTTCGAAATTTGCATATGAGGACTTACCGGAATTGTTATATGTTGTTTCCGGCCTCATTTAAACTTGCCTTGATGTGTTGGTCTTGTGTGCATCATCCCTTGCCATGAGTAGCTTCATGTAGTTTTGTCATGCATCATGCTTGTTGTGCATCATGTCTTGTTCATGTGTGGAGTGTTTACTATGTTGTGTGCTTCTTCTTGTTAGTTCCTGTTTCGTTGCGATCGTGAGGATTCGTTCGTCTACGTTTGGTTCGGCTTCATCCGTTCATCTTCTTCATGGACTCGTTCTTCTTCCTTGCGGGATTTCAGGCAAGATGACCGCTACCCTGGATCTCACTACTATCATTGCTATGCTAGTTTCTTCGTTCTATCGCTATGCTGCGCTACCTATTACCTGTTTATCAAGCCATCCCAAATTGCCATGTCAGCCTCTAACCTTTTGCACCCTTCCTAGCAAACCGTTGTTTGGCTATGTTACCGCTTTGCTCAGCCCCTCTTATAGCGTTGTTAGTTGCAGGTGAAGATTGGAGTTTGTTCCTTGCTGGAACATGGAGATGTTGTTCCTTGTTGGAACATGTTTACTTGTTGGGATATCACAATATATCTTATTTAATTAATGCATCTATATACTTGGTAAAGGGTGGAAGGCTCGGCCTTATGCATGGTGTTTTGTTCCACTCTTGCCGCCCTAGTTTCCGTCATATCGGTATTATGTTCCCGGATTTTGCGTCCCTAACGCGGTCGGGTGATTTATGGGACCCCCTTGACAGTTCGCTTTGAATAAGACTTTTCCAGCAAGGCCCAACCTTGGTTTTACATTTGCCTCACCTAGCCCTTTTCCCTTGGGAGTCGCGCTCTCAAGGGTCATCTTTATTTTACCCCCGGACCAGTGCTTCTCCAAGTGCTGGCCCAAACCGAGCGATGTCCGCGCCCCTTGGGCAATCAGGGTTTATGCCAACCCGACGTCTGGCTCATCCGGTGTGCCCTGAGACCGAGATATGTGCAGCTCCTATCAGGATTTGTCGGCACATCCGGGCGGCTTTGCTGGTCTTGTTTTATTGCTGTGAAATGTCTTGTAGCCGGATTCGAGACTGATCGGGCTTCCGGGAGAAGGTCTATTCGCCGTTGATCGCGAGAGCTTATCATGGGCTAAGTTGGGACACCCTGCAGGTTTGAACTTTCAAAGCCGTGCCCGCGGTTATGTGGCAGATGGGAATTTGTTAATGTCCGGTTGTAGAAAACTCGAAGTGGATCTCAATTAAAATACACCAACCGTAAAGCGTAACCGTGAGTGTCTCTTTTCGGGGTTGATCGAGAGGAGAACACGGTTTCTTGGGTTATGTCTGACGTAAGTAGGTGTTCAGGATCACTTCTTGATCATTACTAGTTGACGACCGTTCCTTTGTTTCTCTCCTCGCTCTCTTTTGCGTAAGTTAGCCACCATATATGCTTAGTCGCTGCTGCAACCTCACCACTTTACCCCTTCCTTTCCCATTAAGCTTTGCTAGTCTTGATACCCATGGTAATGGGATTGCTGAGTCCTCGTGGCTCACAGATTACTACACCACCATTGCAGGTACAGGTTTGCGATGATCATGGCGCGAGAGCGATGTTTGCTTGTATTGGAGTTCTTCTTACGCTTCTTCTTGATCGGGGATAGGTTCCAGTCGGCAGCTGGGCTAGCGAGGTGGATGTCGTTTGAGTTTCTGTTTATGTTTCATCCGTGAGAGACGGATGTTGTTCTTGTATATGATGTTGATGTATTCTTGTGGCATTTGTGCCTTATGTATGTATCCCCATCTGTTATGTAATGTTGATGTAATGATATCCACCTTGCAAAAGCGTTTCAATATCGGGTCTATCCTTGGTGGGACCTTGAGTTCCTTTTGGATAGGGTCGCATATTGGGCGTGACAGTTGGTATCGAGCCTCGACCGACCCTAGGAGCCCCTTGATTGATCGTGTAGTTTGGCGCGATTGAGTCTAGAATAAAACTATTTTGGAGTCTAGTTATATCGGAGAGTAGGAATTCTTTTTACTCCTCTGCCCCTTCGTCGCTCTGGTGAGGAATCTTGACGTAGGTGTTGTGAATTACTCCTCTTCCCATTCAAATTTTTCTTTAGGATCACGCAGTTGGTTTTCCGATCGTTGGCCCTCAGCTCTTTTCATCCGGTGCATTTCTCGTCAAGTTTTGACTCGAGCCTCTTCATCTTTGCAAGTTCAATCTTCAGTTCTTTTCAATCGATGTTGTTTTCCCTGTCCGAAGTTGTCCTTGTTTTTCCCACCCGCCCTCCCTTCTTCCTCTCGGAACGGAGTCCGCTTCTCAGTATCCATTCTACTGTGTGAAGTTTTGCTTTCTTTCCTCAATGATTTCAACCGGTGTTCCCTCTTCAAGATATTCGTCGTTTTCCCCTCCCAAGTTGCCTTTGTTTTCCGCCCTCCACCCTATTATTCCCGGAGTTTGAGTCTCTTTCGACCATCAATTTCATTCGTGTGGAGCCTCTTCTGTCTTCCCTCAATCATTTCAACCGGTGAATTCTCGTCTCGTTCGTCATTTTCCATCTCTTTCTTTCCGGTGGATTCAATTCAAGTTTTTTTTTCGAGTTGATAATATTCTTTCTCTCGGCTCAAGTGTTTTTCTTTGCTCGTTCGCCTCTCGCCAGTTTATCATTCCGGAGTTCGGAAGACATCTCAGGAGATTCGTCTATGTTTGAATTAATCCGAGGTTTTCACCTCATTCAAATATTTCAGTTGTTCCGGTGCATCATCTATCTGTTCAATAATCCTTTCCGACGGTATTATCTCTTCAGTGGGCCCTAACCCACAGGTCTTTTCCCAGGATCTTACCTGACTCTTCTAATTTCCCCGGAGTTATTCTCAATTCTTTTCAAAGTGTGACGTAAGAATGGATTCCATCAGTCACATGCCTTTTTCCAAGATCAATTTCAAATCATTTTCATTGTTGGCTCAACCTCTCTGCTTTTTCATTCTCCCGGAGTATCCCAACAATTTGGATAGTGTTTATCGTCGTCAGTTGAAGACCGAAGTAGAGTTTCTCTTAAATCTTGTCCGTTTCCCCGGAGATTCACGGTGCTAGCTCGATGTTATCCTATCTAATTGTTTTCAATCATGCAAATTCTTTTCATCAATCCGGAGTATTTCAGGAGTTGCTTTCCGTCTCAATCATCCGGAGGCCATCTTTTCGGAATATTTCTTCGTTCTAAGTTTTCAAATCCGTTCCCCAATTATTCCTTATTCTTGCCTTTTTCGTTCATCTCAATATTCTCCCGGTGCTTCATTCAAGTGTTCTGTAATCAGCGCGTCATCTCTTTGTTCTTGTGCATCTAAATTTCCTCAAGTATCTTCGTGTTTCTAATTCTTCCCGGTGATTCATTCTCTTTCATCAGTCATTTCCAAATTCTTACGGTGGTTCTTTCAGATTCTTTTCTTTGATTATCACAAGAATCCATTCGTTCTTTTCAATCCTACGGTGATTCTTGAAGACCTTCTCAAGTTTGCGATATGTCACTTCTCAATCCTTTTCAACGAGAATAAGTATTATGCCAAATCCATTGCTTGTCATCAATTTAATTTGGTGAAGGATAAGCATATAATAAATCTTATTCTTATTTCATCCAAGTGATTAATCTTTTCCTTCGAGTTTGTTCTTGATGAATAAATTTCAGTTCCAAGTGTTTCCCATCTTTTCTTATCCGGAGTTCAGTTTTCCTCGGCCTTTTCGTTGAAACCCCATCTAAATCATCGCAATGCTCATCTTATTCTTTCTTCTTTCATTTTATCTCGCCATCCTTTTGTTACCGGAGTTCTTCACGGTGGTTCTTCAAGATTTAATTCACTCTTCAAGAGTTGCAACAAGATTTTGTTGGCGGAGTTCAAGTATCTTTTCTTCTCGCGTCTCGAAGTGCAATTAAGTCTCCGTATTCTTTTGGAGTGGAGTTTTGCATTCCTTCGTTCTTCTCAGCTATCCAATCATTTTCGTTTGTGGCCGGTTATCACCTCATTAATTTCGAGATGTTTTCCATAAGTCCACGACAAGCTTATTCTTTTCATTGTTGATTTTCTCAACAACTCCATTCAGTCATTCTAAATTCTTTTCATTCAATTCTTTCAATTCTTCCGGAGGCATTGTGTTGTTCCTCTCGTCAACCATCGTTCCATTTTGTCAAACTCAGTTCCAACTCTTTCCTTGTTCAGCCGGAGTGCTACCTAAATCCTTCCAGTCTTATTTGTTTTCTTATCTCGTTCTAAACGAGTGCTTTCATATTCTATCTGATTCCGTGAACTTTTGATTCTCGTCATTCTCGTCGTTCCTCTTTTTCTCGAGTGCTCTCGAATCTTTGCATCTTCTCTTGAGTTCTTGTTTCACCTCATCCTTTTTCTCTCCCGTCTCGGTCCTAAGATCTCGGGACGAGATCTCTTGTTAGTGGAGGAGTGTTGTAACGCCCCGGATTCGACGCGCCAGGTGTCTGCCAGTTATTCGCCGTCATTGCCATGTCATTTGCTTGCGTGTTGCACTTTGCCATGTCATCATTTGCATTTCTTATCATGTCATCATGTGCATTTCATTTTGCATACGTGTTCGTCTCATGCATCCGAGCATTTTCCCCGTTGTCCGTTTTGCAGTCCGGCACTCCTATGTCTCCCGGCGCTCCCGTTTACCTCTTTTCGTGTGCGGGTGTTGAACGGTCTCGGAATGCCCCGAGGTTTGTCAAGCGGCCTTGGTATAGCACCGGTAGACCGCCTGTCAAGTTTTCGTCGCATTCGGAGCTCGTTTGATAGCCCAATCGTTAAATATATAGCGGCATCGTTGCGGTATTCTCGCCGGACGTTTGGCCTCGGAATAGTCACGGGCCTCACTTCTCCTCCTCTCTTCTCGCCCGAGGCCTTATAGACGGTCACTTGCAGCCCACCTAGACCAACCCACCTCTCCTCGCGTCCGGAACCATCGATGGCGATCGAGCGGTCAGCGGAGCAAAACACCTAACCCTAGCCCCTTCCTTATATAAACACCTCCCCATGCCATTTTCGCCTTCTCCCACCTTCCTCCTTGTTTTCCGCGCCCCAATCATCAGCCCGCCGCCCTCCTCCGTTTTCGCGCGGCCACCTCCTCGGCGCCACTTGGCGAAATCGCCATTAGGCGCGCCGCCGCCGACGACGCCGCCAGGCCAACCGGCGCGCCATGTGGCTCGCCACGTCGTCCCAGAGCCCTCCTCCACCGCGGCCCTCCGCAGCCCACGGCCGCCCGCAGCTGGCCGAACTGGCCCCGGCGCCCAGCAGCCCGTTCGACCGCGCGCCTCCCCGCAGCTCCCCCGATCCAGCGGGATCGAGAGGAGCCCGAGCTCCTGGACCCCGCCGCCGACCGCCCGTCGCCGGTGCCCCGCCGCCGGTAAGCCTCGCCGCCGCCTCGCCAGGTCACGCCGTCGCCGACCTCCTCCTCTCTCTCTCTGACCCCATCTCTTTCTCTCTCTCTCTCGCACAGGGTAGCCGGCCCCATCGCCGGAGTCAACCGGCGCCGTTGCCGAGCTCAGCTGCCGCCGCGCCCCGATCCGCAAGCCGCCGCCCGGATCCGTCGATCCCCGCCGTCCCGTCCAGTTCAGCGCCTCTCGGCCTCCCTCTCCGGCCTCCCCTCGTCGGAGGCCCGCCGCCAGCGCCATGGCCTCCTGCTCGGGCAGGAGCACGGAGGACGACGCCTCCAGCCCCGTGGGCGCGCCCCCTCGGCCGCCCATCTCCCCAGCCCAGCTCCGGCCCAGCCCCGGCCTGCCTCACCTCCTCTGCCTATGGGCCGAAGCCCATGTGGTGAGCAGCCCACAGATCCCCGCCCGTGCGTTATTTACTAAATCGTGCTCACTCCGTTTTTTTCGAAAAATATGTCTAAGTCCTCGATCTGCAGTAATTTTGTGCCGTTTTCATTGCATCATATCTCCGTCATCGTAGCTCCGTTTTGCGCGTATAATATGTCAAAATATTCGTCTCCAAGAGTAGATCATTTCATCTCATTGCATAATTTTCATTTGAGCTCATCTTGATGCCCGAAATGCTGTTAGAAGACTGCTATGTGATGTTAGTTTCTGATTTTTATCAGAACTTGCACTTTTGTCTTTTTTGCCATGATTGATGTGTGCATCCTATGGACTTGAGTCCTACATGTGTTTTGAAATATGCCATGTCTTCTTTCCAGTGGTGCTTGCTATGTATTTTTGTGATCTATGTGGTGACTAGCACAAGCATGCAAACTAGGTGTCTTGTTGTTGCTGATTTCAGCCCTGTTTTAGCTGATTTTGATGCCATGTTAACTTGTTGATACCGAGAGATCTATGCATATTTTGAGATACTTCAGTAAGGGTGTTTTGTAAAACATGTCTTGCTCTATCCATCCATGCCCTTGTTTGCAATTTTGTAGTAGTCTAGCTTGAGTCAATCGAGCTCTACTTTTGCTATCAAATGTTTCCTGGCAGATTGTATACATGTTATTCAATTTTGCCTAGGTTGTTGTGGTTGATCCGTATATGATATATTATTGTTCTTGCCATGTATGTCTTATATGCCATGTCTTCTTGATGTATGTATGCTTAGTTTATCATTTAAGGCTCTGTGGTGAGTGCATTGAGCTTGTAAACAGGCCTTCTCGTTATCAGTTTTTGACATGCCATGTTGCTGAATCTGTTAACGAGACTTTCAATATTGACATGGGTGTTACTATTTTTTCTGATCCTTTTTGGCTTATGGTCACTAAAGGACTTTTGTTCTATGCTTTGAGTAGATTCATGCCATGCCTTTGTTTGCCATGTTAAGTTCTTGTAACATGTTGTTTCATAGCTCTAAACATTGCAACCTGTTGTTAATTTCTGCAATGCCTGAAACTGTTATTAGTTGCAATCTTGCCATGTGATTGTGAGCATGTTCTAGTGATTTCTGGAGGTAGCTCAGTTCTCATGTTTTGTAATGCTTTACCTGTAGATAATGCCCATGCCTTTTGTTATTGTGTTGAGGTCCTGTAGCATGTTGTTTTGATGCTTGCAATATGCTTAGTTGCTGTTTTGGACAGCTTATCCCTTAAACTTGTATAGGGTGTATGTGTTGAACCGTTGCTCCGTTTTGAGTGTGCTCTATATGAAACTTGCTTGATTTTGCATGTAGTTTCATATTATCTTGTTGGATCCTTGTTTTGAGGTGCTTTGCTTGATGTTTGTATGCATTTTGCATCAATGCCATGTTCATCTTGTTTTGCTCATATCTTCTAGGCCGTAGCTCCGAATCTAATGACCTTTATATGTAACTTGACTAGAATTTCGTGTAGATCATCGTGGTGCATATTAACTTGCTGTTTAACCACTTGAACATAATGTTTATTCAGATCTGGACCAATTTCGAAATTTGCATATGAGGACTTACCGGAATTGTTATATGTTGTTTCCGGCCTCATTTAAACTTGCCTTGATGTGTTGGTCTTGTGTGCATCATCCCTTGCCATGAGTAGCTTCATGTAGTTTTGTCATGCATCATGCTTGTTGTGCATCATGTCTTGTTCATGTGTGGAGTGTTTACTATGTTGTGTGCTTCTTCTTGTTAGTTCTGTTTACTATGCGATCGTGAGGATTCGTTCGTCTACGTTTGGTTCGGCTTCATCCGTTCATCTTCTTCATGGACTCGTTCTTCTTCCTTGCGGGATTTCAGGCAAGATGACCGCTACCCTGGATCTCACTACTATCATTGCTATGCTAGTTTCTTCGTTCTATCGCTATGCTGCGCTACCTATTACCTGTTTATCAAGCCATCCCAAATTGCCATGTCAGCCTCTAACCTTTTGCACCCTTCCTAGCAAACCGTTGTTTGGCTATGTTACCGCTTTGCTCAGCCCCTCTTATAGCGTTGTTAGTTGCAGGTGAAGATTGGAGTTTGTTCCTTGCTGGAACATGGAGATGTTGTTCCTTGTTGGAACATGTTTACTTGTTGGGATATCACAATATATCTTATTTAATTAATGCATCTATATACTTGGTAAAGGGTGGAAGGCTAGGCCTTATGCCTGGTGTTTTGTTCCACTCTTGCCGCCTAGTTTCCGTCATATCGGTATTATGTTCCCGGATTTTGCGTCCCTAACGCGTCGGGTGATTTATGGGACCCCTTGACAGTTCGCTTTGAATAAGACTTTTCCAGCAAGGCCCAACCTTGGTTTTACATTTGCCTCACCTAGCCCTTTTTCCCTTGGGAGTCGCGCCTCAAGGGTCATCTTTATTTTACCCCCGGACCAGTGCTTCTCCAAGTGCTGGCCCAAACCGAGCGATGTCCGGCGCCCCCTGGGCAATCAGGGTTTATGCCAACCCGACGTCTGGCTCATCCGGTGTGCCCTGAGACCGAGATATGTGCAGCTCCTATCAGATTTGTCGGCACATCCGGCGGCTTTGCTGGTCTTGTTTTATTGCTGTGAAATGTCTTGTAGCCGGATTCCGAGACTGATCGGGCTTCCGGGAGAAGGTCTATTCGCCGTTGATCGCGAGAGCTTATCATGGGCTAAGTTGGGACACCCTGCAGGGTTTGAACTTTCAAAGCCGTGCCGCGGTTATGTGGCAGATGGGAATTTGTTAATGTCCGGTTGTAGAAAACTCGAAGTGGATCTCAATTAAAATACACCAACCGTGTGCGTAACCGTGAGTGTCTCTTTTCGGGGTTGATCGAGAGGAGAACACGGTTTCTTGGGTTATGTCGGCGTAAGTAGGTGTTCGGGATCACTTCTTGATCATTACTAGTTGACGACCGTTCCTTTGTTTCTCTCCTCGCTCTCTTTTGCGTAAGTTAGCCACCATATATGCTTAGTCGCTGCTGCAACCTCACCACTTTACCCCTTCCTTTCCCATTAAGCTTTGCTAGTCTTGATACCCATGGTAATGGGATTGCTGAGTCCTCGTGGCTCACAGATTACTACACCACCAGTTGCAGGTACAGGTTTGCGATGATCATGACGCGAGAGCGATGTTTGCTTGTATTGGAGTTCTTCTTCTGCTTCTTCTTCGATCAGGGGATAGGTTCCAGGTCGGCAGCCTGGGCTAGCAGGGTGGATGTCGTTTGAGTTTCTGTTTATGTTTCATCCGTAGACGGATGTTGTTCTTGTATATGATGTTGATGTATTCTTGTGGCATTTGTGCCTTATGTATGTATCCCCATCTGTTATGTAATGTTGATGTAATGATATCCACCTTGCAAAAGCGTTTCAATATGCGGGTCTATCCTTGGTGGGACCTTCGAGTTCCTTTTGGATAGGGTCGCATATTGGGCGTGACAACGTGTCATTCAAGAGTGAAATGATGGTTGCTTCTTCCGACTAACTTACTGTGTGATTTGACTGCTCCTTAATGGCCCCTGCACGTACTCCCCCTACGTGTATGCAATAGTCACATGTACGCATGGACGCAAAAAAGCGCGCGATGCCCTAATGCATGCATGTCCGAGCACACGACGGAACACACACGGTCACGCTAAGTGCTCAACCTACACGTGCATGCACACACATACTCGGTCGGGGTGAGCTAGTGACCGTATAAACACCAGAATATATATATATATATATATATATATATATATATATATATATATATATATATATATATATATATATATATATATATATTATTGCGCGCTATGAGCATATTATGAAGTCCACTAACCGTATTATTACAAATATACAGTGACAGACAGTGTATTTATCTCATTTGAAATTAATCCATATTAACCGGAGAGGAGGCAGTATGGACTAGCATTACTTGCACGCGGTGGCTCGCACGACAAGGAGAAACTTTTGACTAATGCAAGCGCTCCCTCGCTCAGGCGGTGGACGTGCAACAGTTAATTCGGTGTCAGATTGCCAGAAGCATACACTATACTACTAGTGCTACTATTGTTCGACTTCCCAAATAGGCGAACAGCCAAGCGCAAAGTTTACTAGTACTAGTACTACTAATATAGTCTATAAAGGTACGTAAGTATACTATACTAGTACTAGGAACCGGATGGAGGAGCGTCTGCACTCTTATTATAATTTTAAAATGTGATAAAGCAATCTTCAACACATTTGGTTCTCTTCGAGGGTTCTCGCATGTGATAATGGAAGTTGATTGCATGGAACACTCGCCACAATTCTCGCTTAATTCTGGCTCATATCCTGTTACAAATAGTAGCGCTCGTAATATTTCCTCTTTTTGTTATTCAGCATGTAAACAGGTCAGCAAACCTTGCGGCGCATCTTCGTGCGAACCGTGCTTGCTGCACTTTGAATGTGGCCAAGAGCTGGCTTGATGAAACACCTCGCTTCCTACTTCTTTTTTGTGGGTACCTCGCTTCCTAGTGACCAGGTGTCTTGGCTGATCGTCCTAAGAATGCTTATATATGAATAAAGCTCTCTCATTTACCCGCAAAAAGATTAAGCCATATTAACCGAAAGGAGGGAGTATGGACTAGCACTAATTTTTGGTGTGTCCCACAACTCGCAGAGCGAGGAGAAGCTTGCAGGACAAGGTGAAGCTCGCTTCGCTTTTGACTAATGCAACCTACCCTCAGTGGACATGCATCAGTCCATTCGGTGTCAGATTGTCAGAGGCATACACTTTAGTACCCAACATGCGGAGTACCATCATTGTTCAACTTCACGAAGAGGCGAAGAGCCAAGCGCAGTAGTACGAGTAGTACTACTACTAGAACCGCATGGTGGAGCGTCTGTACTCTTATTTTTTTTATCTCTGATAAAGTACACGTTTATTCCGGAGAAGGGCGGAAAATGGCAGCCCAACATGTAATGAATGATATCGATCAACCAACCATGGTCGAATATATCTTGGCCTCCATGCGAACCCGTCTGTGTGTTCTCGCTCCTCGTCTCTCTCAAGGAACGGCGGGTTGGCTCTTTGCCGTCAATTGAGATCGGTTTGCTCACACTCCTGTCCCACATGTCAGTGATATGCCAAGAGGAGGTGCACTGACCGACCGCCATACGTGCTTTGGTTTTGAACCTTCATACTACTCCTCCCTCCGTCACAGTTTACAGGGCGCACTTCATTATGATGCATTTCTCTCAATGCATTTCTTTCACTTTGACTTTAGACGCATTTGGTTTAATGCTCAATTAATTAGGGCGTGGTAACCGCAATCAAGTCCACAATTTTCTCTCCATGTACTCTGTACTACAGTACTACGGAGTGGAGTAAGTGCATGCATGTGTGTACCTGGGGTGGAAGCACTGCATGCATGTGTGTACGCATTATTCCCTCTAGTAATAGATGCCGTGCTATAACTACCAATGCTATTTTTCAGGCCGATCGCTAGTCGCCTTGGTCCCACAGATCTTTTTTCTTTTTTCTGAAGTGCGCTGTATAAACAGTGACGGATGGAGTATGAGCGGATTCAAAGAAGAGCGTATTGATGGTTGCTTCTTCAGAGCAACTTACAGTGGGAAAGGTGGGGCTTATGATTTGACTGCTCATTACTCACTATTAATGCGGCGCAACGACCGGGCTGAGTCTCCCATGCGGTTGTGCACTACCCCTCGGTTCTTAAATATACTCTGGAGTATATTTGTCTTTCTAAAGATTTCAACGAGTGACAACTCAAATATTTGTCTTTTTAGAGATTCAAATGGACTGGCACATACGGATGTATATACATATTTCAGAGTGTAGATTCTCTCATTTTGCTCCGTATGTAGTCACTTGTTGAAATCTCTAGAAAGACGAATAGAATATTCAGGAACGGAGGGAGTACACATACGAAGCAAAATGAGTGAATCTACACTCTAAAATATGCCAGTTTGAAATTTGTAAAAACACAAATATTTAGGAACGAAGGAGTATAATTTTGTGGATGGCACATGGACCCGGATGATGAAGAGGCTTTTGGAAATGCTATCAAGCTTCCATCATTTGTTTACATAATTGACGTACTATACAAATAATTTTCCAGCGAGACTTGAAATTGTACAATGGTGTGAGCTTTCAGCTTCTGTTTCGTGTGTCTTGCCATCGATGCTCTTTCGGAAACTATAAAAAACTAACTTCCTTGCTAATGCATGTCAATTATTGGCAGATCAGAGCTAATAATTACATCACAACTGAAGACAGAGTTGTGAGAAGGTGTTAAATTAAAATTGATCCATGCTTTCATTGGCAGCAATGTCCCCCCAGCTCTGTCTAAATCAACAAGGCATGTTGGGAAAAAAAGTAGCTGTCTGGAGCATGCAACATTTCCGATCATTTTGTGCAGTTCCACAAAAATAGAGCTGAGCGTCCCTGTTCCAAAGATATTAAGTGTGATTACGATAATAGAGGACTGCTGATGAAACAATAAACACATAAATAGAAGCCGGTCACCTTTGCAGTCTCTCTTAAGACTAACTAGTTGGAGAAGATTAGGCTTGGAGTTGGATGAGGAGGATAGAGCAAAACCAATCTCCCTTTGTGCAGTCACACTGAAATGTAGAGACGTTGCCCATGTGACATTTTGGTACAACTGCACAAAACAATCTTAAGAAAAAAGTGATTTGTGCAGTTCACCAAAAGGTCGCAATAGCAACGAGGTGAAATGGATAGCCCTGTTTGCAAAAAAGAGGTAGAAAGGAAACAATTACTGGCCAATAACAGTTGATGACACATGCGACGACAAAAAAGAAGCATATTCCTTGCCCTAGGGAAGATAACAACACGGTTGTGTTTGTCTAAAACGGTGTGAGGACGAGAATGCAATATGGAAAGTACGCTGGACGAGCTACATTATGGGCAAAGAACTATGGAAGATCCACATGCAGTGACGTGGGAAGACGGGCAGTAGAGCAAGGCCGGAGGGGATGTAACAAGGTGAGCGGCGGCGGGCGGAATCTGAGAGCAGGTGGCGTAGGCCCTGCCGCGCCGGAGCTTGGTCAGAGAGAACGGCGTGTACCGTAGATCGGGACGTGTTGCCTCGGCGCAGTCGAACGTAGAAACGATGCACTTCCTCCCTTTCCCCCGGCGGACAGGATGCAGCCGGATCAGTGACCAACGGTGAGATAGAGAGAGGCCACCGCAGCCTTGTGTGAGATACTCTGAAGAGGGACAAACCAGGCACGCATGGCTCCATTGTATATAGTGAGCGGACTACCTTTTTCTCCATAAAAATCGTTTTATATTCTGTGTACGTGCCATTGAGCGCTATAACTTTATTTAAAAATAGCGCGACAACGCGTCAAGTCGAACTTTGTTTCGTGCAGGCGTGGTACACGACCTCCCTAGGTAAACAACCGCTACAGGCGTTCAAATTAGCACGTGGGCTGCCATTTCGTAAAGAAATGAGCTCCACCGTGTACCCGCGCGGGTGTTGCTGGGCACGAAGTGTGAGTACGTGCACGGTGCACCTATTCTCTTCTTGTATACGTACACCACCTACATGGGGTTGTGTGAGAGAGATACAAACCTAGAGAGATATAGTGTGTGGTTCTTGAGAGTTTTTTTTGGGGGGTTGAATCAAAAAATGTAACATATGCAATGTATGTGAAATAGAATCCTGGATATAACATATGTAGAGAGGGGGCGGTCCACGAGAAGAGAGTGGAGGTATCACCGGCTTGAGGTGTCCATAGAATCGAAAAGAGGGATGATGTGTGTGTGTGCACGCGATCGATAAAGAGTGCCATCGAATTTGTGTGTGCCCACGTCAAAGATATAGAGTGGGTGGCCTACTGGAACGTGAGAGGGGACATGTGCAGTTTGTCTCTGTGGCATGGATACCTGCCTGCAGCGCTCAACTATCGGTGTGCGGTGGGGGAAGAGGGAGGCCCAATTAACAATAGAGGTACAATGGTTGGTATATGTGTGGAGGAGGAGAGAGGCCTACCCCATGTATTAAGGAGATCGATCTGCCTCATGTATTAAGGGAGAACGATCGGCATCCATGCATATGTGCAGGAGACGAATAAGGTTGGGAGAGAGACAGAGCTAGAGTGTTGGAGGGGGTGGTAGTGGAGTTGCTTCTAACAAATGGTGGGATAGGCTTGCTAGACAAATGGAGGGCACGCCCGCAATATCAATAAGAGAGGAGATGGCTGCTTGTTGTCTGTGCACGTGCGTGTGAGAGACGGGTCGGGAGGCATGCACGAATGATGAGGGGGGACGATGTGGCTGTGGTAAGCAGACATAACTACATAGGAAGATCAATTGCCCTTTGTTAGAGAAAGGAGAGACATAACTTGTGAGGTACGCCGATCAATGGGGGGGGGGTAGTTAAAGTCGATCCAGGTATATGTTGGGAGATCGATCGGTATACATGCATGTGTGTGTTAGAAGCAAACGAGGCACGAGGAGAAGGATAGAGATAGAGGGATGCATGTAGGAGGTGGTACGAGAGGCATACTATATCGAAAGGGGAGGAGTGTCTGAGTACGAGAACGATGAAAAGAGTGGTGGGAGTGAGGCATGGACGGTGACAAGAGAAGAGGGGAAGCTTGTGATTGTGCTAGGCACACCTGGCTAGAGAGGCATATCGATCGATGTGTGCCGTAAAGAAGGAGCTGGGGGGCCTACACACACCGTGGGTGAACGACCTAAAGTGAAACGGCGAATTTGCGATGGAGCTAGAGAATGCTGAGGAGGTGAGAGGGATGCGGGCGTGTGCATGCACAAGAGAAAGTTAGCGCTAGCTACAAAGATAAGAGGGTTGTGTGGGTGTAAAAGACGAATAGAGATCATATATACTTTATTATAAAAAGCGAATTCGGATATTTGAAGAATTTATCATAGTGTTTTAAACTGACGCATGTGTGAATATATATAACGGTGATACACACGGTGTGTTTAGGAACATGTTATACTACATTTAATATATTTTATCTTACTCTTATAAAAAATGGAGTTGTTGATGATGGTGTGCCTGCCATCCGGCATTATAGGCCGTCCGATTTATATCTGGCGGATAGCAAGGAAACTATGATGGTTGAAGTTGGCAACAATCATGATTGTAGATTCTTATTGAAATGGAGAAACGAATTCAAATTTAGTTCGAATTGCAGCGGTAGTATAGACATTGGGAATGCACTAAAATGTTGGTATGAGTAGGTTACATGCATTATACAGCAAGCGAAAAAATTAATCGGACATAACATGGATTCATATTCCCTCCTTCCATCTATATAGGGCGTAATGAGATTTTTAAGACCGCCTTTGACTATTGACAAGATTAATAGTACATGACATGCGTAATGTGAAAATTATATCATTGAAAGAACCTTTCACAGACGAAGTTAACGGCGTGCTTTGTGTAAGTTGCATGTCATATATCACTGCTCTAATATTTGGTCAAAGTTAGCATCGAAAAACGCATTAGGCCCTATATAGATGGAAGGAGAGAGTAGCTTTGAATAGCATTTGTATAGTAAAACGGGGCAAGACTCTCTCTTTGTGTGGTGTGAATAGTTTTATTTTTTTTCATTTTCTTTTTGGTTGAGGGAAGTGCGAATTGATTTGGTACGTACAAGTACAATATTACTACACGTTAGACTTGTCCCTAAAATTCAACCAGCGTCTTGTTATATCCCGAAAATTCAGATATCGTGCTCCCAAAACTGGTGCCTTCACAACCCGCGCCTTGCTATCCCGAAATTACAACGTGCGCGAAAACTCCCTCCACTGCCAAATCCCGACACGCCAAATCCCCTCTAACCTTGAGCCGAAGGGCCGCTAGTTCAAATCGGTGGGGGTACTTTTGTAACACACCCTACATTTTGGACAAGCGCGTCCCTAAGTCATGCTTCACCCCCTTTTCGCCATTCGAAATCCCAGGCCGCCATAACCTCTCCGCTCCAGCCGCGAAACCCCACCCTCCTTCGTCCGCCACATCACCGCTGCCCAGCCGAAGCATCTTCCCCGACGACGTCGTCCACCGCAACAGCTCGACGTCCCTCGTCCACCTCCCCGGATGAGGATCCGTCGTCCATCTTGCCGTCCCGCCGGTTCAGCCGCCCCGTCCTCCACCTCCAAGGAGCTGCTCCGACAATCGCCTCGTCTATCGCGGCTGCTTTATCCCTACAGCGCTGCCTTAACCTGCTCCACCGGAACCGCAACATCCTCACCGACTCCTCGGACAAAGCCGAGGCCTACTCGGCGCCACCAAAGAGGTTGTACACTCATCGCATCGCACCTTCTCCTTAACTCGACCTCCAGGCGCCGACGGTGCTCCATCCCGCACCCCCATGGAGCGGCTACCTTGAAGCCGGCTCTGTGGACGACATCTCCACGACGGCTCTCCCCCAGTGCGAGGCCCCTTCGGCGGCGGCGTCCATACCAGCCGGATCTACTGCTGCTGCTCCGGCTCTCGCTCGCTCGCGCTGCTGCTGCTCCGACTCTCGCTCGCCCAGCTGCTGCTGCTGCTCTCCCCCTCGCTTGTGCTTGCTGCTCTGCTCCGATTAAGTCACACTTGATCGATTGAATCGACTTTTGGGTCACCAATTTTCAGGGGTTGGGGGGCTCACGGAGTTAAGGAAGAACCACCAGAAGGGACGGGGCTCACGGAGAGGTACCCCACTATCTATCTTAGGGTTCAGGGTGGGGGCGGGGGGCCTAAAGGGCTGGCCGGGGCGGCGGCGGTGACTTGTTTCGGGGCGGCGAGGTGACGCTGGGGCCGGTGGTGGCTGGCGGCTCAGGGGGTGCAGGTTGAAGATGAACTTCAGGCCCTCCCTAAACTACATGTCAAGTGCCTCTCTGCTACCATTGCGTTCAGTTTCGACAGTAGCATTCAGATTCCGTAGTAAATTTCAGTTTCTACAGTTAAGTTCAGAGTCAACAGTTTTTACCTCATCTGTTGTAGTCAGGTGGTTTTTGGTGATGTTAATTTTACATCCATTTTACATCATCTATTGGAGATGCTATTAGAATCCCACTTGAAATTGATGATGTCTGTCTTGTGCTGCTTCAGCCTTGACGTCTTCTGGCTCACGGAGCTGCTCCAACGACGAATCGATCCATCACAACAGAGCAAAGGCCTGGATGCCCTCTCTGATTCCTCGATCTTCCTCCACACCCCGACAGCCACCTCTGCCTCAACTGCTTCAAGAACCAACCCAATGATGCTGAGGTCGACACGGCTACGGCAAATAGGTTGTACACTTGTTGCATCACTTATTACTATACATCACGTCGATCCATTAGGGCTATTTTGGTTCAACGGAAAAATGTCGATCCACTGGTTGTTACCATCACTCTAAATTTCTGCATGTTCTCCTTACATAATCTCACCATATTTTTTTCGTATGCATGTCAGATATTGTACACAGTCATGCTGAACATGTAGAGAAAAAGAGAAGAGTTTTGCGCGGCAATACAATGTCATGCAGACATCGCTCCATGGTGGGTTCAATGGCAAACCCGCCCCACCCCTCTCCAGATTGTAATCCAGAGGAAGATATCTATTGTAACATCCCAAAATTCTAAATTTTGAAATGTTATAATAATTAAAATATATGATTGTTTGATTGATTGTTGAGTGATCGATTGCGTGAAATTGATTGGAATTTTAAACTTTTGAAGTTTTGTTGATAGGGAATATTTGAATTTGGAAATATTTCAAACTTCATGCCACTCAATGATCCTCATGATTTCTTCAATGAAAGAGAGTGGGAAGTAAAGAAAAATTTCATTTTTAATTTGTCATTTTAAATTTTGTTTTTAACTCAAAGTGGCATTTGAGTTTTATTCAAAAAAATTTCTGACAAAGAACACTTTAACAAAAGTGTTGAGAGGGAGTAACATGACACCCCAAAAATGTTGGAATAAATTTTCCATAGAGTTTTGAGAGTCATTTTGATTTTTGTTTGAATTTAAAAAAATGATTTTTCAAAAAGTATTTTATTTTCCCGTGCAAACTATCCCATTAAATTGGGCTTATTTTTCTGATCATTTTGATATATAATACTCCTATATTTTATTTTCATTTTATTTCCTAAAATGATTCTTCTTCGCGGGTTATTAAAAAAAAGGAAGGTACTGTTTTTTTTGGGCCAAATCCGGCCCGATCCGTACCGAACCATCTCCTTCCTCCCGACGAGATGCTCCAGATCTCCAGCCACCGTCGGAGCATCGCCGGAATCGCGGGATTCGCGAAATCCCTTGCCCCCTCCTCCAAACTGACCTGCCCCCCTTATAAATGGCCATCTCCCGCACCCATTTCGCCCCCTAGTCCCTCCTCTCCTCACCCCACGTCGCTGCGCCACCTCGCCGGAGTTCGCCGGACCACCGCCGCCATTGCCGCCCCGTCCCGCCACCTCCGGCCATCCCCGCCACCCACAGACCCCACCAGCTACTCCGCCCCGCTCTGCCGCCCCCGACCATCCCTTCCCCGACGCCAGAGGGCCACCGGAGGACGTCGCCGGAGCTCCACCAGAACCCCATCATCGGAACTGCTACAGTAAATCCCGACCTACATTTTTTTTCGTTCTGTTTTTAAAACGGAATAGTTTCAATCTTGTAAAATCCATAGTTAATTATCTACGAGGTATTTTTGAGTGATTCCAACTGCCTTGGATCACAAATTTTATGAAGTTTCTGTTAGTTCAATTGTATTTCATATTTGAGCAGTTTAAATTTGTGTTTGTATGAATTTTCTCAAATCACTAGATTTGAGCTATTTTGAGTTAGGAATATTATTTTTGACCGATTCTTTTTGCTCCTGGTCTCTAGGACCTTTATTTATCCAGTAGTATTTAATATTTTATTTCTAGATTAATTTAAATTAGGTTTTTAGCAAAACAGTACTGTTTTATTATTAGTTCTATTTTAGCTTTTTCTTTATTGTTTTATTAGTTTTAAATTATTTCTTTTGTCACTTTTGACAAAATTAGTTGTGTTTCTGTTAGACAACAGGAGAAAATTTTATTTTTATTTTAAAAATTTATTTTCCTTAGTTTTGTATGAAACCTTCTATAGGTCATAGTTAGAGTTTTATAAAAGCTTTTTATTTGTTTCTTTTGCAAATAAAATTTTATGAAAAATACTTTCTGTTAACTTAGTTGTTTTACTTTTTATTTTCTGTTAAATTATTAGTTTAGTGTTTTAATTGCTGTTAAGTTTTTTTACTTAGGGCAAAACTATGTTAGATGCTTGTAGCAAAGTCATAGATTTTTGTTAGTAGTTTTTCTTTCTAGTTTTATTTGAAGCTTCTTTGGACTTTGTTGGAGTTTTATTATTGAGTTTTTTATTTTAATTGTTATTTTGAGTGTTAGTATAGATTTCTAGAATGATTGCTTATGTGAATGCTATGTTTGACTTGTATAGATTTTCTTGGAGAGTGACTTAATAGTTCTATCAAATTTTGTGAGAGTGTTGTTATCTTCATCAACGCATTGAGCAAGTTCACTTTGACCATGCTTTCATACCTATGTTTTATTGCATTTAGTGGCATCTTTGCAACAATCCTCCAAAGAGTGATATTGAATTCTTGTAGTTGAGTAGTATGCATGAGGTAGGAACCCATCACCTGTTACCAAGCCCGGACGTTATTTATTTTAGTGCTACGCTATAGTAGACGAGGTTTGGTATGAGTGCTCGGGAGTGGTGTGAGAATGGACGACTCTACGTCAATGATGACAACTCCATGATGGCATTTGCAAGGACTGCATCTTCAAGGCCTCAAGACTTCAAGACTTGAGACAAGAATTCAATACACACTACTGGGTGAAGGATGGTTGACGGGCACCCTGGAGAAACCAGTGGATGGCCGGGATGCATGGAGAAGCGCCATGACATCTTGCGGAAAGCTTCACCCAGACTCAAAGAGACGGAAGAATACTTCATGCCCTAAGCTTACCTGTGCAACCGCAAGTCACTATGGGCTCGGCTTGGTTGACCTTAGTTGTGACTCTGCTAGGACGGTGCTAGCAGATGTAGAACTACGGTAGGATTGGATGAGCACCGGACGGTGGTCGAGGAACTCTTCGAAGACCATGTTTCGGTCATCTTGTTCTCAAACACCTCAAGTGCGAGAACGTAAAGAGAGGGATCGAATCTTGCGGGTAAAGTGTACAAACCTCTGCAGAGGGTTATAACCTAATCGATTAGCCGTGTCCCTTCACGGACAATTTGAGCATCCGGACTTGGATCTATCTCGAACTCTCAACACCGGATGATAACTTAATTGTGGGCAACTTATGATGATTTGGGCTATGAGACATCCGTTGGCGGAACCATGTCATGATAGAAAACTCCATAGTACAGACTTCATTTATTCCTTTGATGTAGGGAAAATAAAACCAGCTTTTACGCAAACAAAACTCAGACCCGAGCCACAAAGCCAAATTGCATATAGTATAGTTTTACCATCTGTTTTCTCATGTTGTGATCTTGCGGTACATTCAATGTAATTGACCTACACGGCTGCAACGTATCATGTTGCAGGATTTTCTTCGACAGTAAGAGTTACGATCTGAGGTTACGATCTACACTCAACCTGCCGATGGCGTTGATGGGACTCCACACCCGCTTGATTGTTTCACTGAGTATTATGAGGTATATATCATTTTACGTTATTTATACATGTGATTGCACTTTGATATATACATTGATGTATTGTGTGCAAAGATATCTTGATCCGTGGATGGCACAGATACGAGAGGCTTGACCGTCTGAGGTCGGGTCGCAACATGGTGGCGTATGCATCAAGCTATACAGAGATGGAATGGAGCAAAGACTTGGGAAGAATTCAAGAAGACTCGACAAGATCTCGCCTTATCCGAAGCACCATGATACACCAAGAAATAAACCTTGTGCCTGCAAGATTTGCGGAGAAATAGGACACACCTGGGAGGAACACAAGGATGGATGCCGTCATTGTGAGGAGAAACACCCACCGAGGAATGCCCAACTAGTCGGGTGACTTGTTTCTTGTGTGAAGGAACCACCCACTACCCGACTCAAGGTCACATTTACCCCATGGTGCAACAAACTATTTAGGAGCAGGAAGAAGGAATGAAAGAAGCCCTCCGAGAAGTTATGAAAGAACCTGTGATGAAGGAATGTGTTGAAGACCACGATGGAGAATGCCTCAACAGATTTTACTCCAATGCCTGCTATTCATGTGGAGAAGAAGGACATTTTCACAGATTGCACCAAGGAAAGAAAAGAGTTCGGGATACTTCCGACGGAAGCAATAGAGTTTGATCCACAGGGAATAAAAGGTTTGATCGAACGAAGAAACCCCGAAGAGAAAACAAAGACACCCTCAGAACAACCCAATTTCTGCAAAGAGGGACAAGAGTCATATTACATGTTTTGAATGTAAGGACGTCGGGCATTATGCCAATCATTGTCTTGAAAGGAAGCAAGGAACTCAAGGAGCAGGCACCATCTCCAAGAAGCCCAAAGACCTATCGAAAGTTATGTGTTTTCATTGCAAGGAAGCAGGACATTATGCTACTAAATGTTCCTACAAGAAGGAAGCTGGAGTTGAGTAGTTGGAATTTTGATATGGATAATAAGAGTGGTAGAAACCAATTTTTTTCATGAGTACAATAAGTTGAGTTATGTAATGGGTGCTCGAGTTTGTAATGGATTCATGAAATCAATAAAGTTAAGGTGACATGTTTTCATATGTTTAATTGTACGAGTTGTTACTCTATGAACACGGATTTTGACCATTTTCGAGGATATGAGAAATATGGTCTATGGATGGATTTGTGAATTTCATTTTAAGGGTGATAGTACCCTATGAAGAACACTAGACCAATGGAAATGGAAATGTGTCCCACAGGTTGGAGTTTGGAAAAAAAATGAGTTGAAGTTTTATCATTGATATGATGGTATTAAGAAATGAAATGTTATTGGATTTAAAGTGGTGTAATGTTGGAAAATGGAGCAATTGTAACTCCAAGGATGAGTGAAATTGGTACAAGTGTTGAAGTGGGCTCATAACCCACAGGCCCAGGAATTAATAAGGGTCAAGTACCCACTGGAAGAAGAAATTTTGGGAAGACTGCAATTTGATCAGCAGACGTTTCGTAGGAGGTTACGCAAAAACCCGAGAGTTGTGAAGAAACGATAGATGTTTTGTTCAGCTTGCAGAATCAATGGAATTATCCGAACTAAGTTTGTTGAGAAGAGAAATTCCGCAACGCTTGCGAGAATGCCCGAGTGTTAGAAATGCGATATTCGCTAAACCTTATACAGGGTAATGATTTGGGTGCGGAATGGATTGATCACCATACCGACTTACTCGTATCATTCGCTCTTGCTATTTGGAATGGCAAATCTGAGTGACTTAACCATAGTAGAGAGACGACGATGTCAAACCTTGTTTAAACCATAGAATGGTAGGACGATTTATCCAGGTACAGGCAACCGCTGCCAAACATAGGTTATACGCTGAGATCCAACCCCGGCCATTTTCCTGCAGGAGAAACCATGAATTGTCGACCACCATGAGTTTTTCGATCGTTGTTTAGTATTGGCGACAGACCTGTCTGCTAAGAAGACCCAGTCTCAAAAGAACCTCACCAGGATGAAAGGACACGAGTTTGAGGAAAAGGTTATGCCCTACTAGAAGAGCCCCAGTGTAGGAGTTACTCCAAAGATGTGAGAAGACCGATAGTGTTCACACTAAGGATAGAGTACATAAAATCTGTTGGAACCATAACCCTGTTTTTAAGTGTGGTAGCACACTAGACTATTTTGATTGATGGATTTGCTAGAAGACCCCCAAACCCTAACCCTCTTTCTAGCCTCTTCGAATCTCGAGGACGAGATTCATTTTAAGTGTGGTAGTTTGTAACATCCCAAAATTCTAAATTCTGAAATGTTATAATAATTAAAATATATGATTGTTTGATTGATTGTTGAGTGATCGATTGCGTGAAATTGATTGGAATTTTAAACTTTTGAAGTTTTGTTGAGAGGGAATATTTGAATTTGGAAATATTTCAAACTTCATGCCACTCAATTATCCTCATGATTTCTTCAATGAAAGAGTGGGAAGTAAAGAAAATTTCATTTTAATTTGTCATTTTAAATTTTGTTTTTAACTCAAAGTGGCATTTGAGTTTTATTCAAAAACTTTTCGACAAAGAACACTTTAACAAAAGTGTTGAGAGGGAGTAACATGACACCCCAAAATGTTGGAATAAATTTTCCATAGAGTTTTGAGAGTCATTTTGATTTTTGTTTGAATTTTAAAAATGATTTTTCAAAAGTATTTTATTTGCCGTGCAAACTATCCCATTAAATTGGGCTTATTTTTCTGATCATTTTGATATATAATACTCCTATATTTTATTTTCATTTTATTTCCTAAAATGATTCTTCTTCATGGTTATTAAAAAAAGGAAGGTACTGTTTTTTTGGGCCAAATCGCCCGATCCGTGCAATCATCTCCTTCCTCCCGACGAGATGCTCCAGATCTCCACCACCGCGAGCATCGCTGAATCGCGGATTCGCAAATCCTTGCCCCCTCCTCCAAACCGACCTGCCCCCTTATAAATGGCCATCTCCGCACCCATTTCGCCCCTAGTCCCTCCTCTCCTCATCCCACGTCGCCACGCCACCTGCCGGAGTTCGCGGACCACCGCCGCCATTGCCGCCCGTCCCCGCCACCTCCGCCATCCCGCCACCCACAGACCCCACCAGCTGCTCCGCCCGCTCTGCCGCCTCGACCATCCCTTCCCGACGCCAGAGGGCCACCGAGGACGTCGCCGGAGCTCCACCAGAACCCCATCATCAGAACTGCTACAGTAAATCCCGACCTACTTTTTTTTTCGTTCTGTTTTTAAAACGGAATAGTTTCAATCTTGTAAAATCCATAGTTAATTATCTACGAGGTATTTTTGAGTGATTCCAACTGCCTTGGATCACAAATTTTATGATGTTTCTGTTAGTTCAATTGTATTTCATATTTGAGCAGTTTAAATTTGTGTTTGTATGAATTTTCTCAAATCACTAGATTTGAGCTATTTTGAGTTAGGAATATTATTTTTGACCGATTCTTTTTGCTCCTGGTCTCTAGGACCTTTGTTTATCCAGTAGTATTTAGTATTTTATTTCAAGATTAATTTAAATTAGGTTTTTAGCAAAACAGTACTGTTTTATTATTAGTTCTATTTTAGCTTTTTCTTTATTGTTTTTATTAGTTTTAAATTATTTCTTTTGTCACTTTTGACAAAATTAGTTGTGTTTCTGTTAGACAACAGGAGAAAATTTTATTTTATTTTAAAAAATTTATTTTCCTTAGTTTTGTATGAAACCTTCTATAGGTCATAGTTAGAGTTTTATAAAAGCTTTTATTTGTTTCTTTTGCAAATAAAATTTTATGAAAAAATACTTTCTGTTAACTTAGTTGTTTTACTTTTTATTTTCTGTTAAATTATTAGTTTAGTGTTTTAATTGCTGTTTAGTTTTTTTTACTTAGGGCAAAACTATGTTAGATGCTTGTAGCAAAGTCATAGATTTTCGTTAGTAGTTTTTCTTTCTAGTTTTATTTGAAGCTTCTTTGGACTTTGTTGGAGTTTTATTATTGAGATTTTTTGTTTTAGATTTTCTTTGGAGAGTGACGAATAGTTCTATCAAATTTTGTGAGAGTGTTGTTATCTTCATCAACGTACCAGACAAGTTCACTTTGACCATGCTTTCATACCTATGTTTTATTGCATTTAGTGGCATCTTTGCAACAATCCTCCAGTAGTGATATTGAATTCTTGTAGTTGAGTAGTATGCATGAGGTAGGAACCCATCACCCTGTTACCAAGCCCGAGACGTTATTTATTTTAGTGCTACGCTATAGTAGACGAGGTTTGGTATGAGTGCTCGGGAGTGGTGTGAGAATGGACGACTCTACGTCAATGACGACAACTCCATGATGGCATCTGCAAGGACTGCATCTTCAAGGCCTCAAGACTTCAAGACTCGAGACAAGAATTCAATACACACTCACTGGGTGAAGGATGGTTGACGGGCACCTGGAGAAACCAAAGGATGGCCAGGATGCTTGGAGAAGCGCCATGACATCTCATGGAAAGCTTCACCTGCACTCAAAGAGACGGAAGAATACTTCATGCCCGGAAGCTTACCTGTGCAACCGCAAGTCACTATGGGCTCGCTTGGTTGACCTTAGTTGTGACTCTGGCTGGGGCGGTGCTAGCAGATGTAGAACTACGGTAGGACTGGATGAGCACCGACGGTGCTCGAGGAACTCTTCGAAGACCATGTTTGGTCATCTTGTTCTCAAACACCACGAAGTGCGAGAACGTAAAGAGAGGGATCGAATCTTGCGGGTAAAGTGTACAAACCTCTGCAGAGGGTTATAACCTAATCGGTTAGCCGTGTCCCCGGTTACGGACAATTTGAGCATCTGGACTTGGATCTATCTCGGAACTCTCAACACCGGACTGGTAACTTAATTGTGGGCAACTTATGATGATTTGGGCTATGAGACATCGGTTGGCGGAACCATGTCATGATAGAAAACTCCATAGTACAGACTTCATTTATTCCTTTGATGTAGGGAAAATAAAACCAGCTTTTACGCAAACAAAACTCAGACCCAGAGCCACAAAGCCAAATTGCATATAGTATAGTTTTACCATCTGTTTTCTCATGTTGTGATCTTGCCGGTACATTCAATGTACTGACCTACACGGCTGCAATGTATCATGTTGCAGGATTTTCTTCGACGAGTAAGAGTTACGATCTGAGGTTACGGTCTACACTCAACCTGCCGATGGCGTTGATGGGACTCCACACCCGCTTGGTTGTTTCACTGAGTATTATGAGGTATATATCATTTTACGTTATTTATACATGTGATTGCACTTTGATATATACATTGATGTACTTGTGTGTGCCAGCATACTGATCCAGGGATGGCACAGATACACAGAGGCTTGACCGTCTGAGGTCGGGTCGCTACATCTGTTCTGAGGCGTATTCAGACGCCGCTGACCACTCCTATTTACCCCCCAAGGTGTTTGCTCTACCTTGGCATGATGATGTTATATCATGCATATGTTGCCTTGCAGTGCCTACTTTTGACATCATATATGTCATCTTCTTAGTTTAGACATGTTCTGTAATGCCACCTGTTTAGTTTCTATATCATATATGAGAATTATGCAGTCTCATGTCTTTTAGCCAGCCATAATATATGTGAAATGTGCAATGCCATCCTGTTTAACCATGCATAATATATTTGAATGATATCTTGCCCATCATTTTCTTCATTACATTTCCATTTGTCGATAATGTTTGTACATTAAACTACTCTTCCTGTGAATCAGCCATTTGGGTGGGAGATGGAAAAATCTGGAGTGCAAACAAGGCCTTCAGAGCAGACAGTGCTACCTATCGAAGCAGATCTCTTGTTGGGTCCCGATAGCTCCTCAGAGATGGATTCAGAGGCAGATGACCAGTCCTATTCCCCCACTGAAGTGTATGCTCTAACTTGGCACGGTTATACTGCTCATATCATGCATACGGTGTCTTGCATTGCATAGTTTAGACATCATATACACAATATTCAACACCATGTTCTTAGTTCAGACATCATTTCAAATGCCCTCTGTTTAGCATACAAATCACATATGTGAATTAAATGATGCGATCCTGATTACTTAGATAACATGTAGGTGAATTATGTCATGCGATCCTGTTTAGTTATTCATCATATCTTTGAATTATGTTATGCTATGCTATCCAGTTTAGATAGACATCATATATGTGAAATTATGTCATGCTATCCGCTTTAGTTAAACAATATACATGTCAACTATTTCATGCCCTCTTTTTCCACACTATCTATTGCATCTCTCTCATACAATGTCTGTACATTCAACTATGTTTCCTTTATCAGCCATTTTAATTGGAGCGGTGATGCCAGATTCAGCGGAATAAAACACGGTCTTCAAATAAAATAGTGCTACCTCTTGGTGGAGATAGCACCCGGTTGTACATGCACAAGAACCAGCCCTACCACACATAACCCAAACTCTCGCAGATTGTACCCCTACTGCGATGGACAGAGAACCAGCTTCACCCAATCTAACCCCAACCCCAGCCGATAGTAACCCAGTTCCTGTTGACACAACACCATCTCCACCACAGAGCTCCCAAACAAGAGCAGTTAGTAAGGCAACTCCAGTGCCCAAAGGGCCAGTACTATCACGGCGAACCCCAACTCCACCAAGTTATTACGCCTATTCCGTGGAGGAAGCACAACCAGCCAATCGTAGTTTAGCATCTATCACATTTGATGTTGTTAAATCGTATAAAGCGTATCTTCCCATCTTGGAAATATTATCTCAAGATGAAGGAAAATGCCAGCCAGGTGTGTTTGCCAGGAGTTATGTGTAAGTAATATTATTCATGGCAATTACTTTGCTTCGTCCCATACATCCTACCTCCGTGATGGTTATAGTACAACAAATTTTCCCATTTTTCTCTATAGAGAAGGACCGATTTGGAAACTCAGGATGAGGTAACCTGTGCTAATACCTTTGCTATCTTCAAGAGTGCTTGGTGGCAGTGTCGGAAGTACTCAAGAAAACGTATTTCACCGGCAAAGAAACTCATCAAATTCCCTTACGCTCTCCCGAGACACATTTATCGGACGATGATCGGGAACGCTTTGTTCAGATCGCTCTGAACCAAGAATGTGGTAAGGTCTATGAGCTCATTTTCTATTTTTAAGTATTTTATTCTTGCGTCTTCTCAGACTGCTCATGTAGAACAAGTGCCTAAACCTCAAGAACAACTGTTCTAATTTAAGATTCCATTGCTATCACAGTTCAAAAAAGCGCTAGGCGTTAATTGTGCGTTTTGCCACCGCCTTGCGATTTACTGACCAAAGCGCATGGTTATGCGCAGTTATGCACAAATTATGCGTAGTTTTGCACAATGCGTTTTGCCAACGCCTAGAGCCTAGGCGCACAAGCGCTCGCTTAGGCGTGCCTTTTTTAACTATGATTGCTTTGCTCTTGTATCACTGCATTTACTCATACAAACTTATTTTCAAATTGAAGGATCCAATCAAAACTCCAATGGCATAGCAGGTATGTTCACGCATGTTTCTTTAACAGGTTTGCTCTTATCAATAGCTCTGTTGATTTCAATTTCAATTGTGTATACAGTTGACTTTCATATCATGCACATTACTAGCATCACAACATAGCCAATAGTGTTGTTGTACATGTAGACCCGTGGTACCCATCTGAAATCTTGTTGTGCCGTGTTGTTTCCCACGCTTTGTATTCTTTCACTGCTGCTTTGTCTTGAACTGATATGATTTGAACCATGTCTCTATTTTGATTTGGCAAGACAATGTTGTGACCATAGGACATAGATATATGTTTGTTTGATGCTTTTATTATGTACTAGTACTTGGCAATAGAAGACTTGGTAGTTTAATCCTGTCCACCTTACTAATGAACTGGTTCACCGAAATGAGTTTCATATACTAGTACATGCTAAACTTGTTATGTGTCCGCTTGTTTCTTCTTTTAGAATGTTGATGAATATTGGGGAAGAGTGCCTTATTAAGCAATGGTAAAGGAAGTAATGCGAGATAAGGTTCGGGATAGTGACACATCCTTGTTGGTCTCCAACAAAGCTGATAAAACAGCTAAGGAAGACTATCTTGAAGACATCGAGACAACCCCAAAGTCTTGTCTTGGTTTAGTGTTCGAAAGCATCGCCACTACCGCATGCACAAGATATTCAAACTCACCGTCTCTGATCAGTTCGGTTTCTTGAGTCTCAACTACAAGATGAAAGACATCGATCACCTGTCTGCGACAAGAAGCGGAAGGATCATGGAAGTCCCGGAGCATTCAGATGCATACTTTCTGGTGCAACAACAAGCGTTGGAGGATTTTAGCGCCAAACAAGAAAAAGCTAATCAGCTTGCTAAGCTTATTGCTAGCATGGTGGATACCCAGGATAACGTTTCTTGAAGTCTTCTGAAGTTGTTTCAGTTATGCTCTTGTTTTGCTGCCGCGTTTATTTGCACCGGTGGCCAATTTTGACGGCCAGTGTATGTAATATGCTGCTTTGTTCCCTATATTTGCACTGGTGGCAAACTTTGATACCCAGTGGATGTAATATGTGTAATAGCGGTAATAGGCTAGCCTTAATTGCTTTCTTATTTATTCCTTATTGTCTTGTTCTGTGTTTTTCTAGTGGCCACAATAGCCTATTTTTGGTAACTAGGCCAAAATAATCATGGCAACACACGGACTGTTGTAACCATGGGCCTCCTGCAGGCCGTATGATCCATGGGCCTTCGTTCAGCCGTAGGACCATTGCCCTTCTCTACGGGCCGTAGGATCCATTGGCCTTCTATACGGGCCTTAGGGATCAATGGGCCTTCTACGGGCCGTACTATCCATGGGCCTCATACGGGCCGTAGGATCCATGGGCCTTCTACGGGGCATATCATCATTTCACCAATCATGGGCCGTACTATTCGTGGACCATAACAGGCCGTTAATAGGCCGTATTTGATAACTCTATGAAAATAGCCCAACGGGTTTTTTGGACATGAAAACGGCCCAACGTATTAACGGTCCGCAAACGGGCCGACCCTAACGACGGGCTGAATTTGGCCCACAAGCAGAAAATGACAGTAACGGGCCGTATGTAACCGAATGCTGCAAATGAGCCCAAGAATCAATGGGCCCTGAGAAGGCCGAAAGATAACTTGGGCTGGAAACGACCCAATGGAATAACGGGACGTTAATGGGTATAAATGATACACTGTTCATTACGGGCCAGTTTCACCATGAGCCGTTAATGGGCCAAGAGTTACAAAGGTCCTCATATGGGCCGAAAGAAGTCATGGGCCACACATGGGCCGAAAGTTAAAACGGGCTGAATCATATTGGACGACCCAGATGACGCTACTGGGCCTAATTCGGATAGGGCGTAACGGGCCCTGGGTTAGCGAGCTGTAAATGGGCTATATGCGAACATGCCGTTAACGGGCTTTCCGTGGGCCGGCCCGCCACCTTTTGACCAAGTCAAACGGGCCGACCTTTTCACAGGAATGGGCCTCTGTTGGGCCGTGCCACGTGTCGCCGTATCATAGGCACATTCGGTCCAATGAGTGGATGACATCTGTCCCAACAGTGAGCCAACACATGTTTCCTCTAGCCAATGATGATTTTACACGTGGAAAATCCCAATTGGTCGGGGATGTTAACGGGTTATCGGATCCAAAACCCGACCCGATAGCTTAACGGCGTTCTGTTATGGTGGATGCCACAGGCCGGTCACCCTTGACGAAAGCACTTCTGTGACGTGCGATTTATCGTCATGGAAGTGGACACTCCCGTGATGATAATTTTGGTAATGTCATGGAACACTTCTCGACAAAGACATGTATGACTATCTTGATTCATCATAAATTTGTCATGGATGTACATGCATGACAAAAAACGCGACCTACTGTGACAAACACGTATCATCACGGAAGTGTATTTTTTTGTAGTGATATCATGTTCTTTCCAACATGCTGGGCTTCCCAAAGGATAAAATGGAAAAGGAAAGGTGACGATCACCACGACTCTTGCATAAGGTAGAGGATAATAGTAAAAGATAGACCCTTCGCAGAGGGAAGCAGAGGTTGCCATGCGCTTTTATGGTTGGATGCACAAAATCTCAATGCGAAAGAACGTCACTTTATATTGCCCCTTGTGATATGAACCTTTATTATGCAGTCCGTCGCTTTTATTACTTCCACATCACAAGATCGTATAACGCTTATTTCTCCCACACCAATCAATCATACATGTTTAGAGCAATTTTTATTGCTTTGCACCGATGACAACTTACTTGAAGGATCTTACTCAATCCTTAGGTAGATATGGTGGACTCTCATGGCTAAACTGGTTTATGGGTATTTGGAAGCACAAGTAGTATCTCTGCTTGGTGCTGAGAATTTGGCTAGCATGAGGGGGAAAGGCAAGCTCAACATGTTAGAGGATCCATGACCACATACTTTATCTCAGATATAAGAAAACATAACTCATCACGTTGTTTTCCTTGTCCAACATCAACTCTTTAGCATGTTATATTTTAATGAGTGCTCCCAATCATAAAAGATGTCAATGATAGTATATCTATATGTGAAACCTCTCTTTCCTTATTACTTCCTATTAATTGCAACGATGACCAAAGCTATATTTGCCAACTCCCAACAACTTTTAAATATCATTCTCTTTCTATGTGAAGTCATTACTCTCAATAAGATCAATATGAACTCTTTGTTTCTTTTTATTCTTTTCCTTCTTTCTTTTCTTTTGTTCACCCAAGATCATGACAAAATAATCAAGCCCTTGACTCAACACTAAACTTTATTATATATATAGCTCACGGACTCGATTACATAGAGAGATCATAAAGCAAAACTCAAAACTAGATCATGCCATGACTTTATTCTACTAAATCAAGATACTACTAAAAGGATCGAACTAAGAAAAATGGTAAAGATAGGAGTTGTGATGGTGATACGATCCCGGGGCACCTCCCCTAAGCTTGGCAGTTGCCAAGGGGAGTGCCCATACCCATGTGATTATGTCTCCTTTGCTGGTGAAGAAGGTGGAGGTGTCGTTGATTTAGTTGATGGCATAGACTTCTCCCTTAATTTGCGCTTGAGGACGGCATTTTGATCCCTTAGATCATCAATCTCCCACTCTAGGGTTAATATCTTTTTGCATAGGTCCTTCTTATTTTCCTGCAAGAGACAAAAAGGGATAAACTCGAACTTTGGTTTCTTTACCCTCTCAGGGAGACTTGACTTTTTGAACTCCACATGCATGTCCCCAAGTTGAGGTATCTGAGCTCGTCTCCTCCTTCCCCTTGGGTTCATAGTCCTCTTCTTCCTCCGTAGTCCAACCATCTTGCTTCACGTCTCCATAGACCTTAGGATTTGCTAGGTAATCATCCACATAGCTTTCTCCTTCCGAATCCTGGGACGACATGTTGATCTAATCTGCAGCAGCAATAGCTCGAAACAAGAACAGAGGATATTTGCGTGATACGAGAGTCAAAACCTTCGGGAGAATATATAATGAATTTGTACCGACCAAAATACGTATCGTGCAAGAAAACGGAGTCCGGAAGGCACACAGGGTGCTCACGAGGTAGGGGGTGCGCCCAGGGGGTAGGGCACGCCCTCCACCCTCGTGGAGCCCTCGTGTCCTTCCTGGACTGCCACTTAGTTTTCTTTTTCCCTAAATATTCCAAAACGGAGAAATATTGCCTTAAAAATTGTTTTGGAGTCGGTTTACTTACCGTACCACATACCTATTCCTTTTCGGAGTCTGAAACGGTCTGGAAAGTGTCCCTTATGTATTCCTCCGGGGTTACAGTTTCAATAATATTGGTCTCAACATTTACGGGATTACCTGAGATATAATGTTTGATTCTTTGACCGTTTACCACCTTCGTATTTGTACCTTCGAAGTTGTTGATTTTTATGGCACTGGAACGATAGACCTCCTCGATAACGTAGGGACCTTCCCATTTAGAGAGAAGTTTTCCTGCAAAAAATCTTAAACTAGAGTTGTATAGCAATACATAATCACCTACATTAAACTCACGCTTTTGTATCCTTTTGTCATGCCATTTTTAACTTTTTCTTTAAACAACTTAGCATTTTCATAAGCTTGGTTCTCTATTCATCAAGTGAGCTAATATCAAATAACCTTTTCTCACCGGCAAGTTTGAAATCATAGTTGAGTTCTTTAATAGCCCAATATGCCTTATGTTCTAGTTCGAGAGGTAAGTGACATGCTTTTCCATAAACCATTTTATATGGAGACATACCCATAGGATTCTTATATGTAGTTCTATAGGCCCATAATGCATCGTCAAGTTTCTTGGACCAATTCTTTCTAGACCTATTAACAGTCTTTTGCAAAATTACTTTGAGCTCTGTATTGCTCAATTCTACTTGACCACTAGACTGTGGGTGATAAGGAGATGCAATTCTATGATTAACATCATATTTAGCAAGCATTTTACGGAAAGCACCATGAATAAAGTGTGAACCACATCAGTCATTAAATATCTAGGGACTCCAAACCTTGGATAAATAACTTCCTTAAGCATTTTAATAGAAGGTTATGATCAGCACTACTAGTTGGAATAGCTTCTACCCACTTAGTAACATAATCAACAGCAACCAAAATATGTGTATATCCATTAGAGGCAGGAAAAGGTCCCATATAATCAAAGCCCCAAACATCAAATGGTTCAATAACAAGTGAATAATTCATAGGCATTTCTTGACGTCTACTAATATTACCAATTCTTTGACATTCATCGCAAGACAAAACAAACTTACAGGCATCCTTGAAGAGAGTGGGCCAATAAAAACCGGATTGCAATACCTTATGTGTAGTTCTATCTCCAGCGTCGTGTCCTCCATAAGCTTCGGAGTGACACTTGCGTAGGATCTGTTCTGTTCATGCTCAGTACACAACGCCTAATAACACCATCTACTCCTTCTTTATAAAGATGTGGGTCATCCCAAAAGTAATGTCGCAAATCATAGAAAAACTTTTTCTTTTGTTGGTATGTGAAGCTAGGTGGTATAAATTTAGCAACAATATAATTAGCATAATCAACATACCATGGAGTGCTACGAGAAGTGCTTATGACATTTAGTTGTTCATTAGGAAAGCTATCATGAATAGGTAGTGGGTCATCAAGAACATTCTCTAACCTAGCTAAGTTATCTGCAACGGGGTTCTCAGCTCCTTTTCTATCAACAATATGCAAATCAAATTTTTGCAGCAAGAGAACCCATCTAATAAGTCTAGGTTTTGCATCTTTCTTTTCCATAAGATATTTAATAGCAGCATGATCAGTGTGAATAGTTACTTTAGAATCAACAATATAAGGTCTGAATTTATCACAAGCAAATACAACTGCTAAAAGTTCCTTTTCGGTAGTAGCATAATTTCTTTGAGCATTGTCTGGAGTCTTACTAGCATAATGGATAACATTTAATTTCTTATCAACTCTTCACCCTAGAACAACACCTACAGCATAATCACTAGCATCACACATAATTTCAAGGGTAAATTCCAATCGTGGTGAACAACAAAAAGCGAGACTAATGCTTTCTTAAGTATTTCAAATGCTTCTACACAATCATCATCAAAGACAAATGGTACATCTTTTGTAATAAATTAGTCGAGGTCGAGAAATTTTGAGAAGTCCTTAATGAACCTCCTATAAAATCCGGCGTGACCAAGGAAACTTCTTATACCTTTGATGTCCTTGGGAATGGCATCTTCTCAATAGCATCAACCTTGGCTTTATCAACTTCAATACCTCTTTCAGAGACTTTGTGCCCCAAGAAAATACCTTCATTAACCATAAAGTGGCACTTTTCCCAATTCAAGACAAGATTAGTTTCTTCACATCTCTGCAAAACTCGATCAAGATTGCTCAAGCAATCATCAAAAGAGGAACCATAGACGGAAAAATCGTCCATGAAAACCTCACAAACTTTTTCACAAAAATCGAGAATATAGCCATCATGCATCTTTGAAAGGTAGCAGTGCATTACATAAACCAAAAGGCATACGCCTATAAGCAAAAGTACCAAAAGGGCAAGTAAAAGTAGTCATTGATTGATCTTTAGGCGACACGGTATTTGAGAGAAACCGAATAACCATCCGTAAAGCAATAATGTGTATGTTTGCATAATCTTTCTAGCATTTGATCGATAAAAGGTAAGGGGTAATGATCTTTCTTAGTAGCTTTATTTAATTTGCAGAAATCAATTACCACCCTATAACCTGTAATAATTCTTTGCGGGATCAATTCATCTTTATCATTAGGGACAACAGTAATACCTCCATTCTTAGGGACACAATGGACAGGACTTACCCACTGACTATCAGCAACAGGATAAATTATACCTGCCTCCAGAAGCTTGAGTATTTCTTTTCTTACCACTTCTTTCATTTTAGGATTCAAACATCGTTAAGGATCACGAACTGGTTTGGCATCCACTTCGAAATTTATTTTATGTTGACATAGAGTGGGACTAATGCCCTTAAGATCATCAAGAGTATATCCAATAGCGGCACTGTGCTTCTTCAGAGTTTTGACTAATCTTTCTTCTTCATGCTCTGAAAGGTTAGCGCTAATAATAACAGGATATATTTTCTTCTCATCAAGATAAGCATATTTAAGATTATCATGCAACGGTTTAAGCTCAAACACGGGATCACCCTTGGGTGGAGGAGGATCCCCTAGGATTTCAACAGGCAAATTGTGTTGCAGAATAGGTTCCTCTTTAAAGAATACTTCATCTATTTCCCTTCTTTCATTCGTGAACATATCATTTTCATGGTCGAGCAAGTAGTGTTCTAAAGAATCACTAGGAGGTACGACTATAGAAGCAAGACCAATAATTTCATCTTTACTAGGCAATTCTTCCTCATGATGTTGTTTACTAAATTTAGAGAAATTAAACTCATGAACCATATCATCCAAGCCAATAGTAACAACATTCTTTTTGCAGTCTATCTTAGCATTAACAGTGTTCAAAAAGGGTCTACCAAATATAATGGGACAAAAGTTGTCTTGTGGAGAACTAAGAACAAGAAAATCAGCAGGATATTTAGTTTTCCCACACAAAACTTCAACATCTCTAACAATTCCCATTGCAGATATAGTATCTCTATTGGCAAGTTTAATTGTAACATCAATATCTTCTAACTCAGCAGGTGCAATTTCATGCTTAATTTCTTTATATAAATCATAAGGTATAACACTAGCACTAGCACCCATATCACATAAGCCATGATAACAATGATCTCCTATTCCTACCACATGTCTATGTTTATCTTTAACGCTAGGTTTAGCAATTCTAGCAGATTCACCACGTAATTGAATAACATGCCCATCAATATTATCGACAAGAGATCTTTAACAATAGCAATATTAGGTTCTACTTTGACTTGCTCAGGAGGTGTATAAGTTCTAATATTGCTTTTACGAACCACAGTTGAAGCTTTAGCATGATCCTTTATTCTAACAGGGAAAGGTGGTTTGTCAACATAAGAAGTGGGAACAATAGGATCATTATAAGTGACAGTATTTTTTTCAACTTTAATAGGTGCAGCTACTTTTACTTCTATGGGAGGATGATATTTAAACCACTACTCCTTGGGGAGATCAACATAAGTAGCAAAATATTCACAGAAAGAAGCTACTATCTCAGAGTCAAGTCCATATTTAGTGCTAAACTTACGGAAAATATTGGTATCCATGAAAGATTTAACACAATCAAACTTAGGTATCATACCTGACTCCTTACCTTTGTCGAGGTCCCAATCTTCAGAGTTGTGTTTAATTCTATCCAGTAAATTCCATCTGAATTCAATAGTCTTCATGATAAAAGAGCCAGCACAAGAAGTATCAAGCGTGGTGCGATTGTTATCAGAAAGCCGAGCATAAAAACTTTGAATAATTATTTCTCTTGGGAGCTCATGATTGGGTCATGAATATAATATTGATTTAAGCCTCCCCCAAGCTTGAGCGATGCTTTATCCTTCGCGAGGCAAAAAATTATATATATAATTGCGATCACGGTGAACAAGATGCATAGGGTAATATTTTTGATGAAATTCCAATTTCAATCTTTTATAGTTCCATGATCTCGTACCATCACATAGCCTATACCATGTCAATGCGTCTCCCTTCAAAGATAAAGGGAAGACCTTCTTCTTGGCAACATCATCGGGTATACCTGCAAGCTTAAATAATCCACAAACTTCATCCACATATATTAAGTGCTCATCAGGATGCTTTGTTCCATCTCCTGTAAAAGGATTAGCTAGCAGTTTTCCATCATACCGAAGGAAATTCAAAAGGAGTTTCATTTTCAATAGGTTCAGTAGGTTGGGGAGCAACTCTTTGCTTCATCGGACGGGTGAAGATACCCGAACAAGCCCCTCGTGAGAATTACTTTCCATAGTAACAAGTGACATGAGATTTCAGCACACTATACAAATTTTTCTTTACCAAATTCCACCTACCAAAGGCGCTACACTCCCGGCAACGGTGCCGAAAAGAGTCTTGATGACCCACAAGTATAGGGGATCTATCGTAGTCCTTCGATAAGTAAGAGTGTCGAACCCAACGAGGAGCGTAAGGAAATGATAAGCGGTTTTCAGCAAGGTATTCTCTGCAAGTACTGAAATAAGTGGTAACAGATAGTTCTGTGATAAGATAAATTGTAACGAGCAACAAGTAACAAGAGTAAATAAAGTGCAGCAAGGTGGCCCAATCCTTTTTGTAGCAAAGGACAAGCCGGAACAAACTCTTATAATAGGAAAAGCGCTCCCGAGGACACATGGGAATATTGTCAATGTGACGCCCCCGATTCAACCGTACACTAATCATGCACGCAAATGTGTACGATCAAGATCAGGGACTCACAGGAAGATATCACAACACAACTCTACAAATAAAATAAGTCATACAAGCATCATAATACAAGCCGGGGGCCTCGAGGGCTCGAATACAGGTGCTCGATCATAGACGAAGTCGTGGAAGCAACAATATCTGAGTACGCACATAAGTTAAACAAGTTTGCCTTAAGAAGGCTAGCGAAAACCGGGATACAGATCGAAGAGGAACAGCCTCCCGCCTCGGGATCCTCCTAGGTCACTCTGGTCCGCCGTCGCCGGCTGGCTGCACGTAGTAGTAGGCACCTCCGAGTAGTAGTCGCCATAGGCGGTGGCGTCGACTCACAGGCTCCGCCGTCTGTTGCAGCAATTGAGTAGAGGTAGGAGGAAGAGGGGAACAAGGCAACCGCAGTACTCATCCAAAGTACTGCAAGCAAGGATCTACACTACATATGCATGGATATATGTGTAAAGGCCATATCGATGGACTGAATCGCAGAATGCCGTAATAAGAGGGGTAGCTAGTCTTAACGAAGACTACGCTTCGGACACCTGCCTTACAACAGTAGGAGGGACAATCTGAAATCCTCCAAGTAACATCATATAGCAATAATCCTACCCGCAATCCCCGCTCATAACCCCGAGCGAGAGCGACCACCGGTTGTATCCGGCACTTGGAAGGGTGTGTTTTATCAAGTATCCGGTTCTAGTTGTCATAAGCTCAAGGTACAACTCCAAGTCGTCCTGTATCAAGATCACGGCTATTCGAATAGATTAACTTCCTGCAGGGTGCACCATCTTACCAAAGACGCTTGATCCCATTTGGCCGACACACTTTCTGGGTCATGCCCGCCACGGAAGATCAACACGTCGCAGCCCCACCTAGGCACAACAGAGAGGCCAACACGCCGGTCTAAACCTAAGCGCCAGGGTCTGGGCCCATCGCCTGAGCACACACCTGCACGATCGCGTCGCTGGCGAAGCAGACCTAGCCCATCAGCGCTCCAGTCCAATCCGGCAGCGCGCCGCTTCGTCACGACGTCTGAAGTATTTCGGTGATACCACGGCGCCGGATACCCATAACTACTCCAGCGTAGATGGTTAGTGCGTATAAGCTCGTAGCCAACCCGGATCAAATACCAAGACCTCGTTAAGCGTGTTAAGTATCCGCGAACGCCGAACAGGCCAGGCCCACCTCTCTCTAGGCGGTCTCAACCTGCCTGCCGCTCCGCCTCAAGCTCCACTCATGGTGCTCCATCACCGACCGACTTTAGTCTCCACATGTATCATGTATAAGTATATAGTATATACCCGTGATCACCTCCCGAGTGATCACGGCCCGATAGTATAGCACGGCGCAGACGGACAAGAATGTAGGGCCACAGATGAAAGTACTAGCATCCTATACTAAGAATATAGGATTGCGGGTAAGGTAACAACGAAGTAACAAGGACAGGCTATGCAAAGAAGATAGAGTATCTCAAAACAAGAACATGCTATGCTAATCTAATGCAAGCAAGTGTAGATAAGAGTAGGCGATATCTGGTGATCAAGGGGGCTTGCTGGTTGCTTTGGCAAGAGAGAGGGTCATCAACACCGTAGTCGAACCGGCCACCGCAGGCGTCGGTCTCGTAGTCTACCGGAGAGAAGAGGGGAAGAAACAATGAATACAAAGTAAGCAGATGCATATCGATGCATGACATGTCAAGAAGTGATGCTAGGCGTGCCCTAACGTGGTATGAGGGGGTACTGGTTAGGGGAAAACATCCGGGAAGTTTTCCCGGTTCCGGACGTCTGTCAGACAGATGAACCGGAGAGGAAAGTTTGCAGGTTCGATAGGTTAGAGGCGTGTGGTGGACGAACGGACCGCGTATCCGGATTCGTCTCGTCGTTCTGAGCAACTTTCATGTTGAAAATATTTTAATCCGGATTACGGATTAAAAGATATGATTTTTAAAAGATTTTATTAATTTCTGGAATTTAATTAATTATTTAATTAATTATTTAATTAATTTCGAAAATGCATTTATGACATCAGCATGATGTCATGTTGACATCAGCAGTCAACAGGGTTGACTGAGTCAACCCTGACAGGTGGGTCCCGCATGTCATTCTCTAATACCTAATTAACCTAATCAGAGTTAATTAACATTAGTTAATTAGGTTAATTAGTGATTAGGGTTAATTAATCAGAATTAATTAGATTAATTAATTACTTAATTAAGTAATTAATTAATTAATTAATTAGTTAATTAGTTTTAATTCATTTTCATTTTATTTTTATCCCTATTTAAATTTAAAAAACGCGTTACGTGTGTGTGGGGGGGGTGGGGCCCCATGTCATTTGCCCTGAGAGGTCAAACGGCAAGCGGGCGTCTTGGCGGGCAAGGCGGCGAAGCCGAACCCGAGGCTAACGGGGACCGGGCGCCGAGGCCAAGACGGCGGGGGGCAGCCACGCACCACGGCCTGCGGCCGGCGCAAGCCCGCAGGCAGGCGAAGGTGGTGGGGGTTCGGGCCCACCGGGTGGGAAGAACGTGCTACGGGGCAGGGGCGGCGACGGGCGCGAGGAGGAGGGGGCTCATGTCGGGCGAAGCGGTCGGCGGGAGCCGCGACGGGAGGTCGTCCAGACGGGGCCGGGGGGGTTCTGGCCGTGGGGGGGAAGGCGCCGGCGAAGGTGGCGCGCACACCGGGCACGGGAAGGGCAGCCGCAGCTGCGGTCGAAGGCGGACCGTATGACCGACCGAGCGACCGAGGGAGGAGGAGGCGGTCGGTGGCCGGTGGCCGGAGCTGCCGTCCGTCGGGGGGGGGGGGGAAGAGGGGGAACCGGGGAATCGGCGAGCTCACCGAGCGCCGTGGGGTCTAAGGGAGCGGGCGGTGGAGGTCGACGGTGACCGGCCGAGGAGGGTGGGGTAGCGTCTTGGCCGGCGACGGGAGGGCGGGTGCCGATCCAGCGGCGGAGTGCTCAGCGCTTAGGGCGACTGAGGGAAGAGGGGACCTCAGCGGTGGCGAGGAGGAGGAGGGTCCGGGCGGCGGGGGGGGGGCCGCCATGAGGCGGGGGGCGACGGGGTCTCGGTCGGGGTCTCCGCCCCGATCCAGATCGGCGGCGGGGGAGAGGGTGGGGGGGCAGAAGGAGTGGGGCGGCTAGGGTTTGCAGCAGGGGGTGAGGGTTAAGGGGTGGGGCTGGCTGGGCAGGGGTTTCCCTCCCCTCTTTTCTTGTTTTTTCTTTTCTTTTCCTTTTCCTTTTCTGTTTTTAGTTTATTTAAAATGCCAGAGCATTTTACAAAAATTAGTGCACCCCACCATAATTAGGTTAGCTATTTTAGGCAACCCCCGAACATTTTTAGCCTTTGTTTTGAAACCTTTTATCTTTGCTTTTGTTTTGATTTTTTGTTTTAGAACGGGTTCGAATCAAAGAGAGGTTTGGCACAGTAACCGGGGTGTTTACTGTTCATTAATCATCCGGGTGTTACAAATCTCCTCCACTACAAGAAATCTCGTCCCCAGATTTAAGAGGTAGAAGGAAAGAGTGCGGGATATTCATCTCGAAGACGATCCTCGCGTTCCTGTGTGGCCGTCTTGAGTGATTCACCATCGGACTTTGAGGAATTTGATCGCCTTTCCGACGTAAAGCGGCGTTCAGCTTGGTCGAGAATACGGACCGGATGCTCCTTATAGGAGAGGTCCTGTTGCAATTCGAGCACTTCATGGTCCACTGCTCGGATTGGGTCCTTGAAGCAGCGTCGGAGTTGGGACACGTGGAACACATCGTGAACCTGAGAAAGGTTCGACGGAAGCTCCAGTTGATAAGCCACTTTTCCACGCCTTTCCAGAATAGTGAAAGGGCCAATATAGCGAGGAGCTAACTTGCCCTTGATCCCGAAGCGGTGAGCACCCTTCATTGGTGTAACGCGAAGATAGGCCTTTTCGCCAGGTTGATAGACCATGTCTTTGTGATGACGGTCATAATTGCTCTTTTGACGCGACTGAGCAGTCTTGAGATTCTCGCGAATAATGCGGACTTGTTCTTCGGCATGTTGGATAATATCCGGACCGAAGAGTGGACGTTCCCGATTTCGACCAGTTCGTAGGGTTCGGCACTTTCGTCCATATAACACTTCGAAGGGGGCCATCTTCAGACTAGCTTGATAGCTATTATTATAAGAGAACTCAGCATACGGGAGAGATTCCTCCCATTTCTTGCCGAAGGAAACAACACAAGCTCGAAGCATGTCTTCGAGAATTTGGTTGACACGCTCAACTTGCCCTTGTGATCATGGATGAAACGCAGATCTTGAAAGATAAATGAGTCCCCATAGCTTCTTGAAAACTTGCCCGAATCTTGAAGTGAATAAGCTGCCACGGTCCGAACGATAACCAAAGTGGAATACCATGCAGTGAAACAATTCTGGTCATATAGAGCGTTGCAAGCTGGCTAGCAGTGATCGTTTCCTTGACCGCCAGAGAATGTGCAACTTTAGAAAGCCGGTCAATGACGACAAGAATTGCATCATTACCTTTCTGCGATTTGGGAAATCCAAAGGCGAAGTCCATTTCAACATGGTCCCATTTCCATTCGGGAATAGAGATAGGTTGCGAGTTCCAGCAGGCCTTTGATGTTCTGCTTTGATACGACGGCAAGCGTCACACTCGTAAACATAGCGAGCAATGTCCTCGCTTCATATTAGACCACCGAATCTCGGCGAATGTCTTGATACATCTTTGTACTGCCGGATGGATACATAGAGGCGATCATGAGCTTCTTTCATAACCTTCGAGTCATATTCAGGTTTTCCTTCTTACACGGCACCACTAGGCGGCCTTTGAAGTACAAGGCGCCATCATCGCCAATAGTGAAGAATGAGGATTTCCTTTCTTGATGTCTTGCTTAATCTTGTAGACTTGAGTCAAATCCTGCATTGTCTTTATGGTGCCCACGAGATCGGGTTCAACAGCCAGGTATAGAGGAACCACGGGGAACAACACGGAGATTCATCTTGCGGAACTCCGGAGGAGGGGCGCGAGTGCACCGGAGGAACAATATGGAGGTTCAGCTTTCTGAATTCTTCAACAAGTGGGGCTGAACTTGGTGAACTGAAGGTGGTTGCAGAAGACTTGCGGCTCAAGGCATCAGCCATTACATTAGCCTTGCTCGGCGTATAGGAAATACCCAAATCAAAGTGCTGAATCGCCTCCATCCATCTCTGGCAGACGGAGGTTCAGGTCTGGCTGAGTAAATGATACTTCAGACTTTGGTGGTCGGTGAAGATCTCGCAACGATTACCGAGAAGGTAATGTCGCCACCGCTTTAGTGCATGTATGACAGCAGAGAAGTTCGAGGTCGTGAACTGGGTAGTTCTCTCGTGAGGGCGCAATTGTCGAGAGGCATAAGCAACTACCTTGCGCTCTTGCATTAGGACACCGCCTAAACCTTGACGAGATGCGTGCGATAAATGACGAAGTCCTTCTTAGTATCGGGAGGAGCTAGCATTTGGGCGACGTCAACTTGTCTTTGAGTGCTGGAAACTTTCCCGACATTTATCATCCCATTGGAATTTGGCGCCTTATGCAACAAAGTTAGTCGAGGCTCGGCAATCTTGGAGAAGTTCTCGACGAATCGACGGCAATAGTCAAGCGAGACCGAGAAAACTTCGACTTGCTTAACGCTCTTCGGAGGAGTCAATCGAGAATGGCCTGAACTCTTTCGGGGTTGACGGCAATACCATCCTTAGAAATGACATGCCCAAGATAGGTTACTTCGGGAAGGCAAAATTCACACTTGGAGAACTTGGCATAGAGTTGATGCTCTCGTAGCTTTTCCAGCACGAGACAAAGATGTTCAGCATGTTCTTCTTCATTCTTGGAAAAGATCAGGATATCATCCAGATAAACCACCACGAACTTGTCGAGATAATCCATGAATATATAGTTCATCAAAGAGAGAAGGTGGCTGGAGCATTGGTTAAGCCGAAGACATGACGGTGTACTCGTATGAACCATAACGAGTCACAAATGCGGTCTTGGGGATATCCTCCTCACGAACACGGATCTTGTGGTAACCCAACCTCAAGTCGAAGTTTCGAGAACAACGACGAACCAGCCAGCTTGATCATAAAGATCATTGATCCGAGGAAGAGGATACTTATTCGAATGGTAGCTTGATTTATAGGACGGTAGTCTTGGACCAATCGGTTGGTCCCATCCTTCTTCTTAACAAAGAGAGAAGGTGCTCCCCAAGGTGAGCAACTTGGGCGAATGAAGCCGCTTTGAAGAGATTTGTCGATTTCCTCCTTTAGTTCAAGGAGTTCATCGGCGGCATCTTGTAGGGTCGCTTGGCTATAGGAGTGGTGCTCGGTTTCAAGTCGATGACGAATTGACAGCTCTAGCAGGGGAATCCTCGGAAGTTCTTCAGAAAGACGTCTTGGAAATCGTAAACGAGCGGAATGTTTTCAATTCCCTCGAGGGTGCGGCGTTCAATGCATTCAATGCATAGAGCCTTGCCTCGCATTTTGAACCGATTTAGCATTGTAGCTACGATTTCATCGAGAAGGTGTAGCAGATGGACGGTCTTAGTGGCGCAAACGATTGACGCCAGTATCGCTTTCAACCAATCCATCCCCAAAATGAGGTCGATGTTAGACGTCTTCAGGATAATGGGGGAGGCATAGAATTCCAACCCTTCGATTTCCACGGGGACGTCGACGCCAACCATGGAGGTTTGACATTGTCCCAATGGGGTTTTTACCACTACCGAAGAGTTCATCTCTCACACTTAACGTCGTGCTTGTATGCAAAGTCTTCAGACATGAATGAATGCGATGCTCCTGAATCGAATAAAACAGATGCAGGTACTGAATTTACGAGGAGTGTACCCATCACAGTAGCAGGCTGGTCTTGAGCTTCGTTCAGATCAACGTGGTTGGCCTGAGCTTGCCCATAAGACTTGCCGGTGTTGTTCGGTTCAGGTGTTTCCACGGCCAGCTGCTTGGAAGGGCCGATTGATTCGGTTCGGTTGCATTCTCTAGCACGGTGCCCGCTGTCCGCACTGAAGCATAAGCCATTATTGGGAGGGGAACAGGGGCTTGGGGTGGTGGAGCTGGAAGCTTCGGCTGCTTAGTTGTAGGCAGACGAGGTGTAGCATAGTTCTGCTTTGGAGCAGGTGCATTCGGCTGGTACATGCTGTTGGGAATCCATATCTTGCGCTTCTGCGAGGACGGGCCCGAAGATGAACCCGTGTCACGGTTGCGCCTGTTAGAGCTCTGGTATTCCCGCAGACCAGTTTCGACATTGATAGCTTTGTTCACCAAGGTGGCGAAATCAGCAAAGTCGTGCACTAGAAGTGCGAGCTTGATGTCAGCTTGAAGACCGTCACGGAACTTCTCTTGTCTCAAGGCATCGGTTGCAATATCCTCTTGACATAGCGAGACAAGTCCAAGAACTCTCACGATAGGCTTCAACAGTCTTGTTGCCTTGGGTGAGGTTGCGGAACTCACGCTTCTTCCGTCCATGACCCCTTGAGGGATGAAGCGGCACGGAAGGCAGCCTGGAAGTCCGCCAGTGATGAGTGTTCCAATCGGCAGAGTACGCCGTGGCTGTCCCACCATTGAGCTGCGGGTCCCTTCGTGAAGAAGGAAGCAAAGGTGACATAGCTGGCAGGGGCTACATCAGCAGACTCCATCTCATAGGTGATGTCACGGAGCCATCCATCAACATCCAAAGGCTGGGTTGAGCCGGTACACACGCTGGGGTTCAGCGTATGAAATCCTGCAGAGTTGTTCCGCTTGGGTGCTGGTGCATATTGGGGCGAGGGAATCGAGCCATCATGTTCTCCATGAACTGGCGATTCATCTCGAGCTGTTGGATCATACCAGCCATGTACTCGGGCGGTGGTGGAAAGTTGGCACCACGACACGACCTGCTGGCCTAACCATCCTGCTATTATATAACAGGGTAGTTCAAGATTTGAGAAATTAAGCAAGAGACAGAAATCATTCATGATGAAACATGCATAATGAAAACAGATGATGGGAACTACATAGTAGTTGGCATATCTTACAAAAGGAACCATGCATAGAGTCCGATACATAGAGTCCAGACATAGACTACTACATCATAGGCGGCACGCAGCTCGCGGTGAATACATCAAACACTAACAAGCAAGCCTACATCAGTCCCACGCGATGCTCGCGGAGGTAGTCAGTAGCTTTGAAGTCAGAAGTGCGGCAAAGGATAGTCCTCCACGCCGCTGACCAGGGGCCGCGGATACTCGGTGCTGAATCCGACGCCCGTGTGGCAGGAAAGGGCCAAGCGGGAGAGTAGCCTCCACGCCCGCCAACCGACACCCCGGGGCATCACGGTCTGGCTGGGTAGATCGCGAACGCGGCAGCTCTCCGGATCGGACAAAGGGTGCATCAGCGTCGAGCACGGTAGAGGTGCCGACGGGTGATGTACAACTCGTGGCGAAGAGCTCGGTTAGCTCGATCCAGCCCATCGCATGCGTAACAAAGTTCGATGGTGGAAGGGCTCTCTGGTGACGATGGTGTAGGCAGCAGGTAGTAACCTCCTCACCAATATCGACGCGATAGCAATGTGCCTCAAGGGGAGGTGTCCAACTCTCGATACTCTGCACGAAGACGTGTCGAGCAAAGATAAGCAGCATCATGGACTGCCATATTAATAGTCACTCCAACACCATGTGCGGTGTGCAGCACAAGAGTGGACTCAGTACTCCCGAGTAGAGGTGGACGATGGCGCGGCATCGCTCCCGGTTATAGTCCCGTACTCCTCATAGACGGTGTACTCAGGGTGCCAGCGATAACCCAGATAGGTCATCATCTCGGCTAGCACCGCAGGTGATCCCGAGGCACCAATGGCCGTCGTGTGGCGCACGACCTGCCTCGTGGGTTCCATCTGAAAACAAAGACGTTTCAAAGGAGTCAAATGACAGTGTGGAAATTGCTCAAATACAATTCCAAAACAACTTAGGCTATATCCAACTTTGGGGTGAATGCGATCACGGGATCCTAGTGATAGTTAGTAAAATCGTTTAACCCGAGTAGAAGAGAGTTCGAGTCCCGAGTAAAGGTCGAGGAGTAAAGGTCCTAGTACCACCCGATGGCGGCGTGGGCCCATAAGGCACACAGCCAAGTTAGTAAAAGTTTTGCAATGTCTAGACTCGACTTCGCCAAGGAGTTGGAAGGGGATTCCTACAGCAATGGCTCGATACCAACTTGTGACGCCTCGATTCAACCGTACACTAATCATGCACGCAAATGTGTACGATCAAGATCAGGACTCACGGAAGATATCACAACACAACTCTACAAATAAAATAAGTCATACAAGCATCATAATACAAGCCGGGGCCTCGAGGGCTCGAATACAAGTGCTCGATCATAGACGAAGTCACGGAAGCAACAATATCTGAGTACGACATAAGTTAAACAAGTTTGCCTTAAGAAGGCTAGCACAAACCGGGATCAGATCGAAGAGGAACAGGCCTCCCGCCCGGGATCCTCCTAGGTCACTCCCCGGTCGTCGCCGCTGGGCTGCACGTAGTAGTAGGCACCTCCGGAGTAGTAGTCGTCATAGGCGGTGACGTCTGACTCCTTGGCTCCATCGTCTGGTTGCAGCAATTGAGTAGAGGTAGGAGGAAGAGGGGGAACAAGGCAACCGTGAGTACTCATCCAAAGTACTCGCAAGCAAGGATCTACACTACATATGCATGGATATATGTGTAAAGGCCATATCAGTGGACTGAACTGCAGAATGCCAGAATAAGAGGGGGGGTAGCTAGTCTTAACGAAGACTACGCTTCTGGACACCTGCCTTACAACAGGTAGGAGGGGACAATCTGAAATCCTCCAAGTAACATCATATAGCAATAATCCTACCCGGCAATCCCCTGCTCATAACCCTGAGCGAGAGCGACCACCGGTTGTATCTGGCACTTGGAAGGGTGTGTTTTATCAAGTATCCGGTTCTAGTTGTCATAAGCTCAAGGTACAACTCCAAGTCGTCCTGTTATCAAGATCACGGCTATTCGAATAGATTAACTTCCTGCAGGGTGCACCATCTTACCCAAAGACGCTTGATCCCATTTGGCCGGACACACTTTCCTCGGTCATGCCCGCCACGGAAGATCAACACGCCGCAGCCCCACCTAGGCACAACAGAGAGGCCAACACGCTGGTCTAAACCTAAGCGCCAGTGCAGGCCCATCGCCCGAGCACACCTGCACGCTATGACGCTGCCGTGACGAAAGCAGACCTAGCCCATCAGCGCTCCACCAATCCGGCGCGCCGCCTCGCCGCCGACGTCTGGCATTTCGCCGATACCACGACGCCGGATACCCATAACTACTCCCGCGTAGATGGTTAGTGCGATAAGCTCGTAGCCAACCCAGATCAAATACCAAGACCTCGTTAAGCGTGTTAAGTATCCACGAACGCCGAACAGGGCCAGCCCACCTCTCTCTAGGCGGTCTCAACCTGCCTGTCCGCCCGCCTCAAGCTCCACTCATGGGTGCTCCATCACCGACCCGACTTTAGTCTCCACATGTATCATGTATAAGTATATAGTATATACCCGTGATAACCTCCCGAGTGATCACGGCCCGATAGTATAGCACGCAGACGGACAAGAATGTAGGGCCACAGATGAAAGTACTAGCATCCTATACTAAGCATATAGGATTGCGTAAGGTAACAAAAGAAGTAACAAGGACAAAGCTATGCAGCAGATAGGAGTATCTCAAAACAAGAATATGCTATGCTACTCTAATGCAAGCAGTAGATAAGAGTAGGCGATATCCGTGATCAAGGGGGCTTGCCTGGTTGCTCGGCAAGAGAGAGGGTCGCCAACACCGTAGTCGAACTGGCCACCGCAGCTGTCTTGGTCTCGTAGTCTACCCGAGAGAAGAGGGGAAGAAACAACGAATACAAAGTAAACAGATGCATATCGATGCATGACATGTCAAGAAGCGATGCTAGGCGTGCCCTAACGTGGTATGAGGGGTATCGTTAGGGGAAAACATCCGGGAAGTTTTCCTGCCCGGACGTCTCACGACATGATGAACCGGAGAGGAAAGTTTGCAGGTTCGATAGGTTAGAGGCGTGTGGTGGACGAACGGATTGCGATCCGGATTCGCCTCGCCGCTCGAGCAACTTTCATGTTGAAAATATTTTAACCGGATTACGGAATAAAAGATATGATTTTTTAAAAGATTTTATTAATTTCGGAATTTAATTAATTTCGAAAATGCATTTATGACATCAAGATGATGTCATGCTCGACATCAAGAATCAACAGGTTGACTGAGTCAACCCCGACAGTGTGGGTCCCGCATGTCATTCTCTAATACCTAATTAACCTAATCGAGTTAATTAACATTAGTTAATTAGGTTAATTAGTGATTAGGTTAATTAATCGAAATTAATTAGATTAATTAATTAATTAATTAATTAATTAATTAATTAATTAATTAATTAGTTAGTTAATTAGTTTTAATTCATTTTCATTTTATTTTTATCCCTGCTTAAATTAAAAAAACGCTACGTGTGTGGGGGGTGGGCCCCATGTCATTTGCCCAGAGGGTCAAACGGGCGAGCGCGGCGGCGGGCAGGCGATGGCCGAACCCGAGGCCAACGGGGACGGGCGCCCGAGGCCAAGACGGCGTCGGGGTCAGAGCCTTGCTGACCGCCGACCGGGGCGGCCGGGCGCCGGCGAGGCGACGGAGGTGGTGGGGGTTCGCCCGACGGGGGGGGAACGAACGCACGGGGGCGGAAGCGACGGGCGCGAGGGAGGGGGGGCTCATGTCGGCGAAGCGGTCGGCGGGGAGCCGCGACGGGAGGTCGCTGGACGGGGCCGAGGGGGGTTCGCGCCGGGGGCGGGGGGAAGGGCGCCAGAGGTGGCGCGCACACCGGGCACGGAAGGGCAGCCAGCATATGTGTGAGTCGGAAAGGCTGATGCGGGGCGTGGATCGAGCGGGAGGAGGGGGAGGCGGTGTGGTGGCGGGTGGCAGAGCTGCCGACGGGGGGGGAAGAGGGGGAATCGGGGAATCGGCGAGCTCACCGAGCGCGTGGGGTCTAAGGGAGCGGCGTGGTGGAGGTCGACGGTGACCGGCGGAGGCGGGCGGGGTAGCGTGCACGGCGACGGGAGGGCGGGCCGATCCACATGGCCAGTGCTCGCGCTTGGGGGCGACGGAGGGGAAGAGGGGACCCCAGCGGTGGCGAGGAGGAGGAGGGGGTCCGGCGGGTGGCGGCGGGGCCACAGGTGGGTGGGGGCGACGGGTCTCGGTGGTTCTCCGCCCCGATCCAGATCGGGCGAGGGGAGAGAGAGGGGGGCGGGGGAAGGAGTGGGGCTAGGGTTTGCCGGGGGTGAGGGTTAAGGGTCGGGGGCTGGCTGGGCCAGGGTTTTCCTCCCTCTTTTCTTGTTTTTTCTTTTCTTTTCCTTTTCCTTTTCTGTTTTAGTTTATTTAAATGCCGAGCATTTTACAAAAATTAGTGCACCCCACCATAATTAGGTTAGCTATTTTAGGCAACCCCTAACATTTTTAGCCTTTGTTTCAAACCTTTATCTTTGCTTTTGTTTTGATTTTTTTGTTTTAGAACGGGTTCAATCAAAGAGAGGTTTGGCACAAGAATCGGGTGTTTACCGTTCATTAATCATCCGGTGTTACAAATCAAGCTTAGTTTTCATGACGCTCATATGATTCACGTTCGGTACTTTGATAATTTGATATGTGGGCGGACCGGTGCTTGGATGCTGTTCTTACTTGAACAAGCATCCCACTTATGATTATCCTCTATTGCAAGCATCCGCATCTACAATAAAAGTACTAAGGTAAACCTAACCATAGCATGAAACATATGGATCCAAATCAGCCCCTTACGAAGCAACGCATAAACTAGGGTTTAAGCTTCTGTCACTCTAGCAACCCATCATCTACTTATTACTTCCCAATGCCTTCCTCTAGGCCCAAATAATGGTGAAGTTTTATGTAGTCGATGTTCACATAACACCACTAGAGGCTAGACAACATACATCTCATCAAAATATCGAACGAATACCAAATTCACATGACTACTAATAGCAAGACTTCTCCCTTGTCCTCAGGAACAAACATAACAACTCATAAAGCATATTCATGTTCATAACCAGAGGGGTAATAATATGCATAAAGGATCTGAACATATGATCTTCCACCAAATAAACCAACTAGCATCAACTACAAGGAGTAATCAACACTACTAGCAACCTACTAGCACCAATCCTGGACTTGGAGACAAGAATTGGATACAAGACATGAACTAGGGTGAGGGAGTCCTGGATTAGGGGGTGTCCGGATAGCCTAACTATCACCATTGGCCGGACTCCTGGACCATGAAGATACAAGATTGAAGACTTCGTCCCGTGTTCGGATGGGACTTTCCTTGGCGTGGAAGGCAAGCTTGGTGATACGGATATGTAGATCTCCTACCATTGTAACCGACTGTAACCCTAACCCTATCCGTGTCTATATAAACCGGAGGGTTTTAGTTCAGAGGATCTAACAAAAATCATACCATAGGCTAGCTTCTAGGGTTTAGCCTCTCCGATCTCGTGGTAGATCCACTCTTGTACTACCCATATCATCAATATTAATCAAGCAGGAGCAGGTTTTACCTCCATCGGGAGGGCCCGAACCTGGGTAAAAACATCGTGTCCCTTGTCTCCTGTTACCATCCGCCTAGACGCACAGTTCGGGACCCCCTACCCGAGATCCGCCGGTTTTGACACCGACATTGGTGCTTTCATTGAGAGTTCCTCTATGCCGTCGCTGTCAGGAATGATGTCTCATCCCGTCTTTAAAGACGGCACCGTTGCTAAAGGAGCTTTGGCCACCGGCCAAACTCTCTAGCTAGGCGGTTTTCTTATGACCGCCTGTTCGGCCGCCGCGCCAACGATGACTTCTCGCGTCATCGAAAGCAATCTTCACGTTAACTCGGAACTCACCGAGCAGTTAGATCCGATGGAGCTCTCTTCCTGAACGAGCTCTTGGATCGCATCGCCGCCTCGAGTCGCCATGCATCACGATCAGATTGGGCCTAAAACCGATCTAAGAGAGATCAACTCTCCCCAGGTTATTCACCACGTTGCTGTGGTAGAGGAACAATACGGCGACTCTTCTCCAACCTTAAGGACCAGCTATATCCGGATTCCTGACCCCTCCATGCCGGATTCCCGCGTAGGGGAGGACACCACTCAAGCCCTGAACTTAAAGTCAGGCAGCGGGCGAGATTCATTGGACAACCTCCAAGAACCCAAGCTTCCAAGTTCAGAAACTTCTTGGCCCCTGAATCTTAGATCGGACAGGGTTCGGAATTTAATTCCACCCGCCCACCCAAACATAAGTGATCTATCCCAAATCCGGCAAGAGCCCGTGAAACAAAGACATCATTATCGGGCGATTCCTCCGGTTATGGACAGATAAAGGATTGCCGCGAGGAGGACGCAATTTCATTCTTCCGCAATAATTGCACGGACAAGGGAATCCTAAAGGCCATAAGTCGTCAGAAATTACACGCTCACTGACTTGGCGCCCATATTACGAAAGTATCAGGCGATGGAGAGTGCCTGAAAACCAAATCAAATTTTGGGATAATCCGCCCCGAACACGCCCTAGTCCGAAATACAAGTGTGCATTATCACCAGCACTGGGTTACATACCAAAAGCAAAAACCCCAAAGGGCATGGAACCGATCGAGGGATGGCTCAATGGACCCTCGCAAAATTATAGCATAGAGGGCGCCACTCCAACTCATAGCCTTAGAGCATGTTGGATACTACGCCAGTGGCCAAAAGTGGCGAAGAGCTTTTAGCTCCAGAGTACCAGCCCAGCAATACCAGTACGGTATTAACAGTCTTCGAGACTTTCGCATCAAATAATATGCGAAACGAACACTCCGCAGCCTTGCTGAAGTTTACCAGATAGCAACAATAAATCCGTGGAGGACACGCTATTACCTTTAACGCCAAGGATTTAACCTAAATTCAACAGCCCGAGCACCAGCCGCATTGGTCCTCAATTCCAATAGTGGATTTGCCGCTTTACCAAGGTACTCATGGATGGCGGCTATGATTAAACCTCATCTATGAGGAAACCTTCAAAAATGGAAATTGATTGGAGCCGCATTGAGCGAAGCAGCACAACATTTAGAGGAATAATCCCCTACGGGAAGCATGTTGTACAGAAAGATCACACTAGATGTGGTGTTCGCACGGACAATTATAGGTCCGAGGAGGTCACATTCCAAGTGGCCCCTGCTTAGCAGCGGATACCACGCCTATTAGGGCGAGAGGCATTCACAATTTTTCAAGCTATACCCCATTACGGGTACATGAAGCTCAAAATGCCCGACCCAATGGAATTATCACTCTCGCTAGTGACTGGACATAGCGCACACCAAAAATAAACAGCCGCACTTGCCCTTGAGGCACTATCCGGCCCTAGCGGCAGAGGAACTCATCACACAAGGCCCACAAGGAATGTGGACGATGTGATACTCGATAAGAGATCCAAGTCCACCTCTTTTAAACGGGAGCCGAATAGTCAAATTCCAAGTCCATCCGACGGACTCCTACAAAACGGCCTCCATCGGGGCACAATTAGACCCTCGATGTGGACGCCAGACTACGAGAATTCCTACGCGAAAATTGGGACATTTTTGCTCGCACCTTCGACATGCCAGAATCCCACGCCGGTCGGCAGAACACAGCCTAAATATCCTAAAAGGATCTGCCACCAAACAAGCTCTTCGGCGCTTTCTCGAACCCAAGAGACATGCCATGGGAGAGGAGCTAGCTAAACTATTGGAGGCCGGATTCATCGTAGATATTAAACATCCGGACCGCTAGCAAACCTAGTAATGGTACCAAAGAAGGACAAATCCTGCGCCTATGTGTCGATTTTAAGGACCTTAACAAGGCTTGCCTAAAGGATCCCTTCCTCCCCCGTGATCGATCAAATTATCGACGCCATCGCAGGACACGATTCATTGTGTTTCTCGACGATACTCCGCTACCACTAAATTAAGATGGCAGAGCTGCATCAAGCCGCAACGGCATTCATCACTCCATATGGCCCATTCTCGCTTCAACACAATGCCCTTTGGGCTCAAAACGCTGGCGCAACATATCAGCGCATGATTCGTACATGTCTAGCAAACCAGATCGACAAAACAAAGGAGGCATAATGAGACGATGTGGTCACAAATCCAAGCATGTCGAAACCCTAGTCGATTTACTTGAGGCTCACATTCGATAATCTCCAACATATGACATCAAGCTCAACCCGAAAATGCGTTTTGCTTACCACCGGAAAGCTCTTGGGCTTCATTGTATCCGTAGAGGAATTGAAGCAAACCCAGCCAAGATCCGAGCTCTCACAATTGGATATCCCCAAAGACCTCAAACAAATACAAAATTGATCGATGCATGGCGTTTCTAAGCCGCTTTTATCTCCCGCTTAGGAGAAAAGGCATTACCCTTTATCGCCTCCGGCAAGACCAACACTTCGAGTGGACGGATGCTGCCACGCCGGACTCAAGAAATCAAGGCCATATTGGCAACAACCGTCCTGGCCGCGCCCAACATAGGCGTAACCAATGCTATTATACATCGCAGCAACCCATCAAGTTGTAAGCGCGGTGCTCGTTGTCGAACGAGAAACGGACGGACACAAGTTCCCTCTCCAAAAACCAGTTTACTACGTGTCTACTATCCTAACTCCATGCAAGTCACAGTACCCACATTATCAAAAGATAGCATACGCAGTGTTCATGGCATCCTGCTGCGACACTACTTCCAAGAGTGTTCGATAACAGAGCTCAAGTACCTCTTAATGACATTATAAACAACCGACGAACGGGCCGGATTGCTAAATGGGCCATTGAGCTCCTCCCATTCGACATAACCTACAAGCCACGGCGAGCTATTAAGTCGCAAGTTTTGGCTGACTTCATCGCCGAATGGACTGAAGCCGAACTCCCTAAAGAGTACGGCACATATTCCAACCGGATCATGCACTTCGACGGCTCCAAAATGTTGGCTGCCTGGGGCTGGCGCCGCTCGACGCCCCAACCAGAGATACAGTCCAATACGTACTTCAAATAATGTACACGGACTCCAACAACGCAGCCGAATACGAGGCCCTTCTACATGGTCTCCGGATGGCAGTCTCCATGGGAATTCAACGCCTAGAGGTGCACGGGATTCGAACTCTCGCAATATCCCAAATAAATGGGGACTTTGATACCAAGGATCCAAAATGGCAGCTTATCGCAATGCCGCCCTAAAAATGTCAGCCGGGTTTGAGGGGCTCAATTTCACCATATAGCCCAGATAACAACCAGTGCAGCACGTGTTGGCACGCATTGCGCAAAGCGCCATGCCGCCCCCCAACATCTTCCTAGAGAGGCTTTTCAAGCCATCCGCATTATGGGAGGGAGAGTCCGAAATAACAACCCGACCCAACCACACTACCCCACACCAACATTCCGACATAGTTGGTGGTCCCGCCAACTAAATAACACCGCCAGCCCACGTAAATAATGGCAGTCATCGCCTGCGGATGTAACCATTCCTAGCCTACCTAACTAGGCAGGAACTTCCAGAGGACTAAAACGAGGCCCGCTGATAGTGCGGCGGTCTAAAGCCTATAAGGTCCATGAGGGAGAGCTTTATAAGAAAAGCACAACCGAGTCCTTCAAAGGTGTATCTCCAAGAGGAAGGGCGGAATCTCCGGCAGAAATTCATGCCGACTCGTGGGCACCATGCGCAGCCCGGCCCTTGTAGGCAAGGCCTTCAGACATGATTTTATTGGCCGACGGCCCGGCAGATGCTCAGACTTAGTCCAACGATGCGTCGTTGCCGCCTCTTTGCTAATCATAGCCACATGCCACCCACCGCCTCAAAACTATACCCATCACCTGCCCTTCGCGGTCCGGGGTTTGACATGGTTGGACCCTTAAAGGAGGAACCCACAAGCAAAAATACCTATTGGTCATGGTGGATAAATTCACCAAATGGATAGAGGCCAAGCCAGAAGACGGCTGAATTCGACCAGTGATAGACTTCATATCAGGGTAGTACACGTTACGGCGGCCCCCATAGCATCATCACCGATAACTATTACCTAACTTCACGGCCGACGAGGTTAAACTCGTGAAAAACATGGGCATCAAGCTCGACTCACGCTTCAGTCTATCACCACCAAACTAACGGTCAAGTCGAGCGAGCAAACGGTCTAATCACGAGCGACATTAAACCTAGACTAGTGCGGTCCCTCAAGGAATCTAACACGCACTGGGTAGAGGAGCTCGACTCCAGACTGGGGTTGTGGACCATGCCGAATCGCACTACCGGATTGACACCATTTTTATGGTATACGGCGAGAGGCAGTTTTGCTTTGCGACATAATTCATGACTCACTCTCGGCGTATGTACGAAGAAAGAGAAGCCAAGCTAGATCGGCAGGACAGCTTGACGCCTTTGGAGGAGGAGCATGACGTGGCAAAAGCTCGCTCCGCATTCTATCAACAAAGCAGGCTCAAGATATCAAAGCAGGGAAGTACGAGCCAAAGCTACAACGCTGGCGTAACTAGTTCTACGCCTCACGGACAAGAAAAGGACAAACTCAAGCCCAAGTGGGAGGGTCCTTCATCATCGACTAAGCACTTACCGCCGGAGCGCACTGCACTGCGCTAAACACATCGGATAACCGACTCGAGCCGAACCCATGGAACGCAGCCCGCCTCCAAAGATTCTACGCCTAGCATCGGATTCTGAGTTCGCTCTTCCTCCGCCTATATTTTATATTTTAAGCTGTCTTTATTTCTCTCCTTCTCCTCCCATTTCCCCGGCCGTTAAAGGCTCATTTATGCATTGTTCGCACACACACTTGACGCGCTATCCGTGCTCATTATACTCGGGGCTTTTTAATGTGTTTATTTATACGGGCTTTATGCCCAACACATGTGTCACACTTCCGCATGTACCTTTTATTCACCATTATATGCATCGATATGACTTAAGTTTTGGCCAAGCTGGGTTGTTCGCCTCTGTGCTTACCCCACGCTCCCGATTGTTCGCTAGGTGGTAAAGGAGCACCTTCACGATTGTTACCGCCGGTCAGCCGGACGGTACCTCGGGATCGGGTGAAGCCGAAAAGCTAGCATTCTTAAGGGAATATTCGGTCCGTGAACTAAGAGACAATTTTTTTATTTTTCATTTATCTGCCCCCAGATGCTTTTCTGCTTTTTTCGAATTCCGGACATGCACTTTAGGGCATGCCTCCCAGGGAAAGGAACCCCTAAGGGAACTATTCTCCCTGGAAGATGTTTCTTACTAACCATGTAATATAACATAACTAGTTGGGCACTTGTCCGATAAAGCACTCATGACCCCTACGCCTGGTCTCCACGCATGCCCCGGTTTTTACATAACCGCGAGGGTATTCGCACACACCGACTATTGGGTCCCGAGGTTGAAGCGATAAGGTCCGCTACAACAAACGATCTACAATCCGCTAGATGGCATTTTACATGTCATTTTAAATTACATAGTCAAATTGACTGATTGTATTCCTCTTCAATGCTGTCTAATAGGCTGTCTAGTTTACATCCTGTTTGGAATACTTTTGCGCCAACTCTACTTGGCCGCACACTAAGCTCACAGGATCTCCTTCCGTCGGGCCCCACAGTCCGACCTCGCCATGTGGTTTGGGTCCGCTTCGTAACGCTGCCTTCACCATGGCCCAGCCTCCTCGGCGCTTTGACGACAGGCCGATATCTTCCATAGTCGGAAGTGACGCCTGCGTTCTCAAGCTTCTCGCAAGCTTCCAAGGCCTTCGGCAGGGAGATAGATGGCCACAAGGCCTGGCGACGCTTTTCATCACCCGCCAACTCGCTCAGCAGTTGTAATAGCTCGAAGAAGGTCACCTGAGAACCGGCATTTCTCTTCAGACAACCCGTGAGCATACCTACATGTATATAACTCAGACCGACTTCCTCGCCAACTCTTTTTCAAAGTTCGCCAAGCACTTACTATAAATGCCGCGATTAAGTCGCCGATTCTCCTTCACGGAGTCGACAGATGGGCACGAACATCCTTAGTTCCTCACCCAGCTGGGTGTTGGCATCTTGAGATTATTTTCTCTTGCATCACCCTCAGAAGACATTCTCGCCGCCTTCAACCGCGCAAGAGCTGTTGCTTTTCCGGATCTAGTCCGCGCCATCTGCAATATTATTGTCCGATTACACACACGCCGCACTTCACAAACTATTTATCTTTTGAAGCATATATTACCAGAGGGGGTCTCTGTGGCTTCCCCTGTAGCGGCTAGTGCGGACTCAAGTTGGGCCTTGCATTCTTCAAGCTCCCGGGACAGTCGGGTATTCTTTTTTGTAAGATCCTGCATAACAGATGATCCTTAAATCAGTTAATCTAACTATTTTATGTCTCGGGGCTACTGCATATATAATCACAAATTTCTCACCAGATGTCCTTTACATATCGCCCCGTGGCTCGCTAGACCATCTTGAGCGGCACGGAGGTGCGATCTCTCCGAATTGAAGGCATTCAATGCCTCTTGGGAGAAACGTATGCGCCACGAAGAACTGTCCGGCGGCGCCGTGATTCATGGCGCCTCCACCTCGGAGTTGGTGGCGATAACTGTCGGCATCCTCTCGTCGGAGGAGCATCCGACGACGCTGCGGCTCGCCTCCGCTTCGACCCGCTTTGAGCCAGTCATGGAGGCTCGGTTGGCAACCTCTCCAACACAAGACGGCGAGCGCTTTTCTCCGAAAGAGCACCAGCGTTACGCCTCCGTGAATCAATCTGGGAATATGGTGACGTGCCATAACGCTATGGGCGTATTTGATCGACCGCACTTCTTTTTTAGCCTGCCGGCCGTACTGCCCCTTGTTGGCTAGCCAGCTGGCTCGCCTCCTGCCTCAAGGCACCCCCGCGAAACACCATTGGTATACGGTGATCAAAAATAAGCGCGGATGGGTCATTATCGAGTATCGCGACCTCGGTCTCGCCATTCGTGAGGGTCGGAAGTATTCCGGTAATCGGCGTAATGGCAACCAAGGCATTATCGATGCTCAGTTGGTGATATACCCCATCAATCAACTCCACCAATATGTCCGGATCCTCTTGAGGCCGGATCGAGGAGCCTTCCGGATCCTCGGTTGTGGAGGCGGCTGTTTTGTCTTTTACGGCCCGGCGCAGCCTCGCGCCAAAATCACAAATGAGATACCTAACCATGTGCAAGAAAGAAATGTCCGCTACTCCAGCTTAGAGGATTGTTCATAGAAAATCCGCTCAATGGACCGACGCGAACAAAATAATCCTCTCTCCCTTGTACATCGCGGACAAGATCTTCACCAGATCGGGCGACCGATCCCGCCCCTTACGCCATGACGGGTGGCATCGCCTCCCGCTGAAATCCCACATGGGTGGCCCTTATATCGGGCGGCTGCACCCCGTGATAATACATGTGGCCATGACACCGATCATGGTTAGTCCGCATGAGCCAGCAACCTTATTCGCCTATCGTAACGGACGCCCTCGCTGCCTTCCTCCTCCGGGCTCATGGGCGCCAACTCAGCGCTTTTTCAAAGGAGCATTGCTGAACTCCGGAGACCGATCCAACAGATCCGACAATGACGCCTTCTATATAAACCATTCTCAAGGCCAGTCTTCGGACTTTTCGGGTTCCGGATAGATATCCGTCCCGCGACAAGCGCCACAGCTCGCTCCGCCCACTTGATATATTGACCTCATGAGAACGGGGTACAAGGCAGAATAATCTCTTCCACAACGCAAATGAGCCTCGACGCCCAAGAGGGCTGGGAGCGAACACCCTGTCGGATGTAACTTTCCATATTTGTAACTCCAACTCTTGCCATTTTCGCATTGTGATATGATATTCCTCCGTGGTTGGGTTTTTTCTTCATTTTTGCATTTTGTCCATGTCATGCATTTCATATCATGTCATCATGTGCATCTCATTTGCATACGTGTTCGCCTCATGCATCCGAGCATTTTCCCCGCTGTCCGCTTTTGCAATCCGCACTCCTATGTCCCCCGCGCCCCTTTTACGCTTTTTCCGTGAGCGGTACTAAACTTTCTCGAATGGACCGAGGTTTGTCAAGTGGCCTTGGTACACCACCGTAGACCACCGTCAAGTTTCGGTCATTTGGAGCTCGCTTGGTACTCCAACGGTTAACCGTGACTCTCAAGAAGGCCTCTTTTGTTGCAGCCCAACACCCTCCAAAATAGCCCAATAACCCATCTAAGTCACTTCCATGCTCTCCGTCATCGGATCACGATCGTGGGGCGAAAACTACACCTCATTTGGAGCTTCCTAGCTCCTTCTACCTATAAAACACCCTCCCCCAAATTCCGGATCAACTCCACCCTAACCCTAGCTCCGCCCTTCTTCGCACGCCACGGACACGTCCGATCGGGCCGACGCTGTCCGCCGCCTTCGCCAACCAAGAGCCACGCCACATGGCACGCCACCGCTTCCCGCCTGCCAGCTGCCATGCCGCTGCCCTGCCCCCACGGGCCCAGCCGCCGCCTGCCACGCTGGTCTGGCCTCACTCATTCCTCTGCTGGCCGCCCTGCCGCCCTGCCCCGCCGCCCGCTGCCGCTGCCTGCCAAGGCCGGCCGCTGCCGCTTCGCCTCCGCCGCCGCTCGCGCTGCCGCCGCCACCTCATCCGCGCCGCCGGCCGCGCCATCCGGCTCGGCCGCGCCCTCCCCGCCGCCTTCCTCCTCCGCCTAACTCCGGGCGAGGATCCGCCAGCTCAAGTCCGATCCGATCCGATCTCGGGTTGACTTTCCTTCTCCCCAAATCCTCTCTAAGTCATTATTCTGCAGATATTTTGTTGCATTTTCATCATGCATAACTTTGCACCTGTGGTCTGCTTTTGGGCGATAGCATACCAAATTGTTCGCCTCGATGAGTACATCATTTCATCTCATTGCATCATTTTCATTTGAGCTCATCTTGATGCCCAAATGCTGTTAGAAGAGGGCTATGTGATGTTAGTTTCAGATTCTTATCGTAACATGCACTTTTGTCATTTTTGCCATGATTGATGTGTGCATCCTATGAACTTGAGTCCTACATGTGTTTTGTAATATGCCATGCCATCTATACAGGGGTGTATTCCATGTATTTTTGTGATCTCTGTGGTGACTAGCACAAGCATGCAAACTAGGCTTCATGATGTTGCTGATTTCAGCCCCTGTTTTGCTGATATTTTTATGCCATGTTAACTTGATGCTACTGAGAGATCCATGCATATTTTGAGATACTTCAGTAAGGATGTTTTGAATATATGGTTATGCTCTATCCATCCATGTCCTTGTTTGCAATTATGGAGTGCCATAGCTTGAGTCAATCGAGCTCTACTTTTGCTATAAAATGTTTCCGCAGATTGTTTACATGTTATTCAATTTTGCCAAGGTTGTTGTAGTTGATCCGTATGCTATGATGTTGTTCTTGCCATGTATAGCTTCTATGCCATGTCTTCTTGATGGATGTATGCTTAGTTTATCATGAAATGCTCTGTAGTGAGTGCATCGAGCTCAAAAGATGCCTACATAATTCTGTCAATGTCATGCCCTGCTTGTTGAATCTGTTAATGAAACTTGCTATATTGACATGGGTGCTATTATATTTTCTCATCCTTTTGGCTCATGGTCAGAAGGGACTTTTGTTCTATGCTTTGAGTAGATTCATGCCATGCCTTGTTTTGCTATTATAAGTTCCTGTAGCATGTTGTTTGCTTGCTCAACATTGCTTCCTCGATGCTGATTCTGCCATGTTCAGATTTTCACCAAGTCTGTGAAGTCGATATATTTTGCACTTTTGCCATGCTTGTTTGGACCTGTTATGGTGTGATTTAGCCGTAGCTCAGTGTTCATCGTTTGTCAAGCATCTTGAGTAGATCACTGCCATATGCTTTGTTGGTACGCTTGGGTGCAGTAGCTTAATTTCTTGTTGCTTGCTATGTGGCATCATGTTGTTAATGGCAGATTTGTGCCATTCTTGTTTTGCTTGTCATTTGCAAACCGTGCATCCGATTCCGTGATCTTTATATCGATTTCAACCGAAATCATCTCATCTTTCCAGCGGCATACTTGGTTTGCCAAGTTGATGCCTGGTTCATCATTTTCCTTCCGGAGCACGCATACGCATTGCATATCACATCTCGCATATCATGCCATGTATTGCATCATGTTGCTTGTGCATTGCACCGTGATTTATTGTGGTTCCATTGTTTGTGTTCTTGCTTTGGGTAGAGCCGGGAGACGAGTACGTGAACGAGGAACCTGTTGAGAACGCTTACGAGGATCAAGCTTTCGACAACTCGAGAACCTTGCGCAAGATGACCATACCTCGAAATCACTTCTATCTTTGCTTGCTAGATGCTCGCTTTTTGCTATGCCTATGCTACGATGCCTATCACTTGCTTATCATGCCACCCATATTGCCATGTCAAGCCCCTAACCATCCTTTCCTAGCAAACCGTTGATTGGCTATGTTACCGCTTTGCTCAGCCCTCTTATAGCGCTAAGTAGTTGCAGTGAAGATGAAGTTTGTTCCTTGTTGAACATGGAGATGTTGTTCCTTGTTGGAACATGTTTACTTGTTGGGATATCACAATATCTATTGTTTAATTAATGCATCTATATACTTGGTAAAGGGTGGAAGACTCGCCTTATGCCCGGTGTTTTGTTCCACTCTTGCCACCCTAGTTTCCGCCATACCGTGTTATGTTCCTTGATTTCGCTCCTTACACGGTTGGGTGATTTATGGACCCCTTGACAGTTCGCTTTGAATAAGACTCTCCAAAGAAGGCCCAACTTTGGTTTTACCATTTGCCACCTAAGCCTTTTTTCCCCGGTTTTCGCGAGCCCGAGGGTCATCTTTATTTAACCCCCCGACCAAGCTCCTCTTCGAAAGTGCTGGTCCAAACTGAGCAGACTGGGCCACCACGGGAAACTCGAGGTTTGGTTTTACTCGTAGGCTGACTCATCCGGATGTGCCCCGAGAACGAGATATGTGCAGCTCCTATCGGGATTTGTCGGCACAATCGGGCGGCTTTGCTGGTCTTGTTTTATTGCTGTCGAAATGTCTTGTAGTCCGGGATTCCGAGATCGATCGGGTCTTCCCGAGAAGGAATATCCTTCGCTGACCGTGAGAGCTTATAATGGGCTGTTGGGACACCCCGCAGGTATTATCTTTCAAAGCCGTGCCCGCGTTATGAGGCAGATGGGAATTTGTTAATGTCCGTTGTAGAAAACCCGGTTGACCTTAATTAAAACACATCAACCAAGGTGTAACCGTGATGGTCTCTTCTCGGCGGAGTCCGGAAGTGAACACGGTGTTGGAGTTATGTTTGACGAAGTAGTTCAGATCACTTCTTGATCGCTACTAGCTTCACGACCGCGCTTTTGCTTCTCTTCTCGCTCTCTTTGCGTAATGTAGCCACCATATATGCTAGTCGCTGTCGCAGCTCCACCTCACAACTCTGTCCTTCCTATAAGCTTAAATAGTCTTGATCTCGCTGGTGTGAGATTGCTGAGTCCCCGTGACTCACAGATTCTACCAAAACAGTTGCAGTGCCGACGATGCCAAGGCAGGTGACGAACCGAGCTCAAGTGGGAGTTCGACGAGGAACGTGGTCGTTATTATGTGTCTTTTCCCGATGATCAGAGTGGAGCTCAGCTTGGGACGATCGGGATCCGTAGCATTTGGGGTAGTCTTTTTATTTTGGTTCCGTAGTCGGACCTTGAGTGTAATCTGATGATGGATGTTTATTTATGTATTGTGTGAAGTGGCGATCGAAGCCAACTATGTATCTCTTTCCTTATGTATTACATGGGTTGTGTGAAGATTACCTCACTTATGACATTGCTTTCAATGCGGTTATGCTCTAAGTCGTGCTTCACACGGGAGATATAGCCGCATCGAGGGCGCGCTAAGTTGGTAATCGAGCCATCCCCACTTAGGAGCCCCGCTGATTGTTTGTCATGCGTTGTTGAGTCTAGAACAAAATGTTTTGAGTCTTAGGATTATATATATCGGAGAGTAGGATTCTTTTACTCCCCAGTCCCTTCGCCGCCTCGTGAGGTCTCCCGACGAGAAGTTTTGACTCTCCTCTCCTCAAATTTCACTAAAAAAATTTTAGGATCACGCTGGTATCTTGGAATCGTTCGATGGTTTTGTGACGAGAACATTGTTCTTGGTGCCTCCCGACATTTAGGGTTGTGGCAGTGTCCCGGGAGTTGAGCTCCGAGGTGTTGTCGCCACAATTTTATCGCTGCAGTTCTCGAATACCGAGCTTTGCCGACATCGAAAATCTCTTTTGTACAGCTTGTTGGTGAGATAACCCCGATAACCCAAAGATCGGGCGAGCTCGAGTATTGCCATGACTCAGATAACGGATGCTTTTCAAGGTCGAGGTACACGATTTCAAGGTTTCTTGGTTATGTGTTGACGGATGGATACAATTGGATCTAGGTATTGTTAGTTTGGGTGATATATTTTGTGTCCCCAGATCCCCAACACCAGATTGCATAACCGTAAAGTTTCGAGTTTATAGGTGGGATTCAAGTAGCTCTTAGCATTTCTTCCCGCAGATATTTGGTTTGTGATTGGGTAATCCTTACCACTTATTTGTTCCAACATACTTGTTATTTTTTTCATCAACCCTTAATCAAGTGGCTTCTCACCTTAATGGACGGTGATGTTAGCTTTGGAATTCATTCGCTCATCCTTGTTCAATGTTTATTGTGAAGACTATATGTTGCAATTTCTATCCGCTGATTCAACTTGTCTATCTGCTCATCAAAGTGCTAACGGATGTCACCTCTTCAGATGGCTCCGCCAACGCGGCTCTCAATCCGGATCGCAATGATGGGAGTCACCGAACCTCCACCTCCACCTCCGCCCGGAGGCATGGCAAGCTATCATGGCAGCCACCAACGCAAATGCTCGATGATTTTGCAACTCTTGCAAGAGCGCACTCAAGGGCAAGGCAACCAAGGAAATCAAGGCCAAGGCAACAACCAGCCGCACTTTGCTACCCTCAATCAGTTCCTCGCTAATCAGCCAAGTCTTTCAGCTTCGTGTCGAGGCCACGACGCCGACGATTGGCTTGTGGACATCTGCAAACATTTTGAATGTAGCAATGTCGACCCGAGGACTTTGTCAAGTTTGCTTCGCTTCAACTCAAGGACCAAGCTGCCGAGTGGTACAAGAATACAAAGATTCCAGAGGAGGTCGTGTCATTACCGGGATGAGTTCCGCCGAGACTTCAAAGCTCACCACATTCAAAAGTGTTGTTGAGAGCAAGCGTGAGGAGTTCCGCAATCTCAAGCAAGGCAACATGTCTGTATCAATACAATATCCAGTTCCAGAACTCGCCGCTTCGCTAAGCAAGACGCCCTCGATGAAAAGAGTATGATCTATCAATTCAGAGGTGGTCTCAGAGAAGATCTGCAATTAGCTCTCGTGCTTTTTGAGCCGTAAAAGTATGATGAATTCTACAACATGGCATCAAGCAAGAAGCTGCCCAGCTCAAATGTGAGGCTTCTAAGAAGAGAATCAGGATGCAGTTCAGTCTTCTTCTTCCTCTCAAGTGGCAGCTAAGCAGAAGTTCTACCTTCCTCCTCCTCCGCTCCGCCACCTTATCAGCAGAAGAACTCAGTGGTCGTGGATCTTCCCACCCACCCAACCCAAAGCTATCGTAACAAGTCTAATTCTCAAGCTCCAAGGTCAAATGCTCCTTATCACCGTCCGCCTCAGAGGTGACTTGCAACAAATGTCACAGAAGGTCACTATGCTAACAAGTGCTTCAACCAAAGGCGCCTTCCGCCTCCTCCTCCGTGAGATCTTCCAGCAATGCAAAGGGTCAAGCATAATCCAAAGCATGCCAAGGTGAATATGATGAATGCAGCTCAAGCGGAGGAATCTACCGATGTGATAATGGGTAATCTCTCGCTAATGATATTCCTGCAAAAGTCTTATTTGATACCGTGCATCGCATTCTTTCATGTCAAGACCTTTTGCATCTAAGCATGAGTTGGTTTTTCAAGATTTGCCTAAACCGCTTATCGGTTGTTTCTCCGGTAAATTCATGAGCTCAAGCCCTTGGTTCCGGATGTTTCTATCAAGATGGGCGACTATAGATTTCTGCTAAACCAATTGTCCTTGGTGACTCGGATATTGATCTTATTCTCGGATGGATCGGCTTTCTCAGACAAAGCTCAGCTTGATTGTGCTGCCAGGAAATTCAATTGACTCACTCTTCTAATGATGTGATCATCTATGCCGCCGTGATGAAACCATTCGGTTGTTTTCTCTCAATGAGAAGGGCGAATTGATGCTATCTCTCGATTCCAAATGCTTGTGAGTACCAAGATGTCTTTCCGAAGAGCTTCCAGAATGCCTCCTCACCGCCGCTTGAATTCAAGTATCGATCTTGAGCCCGCATCGAACCCGCTTGCAAGCGCCCATACAAGCTTGGACCTAATGAGCTGAAGGAATTGAAGAAGCAGCTCGATGAACAAGAGCGTCTGGTTTGATCGACCGAGTTCATCTCCTTGGGGTTGTGGTGTTCTTTTGTCCGAAGAAGGATGGCACGGACCGACTTTGCGCCGACACCGCCCATTGAATAAGAAGACTATCAAGAACAAGTATCCACTTCCCAACATCAATGAGCTTTTCGAGCAACTCAAAGGTGCTAAAGTGTTCTCCAAGCTTGACCTTCAGATGGGTTATCATCAAATTCGTGATTCGTGAACAAGATATTCCCAAGACAACATTCGTAACAAGCTTTGGTTCTTATGAATATACTGTCATGTCTTTCGCCTTGTCAATGCTCCTCCAACATTCTCTCGAATGATGAACTTCATCTTCAACCCCTACACCAATGAATTCGCCTTGGTCTATCTTGATGATATTTTGGTCTTCCAAGAATAAGAAGGATCATGCCAAACATTTGCGATTGGTGCTCGACAAGCTCAGAGAGCATCAATTCTATGCTAAGTTTTCCAAATGTGAATTTTGGCTTGATGAAGTTCTTTACCTTGGTCACATCATCTCCGCCAAGGGCATCGCTGTTAATCCCGAGAAGGTGTCTGCAGCTGTGAATTGGGAACCTCCTCGTAATGTCAAGCAGCTTCGCAGTTTTCTTGGTCTTGCAAGCTATTGTCAAGATTCGCTGAGAACTTTCTAAGATTGCAAAGCCTCTTTCCAACCTCCTCCGTAAGCATGTGAAGTATGTCCGGTCTCCCGAGTGTGACGTTGCTTTCAATACTCTCAAAGAGAAACTCGTCACAGCTCCCTGCCTTGACTCCTCCCGATGAATCCAAGCCATTCAAGTTTTCTCGTGATGCTTCTCTTCAAGGTCTCGTGCTGTGTTAATGCAAGAGAAGAAAGTTGTGGCCTATACCTCTCGTCACCGAAGCTCAACGAAAAGAACTACCCCACTCACGATCTTGAGTTGGCGGCAGTTGTCCATGCATTGATAACATGGAGACATCTCTTGTTGGGAAGGAAAGTGGACATTTTCACCGATCACAAGAGTCTCAAGTATATCTTCACTCAACCCAACCTCAACCTCGTGCAAACTCGATGGGTCGAAATGATTCAAGAGTACAACCCAAGTATTGAATATACTCCGCAAGGCCAATGTGATTGCAGATGCTTTGAGCAGAAGGCTTATTGCAACAGCTTTAATCCTCAAGCCCTTCCAACCGGATCTTTGTGAAGCTTTCCGCAAGCTGAATCTTCAAGTTGTTCCTCAAGGCTTTCTTGCCAACCTCATAGTCTCTCCTACTTTGGAAGACCAAATTCGTGAGGCTCAACTCCTGGATACCATGGTGAAAAAGGTGAAACGTGGTATCGACAAGGGCATTTCCAAGTACAAGTGCTTCCACATTGATGACAAAGATACTTTTCTTCGAGGACCGGATTGTGGTTCCTAAGGGTGATCTACGAAAGTCATTATGAACGAGGCACACAATTCCCTTCTATCCATTCATCCCGAAGTACGAAGATGTACCATGACCTCAAGCAATCATATTGGTGGACTCGAATGAAGCGAGAAATTGCTCAATTCGTGAATGAGTGTGATGTCTGCAGAAGAGTGAAAGGTAACACCAACGACCAGCTGGTCTCCTCCAACCTCTTGCTATTCCGAATGGAAGTTTGATCATATCGAAATGGACTTCGTGGACTGGATTTCCAAAGTCCAAGCGTGGAAATGATGCTATCTTCGTTGTCATTGACAAGCTTACTAAAGTGGCTCATTTTCTTCCTATCAAAGAATCTATCACAGCAGCTCAGCTTGGCTATACACCTCCACAATTGTCTCCTTGCACGGCATTCCACAATTGATCTCTTCTGACTCGTGGCAGCATCTTTACCTCCAAGTTTTGGGATTCTTTTCAAGGCCATGGGCACCAACATTCGCTTCAAAGACAGCTTTCCATCCTCAAACAAGTGGCCAAGTCGAGCGAGTCAATCAAATCCTTGAAGATATGCTCGTGGCTTGTGTCATTTCCTTCGTATGAAGTGGAAGATTGTCTTCCATATGCCGAAGTTCTCCTACAACAACAGCTTCCAAGCGAAGTTCGGCAAGGCCCCATTCAAATTCTCTATGGCGTAAAGTGTCGATTCTCTCAATTGGTCCGAGACAGTGAACGCCAACTTCTTGGCAACGACTTGATCACGTGTCAAGAAATGTGCAAAGTCATTCGTGAGAATCTCAAAGCCGCGCAATCGCGCCAGAAGAGCTATTATGATGACAAGCACCGTGATGTGGCTTTTGAAATCGGAGACCATGTCTACCTCCGCGTCTCTCCAATGAAAGGCACTCGTCGCTTCGGTATCAAAGGGAAGCTTGCCCCTAGATACGTGGGTCCTTTCAAGATCATTGGCAAAAGAGGCGATCTCGCCTATCAACTTGAGCTTCCGTCCAACTTCGCGAACATGCACGATGTGTTTCACGTGTCACAGCTTCGCAAGTGCTTCAAGACTCCTGAGCGCACTATCAACTTCGAAGAAATTGACCTCCAAGAAGATCTCTCTTATCATGAGCACCCCTGCTGTTATTCTTGAAGAAACCGAGCGCAAGACTCGCAACAAGTCAATCAAATTCCTGAAAGTGAAGTGGTCACACCATTCCGACCGAGAAGCCACCTGGGAGCGCGAGGATCACCTCCGTTCCGAATATCCGGAGTTCTTTCAGTCCTAGATCTCGGGACGAGATCCTCTTGTAGTGGTGGAGTGTTGTAACACCCCGGATGTAACTTTCCATATTTGTAACTCCAACTCTTGCCATTTTCGCATTGTGATATGATATTCCTCCGTGGTTGGGTTTTTTCTTTTTTTTGCATTTTGTCCATGTCATGCATTTCATATCATGTCATCATGTGCATCGATTTGCATACGTGTTCGCCTCATGATTCCGAGCATTTTCCCCGTTGTCCGCTTTTGCAATCCGCACTCCTATGTCCCCCGGCGCCCCTTTTACGCTTTTTCCGTGAGCGGTACTAAACTTTCTCGAATGGACCGAGGTTTGTCAAGTGGCCTTGGTACACCACCGTAGACCACCTGTCAAGTTTCGGTCATTTGGAGCTCGCTTGGTACTCCAACGGTTAACCGACTCTCGCAAAGGCCTCTTTTGTTTGCAGCCCAACACCCTCCAAAACAGCCCAATAACCCATCTAAGTCACTTCCATGCTCTCCGTCGCTCGATCACGATCGTGGGCGAAAACTACACCTCATTTGGAGCTTCCTAGCTCCTTCTACCTATAAAACACCCTTCCCAAATTCCGGATCAACTCCACCCTAACCCTAGCTCCGCCTTCCGCTCACGCCCGGACACGTCCGGATCGGGCCGACGCGTTCGCTGCCACCGCCGCTGAACCACAGCCGCCACCACGCCGCCGCCAAGCCTCGCCGCTGCTGCCCGCTGGCCCCGCCTCGCCCCCGCCTCCAGCGCTGCCTGCCGCCTCGCCGCCTCGCTGCCTCATGCCGCGCCGCCTTGCCACCGCCGCTGACCAACCTGGCTGGCTGCTGCCTGCCGCGCCGGGCGCCAAGGCCGCCTGCCGCCGCGCCCGGCCGCCCTTCCCCTCCGCCTGCCTGGATCCGGCGAGATCCGTCGGCCTCCTCCCCTTCCCGCTTCCTCCTCCGGCTAATCTCCGCGAGGATCCGCCAGCCTCAAAGTCCGATCCGATCCGATCCTAGGGTTGACTTTCCTTCTCCCCGAAATCCTCTAAGTCATTATTCTGCAGATTATTTGTTGCATTTTCATCGCATCATAACTTTGCACCCGTGGGTCTGCTTTTGGGCGATAGCATACCAAATTGTTCGCCTCGATGAGTACATCATTTCATCTCATTGCATCATTTTCATTTGAGCTCATCTTGATGCCCGAAATGCTGTTAGAAGAGGGCTATGTGATGTTAGTTTCAGATTCTTATCAGAACATGCACTTTTGTCATTTTTGCCATGATTGATGTGTGCACCCTATGAACTTGAGTCCTACATGTGTTTTGTAATATGCCATGCCATCTTTACAGGGGTGTATGCCATGTATTTTTGTGATCTCTGTGGTGACTAGCACAAGCATGCAAACTAGGCTTCATGATGTTGCTGATTTCAGCCCCTGCTTTTGGCGATATTTTTATGCCATGTTAACTTGATGCTACCGAGAGATCCATGCATATTTTGAGATACTTCAGTAAGGATGTTTTGAACATATGGTTATGCTCTATCCATCCATGCCCTTGTTTGCAATTATGGAGTGCCATAGCTTGAGTCAATCGAGCTCTACTTTTGCTATAAAATGTTTCCGGCAGATTGTTTACATGTTATTCAATTTTGCCAAGGTTGTTGTAGTTGATCCGTATGCTATGATGTTGTTCTTGCCATGTATAGCTTCTATGCCATGTCTTCTTGATGGATGTATGCTTAGTTTATCATGAAATGCTCTGTAGTGAGTGCATCGAGCTCATAAACATGCCTACATAATTCTCTCAATGTCATGCCCTATTTGTTGAATCTGTTAACTAAACTTGCTATATTGACATGGGTGCTATTATATTTTCTGATCCTTTTGGCTCATGGTCAGTAAGGGACTTTTGTTCTATGCTTTGAGTAGATTCATGCCATGCCTTGTTTTGCTATTATAAGTTCCTGTAGCATGTTGTTTGCTTGCTCAACATTGCTTCCTCGATGCTGATTCGCCATGTTCAGATTTTCACTAAGTCTGTGAAGTCGATATATTTTGCACTTTTGCCATGCTTGTTTGGACCTGTTATGGTGTGATTTAGCCGTAGCTCAGTGTTCATCTTTTGTCAAGCATCTTGAGTAGATCACTGCCATATGCTTTGTTGGTACGCTTGGGTGCAGTAGCTTAATTTCTTGTTGCTTGCTATGTGGCATCATGTCATTAATGGCAGATTTGTGCCATTCTTGTTTTGCTTGTCATTTGCAAACCGTGCATCCGATTCCGTGATCTTTATATCGATTTCAACCGAAATCATCTCATTTTCCAGCGGCATACTTGGTTTGCCAAGTTGATGCCTGGTTCATCATTTTCCTTCCGGAGCACGATACGCATTGCATATCACATCTCGCATATCATGCCATGTATTGCATCATGTTGCTTGTGCATTGCACCGTGATTTATTGTGGTTCCATTGTTTGTGTTCTTGCTTTGGGTAGAGCCGGAGACGAGTACGTGAACGAGGAACCTGTTGAGAACGCTTACGAGGATCAAGCTTTCGACAACTCGAGAACCTTGCGCAAGATGACCATACCTCGAAATCACTTCTATCTTTGCTTGCTAGATGCTCGCTTTTTGCTATGCCTATGCTATGATGCCTATCACTTGCTTATCATGCCTCCCATATTGCCATGTCAAGCCCCTAACCATCCTTTCCTAGCAAACCGTTGTTTGGCTATGTTACCGCTTTGCTCAGCCCTCTTATAGCGCTGTTAGTTGCAGTGAAGATGAAGTTTGTTCCTTGTTGAACATGGAGATGTTGTTCCTTGTTGGAACATGTTTACTTGTTGGGATATCACAATATCTATTGTTTAATTAATGCATCTATATACTTGGTAAAGGGTGGAAGACTCGCCTTATGCCCGGTGTTTTGTTCCACTCTTGCCACCCTAGTTTCCGCCATACCGTGTTATGTTCCTTGATTTCGCTGCTCCTTACACGGTTGGGTGATTTATGGGACCCCTTGACAGTTCGCTTTGAATAAGACTCTCCAAAGAAGGCCCAACTTTGGTTTTACCATTTGCCACCTAAGCCTTTTTCCCCGGTTTTCGCGAGCCCGAGGGTCATCTTTATTTAACCCCCGCCGACCGGTGCTCCTTCGAGTGTTGGTCCAACTGGCAGATCATGGGGCCACCATGGGGCAACTCGAGGCTGGTTTTACTCGTAGGTCGACTCATCCGGATGTGCCCCGAGAACGAGATATGTGCAGCTCCTATCGGGATTTGTCGGCACAATCGGGCGGCTTTGCTGGTCTTGTTTTATTGCTGTCGAAATGTCTTGTAGTCCGGGATTCCGAGATCGATCGGGTCTTCCCGTAGAAGGAATATCCTTCGCTGACCGTGAGAGCTTATAATGGGCTGTTGGGACACCCCAGCAGGTATTATCTTTCAAAGCCGTGCCCGCGTTATGAGGCAGATGGGAATTTGTTAATGTCCGTTGTAGAAAACCCGGTTGACCTTAATTAAAACACATCAATCAAGGTGTAACTGTGATGGTCTCTTCTCGGCGGAGTCCGGAAGTGAACACGGTGTTGGAGTTATGTTTGACGAAGTAGTTCAGATCACTTCTTGATCGCTACTAGCTTCACGACCGTGCTTTGCTTCTCTTCTCGCCTTCTTTGCGTAATGTAGCCACCATATATGCTAGTCGCTGTCGCAGCTCCACCTCACAACTCTGTCCTTCCTATAAGCTTAAATAGTCTTGATCTCCGGGTGTGAGATTGCTGAGTCCCCGTGACTCACAGATTCTACCAAAACAGTTGCAGTGTGCCGACGATGCTAGTGCAGATGACGAACCGAGCTCAAGTGGGAGTTCGACGAGGAACGTGGTCGTTATTATGTGTCTTTTCCCGATGATCGTGAGTGGAGCTCAGCTTGGGACGATCGGGATCCGTAGCATTTGGGGTAGTCTTTTTTATTTTGGTTCCGTAGTCGGACCTTGAGTGTAATCTGATGATGGATGTTTATTTATGTATTGTGTGAAGTGGCGATCGTAAGCCAACTATGTATCTCTTTCCTTATGTATTACATGGGTTGTGTGAAGATTACCTCACTTGCGACATTGCTTTCAATGCGGTTATGCTCTAAGTCGTGCTTCGACACGTGGGAGATATAGCCGCATCGAGGGCGCTACAGCTCCGGCGAAAGCTCATGATGGGGGGGATGGTGTGACTCAGATCTAGATCCTCGCCTTTTATAGGCGGCTCATTTGGCGCAGCTAGGAGATAACGTGAAGATGGCCATTGTTGGCGAGAAAGCCAAGGAGCTAACATTTATCGTGTCGCGGACACTATTCGACAAGTATATGGAATTTGGGGAAGAACCCGCCTCGCAATGTCGAAGACAACTACGCCGGACTCATCATCATTGAAGCCTGGTTCGGGGCTACCGAGGAGTCCTCGATTAGGGGTGTCCGGATAGCCAACTATCACCATTGGCCGGACTCGACCATGAAGATACAAGATTGAAGACTTCGCCCCGTGTCCGATGGGACTTTCCTTGGCGTGGAAGGCAAGCTTGGCGATACGGATATGTAGATCTCCTACCATTGTAACCGGACTCTGTGTAACCCTAACCCTATCCGGTGTCTATATAAACCGGAGGATTTTAGTCCGTAGGACGAACAACAATCATACCATAGGCTAGCTTCTAGGGTTTAGCCTCTCTGATCTCGTGGTAGATCCACTATTGTACTACCTGTCGGTGTCAAAACCGGCGGATCTCGGGTAGGGGGTCCCGAACTGTGCGTATAGGCGGATGGTAACAGGAGACAAGGGACACGATGTTTTTACCCAGGTTCGGGCCCTCTCGATGGAGGTAAAACCCTACTCCTGCTTGATTAATATTGATGATATGGGTAGTACAAGAGTAGATCTACCACGAGATCAAGGAGGCTAAACCCTAGAAGCTAGCCTATGGTATGATTGTTGTTCGCCCCACGGACTAAAACCTCCGCTTATATAGACACCGGATAGGTTAGGGTTACACAGAGTCGGTTACAATGGTAGGAGATCTACATATCCGACGCCAAACTTGCCTTTCACGCCAAGGAAAGTCCCATCCGGACACGGACGAAGTCTTCAATCTTGTATCTTCATAGTCCAGAGTCCGCCAACGGTGATAGTTCGCTATCCGACACCCCTAATCCAGACTCCTCAAGAGTCTCTCCAACCAGGCTTCAATGATGACGAGTCCGCGCGCGATATTGTCTTCGCATTGCAAGGCGGGTTCCTCCTCCAAATACTTCATAGAAGATTTTGAACACAAGGATAGTGTCCGCTCGCAAAATAAGTTCCACATACCACCGTAGAGAGAATAACCTTTGCACGATCTGCCGACGATTCCACGGGCGTGACATCACACCACGGCCAGGCCTTTATACGAATCGCTTTTATTGTTCCACCTCAGCATTAGCGAGGCGGTTTCTTTAGCACGCCTTATCAAAGCGGATATCGTGCCCCTTATTCCGGGATTCTCATCAATACGGGCGTGGTAACTCCAGTCGTGTTCGCTGGCACGCCTCCATCGGCGAGTCCCGAACGGTCACGGGAGGGCTCTTGGTATTCAACCTCTTTATAACGAGACCAAGGCCCGCCTTTCTTTCAATCTCAATCGAATCCGCCCCTCTCTTCGAAGTTCCAACACCCAAAGCTCCAGATTTAGACGCTTCGACCTTCAACGATGTCCGCTCCGACCTGCACAGCCGGTGGATGTCTTCCTCCGCCACGGAAGAAGACGCTAAAGCCGAGAGACGCTTAGGTATCTCACCGCGAAATTTCAGATAGGCTGCCCGCCTAAGGGCAGGTTATTCCTACTCCCGATCCTGGTGAGAGCGTGGTATTCGTGGTCTCACTTCCTTCGGGTTTAGGCTTCCGACGGACCCCTTTGTGAGGGGGCTCATGTTTTATTATGGGCTGGAATTTCATGACTTGGATCCGGAGTCCATCCTCCACATCTCGTCGTTCATTGTCGTATGTGAAGCCTTCCTCCGCATTACCCCTCACTTCGGATTATGGCTCAAGACCTTCAAAGTGGAGCCTAAGATGATCAAGGGGCGTCAGGCAGAGTGCAGAGGGGCTGTTATAAGCAAGAATGCGGATGCTCCATGGCCCAAGGGCTCTTTTCAAGAGGAGCTCAATTTATGGCAACAGGAGTGGTTCTATATCACCGCTCCCAAGGGCACCAAATGGGCGGCGCCACCTACCTTCCGCTCGGGTCCTCCATTGCGTCGGGCGTCATGGGTCAATAAAGGGCTCGACTGGGGACCGTCCAAGGACGTACCTCTGTTGCAGGGCCGTATTCGAGACCTCCAAGAAAGAGAGATCAATCTGGTCGTAGTAGCGCAGGTAATGCTGATTCGTCGCACCTGCTCCTGCAAACGCCGCCCTCCGCCTGTGGGAGTTTAATCCGGAGGGACCACGAACTCTCCAACATTTTATGGGCGTAACGCCCGTGGAGATGTACAAACTTTTCTTCGGATCACAAGCAATGTGTCCAGACTTGACCGAGGACGCAGGTCTGAGCTGCAATCGCCCGGATACTCAAGTAAGTAGTCATGTACCCGGACATGCTAACCACATATTTATCATAAACTTGCCCTTAAAAGAGCTATCCTTTAAACAAGAGTGGACAACAAAAGAAAAACTGATCAGGTGTCCGGCCCCCCTCCCTGAGACCACGCCAGATCCCGTATTAACCAAGATGCTAGAGGCTGTGCCTTTTGAAGAAGGCGAAGGGGGAACAAGGGAGCTACTTCCTCCATGAAGGAGGCTATCAAGAAAGGAGGGATCGAGAATCCCTCCCTCCAAGGGGAGAAGAGGACCGCTTCTGAAGATCCGGAGGCCAAAGCCTCGAAGCGGGGGAAGAAATCTTCACCAGAGGGTCCTGTGGTGGGAGATGCCCCGGCCGCACTATTTCCCCAAGGAGATCAGCCCTCCAGCGAGCCGTAAGTAAAAAAGGGGGGAGTTTATAAAATAAAAGACATCCCTGTTTTATTTCTGAAGGTAACCGAAAGTTTACCTTGTAGTTCGGATCTCAGCCCTTCACAGCAGAGCTCGCCTTCAGGATCTTGATCCGAGATGATGGAGAGCGAAAAGCCTCCGCCGCCGCATCAAGGCGCGAGGTGGACGACCACGAGGTGTCGCCGCGAGGGCTCCTCCGAATCGGCGGGGCCAGGAGGCAGCCGATGTCCGCCAAAGCTTCCGTGTTCGCCTTCGAAAAGGCCACCGGACGAGTCCGCACCAACGGGTGTGCGGTCGGAGGAGCTGAAGGATCTGCCACAGCGAAGCGTTTATCTCGAAGATCACCGTGACGTTAATGAGTACGGTGATTGAAAGGATTTCATCCGCTGAGAGCGGATTGCATGAAGCCGTCGTAAGTTTACTAACGGGTTTTGAGGTACGTAAAATGATGTACCTTCTGACTGTTTTGCATATAAAATGCGCCCTGTATAGATAGTAGCCCCTGAGACTTGGTGCGGTGTAAAAAATGACGGTGCGCCGAGTATCATAACCCCAGGTACAATATGCGCTCTTCCTATGTAGGTGGCGAAGCGTCCGGTGGCTAGCCGGGCTACTGAATTTGCCGAACTGAAGCGGCAACTTGACGTGGCGGATGCGGACATCACGCTTGTTAATAAGCGGCTTGACGAGTCACAAGGTATGCGACTTCTCCGCGGACACCTGGTAAGGGAGCTTGACGCCCATGCCTTACAACATGTATGCTTAATGCAGATGGTGCCGCTGCTATGGAGAGCCTTCGGGCGGAGCTCGCCTGCCAAGGAGCAAGCCCGAAAAGTGATGCGGCGTCTTAAAGGCGGCCGCAGAGCTTGAAGTTTAACATGCTGCTCACCGCCAAGAAGAAAGAAATGGCCGAGATGGCCGTGAAATTGAAGAATGGTACTCGACTGCTATGAGCTTCTTGAAAAAAAATCGAGCGAAACAAGAGGACCTGAAAAAGGCCCCCACCGAGGCCAAGGATACTCGCTCTGCGATGAGAGCTATGAAGGAGGAGCTACGTCAGGCCGAAGATATTGCGGATGGAAAGCCCTTTCTGCTGCGGAGGAAATTCATGGATCCTAAGTACGCTCAATTGGACCGGCTGTGGGGTGGGGAGGATGCTTATTTGGACTTGGCGGCGAGTGACGCAGACGCGGCCGAACACTTCCGAGGTCAAAAGGATCACGGAATGGAAGAGCTTTTTTCGTCGCAGTTCCATAGTCCGGAGCGTCCACTTTCGTTAACCGATCGTTTGGCCGAATGGGCTGAGCTGAATAGGTTGTCCGGACTTGCCATGAAGGCTGTCGTGACTCATTTGTGGCCGAAAAGCCCCAAGCCGAAGAGTTATTTTGGCTTGGTGCAACAGTTCCTTGGTGCGGTGCCGCATATCGATGCAATGAAGCGGTCAACATGCATAGAGGGTGCGCGGATGGCTCTTGCCCATGTAAAGACATACTGGGCGGAGATGAAGGCCACCGACGTTGCATCCCAAGATTCGGACAAAAGCCGAGTACCTGCCGAGCACTATTTTGAGGAAGTCCTGCAGGGTGCTCGTTTAATAGAGACGTAGTGCTCGAAGGATGTTATGCTTTAGTGACATGTATGATTTGTGAAAACAATGTTTCAATATAATATAAGAGCTTTTTATACTTGTGCGTTCAAGTATTAAAACACCTCCTGTGCGGCCGTTTATGTATATGTGTATATAACCTGAAAGATGGCAGTCTTCGACTTCATCCCCCACGCACATAGTGCGGAGGTGTTTGCAAAAAGGCGCATTTTCACACTTAATCCAACGTCTTGGTCCTGTAAAGGAGGTGATAGCGTAGCAAACTAGGCAACCAGACTATAATGCTTTATCACTTTCACTTAGCCATAGGAGTTCGATGGTGGGGATACTATATAGCCCCTATGGGCACCGCGCTCTTCCGAATTCGGGGCGCGTATGTGCCTGACCGGGAAACGGTCCTTCGTCAATGCGGGGGAATTATAAACATTCTGGTGTGTCATCGAGTGGTTGACCAGTCTCACGCTATATCATGACAGTCAGTTTTAGCTTTCTCCACTGAGGTGCTCAACCTAGCTCAACCGGGGCACAATCGCAGTGATTCTCCCAGCGCTACCTTAGCCGATATAACGGAACGTAAGGTACCAAAACATGGGAGCCGGGCAAACCCAACATTTGACCAAAGACATGATTCGGAGCTGATGCATATAAGGCCTAACTCGAGACGCCGAACACTCCCTAAGGTATTCGGTCTTTATGAAAACCGCAGAATAATGCCCTAAGCCCCCGTGTCCAGTGCACGCAAAAAAATTCTGGTGCGGCCGATGCCAAAACGCCACCTCCTCCTCGGTTATAGCAAGAAGCCGGGGATGTATCAACAAGAGACAGTAGAAAAAGGTTTACGCAGGGTCTTAATCTGAAAAGAATCCTTGCAACGGGTACCCATCTGCACGCCTGCGCATGTGTCTCCGCAGCCGTATCCTCGGACGGTGTAGCACGGTGTTCATCTGTAAAAGAGAAGAACTTAGTTGAAAAGAAGAAGGACCGTGCAAAAATGTACTTTATATTAAGTAAACAGAGTACGGTTCGAAAAAGTGAACAAAATTGAGCTTTATTGTCTCTTGTTGTGCATGCGTGCAGCCCCTTGTACGGGGGTATGCCGCTAGTAGGCCTTTATATGTTTACGCCGGACTCGTCTAGCCATGTCCGGGGTTCAAATGACCTATTCAGGTGCTTTGATTAGCGGAGCCGGATTAGTGTGGGGTTGTCAAGGCAGTCTCACGTTCTTCCGTGCTCGAGTAACACTTGGTACTCCCTTTTAATAAGATGATGCTGCATGGACCGGGCATTTTAAGTGTAAGAGATGCATAATGCAGTATTGCGTTAAAGCGGGCGAAAGCTTCACGTCCCAGTAGTGCTTGATAGCTACTTTCAAATGGGGCGATGTGGAAGGTTAACTTTTTCACAGGCGGAAGTTGTCGATGACCCAATACAACTTCTAGCAAGAGGGAGCCCGCATAATGGGCATATGGGCCTGGCATTACCCCTTTGAAGGAGGTGTTGCTATGGCGGATATTGGTTGGGTCTATCCCCATTTTGCGGATTGTGTCCTGATATAACAGGTTTAGATCGCTACCTCCGTCCATTAGGACTTGTGTAAATTGGAGTCCGTCGATTATAGGATCTAATATCAAGGCAGTCCATCCTGCATTCCGGATACTTCCGAAATAGTCCAGATGATCGAAGGTGATTGGTTTTGACAACCATCGTTGGGACTCTTCTGGGATAGACCGTGCGGCGCGTGTTTTTATGGGCACCGCTTGTTTTTCCCTTTGTCACTTGAAGTGAGTTCACTGTTTTGACTTTTTGTGGGAAATTCTTTTGTTTTCCGTGCTCGCTTGTGGGGTTCGTCATCGTCCTCGCTTGGTGTGTCGAGCCCCTTGTGTTCGGCATTGAGTTTGCCGGACTGCTTGAAGACCCAACAATCTCTGTGGGTATGGTTTGCAGGCTTCCCGGGAGTTTTGTGGATTTGGCATATTTTGTCCAAGATTTTATTTAGGTTGGATAGCTCGTCGCTGTTGTCCTTGAGGGGCGGTTTTTTATGATTCTGTCGGGAGCTTCTGATTCCGGCGTTGACTGTCGTGCTCTTCGGGGGCTGTTTCCCTTTGTCCGGCGCTTGTCCTTGCTGCGTCGTGGTTTTCCATTTCCATCCCTGACTTCGGATGTACTTGGGTCGCTGGTATGTATCTTGCCAGCTAACTATCCTCTCCCGCATAAAAGCGGGTCATGAGGCTTGTTAATGCAGCCATTGTTCTCGGCTTCTCCGGCCGAGATGTCCAGGCAGCCATTCGCCTCGACGTTGTGTTTGAAAGCTGCTAAGGCTTCGTGTCCTGGACAGTCGACTATTTGGTTCTTTTTGGTGAGGAACCTGTTCCGAATTTGCGGCTGACTCTCCGGTTGCTGAGTTATGTGACTTAAATCGTCTGTGATCCGGAGGGCGGACATAAGTCCCTTGAAAATTTGCTCTAAAAGCATCCTCGAGCTCTTCCCAACTTCCAATGGTATTTTCAGGAGGCTTTTGAGCCAATGCGGGCTGGCCCTTTGAGCTTGAGGGGTAAGTATTTTATGGCGTGAGATCATCTCCTCTAGCCATTTGTATGTGGAGGATGTAATCCTCAATCCGCACTCCGTGGTCTGTTCTTCCGTCAGATGCCTCTATGTTTACGGGTTTGAATCCCGCTGGGAACTCGTGATCCAGCACCTCATCGGTGAAACACAGGGGGTGTGCGGAACCCCTATATCTGGGTGTGCCGTGATGTTCGGATATATGGCGTGTTGCATTGGTTGGAAGAGCTTGCTTTCTCGGCCCATAGATGGACCTAACTGGGACGTCCGTTTGATGCGAATCCTTGTGCGGATCGCGTGTCGGCTTGTGTGCGGCGCCGTTTGCTGCTCTCTGTTTGCCATGGGGTCGTCCATCCGACCGGGTGGCCTTCTTGTTTTTTGATTGTCGGGTTTCTCGGCCTCCTCATCAAATTCGGGCAGTAGTTTTCTCTTTGGGTAGTTTTTGTTCGCGATCGCCGCCGATTTGTCTCGCGGGTGTTGAGTACTTTTCTCCATCTGATTCGAGTGCATCTTCCGCTGTTTTGAGCTTTAAACTTGCTTTTTCAGGCTACGCCGCATGGCGACGAGCCTTTTGTGGAGGTTCTTCTGCTCCAACAATTTGTCCGGCGTGAGATCGTCCGGACTGTTATCTTCGCCGGGGCGGGTTGTTTATCGATGTTGTCCTGTTCGGACGGTTGCTCGATAGCATGTTCATCGCCCACGGTTCGCCTCGCCTATGGCTGGGTCTGTGCGGCTGTCGTCTTTGTCGGGCGGACTTGTTGCGGCGTTACGTTGCCGCTTTGACTGCTTTTCGGAGCGATCCTTCGAAGGCCCCGTTGTTGCTCGCGGCGCTTCCTTTAGGTGTATCCACCATGTATACATCGTGGGATGAGGTGGCTGTCCAGTATCCTATAGGTGCTGGTTCATGGTTGTCTCCTACATCGTCGTCCATACCGTCGATGTCTTCGGAGTTGAAATCGAGCAGGTCGTTTAAGCTTTCGACAGTGGCTACAATGTGGGCGGTGGGTGGGCGTTGAATTTCATCGTCGTCCGCATCCCAACTGTCGGTGTCAAAACCGGCGGATATCGGGTAGGGGGTCCCGAACTGTGCGTCTAGGCGGATGGTAACAGGAGACAAGGGACATGATGTTTACCCAGGTTCGGGCCCTCTTGATGGAGGTAAAACCCTACGTCCTGCTTGATTGATATTGATATTGTGGATGTTTACAAGAGTAGATCTACCACGAGATCAGGAGGCTAAATCCTAGAAGCTAGCTTATGGTATAATTGTAAGTGTTGTTGTGATTGTAGTCCTACGGACTAAAGCCATCTGGTTTATATAGACACCGGAGAGGGCTAGGGTTACATAGAGTCGGTTACAATGGTAGGAGATCTACATATCCGTATCGCCAAGCTTGCCTTCCACGCCAAGGAAAGTCCCATCCGGACACGGGGTGAAGTCTTCAATCTTCTATCTTCATAGCCTTGGAGTTCGGTCGATGATGATAGTCCGCAAATGATAGTCGGCCGATGATGGTAGTCCGCTATCCGGACACCCCTAATCCGGACTCCTCGGAGTCCCCGAACCAGGCTTCAATGGCGATAAGTCCAGCATGCGTGTAGTCTTCGGCGTTGCAAGGCGGGTTCTCCTTTAAGTTCCATGTACCTGCCAAGCAAAGGTCCGGTTTCCTCATCAATGTTGTGCGTCTCGGCTTCCACGCCCAATAATGGCCTTCTTCCACGTCGTCGTGCGAATGTGAAAAGCCAGGTGTCTTTTATGTTTTACCCCCGTTGTGCGAACAATCTGCCTATAAGGGAGGCAAGAATCCAGATCCAAATCACCATCTTCCTCTCGCAAATACTCATCGGAGCGCTTTCGACCAAGAATCCATTCCATCATGGACCGTCAACGCGCTCCTCTTCTCGCTCCCAGCCCTTTGCGAGAGATTGGAGGAGATGCTCTATTTCGCACAACGAGCTGGTGAAGCTCCAAATGGGGGATATCTCCTCCGCCTTCATGGTTCCGGTTCGAGCCGGGCTCGCCACCTACAAAGGTGGGAAGCGGCAGAGGTTACCCTAATCCCAACAAAGGGAGGCGGGTATGCTTCGTCCCCTATCTAATAAGGGGCTCGGATTTCTGTACATCCATTCCTCCGCGGGCTCACAGGAGTTCTCGGACTCCAGCTCCATCACCTCACGCCTGCCTCAATCCTGCATATCGCGGGTTATGTAGCTCTTTGCGAGCTTTTCTGGCATCGAGCCCCACTTCGCGCTGTGGAAGAGGTTGCTTTGCCTTGTACCCGCTCTCACGAGGGTCCATATATCAAGTGGGCGCGCGAAATATGGCGCATTGCGGACCGGATATCCATCCGGAACCCCTAAGAAGGCGCCAAGACTGGCCTTCGTAATGGTTTTACATAGAAGACGCTCGCTGCGGACCTGTTCGATCGGCCTCCCGAGTTCAGCAATGCTCCTCTGAAGAAACGCCTCGATTGGCGTCCATGAGCCCCCAACTAGAGGAAGACAAGAGCGTCCATTACCCGATGGGCGGAATAAGGTTCTTGGCCCATGCCGGTTGACCATGATTGGAATCATGGCAACATGCATTATCTTGGGGTGCAGCCACTACAATCTGAGGCCGCCCCATGTGGGATTTCAGCGGGAGGGCGATGCCACCGTCATGGCCACAAAGGGCGGAATCGGCGAAGATCTGGTGACGATCTTGTCCGCCTGTATAAGGGGAGAAGGAGGATTTCCTTGAGCGAACCCGTTGAGCGGGTTTCCATGAACAATCCCGGCCTTGGGTAAGTGAACACTCAGCGTGTCCGACCCGTGCCTTCGAACGTAAGTTTCTTACATTGTGTTCTTCTTTCGGCGCAGGAACTGTGCGGACTGTGGAGGAATGCTAAGTCCGGCTCCGCAGCTTTGAGGATCGAGAGATCCGGGATCCGGCCTCCGAAGGATCCGGACATAAAGGTGGAGCTAATCGGCGGGTGTTCCACCAGCTCAGCATGGATAATGCTTTAGTCGCCATCACGGCCGACTATCTCGGACTAAACCCGGCTCCCCAGGTGATTGCGGCGAAGCCACGACACCGTCATTCCTTCCTTGCTTATTTCGACCACCGTACATGATGGCACTATGCAGGAGGCGCCCTAGGGCGGTAAGCCGAGCCAGCGGTGGCTGACCAACAAGGGCCGATTCGGACGGTAGGCGGAAGAGGAGGCCTGGCGCGGACTGAAGCGTCGCCGCAAAGGTGTAGCTCACAATTCATTATCTTGAGCAACGTTCCTAGGAAGCGTTTGAATGCTCATGACTTTTATAGGGAAAAAGCGTCCGCCGGACTCAGGGCGTGGAAGTTGTCAATCCAACCTCTACCAGCCGGGCTCCCTTTTTGGGGGAGAGGGGGAGGCGGCGCAAAGCGCGAGCCGGACGTTCCTCGACGGAGGATGCCGAAGACTGTCCGCCACCAAATCTGAGGTGGAGAGTGCCTGAATCACAGGCGCCACGACAGTACTTCATGACGCGTGCTTCTCCCGAGGCGTTAAATGCCTTTAGCACGGGGCGCGCACCTTCGTGCCGCTCAAGATAGTTTACGAGCCACGGAGCGGTATGTAAAAGACATACGGGTAAGAGATTTTAATAGTTGTATCGCCAAGAGTCCCCGAGACTTAAAGTAGTTATATTAACTGATTTAAGGATCATATGAAATGTAGGATCTTACGAGAAGAATACCCATTGTCTCGGGAGTTGCAAGTGCAAGGCCCAACTGGAGGCCGCATTTTCTGGCGCAGGAGGAAACGCATAGGACCTCTCCTGTAGCGCATTATTTTTAGAAAGATAAGTAGCGCTTTGGCCGTTGAGCAAGTCTAAAAATGACATTGCAGGTGCTGGGACAAGATCCGGACAGGCAAGAACTTCTCGCCAACTAAAGGCGGCGAGAGGGTGCTGCATAAGGTGCAGCATGAAAGGAACAAGCTCCAGATGCCCATGCCCAGCTTGGAGAAGAGCTGAAAAGCGTTAGGGCCGAGCTGTCGGGCTCCGTTAAGGAGGATCAGTGGCTTCGTCGCGGCATATATAGTAAGTGCTTGAGCGAACTCCTTTGAAAAGAAGAGTTCGGTGAGGAAGTCAATTTGACAGAATATGTGCGGTATGCTCACAGGTCGCCTCTGCGGAGAGATGCCGTAACAGCGGGTGATCAACTTCCCGAATTGTTGCAACTGATCGAACGAGTTCGGCAGGCTATGAGTGGCGTCGTCCAGGCGTTATGGCCAGCCTTCTCCATACCCGAGGGTCTTGGGGAGCTTGCGGAGAAGCTGCAGGGAGTGCGGCAGCGCTTCCATGTATGGAAGATTTCGGCCTGCCGGCAAGGTGCCAGGGAGGCCTGGGCCATGGTGAAGACGCGGTACAAGAAGGCGGATCCCAACCACATGGCCGAAGTCGGACCTGTGGGGCCCGATGGGAAGGAGATCCCTGTGAGTTTAGTATACGGCCAAGTGGAGTTGGCCGCAAAATTTTCCCAACAGGATTGTAAATTAGACAATCTGTTAGACGGGATTGAGGAAGAATACAATCAGTCGATTTGACAATGTATTATAAAATGACATACAAAATGCCTTCTAGCCGGATTGTAGATCGTTTGTCGCGTTGCCGACCTTTTAACCCGACCTCGGGACCCTAGAGTCCGGAGTGTCCTAATACCTTCTTGGTTATGAAACAATCGGGGTATGCATGGAGACCAAAGCGTAGGGGTCATCAGTGCTTTATCAGACAAGTGCCCAACTAGTTATGTTATATTACATGGTTAGTAAGAAACATCTTCCAGGGAGAATAGTTCCGTTAAGGGTTCCTTTCCGCTGGGGGTGGCATGCCCTAAAGTGCATGTCCGGACTGCGAAAAGAGCAGAAAAACATCTGGGGCAGATAATTAAGTGGATAAAAATCATCTTTTAAGTCACCGACCAATATTCCCTTAAGAGCGGTAGCTTCGGCTTCACCCAGTCGAGGTACACATCCGGCTGACCCGGCAAGTAATAATCGCAGAGGTGCTCCTTTACCTCCTAGCCGAACAATCGGGAGCGTGGGGGTAAGCACAGAGCCAGCAACCCAGCCAAAACTTAAGTCATATCGATGCATATAATGGTGAATAAAAGGTACATGTGGAGGCTTGACACATGTCTGGGCATAAGCCCGTATAATTAAGCTTCGGTAAAGAAGCCCCGAATATAATGAGTGCGGGTAGCACATCAATTGTGCGCGAACGTTGCTCGGGTAAATCCCTTGAAGGCTTGGATGAATAGGGTTGAAAGGAAAAAAGATAAACAAAAGGCAGCTAAAAAAAAATTTTGGACGGGGGAAGGGGACGAACTCTTAGTCCGGCGCTAGGCATAGAATCGTCGGAGGTGGGCTGCGTTCCATGGGCTCGGCTCGAGTCGGTTATCCGATGCATTTAAGACAGTGCGCTCCACCGGTCAGGACTTGATCGATGATGAAGGGCCTTCCCATTTGGGCTTGAGCTTGTCATTTTCTTGTCCGTGATCGTAGAACCAGTTCGCCAACATTGTAAGTCTTGGCCCGTACTTCTACCTTTGGTATCTTGAGCCTGCTTGTTGATAGAATGCGGAGCGAGCCTTGGCGACGTCGCGCTCTTCCTCAATGTGTCCAAGCTGTCCTGCCGATCCAACTCGGCTTCTCTTTCTTCGTACATGCGCACTCGAGGTGAGTCATGAATGATGTCGCAGGAAAAACTGCTTCTGCGCGTATACCATAAAAATGGTGTGAATCCGGTGAGTACGGTTAGGCGTTGTCCGCAGCCCCAGTCTGGTCGAGCTCCTCTACCCGGTCGTGTCAGATTTCGTGAGGACCGCACTAGTCCGGGTTTGATGCCGCTCATTATTAGACCATTTGCTCGTTCCACTTGACCATTGGTTTGAGGATGATAGACTGAAGCGTAATCGAGCTTGATGCCGATATTTTTGCACCATGATTTAACCTCGTCGGCGGTGAAGTTCATGCCGTTATCGATGATGATGCTGTGGGGGACACCATAACGGTGTACTACCCCGGATATAAAGTCTATCATTGGTCCGGAGTCTGCCGTTTTAACTGGCTTGGCCTCTATCCATTTGGTGAATTTATCCACCATGACCAATAGGTACCTTTGCTTGTGGGTTCCCCCTTTAAGTGGTCCAACCATGTCAAGCCCCTAGACCGCGACGGCCGGTAATGGGTATAGTTTTGAGGCGGTGGGTGGCATGTGGCTCGATTAGCAAAGAGCGACAACCAAAGCATCTTTGGACTAAGTCTGAGCATCTGCTTTCGGGCCGTCGGCGATAAAATCCTGTCTGGAATGCCTTTCCTACGGGCCCGAGCTGCAACGTGGTGTCCGCCTAGTCGGCATGAATTTCAGCCAGGAGGTTCCGCCCTTCCTCTTGAGATACACCTTTGAAGGACTCGGTTGTGCTTTTCTTATAAAGTTCTCCCTCATAGAACTTGTAGGCTTTAGATCGCGGACAATGCTGCGGGCCTCATTTTGGTCTTGAGGAAGCTCCTGCCTAAGCAAGTGGCGAGAATGGTTCTGTCCACGGGCAATTCTGTCATTATGTTGTGGGCGGATGGTGTTATGTCGTCGGCTGAAACGCCGGTTGGCGCGGCTTGTTCCGATTTGTTAGTTCCAGACTCCTCTTCCCATAATACGGATGGCTTGAAGAGCCGTTCCAGGAAGATATTAGGAGGGACAGCGTCGCGTTTAGGCCAATGCGTGCCGATCGTCGGCCGCTTGGTTATTATCCGGGTGGCGTGATGGAATTCAAGTCCTTGAACCGGGCTGACATTTTGAGGATAGCGTTGCGATATGCTGCCATTTTCGGATCTTTGGCGTCAAAGTCTCCGTTTATTTGGGATATTGCGAGGTTTGAATCCCCGCGCACCTCTAGGCGTTGAATGCCCATGGAGATTGCCATCCGGAGACCATGTAAAAGGGCCTCGTGATTCGGCTGTGTTGTTGGAGTCCGTGTACATTATCTGAAATGCGTATTGGACTGTGTCTCGGTCGGGGGCGTCAAGGCGACGCCACCCCAGATCCGGCTAACATTTTAGAGCCGTCGAAGTGCATAATCAATTTGAGTATCGTCGTACTCTTTAGGGAGTTAAACCGGTCCATTCAGCGACAAAGTCAGCAAAACTTGTGACTTTATACCTCGCCGAGGTTTGTAAGATATATCAAAGGTAAGAGCTCAATGGCCCATTTGCAATCCTGCCCATCGCATCGCGATTGTTTATAATGTCGTTAAGTGGTACTTGAGGCCATTTGTTATCGAACACTCTTGAAAGTAGTGTCGGAGCTTCGGGATGCCATGAACACGCGTATGCTATCTTACGATAGTGCGGGTAGCGGGACTTGCGAGGGGTTAACACGATGGATCGTAGTATACTGTTTTTGAAGAGGAATTTATGCCCTACATTTCTCATTCGACGACGAGTACCGCGCTTACAACTTGATGCGTTGCTGCGATGTATAACAACATTGGTTCGCCCGGTTGGGCGCAGCCAGGACGGTTGTTGCCAATATGGCCTTTATTTCTTGAGTCCGGTGGTGGCAGCATCCGTCCACTCGAAGTGTTCGATCTTTGAGGAGGCGATAGAGGGTAATGCCTTTTCTCCTAGGCGGAGATAAAGCGGCTTAGAGCCGCTCGCATCGATTAATTTTGTATTTGTTTGAGGTCTTTTGGGATATCTAGCTGTGTGAGCTCGGATCTTGGCTGGGTTTGCTTCAATCCCTCTACGGATATGATGAAGCCCAGCAGCTTTCCACCTGATGCGCGAAAACACATTTTCCGGATTCAGTTTGATGTCATATGCTCGAGGCTGTCGAATGTGAGCCTCAAGTCGTCTACTAGAGTTTCGGCGTGTTTAGTTTTGGCGACTCGTCATCCACGTATGCCTCTACTGTTTTGCCGATCTGGGTAGCGGACATGTACGAATCATGCGCTGATATGTTGCGCGGCGTTTTTAAGTCCGAAGGGCATCGTTTTGAAACAGAATGGTCCATATGGAGTAATGAATGCCGTTGCGCTTGATCCGCTTCTGCCATCTTGATTTGATGATAGCGGAGTATCGTCCGGGAAGCACAATGAATCGTGCCTGCGGTGGCATCGATGATTTGGTCGATCTTGGGGAGGAAGGGATCCTTTGGGCAGGCCTTATTTAGGTCTTTGAAATCGACACATAGGCGCCAGGATTTGTCCTTCTTTGGTACCATTACCAAGTTTGCTAGCCAATCCGGGTGCTTGATGTCTCTGATGAATCCGGCTTCCAATAGCTTGGCTAGCTCTTCTACCATTGCCTGTCTTTTGGGTTCGGAAAATCGTCGGAGAGCCTGTTTGACTGGCTTGAATCCTTTTAGGATGTTTAGGCTGTGTTCTGCCAATCTGTGTGGGATTACGGGCATATCCGAGGGGTGCCAGGTAAAAATGTCCCAATTTTCCCGAAGGAATTCTCGCAGTGCGGCGTCTACATCAGGGTTCAATTGTGCCCCGATGGAGGCCGTCTTCGTGGGGTCCGTTGGGTGGACCTGGAATTTGACTATTTCATCCGCTGGTTTAAAAGAGGTGGACTTGGATCTTTTATCAAGTATCACATCGTCCCTGTTCACCGTGGAGCGCATTGCGGTGAGTTCCTCGGCCGCTAGGGCTTCGGATAGTGCCTCGAGGGCTAGTGCGGCTGTCTTATTTTCGGCGCGGAGTGCTATGTTCGGATCACTGGCGAGAGTGATAATTCCGTTGGGACCGGGCATTTTAAGCTTCATGTACCCATAATGGGTTATAGCTTGAAAAATTGTGAATGCCTCTCGTCCTAATAGAGCATGATATCCCTTTGCTGAATGGAGCCACTTGAAATGTGACCTCCTCGGACCTGTAATTGTCCGGCGAGCGAACACTACGCCCAAAGCATGATTTTTCTGTGCAGCATGCTTCCTGCTGGGATTATTCGTCTAAAGGTTGTGCTGCTTCGCTCAATGCGGTTCCAGTCTATTTCCATTTTTGGAGGGTTTCCTCATAGATGAGGTTTAGTCCGCTGCCGCCATCCATGAGTACCTTAGTGGTAGCGAAATCCGCCTACTATCGGGCTGAGGACCAATGCGGCTGGTGCCGGGCAGTTCGGAATTTAGGTTCGTCACTAGCATTGAAGGTAATAGCCGTGTCGCTCCATGGATTTATTGTTGCTACTTGGTAGACTTCGGCGAGGTTGCGGAGTTGTCGTTTTCGCATGTTATTGGATGCGAAAGTCTCGAAGACTGTTAACACCCGTACTGGTGTTGCTGGGCTGGGATTCTGAAGCTAGAAGCTCTTCGCCACTTTTGGGCACCTGCCGCAGTATCCAACATGCTCGAAGGCTGTGTGTTGGAGTGGCGCCCTCTGTGCTATGAATTTTGCAGGGTCCATTTAGCCAGCCCTCCAATACGGTTCCGTACCCATTAGGGGGTTTTGGTTTTTTGGTATTCAGCCCAGGTGCTTGATAATGATGCACCCTCTGGTTCCGGACTAGGGAGGTATTCGGGACGGATTATCCCAAAATTTACTTTCGGTTTTCGAGCGCTCTCCATCGCACAAGACTTTTGTACGATGGTCTCCAAGTCAACAAAGCGTGTAATGTCGCGGCGACTTATGGCGTTTAGGATTCCCTTGTCCGTGCAATTATTGCGAAGACCGAGATTGCGTTTTCCTCTCGGCAGTCCTTTATCCTGTCCATAACCGGGAGGAATCGGCCCATGAGTGATGTCTTGTCTCGGCGGGCTCTTGCGAATTAGAGTTAGATCGCATATGTCCGGGCAGGTGGGTGGAACTAAGTCCGAACCATACCCATCTCAAGGCTCAAAGGCCGAAGTTTCCAATTTTGAAGCTTGGATTTCGGGCGTTGTCCAGTGAGTGCAGTCCGATGCGACTTTAAGTTCAGTGTTTGATCGAAGCCCGTCCCTCCGGGAATCCGGCATGGGGGTTCGGGGATCCGGACATGACTAGTTTTCAATACGGGAGAAGCGCGGCCGCATTGTTCCTCTACCACCGCAACGTGGTGGGTGACTGGGAGAGTTAATTTCTCTCGGATCGGTTTAAGCCCAATCTGACCGTAGTCATAGCGACTCCCGAGGCGGCGATGCGATCCAAGAGCTCGTTCTGGACGAGAGCTCTATTGATTCAACCGCTTCGGTGAATTCGAGCTGACGTGAAGATTGTTTTTGATGACTTGAGAGGTCATTGTCGAGCGATGGCGGACGGTGATCATAAGAAAACCACCTAGCGGATAGTTTGGCGGCGGCCAAGGTTCCTTTGGCGAAAATACCGTCCTTGAAGGCGGGAGGAGGCATCCTTCCTATCGGTGGCGGCAGAGGAACTCTCAATGAAAGCACCAATGTCGGTGTCAAAGCGGGCGGATCTCGTAGGGGGTCCCGAACTGTGCGTCTAAGCGGATGGTAACAGGAGACAAGGGACACGATGTTTACCTGAGTTGGGCCCTCTTGATGGAGGTAAAACCCTCGTCCTTCTTGATTGATATTGATATTGTGGATGTTTACAAGAGTAGATCTACCACGAGATCAAGGAGGCTAAACCCTAGAAGCTAGCCTATGGTATGATTGTAAGGGTTGTTGTGATTGTTGTCCTACGGACTAAAGCCATCCGGTTTATATAGACACCGGAGAGGGCTAGGGTTACATAGAGTCGGTTACAATGGTAGGAGATCTACATATCCGTATCGCCAAGCTTGCCTTCCACGCCAAGGAAAGTCCCATCCGAACACGGGGTGAAGTCTTCAATCTTCTATCTTCATAGCCTTGGAGTCCGGTCGATGATGATAGTCCGGCAAATGATAGTCCGGCCGATGATGGTAGTCCGACTATCCGGACACCCCCTAATCCGGGACTCCCTCACCAACCTTCCGGACCGTAGTCCGGCCAGGGCTCTCCTGATAAACAGAGAGACTTTAGTGAATTCAGGATGTCGCCAAAGGGCGAGTGCTAAAAGATGTCCGCGACAGTGAACTCCATGACCGGCGCCCAATCGGATTCAAATGGCTGGGGCGCGGGAGGTTCGGAGTCCGGAAAGGAGTCCGGCACCTTGGAGTCACGGTCTTCGCAAAGGACAGGGATGGAGTTCGGCTCAATCGCCGTAGAGATCATAACCCCCGAGGCGGTGTCCAACCACTCGTCCTCGATCGGTAGTCGGCTCCGAGCTAAGGGTCGGGCCGCGACGCTGGTGCGACCTCGAGGCACTTTGTCGCGACGAGCTAGATCGTGCCCATCGAGACAAAGGCGGTGCGCTTGGCTGTGGCTCGAATCCGTCGAAGATCAAGTCTCCGCGGATGTCGGCCGTGTAGTTCAAACTCCCAAATCTGACTGATGGCGGGGCGTTGCTTCGATCTGCTCCGGATGGCCAAGTGAATTGGCCCGCAGCAAAGCCGCCCGAATCTGAAGATCTGTCCGGGAGAAAAGTCTCACCTGGACGCGTCGTTGTTGATGATCGAAGGAGCCATCGGGCCTAAATATGACGACACAGAGGAACTCTCACTGAAAGCACCAATGTCGGTGTCAAAACCGGCGGATCTCGGGTAGGGGGACCCGAACTATGCGTCTAGGCGGATGGTAACAGGAGACAAGGGACACGATGTTTTTACCCAGGTTCGGGCCCTCTCGATGGAGGTAAAACCCTACTCCTTCTTGATTAATATTGATGATATGGGTAGTACAAGAGTAGATCTACCACGAGATCAAGGAGGCTAAACCCTAGAAGCTAGCCTGTGGTATGATTGTTGTTCGTCCTATGGACTAAAACCCTCCGGTTTATATAGACACCGGATAGGGTTAGGGTTACACAGAGTCGGTTACAATGGTAGGAGATCTACATATCCGTATCGCCAAGCTTGCCTTTCACACCAAGGAAATTCCCATCCGGACACGGGATGAAGCCTTCAATCTTGTATCTTCATAATCCAGGAGTCCGGCCAATGGTGATAGTTCGGCTATCCGGACACCCCCTAATCCAGGACTCCCTCACTACCCATATCATCAATATTAATCAAGAAGGAGTAGGGTTTTACCTCCATCGGGAGGGCCCGAACCTGGGTAAAAACATCGTGTCCCTTGTCTCCTGTTACCATCCGCCTAGATGCACAGTTCGGGACCCCCTACCCGAGATCCGCCGGTTTTGACACCGACATAGGGTTTGGAGATGAGATGGTGCTGGTGAAGATGTTGATGGAGATTGCCCTCTCCGATGAGAGGAGCGTTGGTGATGACGATGGTGATGATTTCGCCCTCCCGAAGGGAAGTATCCCCGGCAGAACAGTTCTGCCGGAGCCCTAGATTGGTTCCGCCTCGTGGCGGCGGAGTCTCGTCCTGAAAGGTTGCGCGTCGGAGACTTCATATAGGAGAAGATGGGCGTCGGAGAGCCACCAGGGGGCCACGAGGTAGGGGGCGCGCCCTAGGGGGGGTGCCCCCCACCCTCGTGAGCAGGGTGTGGGCCCCCTGGCCTTCATCTTTGGCGACGATTTTTCTTTATTTATTTTAAAATATTCCGTGGATTTTCAGGACTTTTGGAGTTGCGCAGAATACGTCTCCAATATTTGCTCCTTTTCCAGCCCAGAATTCCAGCTGCCGGCATTCTCCCTCTTCATGTAAACCTTGTAAAATAAAAGAGAATATCCATAAGTATTGTGACATAATGTGAAATAACAGCCCATAATACGATAAATATCGATATAAAAGCATGATGCAAAATGGACGTATCATTTAGCACCAGTCGCACACTGTGGTTACCATGTGTGGCTTGAATCAAGTAGCATGTGATTGAGCAAATGAATGAAATATAGGTGAAACATTTATTTTTTAGTAGAGATGAGTGCTATGTACATTCGATCAAGTGTTCCCTTTAACTTTTCATAGTTTACACTGAGACACAATAATTGCTTAAAGCATGTTTTTGACTGCAGTGTTGCTCGCTAGCATCTCCACCATTCATCTTGTCACTGATAGAAACCCCATCTTGTCACTGATAGAACCCCAGGATTTTCCACCTGCAACAATCAAATAAAAGGACTTGATTTATGGGCTCATAAATTGGTTGTATCCACGACTCAGGGTTGATGTATGTCCTTGCATGAGCAAGATGCCGTATCTACATGGAAGGTTACTACAACACTAAACTTATCTTGTAGAGGTTTTATTTTTGCTGAAAATAGCAGGTGAGTGGAGTGTTAATCTTTTGCAGGTTCTGTATTTCACACTATTTTGTTTGTTTAAAGGATAAACTTATATAGCTCTTTTCACTTCTGCAAGTGAACAACTTGGATCACTTATGATGTTTGTTGTGCTATACTTCTAACTGAAATATGTCGTGTAGCGCATGTCACACTATCTGCTTGTCCAGAAACTAGAATAGCTAGCCGATGTTAGATAGCAGAGGATCCTTATATTATCTTGATAGTTGTCGAGGATTTGTTGGTTGTTACCTAAAGGACATTTTCTATGGCCCCGTTGCAACTCACATGCTCTTTTGCTCTGGTTTATGGAAAAGTTGCAGTAGGCTGAAGAGATCCATCAAGGCCGGCGACCAGGAGATGAAACAGTGAGCGACACAAGGTGCCGGTGCATGTTGTGGCAGCTGTGTAGTCAACCAACGAGTACTGGCTCTCATACCTTCAGGTTACTTTGAGAAACTACACATATCTGCACAATGTACTAATCGTGTAGTGTGCTTGATGTAGAGTGGTGTTTTCCATGTGGGCATACGAGTACTAATCAATGTGAGCTTCAGTTACACTGGGAACATATGATCGAATGCCCAATCATAATTTATCTTGTACCTGATATTCGGAGCCGATGTCCAATACTTTTAGCTGTATATTCTGATCTATGATCAAAATTTGTAATATAGGCAGATGGAGCTAATGATATATTCACTAACGAGGTAAGTAGTTGATAGCTAATACAAAGAAGGCTTCTTTCTACTACGTAAGGATTGTACAAAAACTCCCGGATTTGGCAGAAAACTTCATGGTCTCGCTGCATCATTACTGAGGGAAAAAACAATGGTGTTTTGATATTTTTTTGACCATAAAACAGTAAGGCAAATGCCTTACTGTAGATCTTTTTCATATATATAAAAAGGGAGAAACATAGTCTTTACAATGGTTGTTGGGGAGACAACCAGGGGAGATTATTGAAAAATACAAAAGAGTGAAAAGGAAAAAATTATTATATGTTATCAATCCAAGATGACATGCCCTCCTTTAGACTAGGTTTGGCTCTTAGCATAGTCAATTTGAAAGTTTTGATAAATTCATATCTGCAATCATTGATAGAGCATGGGATTCCTTCAAATATCAGTCCATTCCTTTGATTCCATATACACCAGCATCCAACAATCATAATTTCCATGAAGTGATGATGGCGATATCTTTGTTGAGCTTCAATAATCATATCATGAATATTCAGGTCTGTGTTCCATTCAAGACCAATGTTCCACCAAAATCCCTGGGTGAAAGGACATGAGAATAGTAGATGCATTTTGCCTTCAATATCTTCAACATCACATAATACACATTGAGTGGAATCAAGATGCATATTTTTCCTGGTCAGGAGATCACATGTGTTTATTCTATCATGAAGTAGGAGCCAGCAAAAAAATTTATGCTTTGGTTGGCAGCATGATTTCCATATCCATTTGAAGGTCACTTCAGCATCCTCATTCCTCATTAAGAAGTTATAAATTCTCTTGGTCATATTTATACTGCCACCCCATTGGAAATTCCATATATCATGTCCATTGTTGGATCTGATGCTTTGTAATTGATCAGCTAGAAGATGAAATTGCTGGTGTGCAGTAATGGACAATGGTAATTGGAATAAGTTGTAAAGATTTCCAGTATCTTTGGAAGTCCCAAATGATATATTCTCCTGAAGGCAAAAAGAGCCCAGAGCCATACGAGAAGGACGCTACGGTCGACGCCCCGAGAGCAACGACCGTGGCTATGGCCGTGGAGGACGACATGGAGGCGGACACTGGGATGACCGTGGCCCGCGCCAGGAGTGGCGCGATCAGCCTCGTGAGGACTGCTGGAAGGACCAACCTCGCGAGGGCGCCTAGAGAGACCCGCCTCGTGAGGATCGCCCCCAGGGCAACACCGGTCTTCCCCCGCTGCTGCCACCAAGAAGGAACGACGACCACCACCAGGACGAGGGGGCTGGGGGCTTCCAAGAGCCGCGTGCGATCGCTTGCATCTTGGGCGGTGCACAAGCCCCAGCCTCTCAGCGCATCTTCAAACAGTTCGCTCGCGAGGTGAACGCGGTCCTCCCCAAGCTCGAGGCCACACGCCCGCTCATGTGGTCCCAATGTGCCATCACCTTCAACTCGGCAGACCAGCTCAAGTGCGCGGCCACCGCATGCGCACTCCCTATGCTGTGCTCCCCAGTCATCAGCAATGTGCAAGTTACCAAGACTCTCATCGGCGGCGGCGCAGGGCTCAACGTCCTATCCGTCGACACGTTCGACAACCTTCAAGTGCCCTATGAGCAGCTCCAGCCAACCAAGCCTTTCTCAGGAGTGACTGATGGTTCCACCACACCGATAGGGCAAGTCCGCCTGCCCGTCACCTTCGGCAAGCGCGACAACTACCGCACCGAGCTCATCGACTTCGACGTCGCGCACATCCGCCTGCCATACAACGCCATCCTCGGGTATCCAGCCCTGGCCAAGTTCATGGCAGTCATTCATCACGGCTACACCGTTCTCAAGATGCCAGGAAAGCGAAGGAATCATCACGATCCCGTGTGAAGAGAGGGATGCGGTGTCCTCTCTTGAGCGTGCCTTTCAAGCCACAGCAATCGACGACCCCGATAGCATAAGTGAAGGCCCTCAGGAGACCGTCCCCAAGAAGAAGTTGCCACACCGCGCAGGACATAAAGGAGATGGCACCGCGTCAGGAGCCTCGTCAGGATTAGCGCCTGTTCCAGGGGCGCGTCCCTCCATCGCACAGGAAGGCGCGCCCGGCGCCCTCCGCGGGCAGGGCTCTCTTCTGGAGGGCCTCAAACCTTGCCAACCTCACGAGGGAGGTGCTTGGGCACCACTTGGGAGCGTGCTTCACGGCATGCCTTCCTCAGGAGAGCACAGGGCAAGGAGTGCCCAACACCCAGGAGTTCATCACCAAGACCACCCAAGAATTGCAAGAAGCAAGAGCCATGCGCGGCAACGGCCGCAAACAGGGCGTAGCACCCCATCCAGGTGATGATGCCGGGCTGCATCTCTGCGTCGATGTCCCAGGGCTCAACATGGCCGCATCTCAGGAGCGCTTCTGGCCATCACGTGCAGGCCGCTATTAGGGCCCATCACACAGCTACGTTCGCATGCCCTTCGGCTTGCAGAGCGTGGCGTCGACCCATCAGCGCAACTTGCGGTAGGTCCTAGCATCTCAGGAGGTCAGGATCCGCGCCGTTCAGGAGGAGATGGAGATGCTCCTCAGGGAACCTCCCGAGCCCCTAGAGCCTCCCGAGGCATAGGGTCCCGGTGGCTCATGAGGAGTCATTCCTCCAAGCGTGGCTTCAGCTACATCAACTCTACTTCGTCTACAGAATCAGGTGACATCTTCCAAGTTCGTTTAAGCTGCGAGCGCCCCTTGGGCTGCATTATTCCCAGGCCGCACGGGTCCGTCCCTGCGGCATGTATCCCCTTTGCTTAGGTCTTTAGCTTACCTTGCTGGGGGCGCCCCTCGGGCTGCATCATCCCCAAGCCGCTCGGGCCAGACCAAGTGGCATGTATCTTCCTGCATTTATCCAAGTCGATCTGCTCTTTATGCTTAACCTGCCAACGGCTATCGCCTGCTCGATCATCGCCTCCCCCGGGGCCTTCACACAGGCATGGCGCTGGTGCATGGGTCCGTCCCTGCCACAACCGACAAATTTGAGTGGTCGAGCTCTGGCTCGCGGCACGCGCCGCACACGTCACCTCACCAGGCCCTCGGTGCCTTCGCCTCACCCAGAGCAACCAGCGGCAGACTAACAGCTCTAACAGTCAACCGTGTTCCTTCTTGCGCCTGTTCACAGGAGTCTTGAGGGAAGGATAGCAGACGGCACCGCGAGTCTCCTTTTCCTCATGCGATCCGCTTGCGCGTTAAAAGGGGGGCTCCTGAGCATCGCGACTCTGGAGCTCTTACTGGCTCTCCAGCCCTCACCCCCTGGCCTTGACCATGGCATCGCGACCTGGCATACCAGCGCCGGCTGAGCTCGCTCGAGGGCCGGGACCTGAGGACGTAGAGCACTAAGGAGAGCGTGGGGGAAGGGAAACTCGTATGGTCCGGCCTAGCTATGCCGTGCAAGTTGGCGCACAACCCAAGCGCAGCGTCATGAGTCGCCGTGAAATCAACAAGATAAGTCTTGCACCCGGATTGGCTAAGTGTTTAGGCCTAATGGTCGCTCATGCCTTGCCGTAACCCTGTTGCGGCCACATTTATTCCCTTTCTCGCCTTACCATGGCTGCTTGAGCGCTAAGGGAGACCTCCTGAGCATCGCGCCTCAGGGGCTCTTACTGGACCTCGGGCCGCGCACCTCCTGGCCTTGACCACGGCACGTTACCTGGCATACCAGCGACGACTGTAGCCGCCTAGGGACCGGGACCTGTCAGCGTAGAGCAACAAGCTATTGCGAGGAAAGAAAGGGGGGACCAAGCCTTAACGGGACATGCATTCACCAAGTTTTTATAACGAGGAAGATAAGCGAGAAAGATATTACAGACCCTTACATGCCCCCACGGGGTGATTCGTGATCCTTCGCAGGGAACAAAAGTTGTTACTAAGAGGAATCCTATCTACACCCTCCCGTGGCGGACGCCATCATCAACAGTGGTCCATGCTACGTCTTGAGCTTGCGTTGGTTTTCCTCGAAGAGAGAGAGGGTGATGCAACAAGTGTAGCGTAAGTATTTCCCTCAGTTTTTGAGAACCAAGGTATCAATCCAGTAGGAGGCTTCTCAAAAGTCCCATGCACCTACACAAACAAACTGAGAACTCGCAACCAACGCGATAAAGGGGTTGTCAATCCCTTCACGGCCACTTGCGAAAGTGAGATCTAATAAAGATAGTAAGATAAGATTAATATATTTTTGGTATTTTATAATATAGATGCAAAAAGTAAAGATGCAAATAAAAGTAGATTGGGAGCAAATATGATAAGATATAGACCCGGGGGCCATAGGTTTCACTAGTGGCTTCTCTTAAGATAGCATAAGTATTACGGTGGGTGAACAAATTACTGTCGAGCAATTGATAGAAAAGCGCATAGTTATGAGATTAACTAGGCATGATCATGTATATAGTCATCACGTCCATAACAAGTAGACCGACTCCTGCATGCATCTACTACTATTACTCCACACATCGACCGCTACCCAGCATGCATCTAGAGTATTAAGTTCGTAAGAACAGAGTAACGCATTAAGCAAGATGACATGATGTAGAGGGATAAACTCATACAATATGATATAAACCCCATCTTGTTATCCTCGATGGCAACAATACAATACGTGCCTTGTAACCCTTTCTGTCACTGGGAAGGACACCACAAGATTGAACCCAAAGCTAAGCACTTCTCCCATGGCAAGAAAGACCAATCTAGTAGGCCAAACTAAACTGATAATTCGAAGAGACTTGCAAAGATAACTTAATCATACATAAAAGAATTCAGAGAAGATTCAAATATTATTCATAGATAAACTTTATCATAAACCCACAATTCATCGGATCTCGACAAACACACCGCAAAAGAGTTTACATCGAATAGATCTCCACAAGAGAGGGGGTGAACATTGTATTGAGATCCAAAAAGAGAGAAGAAGCCATCTAGCTAATAACTATGGACATGTAGGTCTGTGGTAAACTACTCACAACTCATCGGAGGGGCTAGGATGTTGATGTAGAAGCCCTCCGTGGTTGATTCCCCCTCTGGCAGAGTGCCGACAAGGGCTCCAAGATGAGATCTCGCGGATACAGAAGGTTACGACGGTGGAAATTGTGTTTCGTGGTGCTCCTGGATGTTTTCGGGGTACGTAGGTATATATAGGAGGAAGAAGTATGCGTCGGTGGCATGAGGGGCCCACGAGACGGTAGCGCCCTATAGGGGGCGCCTCCTATCTCGTGGAGGCCTCGGCTGCTCTTGACTTGCACTCCAAGTCCTCTGGATCACGTTTGTTCCAAAAATCACGCTCCCGAAGGTTTCATTCCATTTGGACTCCGTTTGGTATTCCTTTTCTTTGAAATACTGAAATAGGCAAAAAAACAGCAATTCGGGCTGGGCCTCTGGTTAGTAGGTTAGTCCCAAAAATGATATAAATGTGTAAAATAAAGCCCAGAAACATCCAAAATGGGTGATATAATAGCATGTAACAATCAAAAATTATAGATACGTTGGAGACGTATCAAGCATCCCCAAGCTTAATTCCTGCTCGTCCTCGAGTAGGTAAATGATAAAAGAGAATTTTTGATGTGGAATGCTACCTAGCATAATTCATAATGTAATTTTTTTATTGTGGCATGAATGTTCAGATCCAAATGAATACAAAATAAAAGTTCATGTTGATAAAAGAAATAGTAATACTTCAAGCATACTAATCAAAGTAATCATGTCTTCTCAAAATAGCATGGCAAAAGAAAGTTCATCCCTACAAAATCATATAGTTAGGCTATGCTTCATTTTCGTCACACAAAGATGTTCCCAACTTCTATACCCCCGATGACAAGCCAAGAAATTGTTTCATACTTAAATAATCTCAAAAAATTTCAACCTTCAGGCAATACATGAGTGTGAGCCATGGATATAGCACTATGGGTGGAATAGAATATGATGATGGGGATTGTGTGCAGAAGAAAAAAAAGGAGAAAGTCTCACGTTGATGAGGATAATCAACGGGCTATGGAGATGCCCATCAATTTATGTCAACATGAGGAGTAGGGATTTCCATGCAACGGATGCACTAGAGCTATAAATGAATGCTCAACAAAAGAAAACTAGTGGGTGTGCATCCAACTTGCTTGCTCATGAAGACCTAGGGCATTTGAGGAAGCCCATCGTAGGAATATACAAGCCAAGTTCTATAATGAAAAATTCCCACTAGTATGAAAAAGACAACTTATGAGACTCACTATATGAAAAACATGGTGCTACTTTGAAGCACAATATATGAGACTCACTACATGAAAAACAAGGTGCTACTTTGAAGCACAAGTGTGGAAAAAGAGATAGTAACATTGCCCTTTTTATTGATTTTCTTTTTTTGGCTTTCTTTTTTTTTAGCCTTTTTTTTTGATTGGGCAATGCTCTAATAATGATGATCATCACACTTCTATTGATTACAACATAAGGATTACAACTCGAAACTAGAACAAGATATGACTCTATATGAATGCCTCCGGCGGTGTACCGGGATGGTGCAATGAATCAAGAGTGACATGTATCAAAAAATAATGCATGTTGGCTTTGCCACAAATACGATGTCAACTACATGATTATGCAATGGCAATATGACAAAAGTAAAGTATGTTATGATGATGAACGGAACGGTGGAAAGTTGCATGGCAATATATCTCGGAATGGCTATGGAAATGCCATAATGGGTAGGTATGGCGGCTGTTTTGAGGAAGATATAGGGAGGTTTATGTGTGATAGAGCGTATCGTATCACGGGGTTTGGATGCACCAGTGAAGTTTGCACCAACTCTCAAGGTGAGAAAGGGCAATGCACGGTACCGAAGAGGCTAGCAAAGGCAGAAAGGTAAAAGTGTGTATAATCCATGGACTCAACATTAGTCAAAAGAACTCATATACTTATTGCAAAAATTTAGAAGTCATCAAAAATCAAGTACTACGCGCATGCTCCTAGGGGGATAGATTGGTAGGAAAATACCATCGCTCGTCCCCGACCGCCACTCATAAGGATGCACAAGCCAGGTACACTTCATGTTTCAAATTTGTTACACAACTTTAACCATACGTGCATGCTATGGGACTTGCTAACTTCAACACATGCATTCTTTAAATTCATAATCACCCAACTAGCATGACTTTAATATCACTACCTCCATATCTCGAAACAATTATCAAGTATCAAATTGATCATAGCATCCAATTCACTTCCTATGATAGTTTTTATTATACCCAACTTGGATGCCTACCATTCTAGGACCAATTGTATGACCATAGCAAATACCATGCTATTCTAAAAGACTCTCAAAATAATATAATTGAAGAATGAGAGACTAGCAATTTCTTCAAAATTAAGACACCACCGTGCTCTAAAAGATATAAGTGAAGCACTAGAGCAAAAACTATCAAGCTCAAAAGATATAAGTGAAGCACATAGAGTATTCTAGCAAAGTCTAATCAAATAGGCTTCTCCCAAAAGGTGTGTACAGAAAGGATGATTGTGGTAAACTAAAAATCAAAAACTAATATAATACACGACGCTCCAAGCAAAACACTTATCATGTGGTGAATAAAAATATAGCTCCAAGTAAAATTACCAATAAACGAAGACGAAAGAGGGGATGCCTTCCCTGGGCATCCCCAAGCTTAGACTTTTGGCTATTATTGAATGTCTTGGGGTGCCTTGGGCATCCCCAATCTTAGGCTCTTGCCACCCATTATTCCATAGTCCATAAAAGCTTTACCCAAAACTTGAAAACTTCACAACACAAAACTCAACAAGAAATCTTATAAGCTCCGTTAGTGAAAGAAAACAAAACCACCACATAAGGTACTGCAATGAACTCATTCTTTATTTAACTTGGTGTTAAACCTACTGTTTTCCAACTTCTATATGGATTATAAACTATTTTATTGGCCATAGATTCATCAAAATAAGCAAACAACACACGAAAAACAGAATCTGCCAAAAACAGAACAGTCTGTAGTAATATGTAACTAACGCAAACTTATGGAACTCAAAAAATTCAGAAAAAAATAGGAAGACCTAGGCAATTTGTTTATTGATCAGAAGCAACTGGAATCACTATTTTATCACGTTCTGGTGATTTTTAACAATTGTTTTCGTGAGCCAAAAGTTTCTGGAAATTACAGCAAGATCAAATAACTATCATCCATGAAGATCCTATAGGTTCTACTTGGCACAAACACTAACTAAAACATAAAACCACATCTAAACAGAAGGTAGATGGATTATTTATTCCTAAACAGAAACAAAAACCAAAAACATAAAGAAAATTGGGTTGCCTCCCAACTAGCGCTATCGTTTAACGCCCCTAGCTAGGCATAAAAGCGAAGATAGATCTAAGTGGTGCCATAATAATAAGATAGATCTTGAAAGCTCATCTCATATTCTCTAAGTTCGGCAGCAAGTTTCCTTTGAGGCAAGCAAAAGTAATCAAAAGGGCTAAATTTAGTGGGACAAATATCCCCAAGATCAATCACAGGAGGAACAGGTTCCTCCTTTGGGCCTTCATAGTGCACAACTATTTCATCACTAAAAGCATTCTTTTGGCAGAATCTTGTGAGCCTATACTCAAGATATTATCCTAGTTCATTGCTTCGAAGGGAAAAATCATTATTAATCTCGTTAATGCACTCAACCAAGACATTAGTCGAACCTTTTTTCTAAGGTTTTCATGAAAAGCGACATAGTCCGAAGATTGAAAACGTCTAATTTCCTCTTGATCATAGAGGATCGCTTCTATGGGAGGACGACCGGCGTCCACCCTATAGTGCGCAAAGATTTCTTTTGCCTCTCTTATGATAAATCTAAACTCATGAGCCAAAAAGATAGTAACAGCACGCTTAACAGAAGAGTGCTCAATATTAGACAATTCTAGGAAAATTCTTTGTATGCAAGGATGCATATGCATAAATTGTCTTTCAAGTTCAACTACAAGCATAGCGATAGCATCCGCAAGACTACTAGTTCTATGAAGAATAGAACAACCCATAGACGGCAAAGCACCGGCACAAGTAAAGAAATCTTGAATAACACCTTTGCCAATGATGTTACCACTACCGATTCGAAACTTTTTAGTATGCAAGATAGGGGGTTCATCGGCCGGAGCCTCGGGATTTTTTATGTTTTCATTATTGTCCATATCGACGATAATCTCCCCAATTTCAGACATAGTGGTAAAAGGCGAGCGAAAAAGAGAGGAGGAGATTGGGAAAGAGAGGCGAATAAAGCGGCAAAGGTGAAGTGGGGAGAGGAAAGCGAGAGGCAAATGGCAAATAATGTAAATGCGAGGAGATGGGTTTGTGATGGGTACTTGGTATCTCTTGACTTGGCGAAGACCTCCCGACAGCGGCGCCGAAATCCATCTTGCTACGTCTTGAGCTTGCGTTGGTTTTCCTCGAAGAGGAGAGGGTGATGCAACAAGTGTAGTGTAAGTATTTCCCTCAGTTTTGAGAACCAAGGTATCAATCCAGTGGGAGGCTTCTCAAAAGTCCCACACACCTACACAAACAAGCGAGAACTCGCAACCAACGCAATAAAGGGTTGTCAATCCCTTCACGGCCACTTCATGTAAAGTGAGATCTAATAAAGGTAGTAAGATAAGATAAATATATTTTTGGTATTTTATAATATAGATGCAAAAAGTAAAGATGCAAATAAAAGTAGATTGGGAGCAAATATGATAAGAGATAGACCCGGGGGCCATAGGTTTCACTAGTGGCTTCTCTCAAGATAGCATAAGTATTACGGTGGGTGAACAAATTACTGTCGAGCAATTGATAGAAAAGCGCATAGTTATGAGATTATCTAGGCAGGATCATGTATGTAGGCATCACATCCATAACAAGTAGACCGACTCCTGCCTGCATCTACTACTATTACTCCACACATCGACCGCTATCCAGCATGCATCTAGAGTATTAAGTTCATAAGAACAGAGTAACGCATTAAGCAAGATGACATGATGTAGAGGGATAAACTCATGTAATATGATATAAACCCCATCTTGTTATCCTCGATGGCAACAATACAATACGTGCCTTGCAACCCTTTCTGTCACTGGGTAAGGACACCGCAAGATGGAACCCAAAGCTAAGCACTTCTCACATGGTAAGAAAGACCAATCTAGTAGGCCAAACTAAACAGATAATTCGAACAGACTTGCAAAGATAACTTAATCATACATAAAAGAATTCATTCAAGATTCAAATATTATTCATAGATAAACTTGAACATAAACCCACAATTCATCGGATCTCGACAAACACACCGCAAAAAGAGTTTACATCGAATAGATCTCCACAAGAGAGGGCGAGAACATTGTATTGAGATCCAAAAAGAGAGAAGAAGCCATCTAGCTAATAACTATGGGCCCGTAGGTCTGTGGTAAACTACTCACAACTCATCGGAGGGGCTAGGATGTTGATGTAGAAGCCCTCCGTGGTTGATTCCCCCTCCGGCAGAGTGCCGGCAAGGGCTCCAAGATGATATCTCGCGGATACAGAAGGTTACGTTGGTGGAAATTGTGTTTAGTGGTGCTCCTGGATGTTTTCAGGGTACGTAGGTATATATAGGAGGAAGAAGTACGTCGGTGGCCGCTCGAGGGGCCCACCAGACAGGGGGCGCGCCCTATAGGGGGGGGGCGCCCTCCTATCCCGTGGAGGCCTCGGCTGCTTCTTGACTTGCACTCCAAGTCCTCTGGATCACGTTTGTTCCAAAAATCACGCTCCCGAAGGTTTCATTCCGTTTGGACTCCGTTTGATATTCCTTTTCTTCGAAATACTGAAATAGGCAAAAAAAAAACAGCAATATGGGCTGGCCCTCCGGTTAGTAGGTTAGTCCCAAAAATGATATAAATGTGTAAAATAAAGCCCATAAACATCCAAAATGGGTCATATAATAGAATGGAACAATAAAAAATTATAGATACGTTGGAGACGTATCAGTCCACGGGAGGCCGATGCCAACCCCATCCAGATGAGCGGCGGCGGCTACTGGATGCTGCGGCCCTGCTCCGAGCGCGGCAAGAGCTCGGAGGGACGCAGTTGTCGTCGCTCGTCTCCGGAGTCTCGTAAAGCTCGGGAGAGCTACTAGACTCCCAAGGGCTTCTGCTGCTGGAGTGCTCGCGAGCGGGATGCGCATCAACCTGGCGCTCCCCTCCTGGGCAGCCCTCCAAGCGCCGGCCCTCGGCGTCGAAGACCTTGAAGAAGAGCGTGGAGGCACCATCATACTCGAAGTGGATCGCAAGGCCCCCCCTCGCACGGCAAACACGCGCTATCTCGCCCCAGCCGCGGGTCATGAAGATCTTGCCGGTGGAGACCCCTTCGATCTCCACTCCGGTCGCCGGAGCACTGCAGTCTGCATGCTACAACCAGAGCTCGAGCGGCCCCCTCGGCAGCATCACGTCGGAGAAGAACCACGGAAGCAGATCCAGGAGCTTGGTGGCATCGGTGCCCATAGCACCAACTCGCGCGAGGAGTCAGCGGCGTGAACACCAGGGGCACCGACACGCGGCGCCGTGGCGCGGCAACCCTGGGCGCGGCGCGGGCGGTGCTGCTCGTCACTCCACCCTCTCGAGCCCTCGGCTCGGGCGTACAAGGGTAGCGGGTACCCCTGTGGAGGCCGCTCGCACCAAGGCCTCGCCGCCACTTGCATCGCCGCTTCGTCACGACGATGGATCGACCGCTTCTTCGGCGGAAGTGGCTCTGGATCATCACGGGGAGCTTTTCCTTTCTCTTCAGCGGAAAACCTTCTAATGGGCGCCATTGTTGTCAGCAGAGGAGCGAGGAGGATGGAGCAAGCAAGCAAGGAGAAGATGGGCAACGGGGGCTCCGCCCCCTCCCCATTTATAGCGAGAGAAGGCCAACCGGCGTCTCCCACGATCGCAGGTAATGATGGTTTTCCTTGCATGTCGCAGGGACTCGTCAAATTGTGCAGTTGCCGAGGCAGCGTGGGGAAGCGGAGACGCCCACGTCCAATCAACCGCCACGCGTCGACCGAGGCCGCGGGCTTTTGGGGCCCGCGGCGCTTTGAACTTGACCCTTGGCTTTGCCGCGAAACCAAGCCCGAGCGCGCCTTGGGCCCGGGGGCTACCGTCGGCATTCTGGGAACGGGGGTCCCCAGACTTGCCTTCCTGCGGCCCACAGCGTGGCTAGACAGCGGGCCGTACGGCGCATCTTCATCAACAAGGCATCCAAGACCCTCGCGAGGGTCCAAGCCTTGCGAGGCGGGCGACGCAAGACTTCCTCTGGAGTGGCCTAGCCAGGCAGGCTCACGAGGAGTGGAGATATCAAGGCGGGGGCAAACCTCACGAGGCACTCGTGACGTGAGCCATGACGAACGACGCCAGGAGGGTGCCAGGCGGGCGCCAGTGCGGACAGCGTCCCCATTTCCTCTTTGGTGCTAAGGAGGCAAGAGCAGACGAAGAGTACCGAGGCATCAGGCAAAAGTTGCCTTATTGGTGCAACAAGACCAAGACCAGGAGGACGGCAAGGCGGAGGTCATCATGGAGCCCAAGACGGTGTCACCCCAGGGCTTTTCGCAGGTGAAGACCGCTTATGTCAGGATAGCTTGTACTAGCTGTCCCCCTTCAAATTTGCCCGCCATTGTTGGCTCCCTTCCCGCTCAACATTTGGGAAGAGGACCAAGGCCTATATAAGTAGAGCTAGCCACCACTGTAGAGGCAAGCGAATCGGATCCGAGCTTGATCCAACAGATCGAGAAGCCAACACTCACGCAAGAACACCTCAACCTCAGGAGGTTGTTCTTCCCTTGTACTGTTCATCATCAGCCCAAGAGGCAATCCACCACCACCACACTGGAGTAGGGTATTACACCACAACGGTGGCCCAAACTAGTATACACCCCGTGTCTCTCTCTGTGTTGTGAGTTCGTGGAGTACGTCCGCAAGGCCTTAGTGAGCTAGAGCATAGATCGGTACGAGGGAAAGATTTCATGCGCACCCCAGTGTTCGAACCTTAAGGGTTTGCCGGAACCCCACATTCGACATCCTCTCTTACAAATAATATTTTTTCCTACCACTCGATTAAGCAGAACAGAAGTTGTTGCAGATTGAAGAATGTTTGTTACCCATTTTATCCATCTAGGTCCAAATCCTTTAGCCTTTAACATAGCAATAATGGTCTTATATTCAACCTTGTCAAATGCCTTTTTGAAATCCAGTTTCAATATGATGATGGGTTTTTTTGGTTGATGGCATAAATGGAGATATTCAAATGCATATCCCAGACAGTCTTGTATATTTCTACCTTTAATAAATCCATACTGGTTCTAGTGTATAACAGTAATGATGATCTTTTGAGCTCTGTTGGCCAAAAGTTTAGTAATAACTTTGAGTGGCAGACTGACGAATGAGATTGGTCTGAAATCATTCATATTCTCTGGATTAGTAATCTTTTGGATGAGAGTAATGAAAGCAGTGTTAATACTATGAATATCATAGTTTCCTTCAAAGAAATCCCAGATCATGGTATAGAAATCTTGTTTAATTATATCCCAACAGTTTTTTAAAAAGTGCCATTAAAACCATCAGGTCTAGGGGCTCTATCAGTAGGAAATTCCTTGATAACTTGGTCAATTTCCACCATTGTAAATTGTGCCTCAAGGTCTGACAGGTCTTGTGGCTGAATAAGTTCCTCAAGATTGAAGAGCATGAGAGGATCAATGGATGTGCCCAATCTATCTTTGTAAGATTTCTAAATAATTGCAGCTTTATGATCATGATTTTGGTAAGTGTTTCCATCCTCTCCAACAATAGAAGTAATATAATTTTTCCTGTAGCTTTGGGTGGCCATGGCATGAAAAAAATCAGTGTTTTCAACATCCAGTCTCACACTTCTCATTTTAAATCTAGATTTCCAGTAGATCCTTTTAACTTCCAATAATTTGAGGATGTGTTGCTTCAGAATGTCCCTGAAGTTTGCTTCCATAGTACTTAGGGCTCTTTGGTCTTCAATACCATCCATCATAGACAAGACATAATTACAAGCAGAGATATTAGTATTGAGCTTGGATAGGTTTTTGTTCCATTTCTTGAGTCCCAATCTAAGGCATTTGAATCTAGAGTAATATCATTTGCAGAATCTAACATCTGTTGGTTTCTGTTCCAGCATTGTAAAACAGTTTCATAAAATCCATCAAACTCAAGCCAATAATTTTCAAACCTGAATATAGAGGCTTTTGGAATATCACTGCCAATTTGAATATGAATTGCAATATGATCAGATGATACTCTAGCAAGAGGATGGGCCAGAGTATTTGGGAAAGTTATAGTCCAATTTGCTGAGGTAAAAATCCAGTCTAGTTTTTCTAGTAGTGGTGAGTCTTGCATGTTGCTCCATGTGTAGTTTCTTTCTTTGAGAGGAATTTCCACCAAATCAAGTTGCTGTAGAAGGCTGTTGAATCTAAGCATATTGTTTGTATCTCCCCCAGGTCTATTCCTGTCATGTGGACTTCTGATTAAGTTAAAATCACCTACAAGAATCCAATGATCCATTTGTGAGGCATCAAAATTGTCCAACCAGTCAAAGAAATCCAATCTGTTTTCATCCTGGCAAGGTCCATAAATATTGCTGACATAGAAAATGTGGCATGATAGATTGCATAATAGCTTGACTGTGATCTGAGATGAGGATTGGCTAATAATTGAACCACTGAAAAGGCTTCCATTCCATATAGTCATCAACCCACCAGACAGTCCCACTGAAGGGGTATATGCATATTGATTAAATCTTCTATGAGAGAAATTTCTAAGATAAAATTGTTCGAAATCATCTTTTTTTGTTTCTTGCAGGCAAATAATACCACAATTGCTTTCATCAATTTTGTCCCATAAATCATCCCACCTGGTTTGGGAATTTATACCTCTGACATTCCAATTTAATATATTCCATGTTCTATTCATTGGGAAAGCTGGGGGAAATTGGTCTACATAAAAATGACTTAATCATTTTATAATTAATAGATCTCATCACAGTGGTGAATGCAGACAGGCCATGCCAGTAACATATACATGCTTTCACAGAGAAACAATACTGACCATAACCAGGCAAACCATTCAGACTTCTTGGATAACAAAATAAATGTATCATAAGATCCCAGCAACATAAACAAATAATGGAGTTTAACTCCTTACAAACCAAGTTCATAGATAGTGCAAAAGTAAATATCCTGAGCCAAGATAAAACTAATTGAGGCATAAGGCCATAGTTGGTCTTGGCATAGCAATGCCCTAAACAGATATAAAGACTCTTATTCATGAATAACTGGTGCCATCAACTTCTCCCCAGACACCTCCTCAGGAGGGATCAGACGCTGCTTGACAGCGATAGCTTGGATAGTCTCTAGAGGCAACTCAGGGGGTGGACTTGCTTCAGGGTTGCGGACCTCATGTTCAAATTCAGAGGATAAGTTCTTCTTGCAACATGCCATCTCCTTGGCCTTGGCAGCAACAGCTTCATTCTTAAATCCCACGGTAAGACCCGCCAGTCGACGACTGCGGCGAAGATCATTAACATCCAGAGGAGCATTGATCTTCTTTCTCTTGTTAACAGCAGGGTTTGATTGGGCAGTGGGTATCATATTTGCAGGAACTTGTGGTTCCACTTCAGCTGGAGAGTTGTGGGTACTGGCAATGAAATCAAGCATAGTAGGTGACTGGTTATGTTCTTCAGCTTGTGTGTTGCAAAGTTCAGAGTGGCCAGACAATTCCTCAATTTGGACGGAGGTGGCCACAGGTTCATATGGGTGCTCTGTAGTGATGGTGAGCAGACATTTCTTGATGGTGCCATGTTCAACTTCCACATTAACCAGCTGGCATTTGGTACTGATCACTTTGGTGTCTGCTAGCTTTTCAAGTAATGCAGGTGCCGAGGCCATAATTTTTGACATCATGTCATGTAATGCCATGAAGGAATCAACAGCTTCCATAGCAGGCTAGAAGGGCATGTCATGTCCCTGTTCTGGGCTCTGTGGTGGAGTTTGGACCATGGGTTCAACATCATTGCCTTTCTCGGGCGCATGGTGAGCAGCAGGTGCAGCTATTGGGTTATGTCCATTGTTGATATCAGCATCATGCCAAATACCACTGAATGGGGCAAATGGCATGGGGTGCATAACACCGTCAGGGGGGATTGGTTCCTCGTCACCCTCCATGGCACCAAGCAGATCAATATGCAGAATGTAAACAACACATGTCCAAGACTGACCATGACCATAATCATCTAGACTTTCACAAATGACATGGCTAACAGGTATTTCAAGTAGATCAGGCACTCTGACTTTAACTAGGATACCTTCTTTGTTTGACATGTCTCTGTTCCAAACTAGGAATTTAGCAAAACCACTAACTGATTCTCTAACTTTGTATGGCCTCCATGCCTCAAGTGGGAAGTTCACCATCATAATCCAATCATCATGGGTAAAAGTGCAATCTCTATGGTTGATACCTCGGTCATGGCGGATGATGCGCAGGACGGAGTCGCCAACGAAGTACGGGCTGTTGGCGATGGCGGTGTCGATGTTGCATGCATGGCGAAAACGGACGAGTGCGGCTCCCATCCCGCAGCGAGATATCTCAGCAATGCGGAAGCTGCGCTCGTGGTCGAGGAAGTGGTTGATGAGCATGCCATCAGTATCTAACTGATTGGAGTCTAGTGGTGGGGCGAGGGTACGATGGCCCAATCGCCTGACTGAACCAGAGGATCGCCGCCGAGGTAGTGATAGGTGCGACGGCGTCGGTTGCCGTTAACATCCATGATGGCAGTGCCTGGTGGGAGGAGGGGCAGTGGGTCTCAGGGGTAGGTGGCCATGGCTGCGTTGGTGAGAGGTGGAGCGGTGGAGGTGGAGAATGATGAAGGAGCAGATCAGGGTTTCGAGGCAGAGCAGGGCGAATGGCAGGGTGAGCTGGCTGGACGGGGGGGGGGGGGGTGAAGGGGGGTTTTTGGGAGACGACTCGTCATGCGGGTTATCGGGCACGGGTGATGTGTTGGAGGGCGGGTGTGATTTCACCCGATAAACGGGAGGAGATTTTTTGGAGTTGTAACAAAATTGGGATATTTGGCCGTATCTATAACAACCATGTCATCTGAACTGATTAGTGCAATCCGCATGAAGATGGCCATAAGATAAGCATTTACCGCAGATAATAAGTCCAGGGTAGTTAGAATTGAGATCATTTTGGTATGGTGGGATAATGATGGGATGCGAATGATGGTTTGGGTAATTTGGAAAGATGGGGGTAGTTTGGACCGAGGTCTGCCGAGATGGATCATCATGGGCTAAATTGGCTGGGGTGGGTTAGCGGGCTGAGGGTTGGATGAGTGGGCCGTGGGGGTGGAGACGGGATTTGAATTTTGAATGGTACCGGTCGCGCCCGAATATGGCTCGCGATCCGAGGAAGGCGCACGTTGGTTTGCATGGGAGGCTGATCTGACCATCGTAGTAGGTGGTGGGTGCCGGCGGCCGACGGGGATGGAATTTGCACCGGTGAGGGTATGGCGGGGGGATTTGGTCACCATAGTCCATTCTTGTTCATGCTCATAGAGCCATTTATTATATTCTCTGATCCAAGCCGGTCCGCCGAAACCCCATAGGTGAAAATGGCAGAAGAACAGCGGGCATCTAAAAGATCTAAGGTGGTAGATCATAAATCCCACTGCCTTAGAGATGACAGAAAACTTGAAAACTCTCCCACAAATGTGGGTGACATGAAGTCTAGATGGTAAACCACCTAAGCAAGACTGAAGAGCGTGGCTTACATTGTCAACAGAGAGAGGGAAGGTCGAATGACTAAACGAGACAACTAGATGAAAAGCAAGTTGTGAGTCGAGGCAATGAACATGTGTGGAGAATCTGGCTATGACCTGATCAGCAAATCCCACCCCTGGTGAGAGATCCAGGAGAGGAGGCGCCATGATGGTCGGAGGAGCTTACGTGGATGAGATGCCATGGATCGCCGGTGAGGTCGCCCTTGGAGTCGCCCGGGGAGGGAGGGGTGGGAGCCATGTCGCCCGGTGTTTTGATATCTATAGTTCAACTCTTCACAGAATTGTGTAAAGCCAACAAAGATTTCTTTGGCTGAAAATTACTCATCTGATTGAGCCTAACAAAAACCTTTTTATTACTTGGCAATACAACTTAATGTGATCTGCATCCTCCTAGCGGGCAGGCTCGTTCGCTAGAAGGTTGATCTTCTCCAAGAGCCTCGGTATGCATCCCTCCTCCCCTTCTATTCGTATTCTTCTCTGTTTTTATTCCTCTCTGCATCTGCATCTGATGTGTGGGTGTGTGCAGGCTATTCCCTCCCATCCCATCTGATTTGCTTGTGAAGGAAGGGGCCGAGCCTTGGAGAGGCTGCAGCAGGTAGGTGGATGCAATGGAGTACCTGAGGAAGAACTGCATCAAAGGTCTGGTCTGAATACTTAGAGATCTCTTCAATAGTTCATATGCTCCGGAGAATGATGTTGCTGGCATTTTAGATCCTTTCTTGTATATTTTAGTTCTTAAACTTAAAAGGCGAAATTTCAGGCTGCAAACAAAGAAAGCTACAGCAAATAAATTCAGCCCAGGGTCATCTGATTAAGAAAGCTTCAGTGAAATCCATTCATAAGCAAATTATACTGCTGATCTGATTGCTAGGACAAGTTGGTTCATGACTTAAAAATTCTAGCAGGGGGCAGTGGTAAAATCCACATGCAGGTCCAGTGACATACTGCAAGTGACACCACATGTTCCTTGAGAAACTATGCTTAGACAATAGCCTTGAAATATTTTCATATAACTATTCGTTACTCCTTTGTGAACCTTGGATCAACTAAAATTTGATAATCCATTAATCAGTGTTTTAATTTGCCATTGCCCCGTTCAGAGGTATGCGCATGGCTGCCCCTAGAAACACTTGATCATTTTTGTAGGAATTTTTGTTACTGAAATAATCTAGAAAACAGAGAGCTGAGTAGTAAAAGTTGTGGCTATGGATGTATGATAAGTTGATGTTCTAAAGTTTTATGGCAGAACAAACACATTTCCCATAACAATTATGTCTTGTGGGATTTCATGTTATTTATCAGGTGACACATATATTACCGAAAAGGAAAAACAGCTGGAAACCATAAGAATTCGTTCAAAAAAAGACATTTTTTAGGGAGATCGAGAAGATTCCATCTGTCTTTAATGGATTTGTCTATACATATTGCTGTAATACAAAGGATCATTGTTTCCCATGCTATTTTCGCGTCAATATTTTTATTTCGTCCTTAGGTTACTTTATTCACAAAATGTCTTTGTTGTTCTCAAAGTTCTTTGTTACATGTGAAGTGAGGAGGAAATCTAAAAATACTAAATCTTTTTTTCTGAAACTAATGAAAGAAATAAAATATACCTTCCATCTTCTTCAAAAGATGCACAGAAGTGTTGCAGCTTACAAGTTTTTAATATTGATAGTATGACATTAGTGGCATGGATGCATGGTGCTTATCAGTTACTGGAAAGAGGGGTGGAGGGAGATGCGATCTACTCCCTCCGTTCCTGAATATAAGACTTTGGAGAGATTCCACTATGGACCACATACGGAATAAAATGAATGAATCTACACTCTATAATGCATCTATATATATTCGTATCTGGTTCATAATGAAATTGGTACAAAGACTTATATTTAGGAACGGAGGGAGTATTAATCATATAAGTTGTATATACAAGTCACTCAAGATTAAAAGATTGGGAAAGTAAGGCAAGGGGCACAAATCTCAGCTTCTACCTCAACAAGGGCAGTCCAGGACTACTTCATCATGCACGAGTACGATTTCAATTATCGCCGTTGCTCCCAGACACCATAATCACCAGTGACCCCGCCGACTATGAGATTGTTCTCTCGGCCAAGAGCAGTTGGGCCCAAGTAACAACGTTGTTGTGATGACAAGCGGCAAGCTCTCTTTGAAAATCTATCGAACGGAAGTAGATGGCTCTTTATATACCAAGTTGCGACATTTTATCTCATTGATTTTTTTAGTGTCTTGCTTGGCTCTGTTCGCCCTGAGAATGCTTTGTTTTGTGCTATTTGTACTCTCTTCAATCCAAAAAAGTGCCATGTCTTTGAATTAAGGTTGAACTAAGATTATTTCAAAGTTGCGACACTTATTTCGATGGAGGGAGTATAATTTTTCTTGCCACCATCACATTATTGTGTGTCGAAGAAGTAGTAGTAGTAGAAGAAAAGCGATTTACTAGTGAACAAAGTCAACGATACTATATTTTGTGCATGAGGATCCAAAAGGTACATATTTGAAATGATTGGTTGCATCACTACAAAATCTATGCGTCAAACTTCATTTTTCTACCTTGCATTATGTTGTTGCAACATACGAGCCTTTTTTGCTAGTTGAATATTATATTTATATATATATATATATATATTTATATATATATATATATATATATATATATATATATATATATATATATATATATATATATATATATATATATGGCTTCTGCACAACATCTCCATCATCATTATCAGTACATCCTCGTAGGTGAGTTAGGATGCACTTGATCCTGGAAAGGTATCTATCCTTCAAACCAGTGGAGTGCTTCAAACTAACAACAATACATAATATCCAACAAAATAGGGTCATGCTACACCAGCAGGATACATGGCTCAGTCTAGATATGAGTACGAATCAAGTTGTGCATATTTGCTCTTGGCATGAACCACATCACCACATGTCGGGTTTGCAAAATCCATTCATCGCATGGAAGCTTGATGCCTTTCACACTCTGAAGATTATCTGGCAACAAGCTGTGTCGACGAATCTCTGGATATGGTGATTCATGAAACCCATGGTATGATGTGTAAACACAGTCCCCCCCTGGCGAACGGAAGTTGCATAGCACGGTAATTAGCGCCGGTGATATGATCGATGATTAGTTGGATGATCGGATAATTGAGCCCGAGGAACATGGAGTGGTTGCCGAGGCTGTAAACCCGCCTCCAGTTGAATAAGCCTGGCCCAACGGAGCTGGGATATTTCTCGAACATGAAGCAGCCATAGCCATCACAGTCACGAATGCCCCCTGCATTGTACTGCATGTGGTTTGATGAAATGGTCTGGTCAATTTGGTACATGCGAATGAGCATCAAATGACTGCCGTCAGTTGGACAAGCGATAAACCACCACCCATTGACTTGTATGATTCGAGGTCCTGGAATCATGAAGGCTAGCACATTTGCATCTGCTGCAACAAATCAAATTGGATACCAAAAGAACAAAAATATACAATCATGTTCAGAGTATTTGTGGAATTAAGATTATTATAACAATGACACATATCATAGATAGAGAATTGCAATGCCATGGTCATGATCATAGCCCAAGTTAAAAAAATAAGCCAATGGCTTTCATATTCTAGCAATATGTCATGGTTCAAACATCATGTAACAATGAGAGGAAAACAGCTATGATAGGGCCTACTCATATTCTGCCATAGCACTTACTACTGTTCTCATATCAACTCTAAGGAATAACATGCGTTGTTATAAAAATCTTGGAAATGAGAGAACATATAGCAATCATTAGATGGCAATTGTTCTCATATCAACTCTAACAATAACATGTGTGGTCATAAAAATCTAGCAAATGAGAGGAACATATAGCAATGATGTGGTTATAGACATACTATCTATTCTAAATTTGTAAAGATCAACATGCAATCGTATTCATAAGGTAAAGATGAGATGAGATAGAAGAATTACACGGCGATAGATTCCACCAGTATAGGTAGCCAATCTGTGGGTCGACCGCATAAACGATGCCATTGTCCACTATAGCATCAGACAGAAATGGAGGCTCAACAGGATTGACGATGAGCCATAATCATGCACTACAAAAAAAATACACTTCCGTGATGATACGTGTTTGTCACAGTAGGTCGCGTTTTTTGCCATGCATGTACATCCATGACAAATTTATGACAGAATCAAGATAGTCATACCTGTGTTGTCGTAGAAGTGTTCCATGACATTACCAAAATTATCATCACGAAAGTGTCCACTTCCATGACGATAAATCGCGCGTCACAGAAGTGCTTTCGTCAAGGGTGACCGACACGTGGCATCCACCGTAATGGAACGCCGTTAAGCTATCGGGTCGGGTTTTGGATCCGATAACCCGTTAACAACCCCGACCAATGGGGATTTTCCACGTGTAAAATCGTCATTGGCTGGAGGAAACACGTGTCGGCTCATTGTTGGGACAGATGTCATCCACTCATTGGACAGAAGGCGCCTATGATACGTCGACACGTGGCCCGACCCAACAGGGGCCCATTCCTGTGAAAAGGCCGGCCCGTTTGACTTGGTCAAAAGGTGATGGGCCAGCCCATGGAAAGCCTGTTAACGGCCTGTTCACATATAGCCCATTTACAACCTGCTAACCCAAGGTCCGTTACGCCCTACCCGAATTAGGCCCTGTAGAATCATCTGGGCCATCCAATATGATTCCAGCCTGTTTTCACTTCTGGCCCATGTATGGCCCATGACATATTTCGGCCCATATGAGGCCCTATGTAACTCTTGGCCTATTAACGGCCCGTGGTGAACCTGGCCCGCAATGAACAGTGTATCACTTTAGACCCATTAACGGCCCGTGGTGGCGGCCCGTAAGAAACGATGTATCACTTTATACCCATTAATGGCCCGTTATTCGGTTGGGCGTTTCCAGCCCATGTTATCTTCGGCCTTCTCGAGCCCATTTATTCTTGGGCTCATTTCGAGCATTCGTTTACTTACGGCCCGTTACTGTAATTTTCTGCTTGTGGGCCAAATTCAGCCCGTGGTTATAGTCGGCCCGTTTGTGGTCCGTTAATACATTGGGCCGTTTTCATAGCGTCATCAAATACAGCCTATTAACGATGGCCCGTTATGGTCGGCCCATGAACGGACGATTCCAACTCTAGCCCGTTTACGGCCATAATGCGACTTTTATTGGCCCATGTTTGTGTCGATCATCTGCCCGTATAAGGCCCATTGATGATAGGGCCCGTAGAGGGCCCATTGTTTCTACAGCCCGTAGAAAGCCCAATGTTTCTATGGCCCATAGAAGGCCTACTGTTTCTACGGCCCGTAGAAGGCCCACTGTTTCTACGGCCCGTAGGAGGCCGAGTGTCACTACAGTAAATATTAGCCCATGGTTATTGTGGCCTAGTTTAAAAAAATAGGTTATTGCAGCCACTAGCAAACCGCGGAAAAAGAACTGCACTGACTACAAGCAAACAAATAAACAAGACAACAAGGAAATAAATAAGCAAGCAACTTATGCTAGGCTATCACGGCTATTACACATATTATATCCACTTGGCATCAAAGTTCACCACCAGTGCAAATATAGGGAACACAGCAGCAAAACAAGTCCAGAACTGAAACCACTTCAGAAGAGTTCAAGAAACAATATCCTGGGTACCCATAATGCTGGCAAGATGCTTAGCAAGCTTATTATCTTTCTCTTGTTTGGCGCTTAAATCCTCCAGTAACTTCTGTTGCACAAGAAAATACGCATCTGAATTCTGCGGGACTTCCTCGGTCCTTGACTTCTTGCATAACACGATGATTGATGCCTTTCAGCTTGTAGCTGAGGCCAAAGAAGCGAAGTGATTCGAGCAGCGAGTTCGAAGAGCTTGTGCCAGTGATGCGCCGATAACTTCGAACACTACATCAACGCAGGATGTGGGGTTTTCTCACTTGTCTACAAGATCGTTTTTATCACCTTTCTTGGAGACCAACAGGTTGTCTCACTATCTTGAACCTTATCTGCATTACTTTCTCTACCATTGCATAGTGGGGTGCTCTTCTCCAATATTATGTTTGCATACTATAAGAGAAACAAGCAGACACATCACAGGTTTAGCTTGTAGTATACCAAACTCATTTTGGTAAACCGGTTCAGTAGTAAGGTGGACAGGATAACAACATGAAACAAACATATATCTATGTACTATGGTCACTGTATTGTCCATATCATTCTAGTTTATGTTCCCTAATCAAGATAGAGACACAGTTCAACTCATATATTTTTAAGACACAAAAGCATAGACAGAATATAAGTGTGAGAAACTACACAACATTGGCAGCACTTGTAATGTGCATCACATGAGAACATAACTGTTTATACAACTTAAACTGAAATCAACATAGAGCAAGAAGTTAGAAAAGCAATCCAGTTAAAGAAATAGGTTTAAAACATACATGTTGCGCCATTGGAGTTTCAATTGGATCCTTCAAATTCGAAAGTAGTTGGTATGAGTAAATATAGTGATGCAACAACAAAGGAGTATGGACCATAGCTACGGAATCTGACATAAGAACAGTTGCTCTTCTGCTTTAAATGTGGAGTTTGGGTTAGCTGTGGTGGTCTTCGTGCTTTGGGCACTGCAGTAGCTTCTGAACTGCTCGTGTGGGGTACTACTGTGGTGGACATGGTGCTTTGTCAACTATAAGTGGGTTACTATCCGGTGGGGTTGCGGTTAGATGGGTTGTAGCTGGTTCTCCTTAGCAACGGTGTAAGTGTGCAATCTGGAAGAGTCTCGATTAGGTGTGGTGGGGCTAGTTTGTGGGCGAGACAACCATGGTTCTATCTGCATCGACGGGTAGCACTGCTTTTGTGAAGAACGGGTTTTGCTCCCTTAGATACTGCCATCACCCCTCCAATTCAAATGGCTGATAAACAAGAAAAGAAATTGAGCGTCTGAGACATTGTATGATGAGCGGATGTGGTAATTCACATATATGTTGTCTAACCAAACAGGACAACATGACACAATTTCACATATATGATGCCTAACTAATCACGATAGCATGATACAGTTTCAGATATATGATGGATAACTTAACAAGATATAATGGCATAATTCAAAATATGATGAGTACCTAAACAGGATGACATGACAAAACTATATGATGTCTTTCTAAAATAGGTTGGGATGAAATAATTCACAAACATGTTGTCTAAGTATACATGATGGCATGATATAATTGACATAATTGATTCATATACTAAGCAGGTGGCACTTTCATGTATGATCTCTAAACTAAGCGAGATAGAATTCAATATTGTGCATATGATGTCTAAACTAAGCAATGCAAGACACCATATGCATCATATGAGAAATATAAACATTGCAACTTAGAGCATACACCTCAGGTGGGATATAGGACTGGTCATCTGTCTATGAATCCTCCTCTGAGGAGCTCCCTGTAACCATCTAGATATATGCTTCAACAGGTACCATTGCCTGCTATGAAGACCTTGTTTTCACTCCACATTTTTCCATAACCGGCTCAAATGGCTGATACACATGAAGAGTAGTTCAATATACACAGATGGTCGACAAATGGAATACGTAATGAAAAAAAAGATGGCATGAGATAATTCACATATATGATGCCTGGCTCCATGGCGGTGCATAATTCACATATATGATAACTGGCTGAAAAACATGGCATTGCATAATTCACATATCTGATATAGAAAGCAAACATGAGGCATTCACACAAAGCATGTTGTCGGATTTCGGGTTCCGGCAGACCCTCTAGGTTCGAACACTGGGGTGCGCGCGGAGATTTCACCCTCTACCTACCTGCACCTCGCCGCCTCTCTAAGATCTAAGCTATGAAAGGAACAACACAAGAGACACAGGGTTTATACTAGTTCTGGCCACCATTGTGGTGTAATACCCTACTCTAGTTTGTGGTGTGGTGGATTGCCTCTTGGGCTGATGATGATGAACAATACAAGGAAGAACAGCCTCGCGAGTCATTCTTGGCTGGAGTGATGAACTGCTAGGGGAGTTCATTCGCTCTCTGTCTTGATCCGGATCTTGGATCCTCTCTCTAGATGCCTCTACCTTGCGGGTGGCTAGTCCTATTTATAGGCAAAGGCCACAGGCCTCTTCCCAAATATTGAGCGGGAAGGGCGCCAACAATTAGCCATTTTAAGGGAACATCTAGTACACTTATCCTGACTAAAGTTGGTCCTCGCCTGTCAAAGACTCTGGTGGTGACGCCGACTTGGGCTCCACAATGACTTCCTTCCTGCCGTTGCAACGGTCTTGGTCTTGTTGCACCAAAACGGATGCCTTTGCTTGATACTCCTGCCTGCGCTTGCTCCCTTTGCACCAAGGAGGAAAGGAGGACACTGCGCGGGCTGGCGCCCGCCTGGCGCCCTTGGTCGTCATGGCTTGCGTCATGGGCACCTTGTGAGGTACCCCGCCTTGATCTCTCCGCCTCCTCGCGAGCCAGCCTGACGAGGCCGTGCCTGAGGAAGCTCGCTGTCGTCCACCCCGCGAGGCTTGGCCCCTCGCGAGGGTCTTGAGCTTGTGTTGATGAAGATGGGCCGTGGTGGGCCACCCCTTGAGCCACGCCGCAGGCTACAGGCAGGCAAGTCTATGGACCCCCGTTCCCAGAACGCCGACAGTAGCCCCTGGGCCCAAGGCGCGTGCGGACTTGGCTGAGCAGAGAAGCGAAGGGGCAAGAGCGAAGCGCCGCAGGCCCTAACAGCCTGCGGCCTTGGGCACCGCGTGGCAGTTGATTGGACGTGGACGCCTTAGCAACTACGCGAATCGACAAAAGAGCGGCGTCTGTCTAGGCTTTGCTTCCTCCGGTCATTGCTCAGATCCCCTTTCTTGCACCTTTCCTTCCTGCCTTTGAAATCTCCATATCTACTTCGACCGCGTGCCCTAGAAAGACATGGCGCCTCGCCAGACCCCGGCCGGAGCTTGGTACTCAGCAGCCTTGGACTCGCCGAATGTGTCAGAGGAGGGTCTCGCCCGGGTGCGCCGGATGGCGGCGGCGCAAGGCATCGACGGGGCAGAGGTGTTCAAGGCTGGCTCCGTCCTTACCGAGGGCCAAGGAAGCACCTTCTATCTGCTCTTCGTGAGTGCCATTGCTGCCGGTCTGGTGCCTCCCTTCTCTGAGTTCTTCTTCTCTGTACTCCGCCACTACAAACTACAAGCTCTGCACCTCCATCCCAACTCTGTTCTTCTTCTGGCGATCTTCGCCTACTATTGTGAGGCTCACGTCGGGGTGCAGCCCTCAGTGGCCTTGCTGCGCCACTGCTTCTCCCTCCGGACATCTCGTGGTCCCGTCTCCGCGTGCGCGAGTTTTGTCACGTATGGCAGCTCCAACGCCATCTCGAAGCCCGGGAAGAGGATTGAGGGCTTCAGGAGCAAGTGGGTCATGGTAGATCTTGGGCGCATCCACCTCGGCTGATTCTGCCCACGGAGCAGCCCACGCCCATCGGCGCTTGGTCTCCAGCGAACTCGTGGATCCCAGCGGGCCGGTCTTTGGAGAAGATGGACGCGGATCTGCGGCCGAGCAACATGGCGGCGGCAAAGCTGTCTGGTGCGTCGCTCCTGAGGGAGTTCCTGGAGCATCAGGTGGCCCGCTTGACAAGATTACTCGCTTCATTGTGGAGGCCCTTGAGCCCCGCAGTCTTGGCCGACGAAGATCTGGCCGTGGTCCTCAAATCTTTGGTCGGGGAGGCGTGGCGAGGCTGGAGGTGCTCTGTGCCCTTGTTCCTTCGAGGCGATTGGGAGCAGGCGGTGGAAGCCATGCCCGCCTTTAATGGGGGCGGGCCCGTGCCTGGAGGTTCGAGGACCCGCGGCCCAGGCGGCGGTGAGCGTGTCCTCCGCGACTCCAGCGAAGAGGAGGAATAAGAGGAGCGAGAAGCGGGGCCTGACTCCGAGGCAACCGACGGGGAGTCGAGAGTGCCCCTCCCTCGGCGCAGGTCCCGCGCTCTCTGCCTCTTGCCGAGCGATGACGACGAGGATGGCGACGAGCGGGGTGGCGAGAGCTTGCCCCCGATCCCGAAAAAGGATAGGACTGGGCTTGTCCCCCGCGGGTCTGCCCCGGCTCCAAGGCGATCCGCAGACGTGCCTCCTACTCCCGGGCCTCTTGAGGCTGATCCATGCAGCCGCCTCTCGGGCTTCAAGTATGGCCGGAGGTTGCTCGAGCTCGCGAGCGATGACCAGTAAGTGCTTGATTCTTGTTTTATTCCTTGCTTTTCCGCTGAGGCTTGATATCTGTATCCCTTGGCTAGGCTGGCGCCTACGGCGAAGAAGCTGAAGGGAGCTCGTGAGGCTCCGTCTGGGGCAGCGCCTCTGCCCGCGAAGGAAGGCGACGGCAAGACACGGGCCTCTCCTGCCCGGTCATCCTCGCGAGGCCTGGTGGAGCTGGCTGGGGTGAGCTCAGCCCCCATGGCCCAAGCAACTCCTGAGGTGTCCTTGCCTGATGCCACCGCCACAGCTGTTGGGGCGCAACAGGTTCCGCCTCAGGATACTGTGGTTGCGCTGCCGTCCTCTCCTCCTACTCCACCAACCGCTGTCTCTCCGACTCCTCCCACTATCCTGGATCGTGCTGCTGCTGAATTGGATCGGCTGCGGCAAGATCTTCTGGGCGCCGACCCTCGCCTGGTGGCCAGGCGCTTGGAGCTGGCCTCTGGCTGGATTCGCTCTGACGCTTCGATTCGAGCGGCGCTGGTTCAGGCCTCGACGTCTTGCGACGCGGAGAAGCAGGCCGTCCTTGGAGCGAAGGTTGCTCACGACGCAGCCTTGGGGGAGGTAGCCGATGTCCGAGGTCGCTGCAAGGCGCTGGAGAGCGAGCTGCAGGGCCCGCGAGACCAGCTTGCCAAGGAGGCCCACATTCGCCAAGAGAAGGAGGAAGACATGAAGGCTCGCGAGGCGGCCGTCAAGGACCGGGACACCAAGCTTAACAAGCGCCATGACCGCCTGGGTGCGCTGAAGCAGGAGTTGGAGGCGAAGGAGGTCGAGTTGGACGACAAGGCGCGGGTTCTTGACGAGGACCGCGAGGCCTTCACGGAGATGGAGGTGAAGGCTCGCACCGTGCTGAGGACGCTTTACGACAGCGGCCTGGAAAGCCCGCTAGCCGGCGTCAAGGATGGCCCCGCCAAGCTGCTTCCGTTCCTGATCCGCGCTCTTGAAGATGTCACCCTTGGCCTTGGCCCAACGGCTGAGGCCGAGGCGCGTGTCCTGTCTTCTGCGGCGGCGGCGGTCCTTACCCGTCTACCTTCGCGATCCCAACGTCGACCTTGACAGCTTCTTTGGAGCCAGCGAGCGGCGAGCTTGCCGCTGCCGCTTCTGAGGCAGTGAAGGGTCGAGCGGAGGCTCTGCTGTTGAAGTTCCGGGCCTTCAGCACCAAGCCGAAGCGAGGCGCTGCCGGTCCAGCGGCTTCACGAGGCGAGCCTGCTCGGCGTGGCTCCATCGTCGACAAGTGACTCCGTTGTGGCTCCTGTTCTGCCTCCTGCAACATGTATCGTGCCTCGGGGAGGCGTTTAAACTTGCGTTTGGTGTCATGATAACAGTTATGGACTGTAATATTTTCTGTTGAATTCCTTGAGATTTGCGCTTTTCCTTCCTACTTGCTTACATTCTACACCGTCAGAGCCCGGCCCCGCGCATACCTCAGCCGCCGTTAGCCCCGACCGGAAACCAGGACGGGACCAAGGAGTGAGGGGCTACGTGACAAGTTAGGCTCCTGAGTCGCGATGCTCGAGAGTCCCCTTGGCGCCGCGTACAACAAGTAGGGAGGTGAGATGCGTGGGGGATCTACCATTCTACGTCTGCAGAGCCCGGCCCCGCGCATACCTCAACTGCCGTTAGCCTTTTGGAACTAAGGAGTGAGGGGCTACGTGACCAGTTAGGATCCTGAGTCGCGATGCTCAGGAGTCCCCCTTGACGCTCAAATGGCCTTCGCACCTTGGCTCCGCTCGGGGAGAGACGTGCGATGAACCAGGCCCGAGGGGCCTGGCTGGAGTGGCGTCGTCTGGCGTGACCAGCGTAGCCCGTGCCCAGCCCCCTCGCGCAGCACTCCCGAGGGGAGGCGTTGCGATGTGGCCAGACATTGAGCTCTGGGCTCCCTGAGGTTGATGCGGTCGGGGGCCACCCTCAGTTGTTTATCACCAGCGTGGAGCATAGCGCTTCAGTATGTGTACGGGCATAGCCGCTCCTCGGCAGTGTCGTTAGCCAGCGCGGAGCATGGTGCTTCCACTATTGCGTGTGAGGGGGCTCCCCTCCGGGAGGATCCCCTGGGGCGTGTACAGCCCCGCCCTGACACGTGGCTGGCACGGTAGGGCCTGAAGAGGTGTATCTGGGCACCCGTGAGCCAGCGCGGGACTCACGGGGCCCTAGCTCAAGGCGGGTTGCGCCTGGCACTGGGCCTTAACTTGTGATGTGTTCCTGCAAATTTGGTTAGAAGCCGACGCTCTACGTCCTCGGGTCCCGGCTCTCGAGCGGGTCTCAGCTGTCGCTGGTATGCCAGGTCGCGATGCCGTGGACAAGGCCAGAGGGTGAGGGCTGGAGGGCCAGTAGGAGCCATGAGTCGCGATGCTCATGTACCCCCCCCTTTAACGTGCAAGCGGCCGACATGAAGGAAGAAGGGGTGCCGTGGATAGGCATCAAATAACAATCATGATGGTTCGAACACATGACCTGAAATAAATGCAAGAGGGGTACATGCCGCTGGGCCTGGCCCGGCGACACAGGGATGATGCAGCCGAGGCGCCCCAACAAAGTAAGCTAAGAACATGAAGTAAAAGGGATACATGCCGCAGGGACGGACCCACGCGGCTTGGGAATGATGCAGCCTCGGGGGGCGCTCCCAGCTGGAAATGAAACTTGAAGGATGTCACCTGATAACGTCGAGGACGAGGGGATGCTGAAGTAGCAGACGCCGTGGGCTGCGGAAGCCGGCCTTCACGAGCCCCCAGGCCCAGGAGCCTCGGGAGGCTCCGGAGGCGCTGTGGCTCCTCGCGGACCATCTCCATCTCCGCCAGGACTGCGGAACGCCTGGCCTCTTGAGTCTTCAGGATGCTCCCCATGTGGCGCTGGTACGTGGCGGCCGCGTTCGGCATGCCGTAAGGCATCTGACGTAAACGTGTGAGGTGGGCCTTGGCGCCCAGCGTGAGGGCGAGCGCTCCTAAGGCGACTCGGTTGAGCCTGGTATGTCGATGCAGACGCGCAGCCCACCATCCTCGCTGGATGGGGAGCTCGGCGGAGTGGCGGCGGTTGCCGCTCTTGACTCTTGACTCCTGCAAGCTGCTGTGTGTCGGTAGACGAACTCCCCGAGGTTTGGCCCTCCTTGCCTTGCTCCTTCCTGAGGGAAGCGTGCTTTGAAGCATGCCTCCAAGTGGTGCCCAAGCGCCTCCCTCATGACCTTGGCAAGGTCGGTGGCCCTCGGGAGAGCCCCGAGCCTTGCTTGAGGAGGTGCGGGCACTCCTTCCTATCTGACAGGCGGTGCCCCTGGGCGGCGCGGACCACGAGGGCTGCCTCTGAGGGGTCGGGCCTGGCGATGTCTTCTTCTTCTTCTTGGGAGCGGTCTCAGGGAGCCTCGCGCTCCTGCGATCTGGGTCTTCAAGTGATGCAGCTTGAAAGGCTCGCTCCAGGGAGCACACTGCGTCTCTCTCTTCACAAGGCACCGTGATGACTCCGCCGCTTCCTGGCATCTTGAGGACGTTGTAGCCATGATAAGTCACGGCCATGAACTTGGCCAGAGCTGGGTACCCGAGGATGGCATTGTATGGCAGGCGAATGTGGGCGACATCGAAGTTGATGAGCTCGGTGCGGTAGTTGTCGCGCGCCCCAAAGGTGAAAGGGAGGCGGACCTGCCCAATCGGATTCGTGGAGCCATCGGTGACTCCGGAGAAAGGCTTGGTCGGCTGAAGCTGATTGTAAGGCACTTGGAGATTGTTGAATGTCTCTACGGATAGGACATTGAGCCCTGCTCCATTGTCGATGAGGTCTGGTGACTTGCGTTCTTGATGATTGGGGAACAAAGCATCGGGAGGACTCGGCTGTGGCGCGCGCTTGAGCTGATCCCAGAGCTGAGCGTGATGGCGCATGCTGACCACGAGAGGGCGCGTGGCATCGAGCTTGGGGAGGACTGCATTCAGTTCACGGGGCGAACTGCTTGAAGATGCGTTGAGAGGCTGGGGCTTGAGCTCCGCCCAGGATGCAAGCGATCGCGCGTGGCTCCTGGAAGCCCCCAGCCCCCTCGTCCTGATGATGGTCCTCGTTTCTCCTAGGCTGCGGCGGTAGAGGAGGGAGGCCTGCGTTTCCTTGCGGGCGATCCTCGCGAGGCTGATCCCTCCAGTCTCCCTCGCGAGGCTGCTCCTGCCAGCGATCCTCGCGAGGTCGGTCGCACCACCCTTGGCGAGGGCCACGGTCTTCCCAGCGTCCTGCGTTCCTTCCTCCTCCTCGGTCGTAGCCTCGATCATTGCGGTCGGGGCGACGGCCAATCCTCCCTTTTTGTATGGCCCGGAGCTCTTGACATTCGTTGGTGTTGTGGGTGTGGAGGTCGTGGTACACACAGTACCGGCTGCCCTTGGAAGACTCGGGCGATCTACGCCCGCTTGGTGTGCGGTTACGCATGCGAGCACGGCAACCCCTTGCGCTTCACGTCCTTGGCCTTGGATTTCTTCTCTTCTGTGTCTGCGGCTGGCAGCTCGAGGAGGGAAAGGCGCCCTTCCTCAGCCCTGGCGCACTTGGTTGCAAAGTTGAACAGCTCCAAGGAAGTGCACAGATCTTCATGCATCGCCAGCTCCTCCTTCATCTTGACGTCTCGCACACCGTCGGAGAAGGAGGAGATGATGGCCTCCTCAGTCACCTTGGGAATCTTGAGGCGTGCGTTGTTGAAGTGCTGGATGTACTTTTGCAGGGTCTGCCCTTGCTGCTGCTTGATGCGGCGCATGTCGCTCACGGCAGGAGGCCGGTCGCGAGTACCTTGGAAGTCGGCGATGAAGCGGGTGCGCATCTCGTCCCAGGAGGAGATCGTGCCAGGGGCCAGGTTCAGGAGCCAGGTGCGGGCTCCGTCCTTGAGTGCCATGGGAAACCAGTTCACCATGACCTTCTCGTCCCCGTTGGCGGCTTTGATGCCCAGCTCGTAGAGCTGGGGGAACTCCGTAGGGTCGGCCGTGTCGTCGTAGCGACGAGGCAGGTCTGGCTTGAACTTGCCGGGCCACGCAACGCTGCGCAGCTCGGCGGTGAAGGCGAGGCAGCCTGCTGTGGCCACGGGAGGCCTTTGGTGATGAAGAGCCTGGTCTTGCGGGTCCCCATGCGCTGCAGCTGGGAGCAGCGCGGGGTCTTGGCGTGCTGGAGCAGGAGCGTGGTCGAGACGAGCCGGCGCAGGGAGCACTCGGGCAGCTTCTTGGGGGCGAGGGACTTCTTGACAGCTCTGCTCTTGCTGCGGTGGCGCCGGACGGAGCGGGTTCTGCCCAGGGGCCACGCGCCTTGGGGCCAAGGCGCCTTCTTGAGGGGGAGGCGGCTGAGGCGCCCCCAGAGCTTCATCGCCCGCGCAGGGCGGGGCGCGGTGCAACGAGAAGGACGGCGCGGGCGAGCCCACTGCGGCGCGGACGAGCTCGGCAACGCGGTCGAGCCACTCTTCGTAGACGTCGTCGACAGGGCGGTAGCGCAGGAGCTCGTTTGCCGTGATGAGCGCAGCTTGAGCCTCCATGGGCGCGCAGAGCGCGTGTGACGAAGAACCAGCGGGGGCGAGCAAAGGAGTAGTGGTACGGCCGTCTCGCCTCACGGACGGGTGCTGGGACGATGCTTGCTGCTCGTTCCCCGCCGGCCCGGTGGCGGCGTTGACGGCAGGCGACGGGGAACGGCTGGGGCGGCCGCCGGCGGGGCCGTCTGGCGACGCTGAGAAGCGAGAGCGGCTCGGCGCTCGGCGCGGGCCCGACGAGCATCTGACCTGGATGCGGTGGTCAGCGAAGAACAGGCCGGCGCAAGATGAATTCCGGCGCACCCTTACCTGGCGCGCCAAATGTTGGATTTCGGGTTCCGGCAGACCCTCTAGATTCAAACACTGGGGTGCGCGCGGATATTTCACCCTCTACCTACCTGCACCTCGCCACCTCGCTAAGATCTAAGCTATGAAAGGAACAACACAGGAGACACATGGTTTATACTAGTTCGGGCCACCATTGTGGTGTAATACCCGACTCTAGTTTGTGGTGTGGTGGATTGCCTCTTGGGCTGATGATGATAAACAATACAAGGAAGAAAAGCCTCGCGAGGGTCTGTTCTTGGCTGGAGTGATGAACTGCTAGGGGGAGTTCAGTCGCTCTCTCTCTGCTGATCCCGGATGCTGGATCCTCTCTCTAGATGCCTCTACCTTGTGGGTGGCTAGTCCTATTTATAGGCGAAGGCCCTGGGCCTCTTCCCAAATATTGAGCGGGAAGGGCGCCAACAATTGGCCATTTTGAATGGGAACATCTAGTACACTTATCCTGACTAAAGTTGGTCCTCACCTGTCAAAGGCTATGGTGGTGACGCCGGCTTGGGCTCCACAATGACTTCCTTCCTACCGTTGCGACGGTCTTGGTCTTGTTGCACCGAAACGGATGCCTTTGCTTGATACTCCTGCCTGCGCTTGCTCCTTTGCACCAAAGAGGAAAGGAGGACATGCATGGGCTGGCGCCCACCTGGCGCCCTTGGTCATCATGGCTTGCGTCATGGGCACCTCGTGAGGTACCCGCCTTGATCTCTCCGCCTCCTCATGAGCCAGCCTGACGAGGCCGTGCACGAGGAAGCTCCCGTCGTCCGCCCATGAGGCTCAGCCCCTCGCGAGGTCTTGATCTTGTGTTGATGAAGATGGGCGTCTGGGCCACCCTTGAGCCACGCCGCAGGCCGCATGCGAGCAAGTCAGGGACCCCGTTCCCGAGCAGCCGACACATGTCTAATCTAAGCGGATGGTATGGCAATGCAAGACACCATATGCATGATATGAGCAATATAACCCAGCCAAGTTAGAGCATGCACCTCGGGGAATCTGACTGGTCATCTCTCTGAATCCTCCTCGAGGAGCTATGTGTAACCAACAAGAAATCTGCATCGACGGTAGCAATCGACCGCGAAGACCTTGTTTTCCTCCAGATTTTCCATGACCAACTCAAATGGCTGATGCAGGAAGAGTAGATGAATCTATAAACATTGTTGACAAATGGAACACATTATGGAAAAAAATATGGCGCGATACAATTCACATATCGATGGTGGCTAAACAGGATGGCATTGCATGATTCACGTATATGATGCCTGGATAAAGAAGATGGCATTGCATAATTCCCATATACTCCCTCCGTTCCTAAATATTTGCCTTTTTAGAGATTTCAAATGGACTACCACATACAGATGTATATAGACATATTTTAGAGTGTAGATTCACTCATTTTGTTCCGTATGTAGTCACTTGTTGAAATCTCTAAAAGACAAATATTAGGAATAATGAATATATGATATAGAAACCAAACAGGTGGCATTCACACAAAGCAAATCTAAACTAAGCTGATGACATATAAGATGTATAATGTAAGCAATGCAAGGCACCATATGCATGATATGACCAACATCGAGATGCGAGTTAGAAAAACACACGAGGTGGTAAGCAGGCATGGTCGGCTCCTACGAATCTCCACGAGCAGTTATCTTCCTCTGGTATAGAATTTGGAAATGCAGGAGAGGGGGGGCACTTAGCCCACCATGGAGCAGCGTCTGCATGACATTATATTCATACGAAGCGGTCTTCTCTTTTCTCTACATGTTCAATGCGATTGTGTACAATATCGACATGCATAATAAAAAAATAGTTGGATTTTGTAAGGCCTAAGGGTGCATGCAAAAATCAAGACTAATGGTAGCAAGCAGTGGATGGATCCAAAACTAATGATAGCGGGTAGATTATAGCTTCAGTTTAAAAGATAGACAATGGATCATCTATTGTTTGTTGCCTACCCAACATGAACCACATAGAAGACCCCAGATGAACGGATAGTAGAGCGGATACTATTAGTTCTGGCTCGATATGAGACCCATGGGCAATTCAAAACTCAAGATTGAACGATAAAGTAGCAGGTAATAATAACCGATGTATAACGTAAGCAAACACAAAAGACTGCAACCTCTCTTCCGGAACTGTCTAGTCCTCAGGTTCATCTGCTCAGTCGATGATGGTAATGCTGCTGCCGGCAACGGGGAAGATGATCTGAGGCGGCGAAAGAAACTCTGCAGGGGGGATCTCTGCTGCAGTGAACGCTTCTGTCGATGGTGCACCTCAGGTGGGGTGGATGACGGCACGGTAGGAGCAGGACATAACACACAGAGTTTTATTTGACGCCAATCTGAAAATGAAGTAAATCTGTAAGGGCTCCTTAGAATTGGAGGATTCTATAAACATAGGGACATGGAAAACACAGGAATAGGATAGGAATGCATGTGCAAAACAGAGCATTTGGAAACATACGATTTCAGTCAACCTGGGTGTTTGGCTCACATGAATTGGAAGAACAGAGGAATGGAGAAACAAAGTGATGCGACAAGTGTACAACCTCTTTGGCATAGCCTTGTGGACCTCAGCATCATTGGGTTGGGCGTGGAGGATGGTGATGATGCTGGTGTGATTGCTCGGAGGCGGGAAGAAGATCCGAGGCCTCTGGAAGCGGCGCCGAGGGTACTGCTCCTCTGTGATGGACGGTTCCGTCGTTGGAGCAGCTCCGCTAAGGTGTACGGCGACGAGGCTGAAGCATGACAAGATAGATAACTTTAATCTGAAGTGGGACCCTAATATCATCTGCAATAGATGATGTAAAATACATCACCAAAAAGTGCTAGATGTAAAATGCATCAGCCGCGCCACGGCCGCTCTGACAGATGCTGTAAGTACTGTTCACTCTGAACTTAACTGAAGAAAATGAACTTCATAGTCGAAACTGAATTTTACTGTCGAAACTGATTGAACTAGTAATAGAGCATTGCGGTAGATGTTTAGGGCATTCGAGCACTAGTAGGAGAGAATCAGTGATCTAAATCAGCAGACGCTCGAGTAGGGAACGCACTAGCAGAGAGCAAGTCGTGCAGTAGCACTGCGAGCGAGTGCAAAAGCAGCAACTCCTGTAGCTGCCGGAGGTCGTGCAGCAGCAGCAGCAGCGCAAGCGAGAGCAAGAGCAGAGTAGCAGCACGAACGAAATCAGGAGCAGCGCAGCAGCGCGACCAACAGCAAGAACAGAGCCGCAGCGCGAGCGAGAGTCGGAGCAGCTGCAGCTAGTGCCGTTGTGGAAGTCGCCGCCGAGGAAGCAACGACATGGGGGAGGGACGCCGTGGATGATGTGGCCGGCGACGGCGCCGTCGATGGAGACGCCATGTCTGCTCGGTATCGAGCACCGGCAGCCCCGTGAGACCGAATAAAAGATAAAATGCAGCGGTGAGTGCAGAACCTCCTTGGTGGCGTCGAGTTGGCCTCGGCTTCATCGGAGGAATTGGTGAGGGTGCTGCGGTTCCGGTGGGGCAGGTCAAGACGACACTGTGGGGATTGAGGTGGCGCGATAGACGAGGTGAACGTCGGGGCAGCTCCTTGGAGGTGGAGGACGGGGCGGCTGATCCGGCGGGAAGACGAGATCGACAACGGATCCTCATCCGGTGCCGTGGATGAGGGACGGCGAGCTGTTGCGGTGGACGACGTAGTCGGGGAAGGGTCTCCAGCTGGGCGGCGGTCGGGAGGCCGACGGAGGAGCGTGGGGTTTGCGGGTTTTGGCGGCCTCGGTGTACAAAGGGGGGGGAGGGGGAAGGGGAGGGGGAGCCAAGCTTAGGGACGTGCTTGTCCGAAATGTAGGGTAAGTTACAGCGTACCCCACGGTTTTGACACCGCGACGTGGAGCTTCATTTCCGGTGAGGGTAGAAGGGGATTTCGCGATGTCCGGGCTGCGGGGCGATTTGGATGAGGAGGGAGTTCTCAAGGCGTCAAATTCGGGATAACAAGGCGCGGCGTGGGTTGAAGAAGCGGGAGTTTCAAAGCAGGTGAGACAAAAGATACTCGAGCTTGAAAATTTCGGGATAACAAGGTGCGGATTCCTTGTTCGGCAGAACAAACTTAACGTGTAAAAAAATCATATAAGACACAAGAGAGTCATGTCCCCTTTTACTATATTGCTATAGATGCCATTGAAAAACTACAAGAAAAATGTAAAAAAATCGGGAGAACATGATTACCCTGCATAGTACCAAATCGATTCGCACTTCCCTCAACAACAACAAAAAACAAATCAATTCCCACCAAAGAAAGAGTGATGTCCCCTTTTATATGATTACATATGCCATGATCTCGAATTTCGATTTTTGAATCCATGTTATGTTGAATTCGAATATATCATTAGGTGACCTTGCGGTTTATAATTGATGTAGTCATACATTTTGATCTTGCATCATATATGAACATTTGACTCCACCATGTGAACATATATATTGTCGTCTTCCATATGGACTAAATTTGAATCAATTTTCCTTATTTGAATACGATTGTTGTCAAGTTATACAATAATTTAAATATTATCTTGATAACAAAAAGACATGCATATAGCAGTAATCATATTTCACTATGAACTACATGTACCATCGCTCTCAATTCAAATATTTGTATCCATTTTATGTTGAATTCAAATCATAGTACATTATTGGTCTAGGTAGCGAGATGTTCGGGATAATCTAAACCCTGTTTTCATACGTATAATTTTGGCTGAATTGGGACAAGTTTTGGTATAAGCCTCTTGCAAAACCGGAGATTCTCTCAACAAGCCTCGTGGTTCCGAGAGGGAACGTGTCACCTTTGTGTGCTTGAAACAATATCGCTGCCTCCCCTGATTTTATTCTGAGAGGCAACATAGAACTATATGAGTGCCCTCTTAAATTTTGGAATTATTTCGGGTTCATTTGGCCTTTTATACATTAATTGAGTTTCGGACTTTTAATGTGCATAATCTAAATATGAATTGCATGCACATGCTCGGTGCACCAAAGTGGGTTGAAAAATCACATGTGTGTCCTTGGTTGAATTTCTAGGTCCCATGGAAGAAATGAGAATGAAATTCAAACATCTGGGCGTCATGACTCTACCGAGAACATCGAGAAACTTAGATTTTAAATTCATGTAATGAAACTTGGCATGGTGTCATGTCATGGCACTAACATGTTGTGGTAAAAAATTGGGCCGATTTGGAAGCTCGTGGTTTTAAGAGGGAACGTGGCACCCCCCCACCCCGCCCTTGAGTTTCTTAACAAAGGCAACATAGAACTACATTAGTGCCATGTTAAATTTTGGAATTATTCCGGTTCGTTTGTCGTTTTTTATACATTAATTGAGTTTCGGTCATTTAATGTGCATAAGTCAAATTTGAACTACAAGCACATGCTCTCGTGCACCAAAGTTGGTTGAAAAATCACATTTGTGTCCTCGGGTGAATTTCTAGGTCCCATGCAAGAAATGAGAATAAAATTAAAACATCTGGGCATCGTGGCTCGCCGAGAACATTGAGAAACTTGGTTTTAAAATTCTTGTAAATCAAAACACGTCTGAAAATCATGAAACTTGGTATGGATGTCATGTCATGGTACTACCATGTTGTGGTAAAAAATGGCGAATAGGAACATATTTTGTATAAGCTTCTTGCAAACCGAAGCTTCTCTCAAGAAGGCTCGTGGTTACGAGAGGAACGTGTCACCTTTGAGTCTTGACGATATCGTTGTCCCCTTGAGTTTATTTACAAAGGCAACATAGAACTACATGAGTGCCTGTTAAATTTTGGAATTATTCCGCCGTTTGGCCTTATGTACACATTAATTGAGTTTTGGTCATTTAATGTGCATAATTCAAATTTGAACTACAAGCACGTGCTCCGTTCACCAAAGTTGGTTGAAAATCACATTTGTGTCCTCGGGTGAATTTCTACTCCCATGCAAAAATGAGAATAAGATTCAAACATCTGGGCATCGTGGCTTGGTCAAGAACATTGAGAAACTTGGTTTTAAAATCATGAAACTTGGCATGGTGTCATGTCATGGTAGTACCATGCCGTGGTAAAAAATTGGCGAATAGGAACAAATTTTGGTATAAGCTTCTTGCAAATCGGAGCTTCTCTCAAGAAGGCTCGTGGTTACGGGAGGAACGTGTCACCTTTGTGTGCATAATTCAAATTTGAAATACAAGCATATGTTCCAGTGCACCAAAGTTGGTTGAAAAATCACATGTGTGTCCTTGGGTAAATTTCTAGGTTCCATGCAAGAAATGGGAATGAAATTCAAAATTCTGGGCGTCGTGGCTGGGTTGGAAACATTGAGAAACTTAGTTTTTTAATTCCTGTAAATCCAAAACACGCATGAAAATAATGAAACTTGGCTTGGTGACATGAGATGGCACCAACATGCTGTGGTAAATTTGCAGTCCGATTTGCGAAGGTGCACACATTAATAATCAACAAAGTCATTTTGGAACAAGTGTTGTCACATTACAATCGGAAACACAAGTATTATTGAAACCGTGGGTGTTCTACTTACTAGTACCATTTACGTGCCGCCACGCGTCCCCACTTTTTATTAGCTAGGAGGCGCCGTGTAGGGTAGCTATTTGAGTACGAGAGGCGTGCGATCAGAGCCCTGCACTCGGGAGGAGAGCCCTTTGACCTCCATCTGCCATCCACCTCTCTCCCAAGGTCTCCATTAATGGCGCCCGAGCCTCTGTTTTATGGCGTGGCTATGTCTCACTCGACTGAGATTTAAGAGAGAAAAAAGAAAATCTGATAGCACGGATCTTGATGTAAGATCCGACAGACCTATATAGCATCTACTGCGACTTATAGCAAGACTGATGAATATATAAGGATGATTTTTTTTATCAAAGAAGGGCTTGCCCCTTCCGATTTTCATTACTAAAAACCACCACAATTCACAAGAAGTTCAACACAACTCCAGCCTAACACGAAGGACTAAAAGTACCAGATTGAAATCGCAACATCCCAAGAGGCCAACAAAGGCCAAACATCCGCGCTAGAACCCAACATTTCACAACCGACGACACAATCGACATCCTAAACCGATTATTACATCAAAAGAAACCAGGAAAATGAAGGAAGCCTAGCAGCAACTAGAAGAACAACAACGCCAGGGTCGCCACAACAAGAGTTCCAGCCTCGCAACATTGATCTTCCACAGAAAGATAAGGACGATTAATTGTCTTACATAATTAGAAAGATAATTAAAAAAAGCCACATGCGGCTATGCCCGAAATACACAAGGGCAAAAGAAGAAGGAAGACAAGGATCTGGCTCGCTGATCTCTACTTTCTTGATGCGTTGCTGCAGGCCTCGGGAACTAGTCTCCGCGGCGAGCGGTGATGAGCTCTTTCGTGTCCTCAAGACACTGCTTGAGAACATCCACGGATTCCTCCACCAGCCTTTGGCGCTCGTTCTGGAGCATGTCATTCTCGTCCATAAGTTTCTTGACGATGACGCCGGTCCTCTTCAACAACGCACTGGTCTCCTCCTCCTGGTCTGCACTTCGGACGATCTTCTCCCTCAGCAGGTCGCGCTCGGCCCGGAGCCTCTCATTGCCCTCCCTTAGTTGCCGGATGACGCCGGTAGCCTGTTCAAACGAGGCTTTCACGTTGTCCTGCAACCTCGCCAAGCCGGAGATCTGATCCATCTGGATATGGACGATCGCATGCATGCGCCTGTAACAGTCGTCGCCTGCCCGTGAGAAATTTTCCCAGGCCGCTGCGGCACGGCGGGACATCTCTGCTGCATTCGTGGCGCGGCAGGACATCTCTGCTGCTTCCGTGGCGCGGCCGGACCAGTCTGCTGCATCGACGGCGCGGCGGGACCTCCGTGTTGCTTCAGTGGCGCGGCGGGACCTCTGTGCTGCTACTTCCGCGCGGCGGGACATGTCGGCTGCTCTCACAGCGAGGCGGGACATCTCTCGTGCTTCCTCTTCCATGCTCGCCTCTCCACGGTAGCAATCTCGACCCGAACTCACGCTGGCCATGGCGGGGCGCAAGGAAGGATGCTGAATGACTTGTTTGTTTTTGTGGATGAGGAGTTGAGGAGGAATGTGCAGTCATCTTGGCATACTAGTATTTATAACCGAGTACTAATACGCTCCTAAGAGTGAAACCGTTTAGGTTGTGATCGGTGTGAACAGGTTTGGAATTCAATATACTAGCGTGGAACTAATACGCTCCTAAGTGGGAAACCGTTTAGGTTGTGATCGGTGTGAACAGGTTTGCAATTCAATATAGCGTGGAGTAATTTGGAATGTGACGAGACGCAAGCTCAAAAACTTGTACTCTGAGTTTGGTAGTACGTTATACAGGAAGACAAGAGGTGCACGCACGCACTCATCCTCTCACACACACGTCTGTTTTTTCTCGAAAAGGAGGATGATGACCCCCGGCCTCTGCAACTGGGAGTCACACACGCATCTGTAGCTACGAATTGTAGTGTTCTCAACCATCCGATTGGCTCTATCATGGATGTACCTATATACTAAAACATGTCTAGATACATCTATATTTTGACAAATGGAAGGCATGTATTGTGGAACGGAGGGAGTGCTTGTCATCAAAATGGATAAAAAGGGACGTGTCTAGAACTAAAATACGTCTACATACATCTCCTTTTATCCATTTTTATGACAAGTAGTACTCTTACACAAAGGAACTTTATATCCAACAGACACAAAATATCCTTTCGACTGTTAGAAATTACTGATCTGATGTTGAAGTAATTGCTGCAGCGCCACCAAAACCCACCATTTCTTAAGCTAAAGTAGACCAAGATAATCCCTATATTAGCATATTACTAAGATAAACAGAAGGCACTGTCGAAACATTTAGGACGTGAGCTTGTCAATCTGAATGTGGAGGGACACAAGCTTAGCCCCGGCCAGCAGCTTGGGCGGAACTGTCAAGAAGGTCAGCTCCTGCACGTCGACGTCGCCGGGATCCTTGCTGCTTGTCACCTCCATTTCCACCTTGACGGCGTCGGTCGTGCCTTTGGGCTCCCCCGATGGGCCGTTCGCCCACAGCTTGGCCAAGTAGTGCGGCAGTGGGGACACCACTGCTCTGATGCAGACGACCGACATGGCGATAGGCGCGTCGATGTCGAGCACGCCGCCGACCAAGAAAAACGCGCGGCGGTCCTCCTCCGCGAACAACAAGAGCTGTGGCTCCGACAGTGGCACTTGCAGCTGGAGCACCTTGCCGTACTAGATCCTGTGCACGGGCATGGGATGCACGGTGCTGATGTGGTGGTAGAACGCCGGCGGCGGGCCTTCGTGGCCGCAGACGGGCACGGGGCATTTGCAGTGCGCGAGCGGACACACGCTCTGGTGATCGGCGAGCTTGTGGTAAGTGACGTAGAGCCCACAGCCTTCGTGCGGGCACTCCACCCTCACCGACGAAAGGACGGAGTCCACCGCCATGTTCCGCACGTCGAAGCCACCGCCGCGCTCGCACTGCCGCTGGTTCTTGGGGCGCTCGACGCGGCAGTCCGCGCAGGACAGCTGCCCTCCCTTGCACTGCAGAAATCAATCCAATAGCACATCAATCAAGAAACCTACACCTTGCTCAATCAGCCGAACGGACAAGGTGTATTCTAAGCTCATACACTGGAGTCGTCAAGGGGCGGAGGCACAAGGGGCAGTGGAGCACGGTGAGGTCCATCGAGACCTTAGAGAGCTCCATCGTCGGGTCCTGTTCCTGTTCGGTCTGCATGGTCTCGCCCTCCTCGTGCACAATCATCCTTCAAGGTGCATTAAATCAACACATGCAAGTACTATCAAAAGAAGAGTCACGGCATGCATGCATGCGTTGTAATTAATGCATCGGTAAACGCAAATTATTGAAATATATCGAGTGTAGTGCTTTGATGTGTCGCGTCAACTCGTACATCAACGAGAAGTTTGATTATCCTCTCCCTCGCAGACTTAACTGCACCTGCCTTTGGCTGTATGACAGGCTGGCCACACACCTGTCGGGCCCACCTGTCATACACGCAAAGACAGGAGCGTCCCTCCTCGCCCATGGCGTGGTGGCTGGCAAGACTAGGAGAAGCTTTACTACGCTCTCCCTCCCACGCTGTGGACATGCAATAGTTCAATCGGTGCGGATGGCGAAGCGCATGTAGTACTCCTCCAAAGGCAATAGTACACCATCATTGTTCGACTTCCCGAAGAGGCGAAGAGCCAAGCGTAGCCCAGACACTCGTGTGGCAGTTTCATGTGTAGAGTAGTCTAGATAGCGTTTACCGTGCGTGTAAGCTTAAAGTCGTTGGGTTCGGCTCCATGCTATGTGGCCGTCTCGAAGTTTTTTTTAAATTAAAATAGTCTTTTGGCCCTACCTGTCACCCTGGTGATTGTAGTTTGCACGCTCATCTGGTCAAGACAGGAATATATATTTTAATTTGTTTTTTTTTGAAAGGGGACTCCCGGCCTCGCATCGAGCGATGCATACGGCCACATATATTTTAATTTGTGGTGGGTAAATGTTAGAGGTTGCAGCAAATATATTGTACACTGCGGGTCTTTCAGCCAAGTTTAGAGGCAAGCATGTGGGGCCAGTGCTATGATGTGTCGCGTCAACTCGTAGAACGAGGAGAAGCTTGATTTTACTACACGCCTTCTCCCTCGCCCATGCGCGCGGTTGCTCGCAAATGAGGATATGCTTTTGCTTAGTAGTAGTACTTCCACAACAAGCTATCCGTCCCACTCACGGTGGACGGACATGCAGCAGTGGATTCGACATTGTAGAAGCAGTAGTAGTAACATCATTGTTCGTCTTCTCGAAGAGGCGAAGAGCCAAGCGCAAACCGAACGTTGCAGTTGCGAACATTGGAGCACGCATATAGCCAGGCTCTTGCATGAGACAAAATTGCTATGTGAGCCCACTATTGTACTAGTACGTACAACTACTTGCTAGTATAGCCCTGTAAACCAGAAAGAAGTATTTTCCCTTCTAGAGATTTCAACAAGTGACTAGACTACGCCGAGACGGAGTACATATGGAGCAAAATGGGTGAATCTGCACCGTAAATAAATACGTACTAGTTCTATCGTTTTCCTCTCCGAGGTGCACAATATTGAGTATACTGACTAGTCTCTTTTTGACATGCATTTACGTTGTTGTTTTTGACACAAGATGAGGCATAGCGCTCATATACACGCGCATACACTCACCCCTATGAACGCACACACGCATACGGCACTATCATCTTGAAATTTAGGAAGTCACCATAGGCATCTCGTCGTCGACGGGTCCATAGGTGCTTGAATGCCAAGGAGGAAGAGGGTAGCGGTTCCCGAGGCGTTGAGCGGTCAATGATGCATCCTCAATTACATGCAGAGGAATTAATTGGAGAAGCAGACTAGAGCCAGCACGATGTGAATGCAATAGAGTTTGGACTCTCATATAATAAAGGCGCCCCACCACTCCAATCCATCTACTCCCAAGTCTCTGCGCAACACTGCTCACTCCAATCCAAGACCAAGTGACCAGAAGCCACAAGCACCTATGGAGGCGATGGACGCGAGCGGCAGTCGGCTGTGCCAAATCATCCAAGGCGCCGTCCTGCAGCCCAGCACCGCGTAGCGTTTCCACACGGCGCTGGCGACCGCAGGCATCATAGCCCTCGCCGACGCCGGCTTCGCCTCTCGCATGGACGACATGATGGTCAGCTCCATCCGCAAGTTCACCGCCATCAAGAAGCGCGCGGACAACCTTGCCGTACTGCTCCAGCCCGTGTGCCCAGGCTCCTCATTGCCTGCCACCCTCATCGGCCTACATGGTAACGAAGTCTTTCAAGCCCTCGTGGCCCTGCAGGTGCCGGAGGTCGCGACGAAGAATGTGCACCTCGAGGCAGCGCTTGCAGCGCAGCGGCTCGCCATGCAAGAAACCGTTGACCTGCACATCCACGTCTACGAGGAAATCGTCTACATAGGCCACTACAAGGCAAGCAAGGACAGAAAGACATTGGCCTTCCTCTAGTGGCTGGATTCTTTGGACGCCATTGTTCAGAAGCACGCCGACCTGGCCACGAAAACCGCTGCTACTTAGGCGCCGTTCGGTGGGCCGACGTCCTGAGTCGAAGAGGTGGACATCGTCGATGGATGCATCTCTTCTTCTTGCCTCCTGTAACCAGCAATGCATCGCCTCGTGGCCTTAATGTTTTATTAGTATAGTACTCCCTCCATTCCCAAATATAAGTCTTTCTAAATATTCCAGCAAGTGACTACTACATACGGGGCAAAATGAGTGAATCTACACTCTAAACTATGTCTTCATACATCTGTATGATGTATTCCATTTGAAGTAGTATCTAAAAAGGCTTATATTTATGAACAGAGGGAGTATATGGCATTTCTTATTCCAGTCGTAACGTTTTCACTGTGAGGTGGGGCCGCAGTTGAGCAAACCCACCCCACCCATCGGGCGTCGGCCGGGTTTAGAGTTAGAAGAGAGAAATGAGGGAGGAGGGCTAGCTGTAGCACGGACGCTGTTGTCAGATGGGACTCGTGTTTATAGAATAGGAGTACTGAGCACTCGTGCCTCTTTTTTTTAGGGGAAAATTAGTCGTATGTCTAGTACCACTAGTTGGGTGCGTATGACCTATAGCTGTCATCACTTTAGGTCTACTTTTCGAACTGCGGGTACGCTTCACAGTACATATTTTTCACGCATTTATCCTCCTATATGTACTCCTAGACTATTTCCACGTGCTACCATTCGCCGACATGTGGTACATAGAGCATCTGGGTCGTAGTGCATGCACGACTCGGAGCATATGCCGGGGTACTTTATATTTCAGACCTCACGAATTACATGCAAACCCCCGCAGAAGAATAAATAAATCAATGAATTACTACATGAAACCGGATTATTTTCATGGAAACCGGAGCACTTTCATTAAATTTTGGACTTAACACGTTTATAAAAAATGACCGGACCTAAACCAGTCTAAGGGCTTCTTTGATTTTTCCTGAAAAAAGGGCCTCTTTGATTCGCAGGATACTGAAAACACAGGAATGGGGAAAGTATGATGGCGATGAACCAAGATGAGGAGAACTCTAACTCAGTTAGAGGTTAGAGTTAGATTCTAACCCTGAACTAACTCTAAACCAAAGAGGTACATGGATGACAGGTTTAGATTGACAATAAATGCTCTATCTCAATCATTTGACTACTTTGGACCCTATTTTTAGTCAGACTAAAATAAGTCCCTTGGATTCAAGCACCCTCTTGGTGTGGCCGGCTCTTCTGTGGCCTCCTCCCGCTCACAATTGACATAAACAAACCATCTATACAATCAAGCATGCAAAACATGATAATTTTTACTTTGTCCATACAAATGAGATATCCCACTTAAACATACAAGTCGTCAACCAAGCTTCACAAAATAAAAAAAAACTTCATGAAACAAAGAATGAGCTAACTCATCACAGAAGTTGTTCACGATAGGGAGGGAGCCTAGAGCCCCTCAGCATCGAGGGAGGAGCTCGCCATCGTCGCTCTGGAGGAAGGCTCTGTAGAGCCCAAGCCCCGGGAACCCCTCCGACGCCGGCCCTTGCGAGTTGAGGTCGACACCGGCATGGGTAGCAGGGCCGCTTGCCGCCGACTGGGAACTTAATATTTGGGCCTCTATAAATAATGCAAGCATGTAACTAAAATACCTAGAAAGGTGAACTGAATCTTTGGGCCTCTAGAAATAATGCAAGCTGAAACTGAAATACCTAGAAAGGTGAACAATCTTTGGGCCTCTAGAAATAATGCAAGCTCAGAAACTTAAATACCTAGAAAGGTGAACTGAATCTTTGGGCCTCTAGAAATAATGCAAGCTCTAAACTGAAATACCTAGAAAGGTGAACTGAATCTTTGGGCCTCTAGAAATAATGCAAGCCTGAAAATGAAATACCTAGAAAGGTGAACTGAATCTTTGGGCCTCTAGAAATAATGCAAGCTCTGAAACTCAAATACCTAGAAAGGTGAACTGAATCTTTGGGCCTCTAGAAACAATGCAAGCCTGAAATTGAAATACCAAGAAAGGTGAACTGAATCTTTGGGCCTCTACAAATAATGCAAGCTCGAATTGAAATACCTAGAAAGGTGACCTGAATCTTTGGGCCTCTAGAAAGATTTATTACCTCCTCAAGCAACATCAAACAATTCCATCGTGCACCACAAATCTATAGCAAGTTTGATCAGATCTACTTTTCCAAATCAGAATTAGCGCTAGAGCAAGCAAGATCAATGATATGGTCGTGAGACAGAGAAGGAACGAACAAACTCACCCTCTCGCGACCTCCCCGGTAGATGCGCCGCCTTCACTGACAGAGGGAGAAAACGACCGTGAAGGGGAGCGGGCGACCTTCGAAGGTCGGAGGGAGAGGGCGGCCGGAGTAGGGCGGCGGAGGCCGAAAGGAGAGGGCAGCCGGAGGAGAGAGAGGGCGAGCGGCGCTTGGGCGGGCGGTCCTATGGGGAACAGAGAGCAGTCGTGCGAGAGGGGGTGGAGCGATCTGGTGCGGGCAGGTGAGATTTTTTTAGTTCTCTTTTAGTGGGCCCAGGATAACTAACCCAATTAGAACCTCTCCACCGGGCTAGTTTTTTTAGCTGGGTTAGAGCAAACTAGCTCAAACTAACCCCTCTTGTTTTGATAATTTGAGGCTATTTCAACCCAAACTAGCTCTAACTCAGGGATCCAAACAAAGAGGAGTGTTCTTGTACATGCTACAAGGTGGACCGTAGCACATTGTTTTTATGGCCATATCACCACATTATTGTTTTCTCTGCTGGTTCACTGGCTACCGTGGTTCGCACGGCTGGTTCACTGGCTGCCGTGGTTCGCACTTCTCCGACTGAGTAGTACTCCTCCGTTCCTAAATATAAGTCTTCGTAGATATTTCACTTGTGGACCACATACGGATGTATATAGATGCATTTTATGTGTAGATTCACTCATTTTCTCCGTATGTGGTCCATAGTGAAATCTCTCCAAAGACTTATATTTAGGAACGGAGGCAGTAGTATAGTATTAGTATATACCGCATCATTCTTTGCTCCTTCTTACTACTCCGACATGTGGGCGAGCCAGCATCCGGGTCGACGTGTCATGCACCAGATTAGAGCGCGGAACGGAAGGGGGGCAACCCCGGTCGGAGCACCAGTAATTCATGACTATAGCGAGTGGTCATATCACAAGTCTTTCCAGCAGTAACGCGCCGTCAAATTGCACAGCCCCACTCACTCACCCTCCTCGCCTCTCTGTCAGACCGCCTACCCGAAAACTGCCGCGCGTACTGCCCGGGAAAAGCCCCGCCCTCAACTTTTAACTACGCGAAAATAGTTCAAGCTTGTTCGTTCTATATAAATACAGTACTTACTGTATGTTTATTCACCCGTGGGGTTGTTCAATGAATGGAGGAGCGGGGAGCACAAGTGAACAATACTACCTCTGTCCGGGTTTATTTGTCCCCATTGTATTTCGTGCCAAAATTTGACCATAGATTAAACTAAGAAAATGTTCACGCATGTCACCAAACATTATATTTTTCAAAACTATGTTCAAATGCGAATCCAATGAGATAATTTTTCTTCACGTGCATTAGCATTTTGTTAGTTAAATCTTTAGTCAAAATTTGGCACAAACTATAAAAGGGACCTATAAACCAGGACGGAGGTAGTACTGTAGTAGTAGTAAGTAGGAGTCGTAGAGTAGTTGCCTTAAATAGAGAGTTTGTTTTCTTTAATGCCACGTACACAAATTGAAACGCTTGTTGCGGAGAGAAAAAACATAATCACTCCACTATATATGGACGCAGGGGCCTGAGCGCTTGCTTTACTTGGGTTGCTCTCTTCATTCTCTGACCCTCTCCAGATATAAACAAGACAGCGGTAGCGACATTTTCTCTCTGCTGACCGCTGGTCACAGATCCGGCCGGATCCCTTCGGCCGGTGTGTGTAGAGGACTAAAAGGTGCATCGTTCACGCGGTCATCACCGCCGAGGGAGGAAACCCACAGCTGCCGGAGGGGCCCGATCCTCTGCCCGTGCCATTCTCTCCGGCACAGCGCCGGCTCGGGAGGTCCTCCGACCCTTCTTCCTCCTTGCCGTATTGTTCGGCGAAAGCGGCCTTCCTCTACTGCCCCAACTCCCCACGTGTCTGCATGTGCATCTTTTTCTACTCCCATCAGCTCTTCCAAAGCCACCTAAATTGTTAGTATTATTAGAGGTAAAGCTACTTCATGCATTCGAATCTAGGGCTTTGTTCAACCAACGAAGAAAGGGGGAAAGTTGTAGCATGAATCTAGGACTTTATTCAAAGAGGAAATAATATGGTAAAAGTAGTAGAGACCAGATACCCAACCGGTCTCTTGGTTGAAAAGGGAAATAATGGGAAAACGCAGTACAAACTGGATAAGGAACAGATCTATAATTGGTTGAAAAAAGGATAGAAAGTGGCAGCTAGTGGACAAGTCAACAGAGTATGTCTAGGATTAGATTTGCTGCCATCACATAGTAAAAGGTCTCCAGGATTAGATTTGCTGCCCTCACATAGTAAAAGATCTCAGGATTAGATTTGCTGCCCTCACATAGTAAAAGGTCTCAGGATTAGATTTGTTGCCCTCACATAGTAAAAGGTCTTAGGATTAGATTTGCTGCCCTCACATAGTAAAAGGCCTCCAGGATTAGATTTGCTGCCCTCACATAGTAAAAGGTCTCCAGGATTAGGTTCACTGCCCTCACATAGCGTGAACAAGCTCGTCATCACCACTTTATGCCTCCTTGTAGGTACATTGTGCTGATGCGTCCACTGTCGCATGTCCTTATACCAACCTTTTGCTGTTTTTTTGCGGGTAAACCAACCTTTTGCTGTAAGGGCGCATGTAAAATGAAGATATCACACTGTTACCTTATGGACATGTCTAACCAGAGTTATTGTTAATCTAATGCCTCCAGTGATAAGATGCAATTAAACTATGTTACAAATTGCACTCCTGCTGTTTTCCCCAGTATGATAAGTAAGTTGCTCCTTTACGCTGCTGAGTGTCCTGGTGTCCCTACGGTCCCATGCCCTTAAACCAACTCTTTAGCTGCTGTTGATTTCTTGTGTGCGTAAACAAGCAATGTCACCATTAAAGTAATCCCATATCGAGGAATCTCATTGTTGATCGTAATGCTTACGGTAACATGAAGCATTGCGATGTTTTAAAATTTCTCTTGTCCTTGCGTGATTGCCATGAACATAATTAAGATGCTTCTTTTCATTTTGTATATGTTTCATATATTCTTATTGACCAGCAACTGTTTACTTTCTATCATTTTGTGCAGATAGGGATATCCATTTCACCTTGTTGCTATTTTGACCTTTTTGTGAACTGCACAAAACACTTTTTTTTGGAATGAGTGTCTTGTGCAGTTCAACTAAAATGTCATGTGGGCAACATCTCTCAATTTTGGTGGAACTGCACAAAATGGTTAAACTAAAGTGAAACCATGCTCTCCTGTCTCCTTGTTTGTGCTATGCAAACAAGTTGTGCAAACAGGAATACTCTACTACAGATGTTGTGACGGTCAAGAGCATTCTCCAAGTTCTTCGATTGTATGACATGGCTAGCCAAGATGGATTTAATCCCGATATTCACTTTATCAAAAGGCTATAATGGGTTGGTTCTGAATCTTGCAAGCTGGGAATCAGTGAGATGTGTAGGCATCTTTGTTGTACTTATTATTTGAATCTTATTTGTTGGTTACGAATCTTGCAAGCTGGGAATCAATGAGGCGTGTAGGCATCTTTGTTGTACTTATTATTTGGATCTTATTTGTTGGTTCTGAATCTTGCAAGCTGGGAATTAATGAGATGTGTAGGCATCTTTGTTGTACTTATTATTTGGATCTTATTTGTTGGTTTTGAATCTTGCAAGCTGGGAAACACGGCATGATGATGCAGAGGACAGCAACCATAACAAACAATTCAAACTTGGTAGTATTATCTTTGTGAAAGTCGACAAATGTGCTGATCGTAAAGGCCCCGAGAATAATAATTCTAATTGTTGTGCATGTTGATCCCGTGGCAATCGATAGAACGAGTCAATGCATTGCTTGTTTTAAGTATAAATTTCTATTAAAGCTAATTAAATTTAAGTAAAGTGACCACTAACTCCTGTTATTACAAAGATACCAATACTGAGACCAGCTCGTGAACCGACGTGTGGCGGAGTAGGTTTCTTAATGGAGGCGTTTGAATGCGCCGAGGGTGCATCTTGTGCCGGGCGTGCATCGGACGAGGGAGGGGTAGTAACTGTTGTCGCCTGTACACACTCAGCTTACTGTTGAATCCAGTTCCCCAAGAGCTGAAAAACGAACTGCTGCTCCGCCTACACACTCGTTCACTCGAAGAGCAAGTACAATAGAGCTGAGTCAGCGGGCTATAAGGCCTAAACTAGTATATTTCTTCTTAGTTGGAGGAAAGAGAAGAGGAGAGAGAAGGTAGGCGGGCTCTTCGTGAAGAGCCAGCTCTAGCACGTGCTCCTAGGCACTTTGTGAGAATGAAAGGTGGGCCACATAATAAAAAAATAGTACACTCTTTTGATCTACTATTGTACATGTTGACTATAAGATGGGCAGTAGATGACATGGCACTGGCTTATAGCCAGCAGCTGGCTATACTATTAACCATGCTCGCAGAGACTCCAATGGCGATCCGAGGGGTGAGCCTGCTGGATATGGACTTGAGCAAGGAGTTAGTTCGCCGTTCAGTCCTATGGCTGCACCAAGTTGAATGTGATGTACACCAACGATATGGACTCGGTGAAGCTCTGCCTCGCCTCAGTCCTATGGCTGCACTAGGTTCTGGAGCATTCGCCTGTTTCATCGACAGCGCCGAATGCACCTTCGCTACGGTGGAGAGAAGGAAGAACGCGACGATTCGGCCATCTGGTGCAACAAGCTTGTCGACATCCAGAAGCAATACAAGATCATCAGCAACGGGCAGGAGAAGGACTCCGTGGTTGACCTCGCTGAGACCATCATCGACCCCTGATACGCCAACATGAAAGAAGATGACCTGAACATGTGGGAGGTACCTATGAATCTAGCCTACATAACCTACGCGGCCAAGGACGCATACGCATGCTACGACATGTACAGGCAGATCTTGGACATGAGGGTGTGTCTGCTTCCCGTAACCGACGAGTACACGGATAGCCGCAGTGTCATGATCAAGCGTGCCAGGAAGGTCTAGATGTTGTACTTTACCTGTTTATAAGCACCTTTATCATCTGAGTGTTTCATGCATTAGCCTATGTGTCGTAATTATCTGTTGTGTCCGAAATATTTATTTTAAGAACCCATTAACCTGATTGCTTTTTTTAGTGGCTATTTGCTAATGTATGTAAACTAGTTCACTTGTCCGTAAAAAAAACTAGTTCACTCGGCTGCCGTGCTTTGAATCTCCTTCCTCCCAACATATTCCTCTCCTCAGGTGGACCCAGCAGGTCTCTGAATTTTCTCCCTCTTTCTTTTTGATGTAAACTGAGTTTTCTCCCAACTTTCCCTAGAACCAACTCAAGCTGTCCCACGTCTAGCCTAAAAATAATAATACCCCACGTACTATTAACTCATCAAATTAAAATGATATTTTATTT